>OY282592.1:16000240-17200240 GCA_958298965.1 Chrysolina haemoptera | reverse complement strand
TTTGTTCCTAAACGAGAAATGTGGTAATTATTAATTATCTTTCAGTATACCGGGTTATCCGGAACCATTTTACCCACCTGTATTTTCGCTGATATTTTGTATAGATATTTCAAATTTGGTACATCTATTTGATGTCAAAAATGTACAATTTAGTAAGCATCAGACCAAATATGACATTTCCAGTTTGACCAGAGGCGCATCTAATTTTTTGTTCAAGTGGAAAGTACCTTTTTTTAAATTACAATCCAGTACAAAATTAACGTTTTAACGATATATCACAATCATACTTCCAATTCACAAACTACTGATATATTTGAGATTGTATAAGGTCAACCGGATGTGTCATATTTGGTATAATAATTGCTAAATTGTACATTCATGACATCAAATAGATGTACCAAATTTGAAACATCTATACAAAATTACAACGAAGATACAGGGGGGAAATTGGTTCCGAGTCACCCGGTATAATTCAAAATGTCATTTTTAACTTATACCATACTAGTTTTGAGGAATAAATTGAAATACTGGACTTGAATATTAAAAATTTTAATTTTAAAAATATAAACGAAAATGGAATCATCCGGTTTAAAAATGAAATTTGAATTTAACGAAGTAATTATGAGAGATAGCTTTAGTTGCCTTTCCTAAATAGTTTCTAGTATGGCCACCATGATAAATACCAAGAGTTACGTAAACAAGGTACACTCTACGAGTTTCTATGAGGGAATATTATTATTATAATTATATATATTATAAACTATTCACCCTCGGAAATAAGTTGTAGATCAGGAATCAATTCAAAAATACTACACTAGCACTAACTACATTCACTATTGACTGACAAAAATAAAATGTCTCAAATGAATAAGATAATCATCATATCTGTCTCATATGGATATTGACCCTTTTAGAGTAGGGGTAAATTACTAACCGAAAGGAGGATCCATGTGTAATTGTTACAGGCTGCTTTTGTCCCAAAGTGGAAGTGAAATTAAGACATTCGATTAGGATACCTACTATTTTCACGGATGTTATTGATTATGCAGGTATTCTATGAAAGTGACCTGCCTGGTAATACTGGTTTAATTTATTAATTAGTCTTAGTACACTACAGAATTTTAATAAAATCCCAAATGGTACATCAGGTTTCAGTAAAACAAAAATATCCAAATACTAGAGCTCTGTTAATATCCTAAAAATGAATTTAAATATTAAGTTCAGTAAACAGGATTAAACTGTGTACTTGTCAGTTTTTTCAATTTATAATGTTATAGAACATGAAAAATATAGAGTCCTGAAAAAGCCTATTTGACGTTCATACTATCATTTTATATTTCTGATATCAGACTTGTTTGGATGGATTAGTTTCAAAACTTGACCTGAATATTTAAAATTTTAATCTGACATTTTTCAAAATATAAACGAAAATGGAATGATCCGGTTCAAAAGTAAAAGTGAATGTGATGAAATATCAAAATTGAAACTCAAGATAGCATTGGGTACCTTACATATTACCAAATCAAAACATAAAAGTTTCTTATTATGATCATAACTACTTACCTTCGAACAATCCAAAAAAAAAACACTTGTTGCATCATTCGAAAACACCGACAACAGTAAAATGTTAAAAATTTAAAATCGATGTCGATATTTGAAGCGTGGTAGTTACTACTAACCAAAAAAGGGCCCCCTTTTTTTTCTGGTGATTTATGATCCGTGATTCCTTTTCCAGTTGCTTTTTTGTTGTTACCGTCATTGGACACACAAAAATTATCTATTTTTCATCAATATGCATCCTGGGCCATAATATTTGCAACATATTGGAAACGTTTTCATTAACAGACTTACAGAAAATATTTCATGGAAGATGGTTTCCGCAAATCGGAAAAATCAATTTTGATATGGCCCGCGTGAACACCATGTCAGTAATTTCGAAACAGTCAGAATGAATGGGCCAAAATTGGAGTTATTTAAAAAAAAGTTATTGGAAAAAGTAATTAATTTAATATATGACGCATATGCGAAATTTGAAATATCTATCTGACAATTGCAATTATTTTCTAAATATATTTTCTTTCATTCAAAACAGCTGTTATAATCCGAATAAATTGTCGAATCGAATAAATTTTTTTAGGTTTGTTCCCTAAATGCTGGCGGAAATTTTATAAAACTGATTTTTACTATGACTCTTGCTGTTGCAATATCTTACGACTTCGTTCAATTTTCTTACAAACATTTTTGAATTTTGAGAATCACAATTGACCAATTTTTAAAAATATCATGGCACATACTTTATTTGGTTCTACGGTGACATTCCGGGTGTGCCGGCATACCTGAGTTAATGGGAGCTTAGCTAGGCACCAACCTCGAAGCGGAAATGTAATTAGGATATGACTTGCCTTTTCACCAGATGTTTTTCAGTCCGATGGTATCGATACCTGATTCTTGATGAGCGTACGTTATATTTAGTAACAATGGTATACAAACATAATTCATAAATTTACTGATTCTATTCCTTTAATATGAAGGATACAATTTTATAACTGATCTATAAGATGTACTATAGTACATTATAGTTCATATTTAATGAAATTTTTCATTTAAGATAATGCTGTTTGTAGGGATTCGAGGGTAAACCATAACATTATTCAAGTTGACTGGAATATATTTAATACTACCACTTGAAATGGACAAATTTTTAAGAAAACACCTAGGCGGTAAATTATATCCCTGTTATTGATATTATCAGCTTTCATTCTCAGGCGTTGGTAGATATTTGTATACGGAGCATTTCTGGATAATATTTATATTTGATAATATTTAATACTTCTGCTATTACATTTTTCCTTTCATTTGCCCATATTTCTTCACGTACAATATGGATACGGCTTTATACTTGCCTTGGATATTTAAATTCTATTAGAAATACCGGGCAAGCGAAACTAAATAAAAGCTCGTAAGAAATAAGGAAACAAATTAAGTTAAACGGTTTTGTTGTGAAGAAACATGTTAATGATGCGTAGAATGTTCTGAGAGATGAGAAATAATTAGATAGGTACCAGTTTCAAGTCATTAGAGCATCCTCCCCATCCATCTAGAGCACCAATCATACTAAAATAAAATCGTGGGGCGCAGCATAACCTGAGTAAAAATGCAAATGATATTGCGCCATACGATTTCATTTTATTCTGATCAATGCTCCAAAATGATGAGGAGAGTGATATGATGACTTGTACCTGGTACCTGCCTAATTATTGTAAAGCTTTTAGTGCATTCTCTGCATCAATATCTTTAGATTATTTATTTTCTCACTTATTTTATTAATATGTTTTTAATAAAGTGTACTGAATTTTCTTCTTGTCAAGCCATTCATTTGATACCCATATTGAAGGGTGGTGGCGGCCATCTTAGATCTGGAATTGTTTCATAGTGTACTGTCTATCTACTAGTTCAGTCTTTTTATTTGATAACTACCCATATTGCCTAGTTGGTAGCCAAAATACTCAACGAGAAACTTTTGTCGCATCTAAAAATTCCTGTGGAAACACTTACTAAGATAAAATACATTAGGCTGCGTACAGACCGCCCCAACGAAGGCCAACGATCGACATTCGTTGACTTTCGGAATTACGTCCATAAGCATTTGTTGGTTTCATGTTCGTTTGGACATGAATATGGTTTTCAGTTGTACAGAAACTCTTTTTCTAGAATCACGCTCTTATTTTATTTTAGTTAGTTTTTTTTCTGAGTACATATTTTATCTAAGAGTATTTTTCATGTTTTATGAGGGTTCGTTATATAAACGACAAATAAAGAGGTCACGTTCGTACACGCTCGTTCGCTGCAACTAATCAGACGTTGTTTGTTGGCATATGACTCGAGCAAATAACATTAGATAAAATCAAGGACATTACACACACAGTACCTACTGCTCGATTCCTACCGTGACGTACGTACCTCAGAGCCCCCCTACCTAGTCCATTCCATTCAACAATTTGTTTCTTTCATTCGGAGGCCACCGCATTACGTCATTTCAAGGTCATTTCTGATAAAAACGTGGGAGATAGGAATGGAGCAGACCTCGACCATAATCACAAAACTCGTCCACCATCTTGCAGACACCATCTTGAATTCAAGAAATTTGAAAAAAAAATCTCCAGTTTTGAATAGATTTCAACCAAAGTCACAAAACTCATCGGAATCTTGGAACCCCGCTATCATGAATTCATAAATTTTGAAATAACAATCATAAAAATATATACTGGACAAAAATTAATATCTGGAACCTTTGGTGTGAACAATTCAAGAAATAGAAGCTACCCAAAACACCAAAACTACGTCACTTTCACCCGACGTGCGTTTTGCCAACAAAGTTAGCACCCTCAAAAGCTATAAGCTTACTAGTACGTCGAGTGAAAGTGACGCAGTTTGGGTGTTTTGGGTAGCTTCTATTTCTTCAATAATAAATTGGAGTTTTATTCCAACATCAACACCTGGATACGTGCTTCAATCACATTTCAATCAAACACGTGTCGAGGTGTTGAAAATGAATCTAGGAAAAAAACAAAAAAAATCCCTGAAAAAAGAAGGAGTAATAAACTAACCTTACGTAGATATTTGAGTGCGTGGAAAGTTAATACATACATTTTGCAAGAAGTAATTATTCAGTCTGATCTAACCAGAATGAACTAATCTCACGTAGACATTTGAGTACGAAAACTCAATACATACATTTTGCGAGAAGTTATTATTCAGTCTGATCTAACCAGAATGAACTAATCTCACGTAGACATTTGAGTACGAAAACTCAATACATACATTTTGCGAGAAGTTATTATTCAGTCTGATCCAACCAGAACGAACTAACCCTACGTAAACATTTCAGTGCGTGGAAATTTGATACATACATTTTGCGGGGATTAATTATTTGTAAGTGATTTTTTTTCTTTAATTTTTTTTTCGGGTTTATCTTTCGGGTTTTTAATTCTCATTTTTTTGGGGTATTTTTACCGTTTACAGTTAAAAATATCGGTTTGGTGTTGGGATGAAACTCCAGTATATTTTTTACTACACCAAAGGTTCCAAAGAGTGCAGTGCAAGTAACAATCATAATCTCCAACCCCGAAAACGAATTAAAACCAATTTTGTATAGGCTAGGACCATAATCATCGAACTCGTGCTGCCATTCGAATTCAGAATGAAAAAAATCGATAGTGTACAAATCCAAAACCACCCACATACCAATTTTGAATATGTAGATCAGAACATAATTACAAAACTCATTCGCCATTTGGGAGCCGCTATCTTGAATTGATAAATTTTGAAATAACGATTATAATTTCTAACGCCGAAAACTCCTACATACAAGTTCAGATAGAGTCGGACCATTCATACTCACAAAATTCATCCGACATTTTGGAACATCTCGAATACATGAATTAAAAAAACTATCGCAATCTCCGAAAATCCACAAATACAAATTTTGAATTTAAACACACCCTCATCACAAAACTAGAATTAATGAATTTGAACACACACTAATTATGAATTGAAAAGGACAATAATTACTTGTCTGCCATCTTGGAACCACTATAATGTATTTTATTCCAAGAAAATTCGTATTAGGAAATTGTCACCGAAATTATGATAACCTGCCCAATTTCATGTCAATCGGACTTCTGGAAATGTGTAAAAATTTACTTGGAAGATTTCACCCGTTCATGTCAGATAAAGTAAAACCTTATAAAAACTCAAAAATTATGAAGAAAATTAACTATGTTTCGGAAATTGTTTTTGTCTTGGAAAACAACATTTAACATAAAGTGTCTTCCGGTACATACGAATTGTACCGGGAAGAAGCATTAGACATAAAGTGTGTTCCAGTCCCGTCCCGGAACTCAACAGATGTACCGGAAGTCATCGAACCGCCTCTAAAAATGTACCGGAACACGTCGCTTCACATATATATATATATATATATATAATATATAATAATATTTGAATGTGTATATTTAATAAGATAGATTAAGTTTAAGTACATGTTAGTATGTTAGTATGTTCGTATTTGTAATAAATCATAAATAAAAAAATAAAATGTTGTTTTGGAGGGGGGGAGAGGGGGAGGGGGGGGGGGGTAGTTGTTGGGGGGAAAGACCAATTCGAGAAAAAAACTGGATACGTGGGTGAACTCGGATGGCCTCACACTAGGGCAGGGATGGGATAGGGGCTAATTAGGGGGGGTGTGGGGGGGAGGGGAAATCAACTGCGCACAAGTCAGGTAACTGGTTTAGGTATGCGACCAAAACGGAACTTTTAGGAAAGTGACAGAGAAAAGTTATGCGCAGTGGGTGGCATTAACCATGCTACCATACATGTCTATGATTCTCTGTCATATATGCACTGAAAATGTTCTCCAGACTAGAAAACTGGATGCGCATAGGTTTTTTATTGAATATATAGGTGCGCAGTTGGATTCACTACTTCCGTTATGTATTATATTACATGGCTGCTGATAAAAATATCACAATTTTCAAAGAAATATTCCCTCTCCAACCAACTAAAATACTCAAGAAAGATATGAAGTGTATATGAGAGCATTTTTAACAACAGGGGAGTGTTCGAAAAATGAATTTTCATTACTACGCATTTCTGTAAGCTCCCGTTTGCGCATTAAACCAAAATGGAGCTATTTCAAAATGTGGGGTAAAAATGTATGCGCAGTTGAAGGTTTTGGTTATATTTTGATACAATTCATATACATCACAACGAGTTTTGGTTAAATACCAACTATAGCTAGAAATAATGGATGCGCACTAGTTTTTCATTAAACATTTTGATGCACTGATGGGCATGCTACTTTCATTTTAATATATTACATACACTTTTTTATTAGAAAATATATATCTCACTATTTGAAAGTATATTTTGAAGCTGAAATACACCCAGGAAAGCGAATATGTTTTATATGTGTGTCTGAAAATATGTTGCAATAGATATAAGAAATTTCAGAGTATTTAAAAAAATCTCACATGTTTAGTTAGTGACATCAGACATTTCCAAACACAGTTTCTTTGAAATGTACACGCTAGTAGTATTTATACCACTTGAATAATTTTTTTGAGCTATTATTCACTATAGAGCTATCGATCATCAAATGAATGAAACATATTTTCATTTAAAATATATATTTCAGTCTTTTTTTTCCTATTATTATGCTATACGTTATACAAATCTAATATAAACACCCCGACTCAAAGTCTAAAAGTCCAATCGCATGCCTCTTCCATTCGGATAACCTCTTCCCCGCCATCTTCTTCAGACAATTGCGCCGGACACCACCAATGGCTTTGATCTGGTAAATTTTCCCAGTCCAATTCAATTGTTGAACAATCGCTGATGTTATCCGGCGGTTCGTATTCCTGAACAGAAACACGAGCAACACTTCCACACCGATGCACATCACTGGAACTGTCTGCAGGGCCATATTCCAGTATTCGGAAATTTGCAATCGCTCTGTAAAATTATATTTTTTTAAAACTCGTATTGCAAAACAGGCAAGTGTCAATTAGGCGCACTTGACAAACAGTCATTCCACAAGCCACACAGTCGTAATCGGGAATATTATTGAAGTCCGTTTTATAATGCAGATCTACATTGTTATAATGTCCACTATCGACTAATTCACTGTACAGCATGAAGCACTTGTGGCATAGAACCTTACGATCCTCGGTGGTTGTTACCACCATCCAGCATGAAATTATCGAACAATACATATTTCTACCGACATCCCTCACACTGTTTATATTTTTGAACACGCACCTATATTCACCATCTTCGTACATCCCTTCATCCTCGCTAGAACCATCATCATCGTTAGCGGCAACTGCAATAGCTCCTTCTGCCGCAACATCTGCTTCTTCAACAACTTCCACTGCTGCAACTTCTTCAGCTATATCGTCCACTGCTGCAACTTCTTCAGCTATGTCATCGTCCACTTCTGCATCTTCTTCGACATGATTTATATCGATAGCCACTAGGTCTCGTAACACACTCATTCTCTCATTTTGTTGAGCTGCCATTTCAATACGAACTACTCTGATATTTCAATGAAACTGATGCAGAGGTGGTATTCGTCCTCTCCTTATATGCTTTTTCCAATACTGTGAGGGGATGAAGGTCATTTCAAATTCGAAGGTCACCCGTTGCTCGAAGGTCGTTTGAGATGCGAAAGTCGATTGGTGTTCGAAGGTCACTATATATTCGAAGGTCACTACATATTTGAAGGTCACTCCATATTCGAAGGTCACTACATATTCGAAGGTCACTCCATATTCGAAGGTCATTCAGTGCTCGAATGTCATTTGAAAGTCACTCAACATGAAGGTCACTGGACTTCAAGGCCTTCGGAGGATACCTAGGTGGAGGGTATATCGGATTGTATATAATGAGGGTCGCTGAATGAGGTGGATCATTCTATGCGATTCTTTATAGCACACAAGTTTCATCATTTCTAGATATGTCGACATCAAGAGAGTGGGATTCTAAGCCAAAAATTGCAGTGTATCCATTAGTGATTGATAAAAATTTGTCATGTCATAACTGTGACATTGCATGGCCACCGAGTTTTATCAATACCTGCACTGGATTGTGTCAAGAGTGTGAAAGAATAAACCCTCCGAAGACTCCAAAAAAAGTGACAAAATGGTTCGGTTTATGGACGGAATGCCGAAAGTGTGGTGAAAGAATGGACACCACAAACTTTGGTATTATTAGAGAAGACTGTAGGGATTGCAGAGCAGAGGAGACCTTGGATTTCCAGCGATGTACGAATTGTGACAGCTACCAAACAGACTGTTGGAAAAACCTATGCGAACAGTGTCGAATGGGGTTGACATTATGTGAATGTGTCGGGTTTTTTTTCAAAGACAGAATAGACCATCTGCTCAAATGCTGGTGTTTGAACGAAGATCAGAGAGCCGAGCGGGAAGAGTTGAGGTTCCAATAAGGAGATACATTTATGAAGTGATTGAACATCAATAAACACTTTGTATGACTAACGAAAAATAAAAAATTGCACCAAGTATTGTTCATTTTTTATTCATTTATAGTAATGAGTGAAACATTATATCAACGATTTCACTATAAATATATAACTCTTAAAATTCACATATCGAATTAATATCAGTTTATGGCTACTTGATGAAAAAATACAGATATTCAATTATACGATCGAACTTTCATCAATCCATGAGTTTTTGTCGTTGGGAAACCCAAGCCATTTCACCATTACTTTCCCATGATTCCTCCTCAAAATTTTTTCCACCAAGTAAATGTCGGGCTGCTTCGTTTTACTCAACTCCATTTCATAAAAACAGCCCTTTATTGGTTTCTTATCCATGTCTTCAAGCTCATAGGTTACAGGCATTGTACTATTTACCTTAACAATTTTAAAAAGTTCAGTTGTGAAATTTGCTGTATAACCTTTATCGAATATGCTCTTGTACTTGCTTATTCGAACTACGTCTCCTATTTTGAATTTACTTCTTTTATATTTCGCATGTATTTTGGCGTGTTTATACAAATTCAGTTTCGTGGATGATGTCACTTCAACGGGCTTCATTCCAATGCTGCTATGAATTTTATTGTTGTACTGATCCGTTATGTGCGGAAGAATTTTCAACCACTTGTGATGCCCTTGAACTGAAAACTCTTTATACAACCAACTTTTCAATGTCCTAATAACTCGTTCCGCAATTGCCGCTTTTTTAGTACTGAATGTCGAATAATGATTGATCAGATGTTTCGCCATCAACGAGGAAAATTTTGTATTATAAAATTCAGTGCCTTGGTCGGATTGCAAGTTCTTCGGTGTGTACTTTGCGTCTTTCAACACACTCTCCATTGCTGCGGTAACGGATTTTCCCGTTTTATTTTTCAGCGGTCTTGACCATACAAACTTTGCATAACAGTTTATTACGATGAGGATATATCTATAACCTTTATTTTCTTTTGCATACGGCTGCATCTCCATCAGATCCATCTGCCATAAATCTGAAAACCCTTTAATTATGGTCTTCCTTCGTGGAAAATTTCGTCGAGCTGGCTTATGCAGTTCCTCAACAACTTGCCTTTTAGCGGTACTCATTTCAACTCTCTATTACAGAAGTCGGTTCCCAGGAAGGCGGTAAAGCTAATTGCCCAGTCCTCCAGTGTTTAGGTGGAGCCTTGGTTGTTGACTGCTCTACTTTAACGATTCGCTTTTCTAAAGTATGGATTAACTGCTCCAGTTTGGAAATTTGCTCGATTGAGCTATCCGACTTCTTGCCGATAACAAATCTGAGTTCAGTAATTTTGGAATCAAAATATGCTCTCGCTTCACGAATTACTGATGATACTGATTCTTGCACAGCGGACAGGGTCAACTCCTTAGTCTCTTTTATGCGGTCATCAACATAGCCCTTAGTGGTAGCATCTTTCGTGTCGGAGGGTTCACCAATATTCCACAGACGTTTATTCTGAATATTATAATTTCCATCTGCTGTGAGGATGAATCCAACTCCTGATCTTCCAACAAGCCTGTCGATTAATTCATCCAAGCTATTCCAATAAATGTAACTTATGGGTTTGTTTCCACCAAATAGTTTTCGGGATGGTATTTTCATTATTCCAGCACCTCCTATAGAAAGGTTTTCCAATGTGTTGTCTACAGATAATAATGGCTTGATTATTTTTTGATATTTCTTCCATTTATTAGGCAATAAACCCTGTGCTTGGTCGTGATTTTTATACGCTGCTTTTGTTAATCTGAGTATGTCACCATATGTATTCAGTTCAGTAGCAGACATATTTCCCGGAGGTACTTTCATGAATATCAACTTGTATAAGTTGGATGTGCCTTGGTAAGTACCAATGGTCCTACCATCTTTACTGAATACAATTCTTCCTTCAATAAAGTCTACATTGGAATCGCCCATTTTTAGCTTATTCGTAATGGGGTCTAACCGGACACCGAATATCGTATCATATGAAGAATTTCCAGATAACAACTTTTGAATATGGCTGGAGACTTCCCCATTAATGTCCGCTACCTTTGGTGATTCGGGGTCTGTGGTTACCATTGAGGATGATGGTGTATGCATTATCGATGTTTCTTCAGCATTAAATTTCACATCTTTGTCATCACTTTCCATAAAATTCAATTTTGGGAGCGGGGTACTATTCTCTATGGATTTGGTAAATTTTTTTGAGTGGCTCACCACCGGTAAAGGATTTATTTTGGATGTATTAGATGATATAGTTTTCAGTGGTTCGATTATTGGTTCATATATTTTTGAAAGCGCCACTTGGTCGCTTATGCGGTTATTTTTAATGTAATTAAATTTTTTTCGAACTGCCTCTGTTGCCTCAATTAATTTCCGTTTCAAATCTATTTCATCGCTTTTTTGTTCGTCCATAGTATTGACGTTTTGAATGCTAACGTATCACTGACCTGTTCAACTTCAGATTGAGCCAAATATCTAAAAAACATCAGAGATATATGAAATTGTCAAACCCTTTACGGTAACGACCTTCTTGTAGTTCTCTATCTTTGTCGATAACTAGAAATCCATATTTGTCATTCCAACATTTTGCACACATATCTTGAAACTGCTTAAACGTCATATCTGGCGATACATGATCAGAAAAAATGTGGTTGAGATTCATGTCATCCTGTTTGAATGTTACAATGAAATTTGAATTATCTCTGATCAATTGCTTCGGAACACGGGAATATGTTTGGGCTAGATAAAAACAGTCAACATTTTTATGGTGCCCCATACTAAAATATGCTCTAATAACATCTTGCTTTTCACACATAACATCATCAAAGATGAATACCGAATCAGGTTTAGCCTCTGATGGTTCTACTATTCCAGACGTGACATTTCCAAAAGTATAAAATCCTAATCCTTCAATCGGCTTCAACACTCCTCGTAAATACTCATATTTGGGTTGATATAGAGATTTTGAATAAACATACACATTCGCGAATCGCAATCCCAGTGGGTGAGTTAGTAAAGAAATCATCACATTTGTCTTCCCACAATTCGAAGGTCCAATAATGAGACCCCTAATTGATAATGGGAGGAGAGATCCATGGCGTCGTTCACTGTGCCTCCCCAGTCCATCATTTACTTTTTCGTCAAAATTATCGATTTTAAACTCTTGTTTCTGTTTCACAATGCGCATTGTACGACAGCTAGAGACTATATAAGTGCAGTGCTTCGCTGAATCTTTTATTTAAATGACAAAACTCAATCAGAACGGTTGTAAACGTAAACAAGTGGGCGGTAGAGGTTTGGTTAATTCTCTAATCAATAAACTACCCATTGAGTTGCATCTACCTGGTGGTTATCAGTACTGTGGTCCTGGAACAAGATTACATAAGAGGTTGGCAAGAGGAGATCCCGGCATAAATAAACTAGATTTCGCATGCAAGGAGCACGATATTGCTTATTCACTGAATTCGGATCTCAACAGTAGGCACAAGGCAGACCAGAAGCTTGAAGAAGCTGCTTGGAGCAGATTCAAAGACAAAAACGCTTCTCTTGGAGAGAAAGGTTCTGCTTGGTTGGTTACAAATATAATGAAGGGAAAGCGTCGATTTGGTATGGGATGCGAGTCAACTAAACCGTGTAAACAGGGAAATATTCGAGCTATGAGAAAAATTAAGAAGAAAAAAGCAAAAAATATTAGAAAGGTAGTAGCCTTCGGTTCTGGCATTGTAAGAAAGGTGCGAGATGTTTTACGTGAAGCAGGAGGAGGTAAAATTGTTGCAAATAATTTGAGAAAAGCCACCCAAATCGCGCTGAAAGCAGCCCGTAAATACACAAAAGAGGCAGGAGGAAAAAATAAAATTCGTACACCTCGGGTGATACCAATTCCCAAAGTTGGTGGACTTCTACCACTCATACCAATATTTGCTGGGTTATCAGCACTTGGCACTCTTACTGAGCAGCAGCAGGTATAACTAAAGCAGTACAAGCAGCAAGAGCTAGTAGAGACCAGTTGAATGAGTCAAACCGCCACAATAAGTACATGGAAGCTATTGCTCTCGGTAAAAGTGGCAAAGGAATGTATTTGAAACCATACCGCAAAGGTCTAGGATTATATTTAAAGCATCAGAATTCAAAAAACCTATGAGTATGCCACCCCGGAGAGCTCTTTCTGACATTGACATCAAATTAATCGCTAAGAAAATGAAAATTACAAATTTTCGCGGTGTATTTATGCGTGACGATCTTCCACTTTCAGGACCGCATCGATGTGAATCCGCAGTAGTTAATTTAGATAGCCGATACGGCCCAGGAACACACTGGGTGGCATATAAAAAAAATGGAGGATCAGTGCAATACTATGACAGCTTTGGTGATTTACCTCCCCCCAAAGAACTAATTCGTTATTTTCACAGTGGACCAAAACCAGCTAGTGAAATTTGCTATAACTATGAGCGACACCAGCGGTTCAATACAGTGTGGTGTGGTCATTTGTGTCTGCAGTTTCTATACGGTAAGCCACTATGGACAAAACCCCTATCCAGGATAGAGAAAGCATAAAGAGGATGGCGCATTCATTAAATGCATATTCTAGACTACGTAGTTTGAATAAAATGAGTAAACAACAACTTTCTGATATGCCCAAAGAAGTGTTGATTGGATGTGCTGCTAGGGAAATTGCGGCAGTGTGGGATAAACTACCACCACACCTTCAAAATGATATTGATGTCTTGAAGTATCAGTACTGCCAGGAGCATTATAATGATGTTGATACTTGCAGTTCATCTGATGTGAATGATGGACCAATACCCCGAAAAATATTTTGTTGCTACTGTAATGTGAAGGATGTAAATGTAATAGCAAAAAATGATGTTGACACCCATTTAACATCACCACCAAAAAAGAGACGGATGCTGTATCATTTCTGTTTCCAGCAATAAAATGTCCTGGAATACTAACAATTGAACAGTCATGTCACGAACGTTCTCGCTATCAGGAGACTCAAGCGAGTTGAGCGCTAACTTTTACCCACCAGTCGAATTGGATACGAGTAGCAGTTATGGTTTGGGTTTACATGGTTTCTATTCCTACAATTCAATTTTCAATGTTACTGTGAAGAATAATGTGATCAGCTATTCAAAACGAATCAATTCTCCACCCATAACCATTAAAATTCCACCTGGCGCTTATGAAATTGATGAAATCAATAAAGTTATACAGCGATCCATTAGATCTAAAGAGAAACTGGCTGAAAATGTCACCGAAAAGAATATGGATGATGTGTTTCTCCTACATCCAAACAACAATACTCTGAAATGTGAAATGCGATCGAAATATTACATCAACCTCTTACATGAAAACTCTATCGCTGGTCTTTTAGGATTCGAGCCTAAGATCTTTGGTATCGGTGAAACACATGAATCAACATTACCTGTGAATATCAATAATGTGAGAATAATCCGTGTGGATTGTAACGTCACTTCTGGAGCGTATTTGAATGGTGAGGAATGTCACAGCATTTTCGAATTCGATATTGATGTCGAGCCAGGATACAAACTCACAAAGGAACCACGAAATATAATTTATATGCCAATCAAGCCCGAAGGCCGTCAGTATCTCGACAACATTACTCTGCGCATTTTGGACGATCGTGGGCATCTGATCGAGTTCAATGGTGAAAGAATAATTCTAAAATTGGAGTTGAAAAAATTGTAATATTGACCTCTGCCAAGAAAATACAATGGGGTTTTGTTATAATGTCCGGCGATTGAAACCGAAACGGTGTATGTACAATGGGGTTGAGGATCATGCTGATATAAAGAACAGAAAAATCATAAACCGATTCATTTCACGTGAGCCCGTTAAACAATCAAGATATACCATCAGCTCTACTAATCTAAACTTTCTGAAATCAATTGGCTTGAAGATCAGGAATACCAAGAAGAAATAAAACATGGCCGCTTTCACTACAAGCGATATGTTAGAAGTTTTTGAAGAGCCAATTTTCGATCATTCCCTGATTAGTTTGCATGAGCATACATATAAGCCCTATGGATCACCATATTAGAAGAATTCGGACGAAATCAGAATTCTCATCAATTTTCAAGATCTAATTCTCGATATAGCAGATAGCTACATTTATATCGAGGGAAAATTCACACCTTCAGAGCCCAACAAACGATGTTATCTTTCCAATAATGCTCTGGCTTTCTTGTTTGATCAAATCCGCTACGAAATGGGTGGTGAACAAGTTGCAGTTGTACGAAAGCCAGGCATAACAACCACATTGAAAACTATGGTATCATTCGGAAAAACACTTGAGAATAGTTTACTACCAATAGGTTGGGGTCTGAATCAGAATAAACAAGATATACTGGATCCTGCAAGTAATTTTTTCAGCGGCAAACTGCCCCTAAAATACATTATGGGATTCGCTGAAGATTACACCAAGGGTATTTTGAATGTTAAGCAGGAACTCATTCTGATTATAGCTCGATCCTTCAAAAATTCATTCATAGGCGAGGTCGATGCTGAACTAGAAATCACGAAAATAGAATGGAGAATCAGACATATTGTACCAGAAGATCGCCAGAAATTGAAGCTCTTGAACCGAATTAATAAAAATAGTAGTGCCAAAGTCAAAATGGCCTACCGTATGTGGGATCTTTATGAGTTACCATCACTTCGTGATACAGCTTCAGACATATGGGCTGTGAAAACTACCAATAGCCTCGAAAGGCCTCGATTCATCATTATCGGGTTCCAAGACACAGATCATTCCGAAAATATTTCAAAAGATGCGACGAAGTTTATTAATGCAAATATAAATAATATCCGTTTATATTTGAATTCTGAAGTATTTCCATACGAACGTTGGAATCTGGATTTCGATAAAAAATTGGACTCTTCAGCCTACTATGCTTATGAGTGAACCAATGATGGATATTGGAAGCTTCCGAAATAATCCTCTTTGCTCCCATCAACCTGATGCCATGAAGTCATCCACCGTCGACATCAAAATTGAGTTCGAAACCCGAAAGACAAAATTTCCCGCCAACACGAAAGTATATGCACTTATACTACACGATGCCTATTTGAGCTATAGTGCACTCAATGGTTCAATTCAGATTGGATTATCATAATATTTTATTGATATGTATCTTATTTTTCATATTTTGAATGTATCATAATATAGTAGTAAATAAAAAAAAATACTTTCAATGTTGTTTTTATTTATAAAATGAATATTAATATATGCATACTGAAAATAATTTTCTATGTAGACTGCAAAACTTCACCACTTTCACACACATTCCCTTCTTCTCCATCTGAGCTATACTCGTCTTTTCTCAGTTGATATTTTTCTGTTATATCTCCTGGTAAATATGCAATTAGGTCTGATAAAAATCTTCTCATTTCCGCTTCAATCATCTGCTTGCAATACTCATCCAAACAAATGAGTCCATAGGAATATTTGTTACACAACTTTACACCAAAGTCATATTTATTGCTGAGCTCCAAAACTCGTCGGACCTCCTCAACATCAAAACAAATGTTCATATCATAATTTGCCGAATGTAGTGCATCCCAACTCAAATCATTCAATTCACAACGCAATCTTTCAATTGCAGAATCTATATCTACAGCCTCTGTCCACAACTCGCTGGAATATTGCATCCACATCTTTGTATGGAAGTTCTGAAAAATAAATAGTGACTATCAGTTTCAAATCATTATCACAAGCTATATCATACTCACCTTATGTTTTGAGTAGGTGGATTAACAATATTTTATATTCTACCATGAATTTACATATTATAATTATACTTTTACTCTATCACATCGAACTTTACTAACGATCGGGTTTTCGCACCAGAAAATTCCTGAGAACTCTGCCCTATATATGTTATCACCACTTTGGACTTTGATGAATTTATCATTTGAATAATCTCATCTGTTAATTGCTCGGTGACTCGTTTCGGAAGCCATGATTTGAATTTGACATTATCTTCCAACAGAATTACCTGAATAGATTTACCATATCTTGTAGAATACATTGCCATTTTTTCAACTTTATAAGCTTTACCGATCGTTAGTGATGTTATAGTTATTTGTTCTAGAGTTTCTATGTGTTGAATAGCAGAATTTATTTTTTCAAAATCAAATTTTAGGGTATCCATTTTCGAATATGTAGAAATTATGGTAGAAAACTATAAAATATTTTCACCTGAATTGCGATGTGTTCCTTTTGGTGCACTATAGTTCGATGCCAACTCGGAAAAACTTATTATGAATGCTCACTCTGGTACTATGGGCCGTGCAAACTGAATTCGTAAGTATCTACTCTCTAGCTTTTATAGCAATCGTTGAAGGGAAGGGGTATATTTGAGGTTGAAATGAATGAAGATAGAAAAATATTCAAGGTCACTTCAACCGAATATGTCAATGCTAAATTCATTTCAATACACCCTCTTACTCAATAGTCTTCAAAGATATCGGTCTACAGTGAAGGTCAACCAATTGAACAGTCATCCACTCTCAAGCTCAATTGATCTCAAGGTTACACACTTTCAAGGTGGCCCATACTCAAATTCACCCTTCAAAATCCATGGTCACCAACTTTCAAGGTCATCAACCCCCAATGTCGACTACCCTCAAGGTCACCAACCACTAACCAGATCATCCTCTGAAGGTCATTCCCCAAGGTCACTCTCAAGGTCAGTGGTGGGGGGAGGTCAAGGATTGGCATAAACCCCCTACTTAAATGGCTGTTAATTTATTTAGTCTATTCGGTGGTTACAATAGGAAAAAGGAAAAATGTACCTAATTATTCAGAGAATACAGAAGTAGAATGGCTAGCTGGTAGCAGCATATCGATTATAATCATTTCCAAATAAAGGTTGTGTGTTAATATAATCTACTTGGGACAACACCTTTATGAAATTCATATTTTTCAACCAATTATATTTTTTTAGACCATATGCTTATGTGCTTATTACAATGCTAACAATCATTGATTCAAAATTTTTCTCATGAGGGATTGAGGTGAAATTGGTGTTACACTTGATTTATTATATTCATGCCACGTGCTCGCGGATGTCCATGTAGTGTCGGCTGTAGGTATTTCCACTATGATGTAATAATATTTATGAAAGCTTCAAAAGCTCAAAAACTAAACTATATATAGAAAAGTGTGTAGAAACAATTTCATTGTACTCGATCAGGTCAACAAAAAGTTATGATTGAAAATTTTTCATATCTCGAAAAAAGATATATTGTTACTGAAGTTGGCATCCAAAAATTCGTCGAGACTACGAACATTTTCATTTCGACGAATTTGAATAATTTCATCATATACACCATATAATGTAAAATACAAATAAGATATGATATTAAACTAAAAGGTCTTCCTGCTCATACAAGAGAACATACGCATTTTGCTCATGAGGGATTTAGATGAAATTGGGATTACACGTGAATCATTATATTCATGCCACGTGCTCGCGGATGTCTATAGTAGGCATGTAGTGTCCGCTGTAGGTAGTTCCACTATGATATTATTATTTTTATGAAAGCACCAAAATCTCAAAAACTAAACTAGATATGGAAAAGTGTGTACAAACAATTTCATTGTACTCGATCAGGTCAACAAAATTTATAAGTAAAAATTTTTCATATCTCGAAAAAAAAATTGTAACTGGACTTGGCGTCAAAACTTCGTCGAGACTTTACGAACATTTTCATTTCGACGAATTTGAAAAATTCCGTCATATACACCATATAATGTAAATTACAAATGAGATATGCTCATACAAGAGAACATATGCATTTTGCTCATGAGGATTAAGATAAAATTGGTATAACACGTGAATTATTATATTCATACCACGTGCTCGCGGATGTCTATAGTGGTCATTTTGTGTCCGTTGTAGGTAGTTCCACTATGATATAATAATTTTTATAAAAGCACCAAAATCTCAAGAACTGAACAAGATATGGAAAGATGTAGGAACAATTTCATTGTACTCGAACAGGTCAACAATAGTAATGAGTGAAAATTTTTCATAACTCGAAAAAAAAATTGTGACTGGATTGGCGTCAAAAATTCGTCGAGACTTTACGAACATTTTCGTTACGAAGAATTTGAATAATTCCGTCATATACACCATATAATGTAAAATACATATGAGATATGATATTAAACTAAGGATAATCTGAAAGGTCTTCCTGCTCATACAAGAGAACTACGCATTTTGCTCATGAGGAATAAGATGAAATTGGTGTTACCGTGAATTATTATATTAATACCACGTGCTCGCGGATGTCTATAGTAGGCATGTAGTGTCCATTGTAGGTAGTTCCACTAGGATGTAATAATTTTTATGAAAGCACCAAAATCCTAAAAACTAAACAAGATATGGAAAAGTGTAAGAATAATTTCATTGTACTCGATCAGGTCAACAAAAAGTTATTAGTGGATATTTTTCATATTTCGAAAAAAAAAAATTGTGACTGGATTTGGCGAATATCTTCGTTTCGACGAATTTGAATAATTCTCAATATACACAATATAATGTGAAGTACAAATGAAATATGAGCCGGAAGACCTTTTAGATTATACTCAGTTTAATTTCATATTTCATTCATATTTTACATTATATTGTGTATATATACGGATTTATTCAAATTCGTCTTAACAAGAATGTTCGTAAAGTCTCGACGAAGTGTTGACACCAATTCCAGTCACAATTTTTTTTTTTTCGAAATGTAAAAAATTTTCAACAATAACTTTTTGTTGACCGAGTACAATGAAATTGTTTATACACACTTCTCCATATCTGGTTTAGTTTTTGAGATTTTGGTGCTTTCATAAAAATAATTATAACATAGTGGAACTGCCTACAGCGGACCCTACATAGCCTACTGTAGACATCCGCGAGCATGTAGCATGAATATAAGAATTCTCGTGTAACACCAATTTCATCTAAATCCCTCATGATCAAAATGCCTGTGTTCTCTCTATGAGCAGGAAAACCTTTCAGATTATAGTTAGTTTTATTTCATATGTCATTTGTATTTCACATTATAGTGTATATATACGGTATTATTCAAATTCGTCGGGACTTTTCGAATATTTTTGTTTCAACGAATTTAAATAATTTCGTATACAGGGTGTCCCAGAATAAAGGGGACAAACTCCGAGGGTAGAATCCTCACTTCATTTTAAGGCTGAAAGTTCCAATAAACATATACCCTAAAATGACTATTAACCGAGTTACAGGGTGTTTCAAGGGAAATCATGTGTTTTCACAAATATCAACGGTTTTCGAGATATTTAACGTTGAATAAGTGGGTGCGTATGTGATACGGATACTCATTAGTGATTATTTTGTTAGTCGCTATGTAAGTTTTGAAAATATCGGGAAATTTTTGTGAGTAAAGCCCTCGCAAATGCCAACAATCTTCGAAATATTTGAATTTATACTCATCGCAAGGTATGAAATATGTTGGTTATAATGTTATAGAAAGTTACCGTCATATTCCCTTCAAAAATAGTAAAGATTTTGACACGCACGCACTTAGTCAACTTTAAATATCTCGAAAACCGTTCTTATTTGTGAAACGAAACGGATTCCTTTTTTGTATAGGAAATATTGGGGATTAGGAAAAGAAAGACGAAATCGATATTAATCCAGTGGCGTGAAAGTTGGGGAGGGGCGAATAGGGGTACCCACCTGCCGTACGACCCTGTTCAGAGTTACAAACACATGATTTGCCTTGAAATATGGAACTGAATGCTGTCAAGTGACATACCAAATTTTACGGAGAAAAGTTAAAATACCAATGAAATATGAAATTGAACTAAGTATAATCTGAGAGGTCTTCCTGCTCATAGAAGAGAACATAGGCATTTTGCTCATGAGAGTTTAGGAAGAAATTGGTGTTACACATGATTTATTATATTCATGCCACGTGCTAGCAGATGAAATACAAATGAAATATGTAATCAAACTAAGTATAATCTGAAAGGTCTTCCTGCTCATGGAAGAGAACATAGGCATTTTGCTCATGAGGAATTCACATGGAATTGGGGTAACATGTGAATCATTATATTCATGCCACGTGCTCGCAGATGTCTACAGTGGGCTGTTTAGTTTCCGCTGTAGGTAGTTCCACCATGATATAATTATTTTTAAGAAAGCACCAATATCTCAAAAACAATACTAGATATGGAAAAAAGTATACGTACAATTTCATTGTACTCGATCAGGTCAGCAGAACGTTATTGGTGAAAATTTTCCATAGCTGGAAAAAATGTTGTGACTGGACTTGGCGTAAAAAACATTCGTCGGGACTTTTCGAATATTTTCGTTTCGTCTAATTTGAATACTGACGTATATATACACACTATAATGTGAAATACAAATGAAATATATATATAATTAGTTTCATTTATAATCTAAAAGGTCTTTCTGCTTATAGAAGAGAACATAGCCATTATGCTCATGAGGGATTATGGGGTTACATGTGAATCATTATATTCATGCCACCTGCTCGCGGATGTGTAGGCTATCTAGTTCGCCTTAGGTAGTTGATACCTGCCTTAAAAATTTTCAAATTGCCTGAAAACAATTACCTCAAATTTTATCTTTTCAAATTTCATAATGTGTTTGATGGGCTTATCGGGCTCGATAACTTGAAATATTTACAAGCTAATATTAATTTTAACGAAGGATATTTAGTAACTCCGCATACTAAAATTCAACTTCTGTTTCAACCAACGAAGAAAGAGCTCAATCTCATTTCCGTGAACCCTAGAACCCAACAAGTTATCAAAATTAAAACCTCTATACCAAATGGAGAAATTATGATTCCTCACCAAAAAATTCACAATTGTGAGATACCCGAAAGTCTTACTATTGCAAAAAATGGTGAAGCTTTCACAACAATATTGAACAACACTACTACACGAATGACCCTAGTTGAAAAATTTGATAGAGAAGAGATTCAGAGTTTCGATTTGAATTGTATTGATGACAGTCCACAACAAAATTTTGACCTCCAAAATATTGGAACCGATCATCTCAATGATGAAGAAAGGATGTCAATACTTAATCTTTGCAATGAATATTCCGATATATTTTACCATAAGGATATACCTCTAACCTTTACCAATAGGATAAAACATCAAATAAGGACAACTGATGAAATGCCCGTTTATTCTAGACCATATCGATATCCCTTTATTTATAGAGAGGAAGTCGAAAAGCAAATACAAAAAATGCTAGATTCCGAAATAATTCAGCCTAGTAGCTCACCTTGGTCCTCCCCAATTTGGGTGGTGCCAAAGAAGCTGGACGCTTCTGGTAAGCAGAAATGGCGAGTGGTTATCGATTATAGTCAACTAAATAATAAAACAGTGGACGATAAGTACCCTTTGCCCAACATACCTGACCTGTTAGACAAGCTTGGTAGGTGCCAATATTTTTCAACTCTCGATTTGGCAAGTGGCTTCCACCAAATTGAGATGGCCAAGGAAGATATAGAAAACACAGCATTTACTGCCGAGAATGGGCACTACGAACTCTTGCAAATGCCGTTTGGGCTGAAAAACGCTTCGGCGTCGTTCCAAAGAGTGATGGACAATATCCTCAGAGGTATTCAAAACGAGCAATGTCTCGTGTACCTCGACGATATCATTATATTTTCTACATCTCTCCAGGATCATATTGAACGTCTGAGGAACGTATTTCAGAGGCTCAGAAAATCGAACTTCAAAATCCAAATGGATAAATCTGAGTTCCTGAGAAAAGAGGTTGCCTACCTAGATCATGTAGTAACTCCTCAGGGGGTAAAACCCAACCCAGACAAGATCAAGCCATCAAACAGTTCCCTATACCGAAAACACCAAAGCGGATAAAACGATTCCTAGGCATTCTAGGCTACTATCGCAAATTAATCAATAATTTTGCGAAAATAACCAAACCTATGACCAAATGCTTGAAGAAAGGTGCCAAAATAACCCACGATCAAGAGTTCATTACTTGTTTCGAAACTTGTAAGAATTTATTGATAAACGAACCAATCTTACAGTATCCCGACCTATCAAAACCGTTTAACTTGACCACAGATGCGAGTAATGTAGCCTTAGGCGCCATACTCTCGCAAGGCCCAATTGGGAGCGACTTACCAATAGCGTATGCATCTCGCACCCTCAATGAGACCGAACAGAAATACTCTGTCATAGAAAAAGAACTCCTTTCTATAGTCTGGTCAACTAAATACTTTAGACCGTATTTATACGGCAGGAGGTTTAACATCATTACCGATCACAAACTATGGCTTTTTTCTCTGAAAGATCCCAGCTCAAAGTTAACCCGCTGGCGTATAAAACTAGACGAATATGACAACAATATCATCTACAAGAAAGGAACGCAGAATACTAACGCAGACGCCCTTTCTAGAATTGAAATAGACACCAAAGAAACAGACCCTTTTTGGAATCAAATAGACGAAATTTTAAGAGAGACGGGCCACTACAACGAAAATCAAATAACCCTATTCTAAAACTCCAACAATCCCAATCATGATAACTCTCCAGTAGATCTCTACACTGAAACTATCCATTTACCACCGGAAGAATCAGAAAACACCAGAAATGACGAAGACAACGTTTCGACCCAAGTTCAGCCAGAACCAGGACCTTCCAGAACCTCTCTAGAAACTATCCATTTACCACCAGAAGAATCAGAAAACGTAGAAAACACAGAAAATACAGAAAACACCAGTAATGACGAAGATAACTTTTTGACCCAAGTTCAACCAGATTCAGACCTTTCCAGAAACACTGAACCCTCAAATGACCTAGAACAATTACAAACAACTGACCATACTGAGAGAGAACACCAAGACGACCCCAACAGAAATATGGATGACAATGACCAGACTATTCACTCCAATGCTGAGGATAATCCAGTTTTCGAAATACCAATAATAGAAACAGCAGTTAACTATGGATTGAATCAAATAATAATCAGTTCAGTATTGCATTCACCTTGTAAACCAAGAATCAAAATTCTTTTCGGAAAAAAGAAACGTATCCTCGTTCAACTTTCAAAAAACAACTTCGAAAGATATTTAATTGATTTTGTAAAAAGTTACATTAATCCTGACACTAAATATTACCTGTATTTTGAAAACCCCGAACTCTACGAAACTTTCTCAAAATTCCTTCAACAATACTTCAAATTATCTTCCTTAAAACTGAAGAAGTGTGATACTGACAAGGAAGAGACCATAAAAAATGACCACGAAGGAAAGACCAACCACAGAGGAATAGACCAAACACTTCAACGCATTAAAGAAAAATATTACTGGCCATTCATGAAAAATTCGATACAAACCTTCATAAACGATTGTGAAGTTTGCCAACAAAGTAAATACGAACGACACCCTGTAAACATCATAATGAATGTCACTCCCACTTCCACGAAACCATTTAAAATCATACATATGGATACCTTCACCATAGACCAAAATAAATTCTTGACCATTATTGATAGTTTTTCGAAATATGCTCAGGCATATCACCTCAACTCTTCATCAAGTACAGAGATAGTCGATCATCTGATCCAGTTCTTTTCACATCACTTTGTCCCCGAGCAAATTATCGTCGACAACGGCACTGAATTTGAAAATTCTGTAATAACGGAATTACTCGGCCTGCATAAAATCAAAATACACTTTTGTTCACCAAATCACCCCCAATCGAATGGAGCTATTGAACGTTTCCACTCGACTATAATTGAAAATGTAAGAATTCTCAACACTAGAGGTTTCCTGAAAACTCCGGTTAAAATGAAAATGGTGTACGCGATCCTCGCCTACAATCATTCGTTACACTCTGTAACGAACCGCAAACCGATTGACGTTATTAATGGTTATATCAGCAGCAATGACCCATTTAATTTAGAAATTGAAAAAATTTTAATCAATGACTATATAAACGGTCATAAAGAAAAATCTAAATTGATCTACTCTAAAATTAACGAAGATTTAATGAAAGAAAAATAAAAAAGGATCAAAAATGTCAATAAGACTCGTGACGATCCCAAAATATATCAACCAAATCAAAAAGTATTTCAGAAAATCCATAAAAGGCAAAAAACCGCTTATGATTTCGAGAAATCCACCAAACTGACGTCAGTAAATATTCAGTAAAAAACGGTGACTACTAATAATCAAGAAAAAATCCACATGGATAATTTGAAACGTCCCCTGAAAAAGACTTTCATATTCAATAATTGACTATCAATTCATATTTTTTCAGCTCACCAGGCATCTTCGGATCGCCAGAGGTAAAAATTAGAAATTTAGATGCGAACCCTGGTATAACCCCACTCAATCTAGGGACAGCAAAAATTCAAGAAAGCTTCTACAAACTAATTCACTACTATGATCTACAACCCATAGTTTCAGAGGTAAATTTGTTGGAACCAGGCTCAAAAATTATTACTAACGATAAAAATGCACTGTACCTTAATGACTCCTCAAATTATGTCAAAATCCTGAATTTCGTAAAAGAAAAAGAGGCATACAAATTAACCGAAGTTTTACCCCATCCCAATAGAATCAAACGCGGCCTAATAGATGAATTGGGATCAATTTTCAAAGCTATCTCAGGAAATCTAGATGCAAATTATGGAGAACGATATGAAAAACTTATTGAACAGCTGGAAAATAATCAAAAAGAATTAGCATTGAATATCAAAATGAGAAATTCCCTCTCTATTGAAGTAATCAATAAATTTAATAACACCGTTCAGAAAATAAGCCACAACGAAAAACTAATTGAATCCAAAATGAAGCAAATTGCTAAAATTGTTGAGGTCAAGTATATCGAGAAAATTCAATGTATATAAAAAATGTTTTTATTGAAATAATTAGCTTGTATGAAATGATTTTCTCAATAATGCAGGACATTGAAAACTCTATTATAATTTTTAGATAAGCGATGATGCACCCTAGTATAATAAAAACTTCTGAATTTTTCTCCGAACTTGTGTACTTACAAAACAAACTCAATAAAAACCAGCTACCTCTAGAGGTTACCCCAGAAAATGTATTTCTATTGGAGAAAATTGTGAAAATAGATAGCTATACACTCAATAACAGAATTATATATACTTTGAATATACCAATCACTTTTCCATTCGAATTCGATTTATTCCGCTTGTATTCCACTCCTATTCCTGAAAAGAGTCAATTCAAGGTTATCGTATCAAAAAACAAATTTTTGGCAATCAATAAATTGTACTACGCATATTCGAACGACCGCTGCAAGAAAGTTATGCCTCAATCATACCTGTTTGATGAAATGAAACCCAAAGAACTTCGAGAAGAGAACCCCTGTGAAGTCCAACTTCTGAGCCTGAAAAACACCTCTACATGTCAGCAAACGTACGTTCTTGTGAATCACCCTATATTCCAAAGACTTGGAAAATCCAACCAATGGGTAACCATGCTGCCAGAGGAAAAGAAATAAAAATCAGCTGCTACAACCAAGAAGAAATCGTATTAATCAAGGGTACAAACCTATTCGAGATTCCAGTGGGATGCCAAATAACTACAACGTTCCGCAACATCAGTAACCAGAAACATTTCACCCATCCAGGACAAGCAATATTATTTCCAAAAATCGATACCAATGAATACGAAATGCCTAAAGTGAACCTCAAGATTTCTTTAGAAGACATAGAATTGGATGATCTACAAAATATTAATAGAATTATAGCTGAAAATCAACCGAATTTTTCCTTCAGCGTAATGTCACATACCCCTAGCATATGGGCAATGCTTTTGTATGGACTTGGAATTATATTGATTGGGTTAATCGGATACAAAAGAACCAGATCAAGATGGTGCAACAACAAGAAGAAAGAAAACGAGCAACCACCACTAAACCTTGCAGATGTTCAAATCCCTCGCTAACCCTGTGGATTTGAATCTTCGAGGGGAGGAAATATCTCACCGAGTTCGACGTCTTTCCCAAGAAATGTGCTGAATATGCTGCCGCAGCAATATCGCCTTACCAACGAGATGTTAACATAATTCTTTCTGTTAGAATCAGTTGTAGTTGAGCACTCGTACAATTCACATTTATTTTCATGTATCTCAGTTTAGTTGTTTTACGAGTTTTGTAATGAAAATAATTTTTTTAAAAAAGGACTTGAGCATTCCAAAAAGTTATTTCACACTATAATGTGAAATACAAATGAAATATGAAATTGAATATTGATTGAAAGTTTGATTTTGTGGAAGAAATCCAGTTCTTGACATAATTTTTTGGGTTTATGACCTTCCACAATCTGAAAATGAAAAAAATTTTTAATCCAAAGAAATCTGTACAAGTGTAGAAGGGCAAATTAATTGAACTAATTATGATCTAAAAGGTCTTCCTGCTTACAGAAGAGAACTGAGGCCTTATGCTCATGAGGGATTAAGATGAAAATGGGGTTACATGTGAATCATTATATTCATGCCACGTGCTCGCGGGTGTCTACAGGCTATGTAGTGTCCTCTGCAGGCAGTTCCACTATGATGTAATTATTTTTATGACAGCACCAAAATTTTAAAAAACTGAACAAGATATGGAGAAGTTTGTACAGACAATTTCATCCTACTCCATGAGTTCTACAAAGAGTTGATGGAGAAATTTTTTCCTATTCCAGAAATAAAAAAAACATCGGGTTTTTGCGAATATTTTCGTTTCGAAAAATTGGAATAATTCCGTATGAACACAATATAATGTAAAATACAAACGAAATATGAAAATTAACTAAGTATAATCAAAAAGGTCTTTTGCTCATAGAAGAGAACATAGGCATTTCGCTCATGAGGAATTTAGATGGGATTGGGATTTTCACGTGAATCGCTATATTCATGCCACGTGCTCTCGGTTGTGTGGTGTCCGCTGTAGGTAGTTCCACTATCATGTAATTATAATTATGAAAGAAGAAAAGTGTGTACGAATAATTTCATTGTACTCGATCAGGTCAACAAAAAGTTATTGAGGAAAATTTTTCATAGCTGGATAAAAATATTGTGACTTGACTTGGCGTAAAAAACATTCATCGAGACTTTTCGAATATTTTCGTTTCCTAGAATTTGAATGATTCTGTATACACACTATAATGTGAAATGCAAATGAAATATGAAATAAAACGTATTATAATCTGAAAGAATCTCATAGAAGAGAACAGGCATTTTGCTCATGAGGGATTTAGATAATATTGGGGTTACACGTGAATCATTAAATTCATGCCACGTGCTCGCAGATGTTCTACGGTAGGCTAGGTAGTTCCAATATCATGTAATTATAATTATGAAAGAACCAAAATCTCAAAAACTAAACTAGATATGGAAAAGTGTGAAAGAATAATTTCATTGTACTCGATCAGGCCATCAAAAAGTTATTGGTGAAAACTTTTCATATTTCGAAAAACAAAAAAAAATTGTGCCTGGAGTTGGCGTCAAAAATTCGTCGTCTACAAATATTTTTGTTTTGTCGAATTTGAATGATTCCGTATATATACACACTATAATGTGAAATACAAATGAAATATAAAATAAAACTAATTATAATCCAAAAGGTCTTTCTGCTCATAGAAGACATCATTGGCATTTTGCTCATGAGGGATTAAGATGAAATTGGGGTTATATGTATTATATTCATGCCACGTGCTTGCGGATGTCTACAATAGGCTATGTAGTGGCTTTGTAGCGTCCGCTGTAGTTAGTTCCACTATCATGTAATTATATTTATGAAATAATAATAATAATAAATAGTAAATATGGAAGCACTAAAATCTCAAAAACTAAACTAGATATGGAAAAATGTGTACGAATAATTCCATTGTAGCCGATCAGGTCAACATTCGTCGGGACTTTTCGAATATTTTCGTTTCGTCGAATTTGAATAACTCCGTATATATACACACTATAATGTGAAATGCAAATGAAATATAAAAAAAACTGAGAATAATCTGAAAGGTCTTCCTGCACAAAGAATAGAACAAGACATTTTGCTCATGAAGAATTTAGATGAAATTTGTGTAACATGTGAATCCTAATATTTATGCTACGTGCTCGCGGATGTCTACAGTAGGCTATGTAGTCCGCTGTAGGTAGTTCCACTATGATGTAATTTTATGAAAGCACCAAAATCTCAAAAACTAAACTTGTTTATTTTTCCATATCTTGATATTGAAACGCGTGTACAAACAATCTCACTGTACTGCAGGAGTACTACAAAAATAAAAAAATTCGTTGGGACTTTTCGAATATTTTCGTTTCGACGAATTTAAATAATTCCGTATACAGTGTGCCCAAGATGAGGATGAACAGCATGGGGATCTCGAGAACCGTAAGAGTTACACAGTAGGTCAAATGGGCAAAAAGTTGCGCAATTAAGGGGTTAATAAATAGATGCTGAGAAATCCCAAAAATGTTGTTTACCTCCGGAGATATCCATAAAAAAACGAAATTTGGCGATTTGTTTTTTATTTTTTTCTGAAGTTATTTGAAAAGTTTCGAAAAAACCAAAGGCACTTTCTCAACGGTTGTTTTCGCTCCGGGTATTTGTTTGAATACATGTGTTCGGCTTCTACACAATTTCTTTGACATACAATGTAGCAGGACAGCATATCAAACTTTTCTTCGTTTGTAAAATCGTGTCCCTCCATTTTAATGTAGAAGAAACGAACGCAATAACAACAATAACAACAATGGAATACTCATTCAAGACGAAAATTATTTATGGAAACTGACAGCTATGTATGTTGCCATAGATTGTTTCTAAGCCGCCTATGTTCAAAAATTGTAATAAGCATTTTTTCTGAATAAAAACATAGGAAAACATATTGTGCCGTACGTCGTTGCATTCGCAATAAAAAATGCTATGTCATACATGGTGTACATTTTTTTCGTGCCATATAAGAAAACAAAGTTGATGATGGTTTCTTTCAAACGAAACGTTGTACGGAGATTTTGTGGACGCCAATTTGTAGAGGTAAAAAAGTTGCAATGAGAAAGTGCCTTTGGTTTTTTCGAAACTTTTCAAATACCTTCAGAAAAGAATAAAAACAAAATCGCCAAATTTCGGTTTTTTCCGAATATCTCCGGAAGTAAACAACATTTTTGGGATTTCTCAACATCTATTTATTGACCCTTTAATTGCGCAACTTTTTGCCTATTTGACCTATCGTGTAACTTTTATTGTTACTGAGATCCCCATGCTGTTCATCCTTATCTTGGGCACACTGTATATACATAAAATAATGTAAAATACAAATGAAATATGAAATAAAACTGATTATAATCTGATAGGTCTTCCTGCTCATAAAAGAGAATAAAGGCATTTTGCTCATGAGAGATTCAGATGAAATTGGGGTTAAATGTAAATCATTATATTCGTGCCACCTGCTCGCGGATGTCTACAGTTAGTAGGCTATGAAGTGTCCGCTGTAGGTAGTTCCACTATGATGTAATTATATTTATGAAAGCACCGAAATTTCACTATACTCGATCAGGTCACCAAAATGTATGAGTAAAAATTTTTCATATCTCGAAAGAAAAATTGTGACTGGAGTTGGCATCCAAATATGGATATGAAAAATTTTCATCAATAACTTTTTGTTGACCTGATCGAGTACAAGAAAATTGTTTGTACACAATTCTCCATATCTAGTTTAGTTTTTGAGATTTTGATGCTTTTTCATAAAAATAATTACATCATAGTGGAACTACCTACAGCAGACACCACATAGTCTACTGTAGACATCAGCGAGCACGTAGCATGAATATAATGATTCACATGTCCCAATTTCATCTGGATGCCTCATGAGCAGAACGAATATGTTCTCTTCTATGAGCAGGAAGACCTTTTATTTTATTTCGTATTTCTTTCTATTTTACATTATACTGTGTATATATACGGAATTATTCAAATTCGTCGGAACGCTAAGTACCAACGAATTTGTATGCGCCAAGCCCAGTCACAAATGTTTTTTTCGAGATATGATAAATTTTCACTTTTAACATTTTGTTGACTTGATCGAGTACAAGAAAATTCTGCGTACACATTTTTCCATATCTAGTTTCGTTTTTGGGATTTTGATGCTTTCATAAAAATAATTACATCATAGTGGAACTACCTACAGCTGACACCACATAGCCTACTGTAGACATCTGCGAGCACGTGGCTGAATATAATGATTCACCTGTAACCCCAATTACATCTGGATTCTTCATGAGCAGAACGACTATGTTCTAAAGAGGGGAACATTCTCCATGAAAATTGAAATATGAAAAATGTGACTTATTTGTAATATCTAACAGAAAACAACTACTTCCCCGGCACAAACCACGCTGGACATTGAACTACATCTGATAGATATTGTGAAAAGACTCTAACTGAAAAGGAAAGAAAAAATCTGAAAGTGAAAATTTGCATTTTCATTCAGATAGCTGACTTTTTTAATTCTTTCTAGTTTTCCTTGAACAAATCATTAAATAAATTAGATAAGGAGAATGTTCTCTTCTATGAGCAGGAAGACCTTTCAGATTATACTTTGTTTTATTTCGTATTTCATTCTATTTTACATTATATTGTGTATATATACGGAATTATTCAAATTCGTCGAAACGAAAATATTCGCTAAGTCCCGACGAATTTTTTTACGCAGACTCCAGTAAAAAAAATTTTTTTTTCGAGATATGAAGAATATTCACCAATAACTTTTTGTTGACCTGATCGAGTACAAGAAAATTCTTTGTACACACTTTTCCATATCTAGTTTAGTATTTGAGATTTTGATGCTTTCATAAAAATTAATACATCATAGTGAAACTACCTATAGCAGACACCACATAGCCTTCTGTAGACATCTGCGAGCACGTGGCATGAATATAATGATTAATATTGATTGAAAGTTTGATTTTGTGGAGGAAATCCAGTTCTTGACATGATTTTTTGGGTTTATGACCTTCTACAATCTGAAAATGAAAAAAAAAATTTTAATCCGAAGAAATCTGTTCGAGTGTAGAAGGGCAAATAATTTAATTTGCTCGATAAGTTACTGCGCTCACAAGACTGCTGTCTTGAAAGAAAGAAAGAAAGAAAATTATTTCTGTCAGTAACGTACCCTACACTGAATTTGCCTATCTGAAAAAATGAGATCGAATTAACAAAGAATACATGTAACCCCAATTTCATCTGGATGCCTCATGAGCAGAACGACTATGTTCTCTTCTATGACCAGGAATACCTTTAAGAACTACCTACAGCAGACAACACATAGCCTACTGTAGGCATCTGCGAGCACGTGGCATGAATACAATGATTCACATGTAAACCCAATTTCATCTGAATGCCTTATGAGCAGAACGACTATGTTCTCTTCTATGAGCAGGAAGACCTTTTAGATTATACTTAGTTTTATTTCGTATTTCTTTGTATTTAATATTGTATATTTATACGGAAATATTCAAATTCGTCGAAACACTAAGTCCCGACGAATTCTTTTACGCCATATCCAGTCACAATTTTTTTTTTTCGAAATGTGGAAAATTTTCACCAATAAATTTTTGTTGACCTGATCGAGTACAAGAAAATTCTTTGTACACACTTTTCCATATCTAGTTTAGATTTTGAGATTTTTATGCTTCTATAAAAATAATTACATCATTGTGGAACTACCTACAGCAGACACCACATAGCCTACTGTAGACTTCTGCAAGCACGTGGCATGAACATGGTCACATGTAAACCCAATTTCATCTGGATGCCTCATGAGCAGAACGACTATGTTTCCTTCTATGAGCAGGAAGACCTTTCAGATTATACTTAGTTTTATTTCGTATTTCTTTCTCTTTTACATTGAATTGTGTATATATACGGAATTATGCAAATTCGTCGAAACGCCAAGTCCCAACGAATTTTTATACTCCAAGTCCAGTCACAATTTTTTTTTTCAAAATATGAAAAATGTTCACCAATAAATTTTTGTTGACCTGATCGAGTACAAAAAATTCTTCGTACACACTTTTCCATATCTATGTTATTTTTTGAGATTTTGTTGCTTTTTCATAAAAATAATTAAATCATAGTGGAACAACCCACAGCAGACACAACATAGCCTACTGTAGACATCTGCGAGCACGTGACATGAATATAATGATTCAGATGTAACCCCAATTTCAGGATGCCTCATGAGCAGAACGACTATGTTCTCTTCTATGAGCAAGAAGACCTTTTAGATTATACTTTGTTTTATTTCGTATTTCTTTCTATTTAATATTGTGTATCTATACGGAATTATTCAAATTCGTCGAAACGACGAATTTTTATACGCCGAGTCAAGTCACAATTTTTTTTTTTTTTCGAGATATGAAAAATTTTCACTGATAAGTTTTTGTTGACCTGATAGAGTACAAGAAAATTCTTTGTACACACTTTTCCATTTCTAGTTTAGTTTTTGAGATTTTGATGTTTCCATAAAAATAATTACATCATTGTGGAACTACCTACAGCAGACACCACGTAGCCTACTGTAGACAGCAGCGAGCACGTGGCATGAATATAATGATTAACATGTCCCAATTTCATCTGAATGCCTCATGAGCAGAACGACTATGTTCTCTTCTATGAGCAGGAAGACCTTTCAGATTATACTTAGTTTTATTTCGTATAACTCAATATTTAATATTGTGTATTTATACGGAATTATTCAAATTCGTCGAAACACTATGTGCCGACGAATTTTTTTACGCCATGTCCAGTCACAATTTTTTTTTCGAGACATGAAAAATTTTCACCATTAACTTTTTGTTGACCTGATCGAGTACAAGGAAATTCTTTGTACACACTTTTCCATATCTAGTTTAGTTTTTGAGATTTTGATGCTTCCATAAAAATAATTACATCATTGTGGAACTACCTACAGCAGACACCACATAGCCTATTGTAGACATCTGCGAGCACGTGGCATGAACATGATCACATGTAAACCCAATTTCATCTGGATGCCTCATGAGCAGATTGACTATATTCTCTTCTATGAGCAGGTAGACCTTTCAGATTAATCCTAGTTTTATTTCGTATTCCTTTCTATTTTACATTATATTGTGTATATATACGTATTTATTCAAATTCGTCGAAACGAAAATATTCGCCTAGTCCCGACGAATTTTTTTACGCAGACTCCAGCAAATTTTTTTTTTTTTTTTTCGAGATATGAAGAATATTCACCAATAACTTTTTGTTGACCTGATCGAGTACAAGAAAATTCTTTCTACACACTTTTCCATATCTAGTTTAGTATTTGAGATTTTGATGCTTTCATAAAAATAAATACATCATAGTGAAACTACCTACAGCAGACACCACATAGCCTTCTGTAGACATCTGCGAGCACGTGGCATGAATATAATGATTAACATGTAACCCCAATTTCATCTGGATGCCTCATGAGCAGAACGACTATGTTCTCTTCTATGACCAGGATTACCATTAACAACTACCTACAGCAGACACCACATAGCCTACTGTAGGCATCTGCGAGCACGTGGCATGAATTTATTGATTCACATGTAACCCCAATTTCATCCGGATGCCTCATGAGCAGAACGACTATGTTCTCTTCTATGAGCAGGAGAACCATTTAGATTATTCTTAGTTTTATTTCGTATTTGTTTCTATTTAATATTGTGAATTTTTACGGAATAATTCAAATTCGTCGAAACACTAAATCCCGACGAATTTTTTTTCGCTATGTCCGGTCACAAATTTTTTTTTTTTTTTTTTTGAATTATGAAAAATTTTCCCCAATAACTTTTTGTTGACCTGATCGAGTATAAGAAATTTCTTTTTACACACTTTTCCATATCTAGTTTAGTTTTTGAGATGTTGATGCTTCCATAAAAATAATTACATCATTGTGGAACTACCTACAGCAGACACCACATAGCCTACTGTAGACATCTGCGAGCACGTGGCATGAACATGATCACATGTAAACCCAATTTCATCTGGAAGCCTCATGAGGAGAACGCCTATGTTCTCTTCTATGAGCAGGAAGACCTTTTAGATTATACTCTGTTTTATTTCGAATTTCATCCTTTTTTACGTTATATTGTGTATATATACGGAATTATTCAAGTTCGTCGAAACGAATATATTCGCCAAGTCCCGACGAATTTTTTTACGCAGACTCCAGTCAAAATTTTCTTTTTTTTGAGATATGAAAAATATTCATCAATAACTTTTTGTTGACCTGTTCGAGTACAAAATAATTCTTTGTACACACTTTTCCATATCTAGTTTAGTTTTTGAGATTTTGATGCTTCCATAAAAATAATTACATCATTGTGGAACTACCTACAGCAGACACCACATAGCCTACTGTAGACATCTGCGAGCACGTGGTAGAATATAATGATTCACCTGTAACCCCAATTTCATCTGGATTCCTCATGAGCAGAACGACTATGTTCTCTTCTATGAGCAGAAAGACCTTTTAGATAATACTTAGTTTTATTTCGTATTTCTTTTCATTTAATATTGTGTATTTATACGGATTATTCAAATTCGTCGAAACACTAAGTCCAGACGAATTTTTTCACGCAGACTCCAGACAATTTTTTTTTTTCGAGATATGAAAAATATCACCATTAACTTTTTTTGACCTGATCGAGTACAAGAAAATTCTTTGTACTACACACTTTTCCATATCTAGTTTAGTTATTGAGATTTTGATGCTTTCATAAAAATAATTACATCATAGTAGAACTACCTACAGCAGACACCACATAGCCTTCTGTAGACAACTGCGAGCACGTAGCATGAATATAATGATTCACATGTAACCCCAATTTCATCTGGATGCCTCATGAGCAGAACGACTATGTTCTCTTCTATGAGCAGGAAGACCTTTTAGATTATAATTTGTTTTATTTCGAATTTCATTCTATTTTGCGTTATATTGTGTATATATACGGAATTATTCAAGTTCATCGAAACGAATATATTCGCCAAGTCCCGACGAATTTTTTTACGCAGACTCCAGTCAAAATTTTCTTTTTTTTTGAGATATGAAAAATGGGTGTGTGTGTGTGTGTATGGTTGGCATCGACATAAACCGTTTGCCACAGATTTTTATGAAATTCTAAAGGTGATATGAAAAATATTCACCAATAACTTTTTGTTGACCTGTTCGAGTACAAAATAATTCTTTGTACACACTTTTCCATATCTAGTTTTGTTTTTGAGATTTTGATGCTTCCATAAAAATAATTACATCATTGTGGAACTACCTACAGTAGACACCACATAGCCTACTGTAGACATCAGCGAGCACGTGGCATGAATATAATGATTCGCATGTCCCAATTTCATCTGAATGCCTCTTGAGCAGAACGACTATGTCCTCTTCTATGAGCAGGAAGACCTTTCAGATTATACTTAGTTTTATTTCGTATTTCTTTCTATTTAACATTATACTGTATATATATACGGAATTATACAAATTCGTCGAAACGAAAATGTTCGCAAAGTCCCGACGAATTTTTTTACGCCGTATCACAATTTTTTTTTTCGAGATATGAAAAATTTTCACCAATAACTTTTTGTTGACCTGATCGAGTACAAGAAAATTCTTTGTACACACTTTTCCATATCTAGTTAGGTATTTGAGATTTTGATGCTTTCATAAAAATAAATACATCATAGTGGAACTACCTACAGCAGACCCCACATAGCCTTCTTTAGACATCTGCGAGCACGTGGCATGAAAATAATGATTAACATGTAACCCCAATTTCATCTGGATGCCTCATGAGCAGAACGACTATGTTCTCTTCTATGACCAGGAATACCATTAACAACTACCTACAGCAGACACCACATAGCCTACTGTAGGCATCTGCGAGCACGTGGCATGAATTTAATGATTCACATGTAACCCCAATTTCATCCGGATGCCTCATGAGCAGAACGACTATGTTCTCTTCTATGAGCAGGAGAACCATTTAGATTATTCTTAGTTTTATTTCGTATTTGTTTCTATTTAATATTGTGAATTTTTACGGAATTATTCAAATTCGTCGAAACACTAAATCCCTACAAATTTTTTTTCGCTATGTCCGGTCACAATTTTTTTTATTTTTTTTTCGAAATATGAAAAATTTTCCAACTTTTTGTTGACCTGATCGAGTACAAGAAATTTCTTTTTACACACTTTTCCATATCTAGTTTAGTTTTTGAGATTTTGATGCTTCCATAAAAATGATTACATCAGTGTGGAACTACCTACAGCAGACACCACATAGCCTACTGTAGACATCTGCGAGCACGTGGCATGAACATGATCACATGTAAACCCAATTTCATCTGGAAGCCTCATGAGCAGAACGACTATGTTCTCTTCTATGAGCAGGAAGACCTTTTAGATTATACTCTGTTTTATTTCGAATTTCATCCTTTTTTACGTTATATTGTGTATATATACGGAATTATTCAAGTTCGTCGAAACGAATATATTCGCCAAGTCCCGACGAATTTTTTTACGCAGACTCCAGTCAAAATTTTCTTTTTTTTTGAGATATGAAAAATATTCACCAATAACTTTTTGTTGACCTGTTCGAGTACAAAATAATTCTTTGTACACACTTTTCCATATCTAGTTTAGTTTTTGAGATTTTGATGCTTCCATAAAAATAATTACATCATTGTGGAACTACCTACAGCAGACACCACATAGCCTACTGTAGACATCTGCGAGCACGTGGTAGAATATAATGATTCACCTGTAACCCCAATTTCATCTGGATTCCTCATGAGCAGAACGACTATGTTCTCTTCTATGAGCAGGAAGACCTTTTAGAACTACCTATAGCAGACACCACATAGCCTACTGTAGACATCTGCGAGCACAAGGCATGAATATAATGATTCACATGTAACCCCAATTTCATCTGGATGCCTCATGAGCAGAACGACTATGTCCTCTTCTATGAACAGGAAGAATTTTCAGATTATACTTAGTTTTATTTCGTATTTCATTCTATTCAACATTATACTGTATATATTTGGAATCATACAAATTCGTCGAAACGAAAATATCCGCTAAGTCCCAACTAATTTTTTTACGCCGTGTCACAATTTTTTTTTTTCGAGATTGAAAAATTTTCACCAATAACTTTTTGTTGACCTGATCGAGTACAAGAAAAATTCTTCGTACACACTTTTTCATATCTAGTTTAGTTTTTGAGACTTTGATGCTTCCAAAAAAATAATTGAATCATTGTGGAACTACCTACAGCAGACACCACATAGCCTACTGTAGACATCTGCGAGCACGTGGAATGAACATGATCACATGTAAACCCAATTTCATCTGGATGCCTCAAGAGCAGAACGACTATGTTCTCTTCTATGAGCAGAAAGACCTTTTATATAATACTTAATTTTATTTCGTATTTCTTTCTATTTACTACTGTGTATTTATACGGAATTATTCATTTTCGTCGAAACACTAAGTCCCGACGAATTTTTTTACGCCATGTCCAGTCATAATTTTTTTTTTTTTTTCGAGATATGAAGAATTTTCACCAATAACTTTTTGTTGACCTGAACAAGAAAATTCTTCGTACACACTTTTCCATATCTAGTTCAGTTTCTGAGATTTTGATGCTTATTAAAAAATAATTACATCAATCTGGAACTACCTACAGCAGACACCACATAGCCTACTGTAGACATCTGCGAGCACGTGGCATGAACATGATCACATGTAAACAAAATTTCATCTGGATGTCTCATGAGCAGAACGACTATGTTCTCTTTTATGAGCAGAAAGACCTTTAAGAACTACCTACAGCAGACACAACATAGCCTACTGTAGACATCTGCGAGCACGAGGCATGAATTAATGATTCACATGTAAACCAAATTTCATCTGGATGCCTCATGAGCAGAAAGACTATGTACTCTTCTATGAGCAGGAAGACCTTTTAGATTATACTTAGTTTTATTTCGTATTTCTTTCTATTTAACATTATACTATTTATATACGGAATTATACAAATTCGTTGAAACAAAAATATTCGCTAAGTCCCGACGAATTTTTTTACGCCGTGTCACAATTTTTTTTTCGAGATATGTAAAATTTTCACCAATAACTTTTTGTTGACCTGATCGAGTACAAGGAAATTCTTTGTACACACTTTTCCATATCTAGTTTAGTTTTTGAGATTTTGATGCTTCCATAAAAATAATTACATCATTGTGGAACTACCTACAGCAGACACCACATAGCCTACTGTAGACATCTGCGAGCACGTGGCTGAATATAATGATTCACCTGTAACCCCAATTTCATCTGGATTCCTCATGAGCAGAACGACTATGTTCTCTTCTATGAGCAGGAGCAGGAAGACATTTTAGATTATACTTAGTTTTATTTCGTATTTCTTTCCATTTAACATTATACTGTATATATACGGAATTATACAAATTCGTCGAAACAAAAATATTCGCTAAGTCCCGACGAATTTTTTTACGTCATATCCAGTCACAATTTTTTTTTTTTTTTTCGAAATATGAAAAATTTTCACCAATAACTTTTTGTTGATCTGATCGAGTACAAAAAAATTCCTTGTACACACTTTTCCATATCTAGTTTAGTTTTTGAGATTTTGATGCTTCCATAAAAATAATTACATCATTGTGGAACTACCTACAGCAGACACCACATAGCCTACTGTAGACTTCTGCAAGCACGTGGCATGAACATGATCACATGTAAACCCAATTTCATCTGGATGCCTCATGAGCATAACGACTATGTCCTCTTCTATGAGCAGGAAGACCTTTCAGATTATACTTAGTTTTATTTCTTATTTCTTTCTTTTTTATATTATGTTGTGTATATATACGGAAATATAAAAATTCGTCGAAACGTCAAGTCCCAACGAATTTTTATACGCCAAGTCCAGTCACAAATTTTTTTTTCGAGATATGAAAAATTTTCACCAATATATTTTTGTTGACCTGATCGAGTACAAGATAATTCTTCGTACACACTTTTCCATATCTAGTTTAGTTTTTGAGATTTTGATGCTTTTTCATAAAAATGATTACATCATAGTGGAACAACCTACAGCAGACACCACATAGCCTACTGTAGACATCTGCGAGCAAGTGGCATGAATATAATGATTCACATGTAAACCCAATTCCATCTGGATGCCTCATGAGCAGAACGACTATGTCCTCTTCTATGATCAGGAAAACCTTTCAGATTATACTTAGTTTTATTACGTATTTCTTTCTATTTTACATTATATTGTGTATATATACGGAATTTTGCAAATTTGTCGAAACGCCAAGTCCAACGAATTTTTATACGCCAAGTCCAGTCACAAATTTTTTTTCGAGATATGAAAAATTTTCACTCATAACTTTTTGTTGACCTGATCGAGCACAAAAAAAATCTTTTCACACACTTTTCCATATCTAGTTTAGTTTTTGAGATTTTGATGCTTTCATAAAAATTATTACATCATTGTGGAACTACCTACAGCAGACACCACATAGCCTTCTGTAGACATCTACGAGCACGTGGCATGAAGACAATGATTCACATGTAACCCCAATTTCATCTGGATGCCTCATGAGCAGAACGACTATGTTCTCTTCTATGAGCAGAAAGACCTTTTAGATGATACTTAGTTTTATTTCGTATTCCTTTCTATTTGATATTGTGTATTTATACGGAATTATTCAAATTTGTCGAAACACTAAGTCCCGACGAATATTTTACGCCATGTCCAGTCATAATTTTTTTTTTAGAGATATGAAAAATTTTTCCCCATAACTTTTTGTTGACCTGATCGAGTACAAGGAAATTCTTTGTACACACTTTTCCATATCTAATTTAGTTTTTGAGAATTTGATGCTTCCATAAAAATAATTACATCATTGTGGAACTACCTACAGCAGACAACACATAGCCTCCTGTAGACATCTACGAGCACGTGGCATGACGACAATGATTCACATGTAACCCCAATTTCATCTGGATGCCTCATTAGCAGAACGACTATGTTCTCTTCTATGAGCAGAAAGACCTTTTAGATGATACTTAGTTTTATTTCGTATTTCTTTTCATTTAATATTGTGTATTTATACGGATTTATTCAAATTCGTCGAAACATTAAGTCTAGACGAATTTTTCACGCAGACTCCAGTAATTTTTTTTTTTTCGAGATATGGAAAATATCACCATTAACCTTTTTTGACCTGATCGAGTACAAGAAAATTCTTTGTACCACACACTTTTCCATATCTAGTTTAGTTTTTGAGATTTCGATGCTTTCATAAAAATAATTACATCCTAGTGGAACTACCTACAGCAGGCACCACATAGACTTCTGTAGACAACTGCAAGCACGTGTCATGAATATAATGATTCACATGTAATCCTAATTTCATCTGGATGCCTCATGAGCAGAACGACTATGTTCTCTTCTATGAGCAGGAAGACCTTTTAGATTATACTAAGTTTTATTTCGTATTCCTTTCTATTTGATATTGTGTATTTATACAGAATTATTCAAATTCGTCGAAACAATAAGTCCCGACGAATTTTTTTACGCCATGTCCAGTCACAATTTTTTTTTTCGAGATATGAAAAATTTTCACCATTATCTTTTTGTTGACCTGATCGAGTACAAGAAAATTGTTCGTACATACTTTTCCATATCTAGTTTCAATTTTGGGATTTTGATGCTTTCGTAAAAATAATTACATCATAGTGGAACTTCCTACAGCAGACACCACATAGCCTTCTGTAGACATCTGCGAGCACGTGGTATGAATATAATGATTGACATGAAACCCCAATTTCATCTGGATGCCTCATGAGCAGAACGACTATGTTCTCTTCGGTGACCAGGATTAGTTTTAAGAACTACCTACAGCAGACACCACATAGTCTACTGTAGGCATCTGCGAGCACGTGGCATAAATTTAATGATTCACATGCAACCCCAATTTCATCCGGATGCCTCATGAGCAGAACGACTATGTTCTCTTCTATGAGCAGGAGCAATAAGACCTTTTATATTATACTTAGTTTTATTTCGTATTTCTTTCTATTTAATATTGTGTATTTATACGGAAATATTCAAATTCGTCGAAACACTAAGTCCCAACGAATTTTTTTACGCCATATCCAGTAACAATTTTTTTTTTTTTTCGAAATGTGAAAAATTTTCACCAATAACTTTTTGTTGATCTGATCGAGTACAAGAAAACTCTTTGTACACAGTTTTCCATATCTAGTTTAGTTTTTGAGATTTTGATGCTTCCATAAAAATAATTACATCAATGTGGAACTACCTACAGCAGACACCACATAGCCTACTGTAGACTTCTGCAAGCACGTGGCATGAACATGATCACATGTAAACCCTATTTCATCTGGATGCCTCATGAGCAGAACGACTATGTTTCCTTCTATGAGCAGGAAGACCTTTCAGATTATACTTAGTTTTATTTCGTATTCCTTTCTTTTTTACATTATGTTGTGTATATATACGGAATCATGCAAATTCTTCGAAACGCTAAGTCCCAAAGAATTTTTATTCCCCAAGTCCAGACACAAATTGTTTTTTCGAAATATGAAAAATTTTCACCAATAACTTTTTGTTGATCTGATCGAGTACAAGAAAATTCTTCGTACACACTTTTCCATATCTAGTTTAGTTTTTTGAGATTTTGATGCTTTTTCATAAAAATAATTACTTCATAGTGGAACAACCTGCAGCAGACACAACATAGCCTACTGTAGCCATCTGCGAGCACGTGGCATGAATATAATGATTCACATGTCCCAATTTCATCTGAATGCCTCATGAGCAGAACGACTATGTTCTCTTCTATGAGCAGGAAGACCTTTTAGATTATACTTAGTTTTATTTCGTATTCCTTTCTATTTGATATTGTGTATTTATACGGAATTATTCAAATTTGTCGAAACACTAAGTCCCGACGAATATTTTACGCCATGTCCAGTCATAATTTTTTTTTTTTGAGATATGAAAAATTTTTTCCCATAACTTTTTGTTGACCTGATCGAGTACAAGGAAATTCTTTGTACACACTTTTCCATATCTAATTTAGTTTTTGAGAATTTGATGCTTCCATAAAAATAATTACATCATTGTGGAACTACCTACAGCAGACAACACATAGCCTCCTGTACACATCTACGAGCACGTGGCATGACGACAATGATTCACATGTAACCCCAATTTCATCTGGATGCCTCATTAGCAGAACGACTATGTTCTCTTCTATGAGCAGAAAGACCTTTTAGATGATACTTAGTTTTATTTCGTATTTCTTTTCATTTAATATTGTGTATTTATACGGATTTATTCAAATTCGTCGAAACACTAAGTCTAGACGAATTTTTCACGCAGACTCCAGTGAAATTTTTTTTTTTTTTTTCGAGATATGAAAAATATCACCATTAACCTTTTTTGACCTGATCGAGTACAAGAAAATTCTTTGTACTACACACTTTTCCATATCTACTTTAGTTTTTGATGCTTTCATAAAAATAATTACATCATAGTGGAACTACCTACAGCAGGCACCACATAGCCTTCTGTAGACAACTGCAAGCACGTGGCATGATTATAATGATTCATATGTAACCCTAATTTCATCTGGATGCCTCATGAGCAGAACGACTATGTCCTCTTCTATGAGCAGGAAGACCTTTTAGATTATACTTAGTTTTATTTCGTGTTTCTTTCTATTTACTATTGTGTATTTATACGGAATTATTCAAATTCGAGATTGAAAAATTTTCACCAATAACTTTTTGTTGACCTGATCTAGTACAAGAAAACTTCTTCGTACACACTTTTTCATATCTAGTTTAGTTTTTGAGACTTTGATGCTTCCAAGAAAATAATTATATCATTGTGGAACTACCTACAGCAGACACCACATAGCCTACTGTAGACATCTGCGAGCACGTGGTAGAATATAATGATTCACCTGTAACCCCAATTTCATCTGGATTCCTCATGAGCAGAACGACCATGTTCTCTTCTATGAGCAGGAAGATCTTTTAGATAATACTTAGTTTTATTTCGTAGTTCTTTCTATTTACTACTGTGTATTTATACGGAATTATTCAAATTCGTCGAAACACTAAGTCCCGACGAACTTTTTTACGCCATGTCCAGTCACAATTTTTTTTTTCGAGATATGAAAAATTTTCACCAAGAACTTTTTGTTGACCTGAACAAGAAAATTCTTCGTACACACTTTTCTATATCTAGTTCAGTTTCTGAGATTTTGATACTTATTAAAAAATAATTACATCATTATGGAACTACCTACAACATACACCACATAGCCTACTGTAGACATCTGCGAGCACGTGGCATGAACATGATCATATGTAAACAAAATTTCATCTGGATGCCTCGAGAGCAGAACGACTATGTTCTCTTCTATGAGCAGGAAGACCTTTGAAAACTACCTACAGCAGACACAACATAGCCTACTGTAGACATCTGCGAGCACGAGGCATGAATATAATGATTCACATGTAAACCCAATTTCATCTGGATGCCTCATGAGCAGAAAGACTATGTCCTCTTCTATGAGCAGGAAGATCTTTTAGATTATACTTAGTTTTATTTCGTATTTCTTTCTATTCAACATTATACTGTTTATATACGGAATTATACAAATTCGTTGAAACAAAAATATTCGCTAAGTCCCGACGAATTTTTTTACGCCGTGTCACAATTTTTTTTTCGAGATATGTAAAATTTTCACCAATAACTTTTTGTTGACCTGATCGAGTACAAGGAAATTCTTTGTACAAACTTTTCCATATCTAGTTTAGTTTTTAAGGTTTTTGATGCTTCCATAAAAATAATTACATCATTGTGGAACTACCTACAGCAGGCACCACATAGCCTTCTATAGAAACTGCAAGCACGTGGCATGAATATAATGATTCACATGTAAACCCAATATCATCTGTATGCTTCATGAGCAGAACGACTATGTCCTCTTCTATGATCAGGAAAACCTTTCAGATTATACTTAGTTTTATTACGTATTTCTTTCTATTTTACATTATATTGTGTATATATACGGAATTTTGCAAATTTGTCGAAACGCCAAGTCCAACGAATTTTTATACGCCAAGTATAGTCACAAATTTTTTTTCGAGATATGAAAAATTTTCACTCTTAACTTTTTGTTGACCTGATCGAGCACAAAAAAAATTTTTTCACGCACTTTTCCATATCTAGTTTAGTTTTTGAGATTTTGATGCTTTCATAAAAATTATTACATCATTGTGGAACTACCTACAGCAGACACCACATAGCCTTCTGTAGACATCTACGAGCACGTGGCATGAAGACAATGATTCACATGTAACCCCAATTTCATCTGGATGCCTCATGAGCAGAACGACTATGTTCTCTTCTATGAGCAGAAAGACCTTTTAGATAATACTTAGTTTTATTTCGTATTTCTTTTCATTCAATATTGTGTATTTATACGGATTTATTCAAATTCGTCGAAACATTAAGTCTAGACGAATTTTTCACGCAGACTCCAGTAATTTTTTTTTTTTTTTTTTTCGAGATATGGAAAATATCACCATTAACCTTTTTTGACCTGATCGAGTACAAGAAAATTCTTTGTACCACACACTTTTCCATATCTAGTTTAGTTTTTGAGATTTCGATGCTTTCATAAAAATAATTACATCCTAGTGGAACTACCTACAGCAGGCACCACATAGACTTCTGTAGACAACTGCAAGCACGTGTCATGAATATAATGATTCACATGTAACCCTAATTTCATCTGGATGCCTCATGAGCAGAACGACTATGTTCTCTTCTATGAGCAGGAAGACCTTTTAGATTATACTAAGTTTTATTTCGTATTCCTTTCTATTTGATATTGTGTATTTATACAGAATTATTCAAATTCGTCGAAACACTAAGTCCCGACGAATTTTTTTACGCCATGTCCAGTCACAATTTTTTTTTTCGAGATATGAAAAATTTTCACCATTATCTTTTTGTTGACCTGATCGAGTACAAGAAAATTGTTCGTACACACTTTTCCATATCTAGTTTCAATTTTGGGATTTTGATGCTTTCGTAAAAATAATTACATCATAGTGGAACTTCCTACAGCAGACACCACATAGCCTTCTGTAGACATCTGCGAGCACGTGGTATGAATATAATGATTGACATGAAACCCCAATTTCATCTGGATGCCTCATGAGCAGAACGACTATGTTCTCTTCTGTGACCAGGATTACTTTTAAGAACTACCTACAGCAGACACCACATAGTCTACTGTAGGCATCTGCGAGCACGTGGCATAAATTTAATGATTCACATGCAACCCCAATTCCATCCGGATGCCTCATGAGCAGAACGACTATGTTCTCTTCTATGAGCAGGAGCAATAAGACCTTTTATATTATACTTAGTTTTATTTCGTATTTCTTTCTATTTAATATTGTGTATTTATACGGAAATATTCAAATTCGTCGAAACACTAAGTCCCAACGAATTTTTTTACGCCATATCCAGTCACAATTTTTTTTTTTTTTCGAAATGTGAAAAATTTTCACCAATAACTTTTTGTTGATCTGATCGAGTACAAGAAAACTCTTTGTACACACTTTTCCATATCTAGTTTAGTTTTTGAGATTTTGATGCTTCCATAAAAATAATTACATCAATGTGGAACTACCTACAGCAGACACCACATAGCCTACTGTAGACTTCTGCAAGCACGTGGCATGAACATGATCACATATAAACCCTATTTCATCTGGATGCCTCATGAGCAGAACGGCTATGTTTCCTTCTATGAGCAGGAAGACCTTTCAGATTATACTTAGTTTTATTTCGTATTTCTTTCTTTTTTACATTATGTTGTGTATATATACGGAATTATGCAAATTCGTCGAAACGCTAAGTCCCAAAGAATTTTTATTCTCCAAGTCCAGACACAAATTGTTTTTTCGAAATATGAAAAATTTTCACCAATAACTTTTTGTTGATCTGATCGAGTACAAGAAAATTCTTCGTACACACTTTTCCATATCTAGTTTAGTTTTTTGAGATTTTGATGCTTTTTCATAAAAATAATTACTTCATAGTGGAACAACCTGCAGCAGACACAACATAGCCTACTGTAGCCATCTGCGAGCACGTGGCATGAATATAATGATTCACATGTCCCAATTTCATCTGAATGCCTCATGAGCAGAACGACTATGTTCTCTTCTATGAGCAGGAAGACCTTTTAGATTATACTTAGTTTTATTTCGTATTCCTTTCTATTTGATATTGTGTATTTATACGGAATTATTCAAATTCGTCGAAACACTAAGTCCCGACGAATATTTTACGCCATGTCCAGTCATAATTTTTTTTTTTTGAGATATGAAAAATTTTTCCCCATAACTTTTTGTTGACCTGATCGAGTACAAGGAAATTCTTTGTACACACTTTTCCATATCTAATTTAGTTTTTGAGAATTTGATGCTTCCATAAAAATAATTACATCATTGTGGAACTACCTACAGCAGACAACACATAGTAGACAGTAGACATCTACGAGCACGTGGCATGACGACAATGATTCACATGTAACCCCAATTTCATCTGGATGCCTCATTAGCAGAACGACTATGTTCTCTTCTATGAGCAGAAAGACCTTTTAGATGATACTTAGTTTTATTTCGTATTTCTTTTCATTTAATATTGTGTATTTATACGGATTTATTCAAATTCGTCGAAACACTAAGTCTAGACGAATTTTTCACGCAGACTCCAGTGAAATTTTTTTTTTTTTTTCGAGATATGAAAAATATCACCATTAACCTTTTTTGACCTGATCGAGTACAAGAAAATTCTTTGTACTACACACTTTTCCATATCTACTTTAGTTTTTGATGCTTTCGTAAAAATAATTACATCATAGTGGAACTACCTACAGCAGGCACCACATAGCCTTCTGTAGACAACTGCAAGCACGTGGCATGAATATAATGATTCACATGTAACCCTAATTTCATCTGGATGCCTCATGAGCACAACGACTATGTTCTCTTCTATGAGCAGGAAGACCTTTTAGATTATACTTAGTTTTATTTCGTATTCCTTTCTATTTGATATTGTGTATTTTTACACAATTATTCAAATTCGTCGAAACACTAAATCCCGACGAATTTTTTTACGCCATGTCCAGTCAAATTTTTTTTTTTTTTGAGATTTGAAAAATTTTCCCCATTAACTTTTTGTTGACCTTATCGAGTACAAGGAAATTCTTTTCACACACTTATCCATATCTAGTTTAGTTTTTAAGATTTTAATGCTTCCATAAAAATAATTACATCAATGTGGAACTACCTACAGCAGACACCACTAGCCTATTGTAGACATCTGCGAACACGTGGCATGAACATGATCACATGTAAACCCAATTTCATCTGGATGCCTCATGAGCAGATTGACTATATTCTCTTCTATGAGCAGGAAGACCTTTCAGTTTATACTTAGTTTCATTTCGTATTTCATTCTATTTCACATTATATTGTGTATATATACGGAATTATTCAAATTCGTCGAAACGAAAATATTCCCAAACTCCCGACGAATTTTTTTACGCAGTCTCCAATCAAATTTTTTTTTTTTTTCGAGATATGAAGAATATTCAGTCATAACTTTTTGTTGACCTGATCGAGTCCAAGAAAATTCTTTGTACACACTTTTCCATATCTAGTTTAGTTTTTGAGATTTTGATGCTTTCATAAAAATAATTACATCATAGTGGACCTACCTACAGCAGTCACCACATAGCCTTCTGTAGACATCTGCGAGCACGTGGCATGAATATAATGATTCACATGTAACCCCAATTTCATCCGGATGCCTCATGAGCAGAACGACTATGTCCTCTTCTATGAGCAGGAAGACCTTTTAGATAATACTTAGTTTAATTTCGTATTTCTTTTTATTTAATATTGTGTATTTATACGGAAATATTCAAATTCGTCGAAACACTAAGTCCCGACGAATTTTTTTACGCCATATCCAGTCACAATTTTTTTTTTTTTTTTCGAAATGTGAAAAATTTTCACCAATAACTTTTTGTTGATCTGATCGAGTACAAGAAAGTTCTTTGTACACAGTTTTCCATATCTAGTTTAGTTTTTGAGATTTTGATGCTTTTTCATAAAAATAATTACATCATAGTGGAACAACCTACAGCAGACACCACATAGCCTACTGTAGACATCTGCGAGCACGTGTCATGAATATAATGATTCACATGTAAACCCAATTTCATCTGGATGCCTCATGAGCAGAACGACTATGTCCTCTTCTATGAGCAGGAAGACCTTTCAGATTATACTTAGTTGTATTTCGTATTTCTTTCTATTTTACATTATATTGTGTATATATACGGAATTTTGCAAACTCGTCGAAACGCCAAGTCCCAACGAATTTTTATACGCCAAGTCCAGTCACAATTTTTTTTTCGAGATATGAAAAATTTTCACTCATAACTTTTTGTTGACCTGATCGAGCACAAGAAAATTCTTTTTACACACTTTTCCATATCTAGTTTAGTTTTTGAGATTTTGATGTTTTCATACAAATAATTACATATTAGTGGAACTACCTACAGCAGACACCACATAGCCTTCTGTAGACATCTACGAGCACGTGGCATGAACATGATCACATGTAACCCCAATTTCATCTGGATGCCTCATGAGCAGAACGACTATGTTCTCTTCTATGAGCAGGAAGACCTTTTAGATTATACTTAGTTTTATTTCGTATATCTTTCTATTTTACATTATATTGTGTATATATACGGAATCATTCGAATTCGTCGAAACGAAAATATTCGCTAAGTCCCGGCGAATTTTTTTTACGCCAAGTCCAGTCACAATTTTGTTTTTCGAGATATGAAGAATTTTCACCATTAACTTTTTGTTGACCTCATCGAGTACAAGAATATTGTTCGTACACACTTTTCCATATCTAGTTTAGTTTTTGAGATTTTGATGCTTCCATTAAAATAATTACATCATTGTGGAACTATCTACAGCAGTCATTACATAGCCTTCTGTAGACATCTGCGAGCACGTGGCATGAATATAATGATTCACATGTAACCACAATTTCATCCGGATGCCTCATGAGCAGAACGACTATGTCCTCTTCTATGAGCAGGAAGACCTTTTAGATTATACTTAGTTTTTCGTATTTCTTTCTATTCAACATTATACTGTATATATACGGAATTATACAAATTCGTCGAAACAAAAATATTCGCTAAGTCCCGACGAATTTTTTTACGCCATATCCAGTCACATTTTTTTTTTTTCGATATATGAAAAGTTTTCACCAATAACTTTTTGTTGATCTTATCGAGTACAAAAAAATTCTTTGTACACACTTTTCCATATCTAGTTTAGTTTTTGAGATTTTGATGCTTCCATAAAAATAATTACATCAATGTGGAACTACCTACAGCAGACACCACATAGCCTACTGTTGACTTCTGCAAGCACGTGGCATGAACATGATCACATGTAAACCCAATTTCGTCTGGATGCCTCATGAGCATAATGACTATGTCCTCTTCTATGAGCAGGAAGACCTTTCAGATTATACTTAGTTTTATTTCGTATTTCTTTCTTTTTTATATTATGTTGTGAATATATACGGAAATATGCAAATTCGTCGAAACGTCAAGTCCCAACGAATTTTTATACGCCAAGTCCAGACACAAATTTTTTTTTCGAGATATGAAAAATTTCCTCTAATATATTTTTGTTGACCTGATCGAGTACAAGATAATTCTTCGTACACACTTTTCCATATCTAGTTTAGTTTTTGAGATTTTGATGCTTCCATAAAAATAATTACATCATAGTGGAACTACCTACAGCAGACACCACATAGCCTACTGTAGACATCTGCGAGCACGTGGCATGAATATAATGATTCACATGTAAACTCAATTTCATCTGGATGCCTCATGAGCAGAACGACTATGTCCTCTTCTATGAGCAGGAAGACCTTCCAAATTATACTCAGTTTTATTTCGTATTTCTTTCTATTTTACATTATATTGTGTATATATACAGAATTTTGCAAATTCGTCGAAACGCTAAGTCCCAACGAATTTTTATACGCCAAGTCCAGTCACAATTTTTTTTTCGAGATATGAAAAATTTTCACTCATAACTTTTTGTTGGCCTGATCGAGCACAAGAAAATTATTTTCACACACTTTTCCATATCTAGTTTAGTTTATGAGATTTTGATGCTCTCATAAAAATAATTACATATTAGTGGAACTACATACAGCAGACACCACATAGCCTTCTGTAGACATCTACGAGCACGTGGCATGAAGACAATGATTCACATGTAACCCCAATTTCATCTGGATGCCTTATGAGCAGAACGACTATGTTCTTTTCTATGAGCAGAAAGACCTTATAGATAATACTTAGTTTTATTTCGTATTTCTTTTCATTTAATATTGTGTATTTATACGAATTTATTCAAATTCGTCGAAACACTAAGTCTAGACGAATTTTTCACGCAGACTCCAGTCAAATTTTTTTTTTTTTTTTTCGAGATATGAAAAATATCACCATTAACCTTTTTTGACCTGATCGAGTACAAGAAAATTCTTTGTACTACACACTTTTTCATATCTAGTTAAGTTTTTGAGATTTTGATGCTTTCATAAAAATAATTACATCATAGGGGAACTACCTACAGCAGGCACCACATAGCCTTCTGCAGACAACTGCAAGCACGTGGCATGAATATAATGATTCACATGTAACCCTAATTTCATCTGGATGCCTCATGAGCAGAACGACTATGTTCTCTTCTATGAGCAGGAAGACCTTTTAGATTATACTTAGTTTTTCGTATTTCTTTCTATTCAACATTATACTGTATATATACGGAATTATACAAATTCGTCGAAACAAAAATATTCGCTAAGTCCCGACGAATTTTTTTACGCCATATCCAGTCACATTTTTTTTTTTCGATATATGAAAAGTTTTCACCAATAACTTTTTGTTGATCTTATCGAGTACAAAAAAATTCTTTGTACACACTTTTCCATATCTAGTTTAGTTTTTGAGATTTTGATGCTTCCATAAAAATAATTACATCAATGTGGAACTACCTACAGCAGACACCACATAGCCTACTGTTGACTTCTGCAAGCACGTGGCATGAACATGATCACATGTAAACCCAATTTCGTCTGGATGCCTCATGAGCATAACGACTATGTCCTCTTCTATGAGCAGGAAGACCTTTAAGAACTACCTACAGCAGACACCACATAGCCTACTGTAGGCATCTGCGAGCACGTGGCATGACATGATTCACATGTAACCCCAATTTCATCCTGATGCCCATCTGCGAGCACGTGGCATGACTTTAATGATTCACATGTAACCCCAATTTCATCCGGATGCCTCATGAGCACGACTAAGTTCTCTTCTATTAGCAGGAGGACCTTTTAGATTATACTTAGTTTTATTTCGTATTTCTTTCCATTTAATATTGTGTATTTATACGGAATTATTCAAATTCGTCGAAACACTGAGTCCTGACGAATTTTTTTTCGCCATGTCCGGTCACAATTTTTTTTCTGTAGACATCTGCGAGCACGTGGCTGAATATAATGATTCACTTGTAACCCCAATTTCATCTGGATTCCTCATGAGCAGAACGACTATGTTCTCTTCTATGAGCAGGAGAAGGAAGACCTTTTAGATTATACTCAGTTTTATTTCGTATCTCTTTCTATTTAATATTGTGTATTAATACGGAAATATTCAAATTCGTCGAAACACTGAGTCCCGACGAATTTTTTTACGCCATATCCAGTCACAATTTTTTTTTTTTGAAATGTGAAAAATTTTCACCAATAACTTTTTGTTGATCTGATCCCAACGAATTTTTATACGCCAAGTCCAGTCACAATTTTTTTTTCGAGATATGAAAAATTTTCACTCATAACTTTTTGTTGACCTGATTGAGCACAAGAAAATTCTTTTTACACACTTTCCCATATCTAGTTTAGTTTTTGAGATTTTGATGCTTTCATAAAAATAAATACATATTAGTGGAACTACCTACAGCAAACACCACATAGCCTTCTGTAGTTATCTACGAGCACGTGGCATGAAGACAATGATTCACATGTAACCCCAATTTCATCTGGATGCCTCATGAGCAGAACGACTAAGTTCATTTCTATGTGCAGAAAGACCTTTTAAATAATTCTTAGTTCTATTTGGTATTTCTTCTCATTTAATATTGTGTATTTATACGGATTTATTCAAATTCGTCGAAACACTAAGTCCAGACGATTTTTTTTTTCGAGAAATGAAAAATATCACCATTTACTTTTTTTGACCTGATCTAGCACAAGAAAATTCTTTTTACACACTTTCCCATATCTAGTTTAGTTTTTGAGATTTTGATGATTTCATAAAAATAAATACATATTAGTGGAACTACCTACAGCAGACACCACATAGCCTTCTGTAGTTATCTACGAGCACGTGGCATGAAGACAATGATTCACATGTAACCCCAATTTCATCTGGATGCCTCATGAGCAGAACGACTATGTTCTTTTCTATGAGCAGAAAGACCTTTTAGATAATACTTAGTTTTATATTGTATTTCTTTTCATTTAATATTGTGTATTCATACGGATTTATTCAAATTCGTCGAAACACTAAGTCCAGACGATTTTTTTTTTTTGAGATATGAAAAATATCACCATTTACTTTTTTTGACCTGATCGAGTACAAGAAAATTCTTTTTACTACACACTTTTTTCTATCCAGTTCAGTTTTTGAGATTTTGATGCTTCCATAAAAATAATTACATATTAGTGGAACTACCTACAGCAGACACCACATAGCCTTCTGTAGACATCTACGAGTACGTGGCATTAAGACAATGATTCACATGTAACCCCAATTTCATCTGGATGCCTCATGAGCAGAACGACCATGTTCTCTTCTATGAGCAGAAAGACCTTTTAGATAATACTTAGTTTTATTTCGTATTTCTTTTCATTTAATATTGTGTATTTATACGGATTTATTCAAATTCGTCGGAACACTAAGTCTAGACGAATTTTTTCACGCAGACTCCAGTCAATTTTATTTTTTTTCGAGATATGAAAAATATCACCATTAACTTTTTTTGACCTGATCGAGTACAAGAAAATTCCTTGTACTACACACTTTTCCATATCTACTTTAGTTTTTGAAATTTTGATGCTTTCATAAAAATAATTACATCATTGTGGAACTACCTACAGCAGACACCACATAGCCTACTGTAGACACCACATAGCCTACTGTAGACATCAGCGAGCACGTGGCATATATATAATGATTCACATGACCCAATTTCATCTGGATGCCTCATGAGCCGAACGACTATGTCCTCTTCTATGAGCAGGAAGACCTTTTAGATTATACTTAGTTTTATTTCGTATTTCTTTCTATTTACTATTGTGTATTTATACGGAATTATTCAAATTCGTCGAAACACTAAGTCCCGACGAATTTTTTTACGCCATGTCGTCACAATTTTTTTTTTTTTTCGAGATATGAAAAATTTTCACAAATAACTTTTTGTTGACCTGATCGAGTACAAGAAAATTCTGTGTACACACTTTTCCATATCTAGTTTAGTTTTTGAGATTTTGATGGTTATATAAAAATAATTGCATCATTCTGGAACTACCTACAGCAGACACCACATAGCCTACTGTAGACATCTGCGAGAACGTGGCATGAACATGATCACATGTAAACAAAATTTCATCTGGATGCCTCTTGAGCAGATTGACTATGTTCTCTTCTAGGAGCAGGAAGACCTTTAAGAACTACCTACAGCAGACACAACATAGCCTACTGTAGACATCTGCGAGCACGAGGCATGAATATAATGATTCACAGGTAAACCCAATTCCATCTGGATGCCTCATGAGCAGAAAGACTTTGTTCTCTTCTATGAGCAGGAAGACCTTTCAGATTATACTTAGTTTTATTTCGTATTTATTTCTATTTTACATTATATTGTGTAGTTATACGGAATTATGCAAATTCGCCGAAACGCTAAGTCCCAACGAATATTCATACGCCGAGTCCAGTCACACATTATTTTTTCGAGATATGAAAAATTTTCACAAATAACTTTTTGTTGACCTGATCGAGTACAAGAAAATTCTTCGTACACACTTTTCCATTAGTTTAGTTTTTGAGATTTTGATGCTTCCAAAAAAATAATCACATCATTGTGGAACTACCTACAGCAGGCACCACATAGCCTACGTAGACATCTGCGAGCACGTGGCATGAACATGATCACATGTAAACCCAATTTTATCTGGCATGAATATAATAATTCACATTTAACCTCAATTTCATCTGGATTCCTCATGAGCAGAACGACTATGTTCTCTTCTATGAGCAGGAGCAGGAAGACCTTTTAGATTATACTTAGTTTTATTTCGTATTTCTTTCTATTCAATATTGTGTATTTATACGGAAATATTCAAATTCGTCGAAACACTAAGTCCCGACGAATTTTTTTACGCCATATCGTCACAATTTTTTTTTTTTTCGAAATGTGAAAAATTTTCACCAATAACTTTTTGTTGATCTGATCGAGTACAAGAAAATTCTTCGTACACACTTTTCCACATCAGTGGTGATACAACCTGTTTTGTAACTCCAAATCTGAACATAACCTCACTTTGGGTGCGAGCGTGGTGGCTGCTCGCGTGCGTGACGTAGTAGGATGCGAGCGTGTAGACCATCTGGCTTTTAACCGGCGTAGACAGCGTTCGCTGGGTTCACCGCGTGACGTATTCGGTTGGAAGAGAGTATATGACAGCAGCATGTAGATTTCAGATTGGTGTGTGTCATGAAGTCCACGTTTGAATTGTAAGGAGAGCAAGATTTGGGTGTTGCCGGATTTAAAATTAAGGAGTAGAGTTACGGAGGGTGGGACGTTGCCGGTTTTTAAATTTAATTATGGAAAAAAAAAGATATACACGGTGTAGCAACGTAACATGACAGAAAAAAACAGTTTGTCAAAAATCGTATTATATACGGGGTGTTTGAAAACACTCATCAATTAAGAGTAAAAACAGCAGGGTGTGTCAAAATACATCGGAAAAATGAATCATCGCATCATTGGGGCATCGCATTATTGGGGCATGCAGAGATTCAGAAGTTTTCGTTTTATGTATACAGGGTATGTCAAAAATATACAGGGTGTCTTAGAAAATGTCATCCTTGTAAGAAAAAAATATGGCAGCGTTTGACTGGTCAACGCACATCATAGTTCGTAGTATAGGGACGCCCTATAAATTCAATATTCAAGAAAAAAATATATAGCGTGTCTTGAAAAATCTCAACGCTGTTAGTAAGAAAAAAAAGATGGCGACGTTTGATTGGTCAACGCACATCATAGTTCGTTGTACAGGGACGTCCCACACATTTTTTCGTTCGGAAAAAATATACAGGATGTCTTAAAAAAAACCTCAATGTTGTCATTAGAAAAAAGATGGCAGTGTCTGATTGGTCAAAGCACATCATGGGACGACACATACAAATTATTCATTGAAACAACTACTTGCCCATACAGAGATTGAATTACATCTGACATCTATGTGATGATCTTCGATGATAGTGTTAGATAGGAGACAGGAGATAGGAGACAGGAGATAGGAGACAGAAGATAGGAGATAGGAGACAAAAGATAGGAGAGAGGAGATAGGAGTTAGGAGACATATAGATTGACAGGTAGGCAGATATTCAGTTTGATCGAACCAGAACGAACTAACCTTACGTATAGCGTCTTAAAACATTGGAGGATTCGAAACAACTACTTACCCATACAGAGAGGTCGAATTACATCTGACATTTAAAAACGTATCATTGGGGATATGAGGATTTGAAAAAACAACTACTTACCCATACAGAGAGATTGAATTACATCAGACATCTATGTTTGGTTGATCGAACCAGAACGAACTAACCTAAGGTACGTCAGTGATCCAATCTGCGCTTATGAGAGTAATAATTATAGAGGTAATATTCAGAGTGTGTTAATAATAATGTTTAAAAAATGTGAAAAATGATGGGGAAACGAGGTTGTAATGTTATAACGTGCTATACCGGGTGTACCAACATGTCATTTAGGAAAAAAAAAGACAGGGAGTCTCAAAATGAGTCATTTGAGAGAAAAAAAGATGACAGCTGCTTGTTAACGTGCTATACCAGGAGTACCAACATAACATTCAAGATAAAAAAACAACAGGGTGTTTCAAAATACATCATTAAAAAGGGGAAAAATATGGTGGTTGTTGCTGCTTGTCAAGCAGACTGACAGATATTCAGTTTAATCGAACCAGAACGAACTAACTGAAGACAGGAGATAGGAGACAGAAGATAGAAGACAGAAGATAGGAGATAGGAGACAGAAGATGGGAGACAGACAGATTGATAGGTAGGCAGACTGACAGATATTCAGTTTGATTGAACCAGAACGAACTAACCTTACGTAGGTATAGCATAAAGATTGAATTACAGGGTGTCTTATAAAGTGTATCAAGATGGGGTCTATATTTCACTTCTCTGCGATACCTATTTTTTTCGTAACCTTATGAACGTCCATTTTAGTCTCATTTTTTAGCATGTTTTGACGTATCAAATTTGAGCTGTTTTTTCGAACGAGAAAAACATGTATTTTGAGCAATTTTGAAATGTCTATTCTCCATAAGGAATAAATGTAAACATACAGTTTTTATGGTTTAATTTTGGGTCGTTTCTTCGAACGCGAAAAACGTCTAATTTCATCACATTTTTGCGGGGGGACAGCCGCCGCAGTGAAGTCACCCCAATTTATTATACCGATTGACGATTGAATACTGACAGATTGACAGGTAGGCAGACTGGCAGACATTCAGTTTGATCGAACCAGAAAGAACTAACCTTATGTTTGTAAATGAATTTTTTTTGTTTTTTTTGTACATAGTACCACAAAAACCCAATAAATTTTGGGTGATCTAACCAGAACGAACTAACCTTCAACTACTATAGGAGTCGTAGTCTTCTCATTTGAAAATATCATACATTCAATCAGCTGTTGGAAGATACGTGGACCTAACATTTCAACGTGCGATACCATGCATTCGGTCAACTATCCTAAGAGAGGTTGCAATCCTAAATTCGCTTGTTTGAAGCACAAGTGACGAGGGACCTTAGCGTTCAACGTGCGATTCCATACATTCAGTCTAATTTCGGAAGTGATAGAGTTTTCAGAGTTCTCAGAATTCAATGTCTAATACTATACACTCAGGCAATTGTCAGAATTGACGTAGGGCAGACTCAAATGTCGAAAATGTCGTTGAACGACTCACATATTATATTTGTATTTGAGTAGACTTCATTTAAGCTTATTAAAGAGAGGTTGATTTATATACCGTTGAAAGGTATGCCTTTTTAAGTAGTTTTACAAAAAGAACGCATTATAGACGAACGTTGATTTCAGCTGCAATGAGAGAAAAATATTCAGTTGCACAAGTCTGCAGAAAGAAAATTGAATTAACGATTGAAGAAAAAAACCTTCCTTTGAGATATTGCCTTCTCATTTGTATACACAAAGCGAGCAGAATGTGGGGCCCCATAAAATGAGTTGTGTGGCACACCTCGCACACCACAATAAAATGTTGTATATTCATCATAATAAAATAATTGTTTTGGGAACAAACACTTCGGAAAATATTAATTTTTTTATTTAAAAATACACAAAGGTACTCACATAAAATCAAAATATACGTGGCACAAAACACTTCACATATTTCCATGGTACACATTGTAGAAAAACTATTAAATTTCGCTTTTCACTCAAACACGTTAAATCAATGCATGAAGTATTCAGGTTGAAAATTTAGTGTTTTCAAGAAATTGTTTGAGTGAAAAACAAAACAATTCCAAAAAGACATATAAATCAACTACCTTGAATTATATTAAGAACAATTCAATAATAAAATGAGGGCCCAACAAAGTCGTGTAGTTTGCAAACTTCACGACTTCACTCAATAAACAATATTTTTCATTTGGAAATGTTTCCTACGCGGTTTTTATATCAATCGGATGTGATGTTGTATCCAAGGTTATTTCACGTTGATAAACTTGAAAGAATATTTTATTCGCAGGATTATTTTCACAGCTTTGCCAATAATATGTCTCTTGAAATATTCTCAAAATGTAGTTGTAGTGATTTTCCGTAGGTAATAATGTCTAACGAAATAATTTCACAGAAATTTGACAAAAAACAAGTTTTAATCAACTACGACAGGAATTTCATGCACATTTTTGATACATTGTTAAATAGAACAAATCATTTGCGTCCCCGAAAACAAATTATAACATAGAATAACTTATATATTTTGCGAGGAATTGGGTAATTTGCAACGAAATTTTTGAGGATTTGTCGTACACAACCCCCACAAAATGAATCATGACCACCTTAAAGAAAAATCATATATTGCATGTTTCTGAAATGAAACGTCACAAAAAAATAAATATAAGGTGTTTAAAAATTCAGTCACGTATTTTCAGTAATTTTTACGTTACTACGCTGACAAAATGAGAAATTTTTCGTATTAAATCCAAATAATATTCGAAACGGTATACTGATGTTGGAAAATGGTATTCGAAACGTTTTTCAGCTGTAATAATAATTAGAATGGAATGTTGAATGTCACTAACACGAATCTTATCAGAAAAAACATACAGGGTAGTCCAGGAAGATTTAAAAATCAATTGTTGAAGAAACGAACAGTTGCGAGGTGTATATAAAAATAATTAATGAATTAAAATCGTGGAAGATATTCGCCAAACGTTATTCAACAAATTGAGTACATGACATCTATCATTCAGCTGGAGACTGTAGGAGTAAGGTGTGTAAGGTGTGTAAAGTGTAATAGTGATAAAAATATATAAAGGGTGTTACATTAATTGCGATAGTAATAAAAATATGCCAAAAGGGCCACATTTCACATCCTTCACCAAATAAATTGGAGGAAAAGTAATCATATATTTATGTGCCAATAAAATAACGTGGTTTGATTTTGGAGGAGTGGACATTATCGATTCGTTTGAATATCAGGACACACGGTTCAAAACTTTTTGTCGGAGAATATCAAATACATGATATAGTAAAATCGACGAATGTCGAAGTACCTTTCTCTCCAAATGTTTCCACCAGATGGAAAATATCAGGCAAACGTCTGACAGCAAACAATTACTTCCCTGGCTAATACCACGACGGACTTTGAATTACATCTGACAGATATTTGTGCAACGTTCTACCGAAATGACCCACTTGCAGATGATTATTGTAATTATACAGCAGAATATCATTCAGTTAGCTGGGGAAGACCACTTGCAGACCCGTTTCGAGGTTCTTGCCTCAGCATCAGTACAGGGTAGGTCGGACAACGTTAGAATCATCCTGATACAGCCAAATGAATTATAATCCATTGTATGTATAACTGATATTTCCCTACAAATGAAGCAGTGACTTACAGGTAGAGTCAGCCGCAGCGCCACCCGCGGGGAAACCAAAAAGCAACAGTTAAATAATTCCAGATTTAAAAATTGCACTAGACATAACTCTGGCATTTTTAGAGTCTGTCAGAGTCATCGTGAAATTTCGGGGCCACTGTAAAGACTACTATGTGAGGATGGCAGATAAAATTGAAAATTCCAATGGAGTTTATTCACAGAAAAACAGTTTTCTCAGTCTTGATTCTTGAATATTTTTTTGTATTCCTTTCATTCAGACGGGGTCAGTTATTTGCTTTACTTCACCTCTTGAATTCAAACAAGTTTGTGCAGTGTTTTAGTTGGAGACAATATAATGACTGAAATGTATGTTAATTCAAATGGAAAAATGAATGAATGTGGTATTTTTGGGAGTGGTCGAATCTAATTGATTCCAAACAAGTCTTGTGTAGTGTCTCAGAGAAGTGAGCGGGTTGTGAGGAGGCTTTCGTCGACGAGACATATGAAAGGTTAAGAAGATATGAGATGGATATATTTTCGATTGGATTGTATGATATTTCAAATACTGCAAGAGCGATGCATGGGATATGACAGGTCTGATATTGCAGTTATTGAAAATAAAAACATGGTAAATTAGGGGTAATTTTGCAGAGAAAATAGTTATTTTGTTATGTTTTATCACAACATAATAATCGTTTGGGTTTATATGACAACTTCAAATGTTGAGTATTGCAATGAAATCCTTGAAAATGTAAGTTTGAACACTGTATTTGTAGCAGATTGAAGGTGTAATGAAATAAATAGATACAGTTGATTTCGTGGACTTAAACAAAGAGACGATTTCAAATGTGACTGACAGTATTCAATTCTAGAGATGGTGAAATGGTTATATCGCTTCATTATACACTTTTGAGTTTGTATGACAGTTGCAATGTAATAACACATCCGACCGTAGTGCAGTATTGATATAAATCAGGAGATTAACTAAACAAACTTTCATCGTTTCATCAGTGAATTGGTGTCCGTTTTCGACGTATGTGTTTGATGAATTTGTTTCAAATACAATCTGCCCAAAACGTAAATACATATATTTGCTAAGAATATCATGCTTGAAAGACACATGGAAAAAAATAAATGTAGGTGTAATTGGCAACGTTTTGAATGGTTCAGACAAATCGTCCACACCGACTAAATTGGTGAAAATTAAATTTAAAAGATATTCGAGCCGGTGTATTGATGATGGGAACAAGTAATCGAAATTTGGAGGTTTCAACTCTGATGAGGACTGAAAACGCCTAAAGTAGAGATTTTAAATTAAATTCAACTAACATTCGAAATGGTATACTAATGATGGGAAAATATGCGAAACGTTGTAGTCTGATGACGTCCAAATAGAATCAGAAATTGAGGGATTTTTTCATTCAATCCAACGTTGGGGTTTTTAACTGTGATGAAGACTCAAAGGAAATGCGAAACGGTGATAATAATGAGAAAAGTAAGTGAAACTTCGAATTTTAACTCTGATGAAAACAAATAAAATTCGAGACAAAGTGTATTGATTATGGAAACGATTTACCGAAAGTTGGGTGTTTCAACTCTGACGAGGACTCAGCACGATGAAACTAGGGATTTTTCACATCAAATTCAAGTACCATTTGAAATAGTATACCGATGATGGAAAGAAATCAACCGAAATAGCTAGTTATAACTCTGATGAGAACTCAAAGACAACTTGAAACAGGGATTTTACATTAGATTTGAATTACATTCGAGACAGTGTATTGATGACGAAAACAAGTGACAGAAATTTGGAGTTTTCACTCTGATGAGGACCTAACACGTCGCAAGTCGAGATTTCACATGAAATTCAGATACAAATTTGAAACAGTGTTCTGATGATAAATATAAGTTTTTGAGATTTTGATGCTTAAAAAAAAATTACATCATTGTGGAACTACCTACAGCAGACACCACATGTAACCCAATTTCATCTGGATGCCTCATGAGCAGAACGACAATGACCTCTTCTATGAGCAGGAAGACCTTTCAGATTATACTTAGTTTTATTTCATATTCCTTTTTTACATTATGTTGTGTATATATACGGAATTATGCAAATTCGTCGAAACGCTAAGTCCCAACGAATTTTCATACGCCAAGTCCAGTCACAATTTTTTTTTCGAGATATGAAAAATTTTCACTCAAAACTTTTTGTTGACCTGATTGAGCACAAGAAAATTCTTCGTACGCACTTTTCCATATCTAGTTTAGTTTTTGATATTTTGATGCTTCCAAAAAAATAGTTACATCGTTGTGGAACTGACTACAGCAGACACAACATAGCCTACTTAGACATCTGCAAGCACGTGGCATGAACATGATCACATGTAAACCCAATTTCATCTGGATGCCTCAGGAGCAGAACGACTATGTTCTCTTCTATGAGCAGAAAGACCTTTTAGATAATATTTAGTTTTATTTCGTATTTCATTCTATTTTACATTATATTGTGTATATATACAGAAATATTCAAATTCGTCGAAACGAAAATATTCGCTAAGTCCCGACGAATTTTTTCACGCAGACTCCAGTCAAATTTTTTTTTTCGAGATATGAAAAATATTCACCATGAATATAATGATTTACATGTCCCAATTTCATCTGAATGCCTCATGAACAGAACGACTATGTCCTCTTCTATGTATGAGCAGGAAGACCTTTTAGATTATACATAGTTTTATTTCGTATTTCTTTCTATTTAATATTGTGTATTTATACGGAATTATTCAAATTCGTCGAAACACTAAGTCCCGACAAATTTTTATACGCCGAGTCCAGTCACAAATTTTTTTTTCGAGATATGAAAAATTTTTACTAATAACTTTTTGTTGACCTGATCGAGACAAGAAAATTCTTTGTTTTCGAGAGTTTGATGCTTCCATAAAAATAATTACATAATTCTGGAACTACCTATAGCAGACACCACATAGCCTACTGTGAACATCTGCGAGCACGTGGCATGAACATGATCACATGTAAACCCAATTTCATCTGGATGCCTCATGAGCAGAACGACTATGTTCTCTTCTATGAGCAGGAAGACCTTTTAGATTATACTTAGTTTTATTTCGTATATCTTTCTATTTAATAATGTGTATTTATACAGAAATTATCAAATTCGTCGAAACACTAATTCCCGATGAATTTTTTTACGCCATGTCCGTCATAATTTATGTTTTTTTCGAAATATGAAAAATTTTTACCAAAAACTTTTTGTTGTCCTGATCAAGTACAAAAAAATTCTTTGTACACATTTTTCCATATCTAGTTTAGTTTTTGAGATTTTGATGCTTCCATAAAAATAGTTACATCATTGTGGAACTACCTACAGCAGACACCACATAGAAATCTGCGAGCACGAGGCATGAATATAATAGTTCACATTTAACCCCAATTTCATCTGGATGCCTTATGAGCAGAACGACTATGTCCTCTTCTATGAGCAGGAAGACCTTTCAGATTATACTTGGTTTTATTTGGTATTTCTTTCTATTTTACATTATATTGTGTATATATACGGAATTATGCAAATTCGTCGAAACGCTAAGTCCCAACGAATTTTTATACGCCAAGTCCAGTCACAAATTTTTTTTTCGAGATATGAAAAATTTTAACTCATAACTTTTTGTTGACCTGATCAAGTACAATACATTTCTTTGTACACACTTTTCCATATCTAGTTTAGTTTTTGAGATTTTGATGCTTCCATAAAAATAATTACATCATTGTGGAATCACCTACAGCAGACACCACATAGCCTACTGTAAACGTCAGCGAGCACGTGGCATGAATATAATGATTCACATGTCCCAATTTCATCTGAACGACTATGACCTCTTCTATTAGCAGGAAGACCTTTTAGATTATACTTAGTTTTATTTCGTATTTATTTCTATTTACTATTGTGTTTTTATAAGGAATTATTCAAATTCGTCGAAACACTAAGTCCAGACGAATTTTTTTAAGCCATGTCCAGTCCCATTTTTTTTTTTCGAGATACGAAAAATTTTCACCGATAACTTTTTGTTGACCTGATCGAGTACAAGAAAATTTTTCGTACACTATTTTCCATATCTTGTTTAGTCTTTGAGATTTTGATGCTTCCATAAATATAATTACATCATTGTGGAACTACCTACAGCCGACACCACATAGACATCTGCGAGCACGTGGCATGAATATAATAATTCATATTTAACCACAATTCCATCTGAATGGCTCATGAGCAGAACGACTATGTTCTCTTCTATGAGCAGGAGGACCTTTTAGATTATACTTAGTTTTATTTCGTATTTCTTTCTATTTAATATTGTGTATTTATACGGAATTATTTTCACGTCATGTCCGGTCACAATTTTTTTTTTTCGAGATATGAAATTTTTCTCCAATAACTTTAGAAAATTGTTCGTACACACTTTTCCATATCTACTTTCGTTTTTGGGATTCTGATGCTTTCATAAAAATAATTACATCATAGTGGAACTACCTACAGCCGACACCACATAGACATCTGCGAGCACGTGGCATGAATATAATAATTCATATTTAACCACAATTCCATCTGAATGGCTCATGAGCAGAACGACTATGTTCTCTTTATGAGCAGGAAGACCATTCAGATTTTACTTTGCTTTATTTCGTATTTCATTCTATTTTACATTATATTACAAGCAGAACGACTATGTTCTCTTTGTGAGCAGGAAGACCTTTTGATTATACTAAGTTTCATTTCGTTTTTCTTCCTATTCTACATTATATTGTGTATATATAAGGAATTATTCAAATTCGTCGTAACGAAAATATTCGCCAAGTCCCGACCAATTTTTTTTTTTCTAGATATGTAAAATTTTCACCATTAACTTTTTGTTGACCTGATCGAGTACAAGAAAATTCTTTGTACACACTTTCCCGTATCTAGTTTAGTTTTTGAGATTTTGATGCTTCATAAAAATAATTACATCATTCTGGAACTACCTATAGCAGACACCACATAGCCTACTGTAGACATCTGCTAGCACATGGCATGAATATAATGATTTACATGTTCATAGTGGAACTACCTACAGCCGACACCACATAGACATCTGCGAGCACGTGGCATGAATATAATATTTCATATTTAACCCCAATTACATCTGAATGCCTCATGAGCAGAACGACTATGTTCTCTTCTATGAGCAGGAGGACCTTTTAGATTATACTTAGTTTAATTTCGTATTTCTTTCTATTTAATATTGTGTATTTATACGGAATTATTTTCAGGTCATGTCCGGTCACAATTTTTTTTTTTCGAGATATGGAAATTTTTCTTCAATAACTTTTTGTTGACCTGATCGAGTACAAGAAAATTCTTCGTACATATTTTTCCATAACTAGTTTAGTTTTTGAGATTTTGATGCTTCCATAAAAATAATCACATCATTGTGGAACTACCTACAGCAGACACCACATAGCCTTCTGTAGACAACTGCGAGCACGTGGCATGAATTAAATGATTCACATGAAACCCAAATTTCATCCGGATGCCTCATGAACAGAGCAGAACGACTATGTTCTCTTTATGATCAGGAAGACCTTTTGATTATATTTAGTTTTATTTCGTATTTCTTTCTATTCTGCATTATATTGTGTATATATAAGGAATTATTCAAATTCGTCGTAACGAAAATATTCGCCAAGTCCCGAACAATTTTTTTTTTCGAGATATGTAAAATTTTCACCAATAACTTTTTGTTGACCTGATCGAGTACAAGAAAATTTTTCGTAAACACTTTTCCATATCTACTTTCGTTTTTGGGATTCTGATGCTTTCATAAAAATAATTACATCATAGTGGAACTACCTACAGCTGACACCACATAGACATCTGCGAGCACGTGGCATGAACATGATCACATGTAAACCCAATTTCATCTGGATGCCTCATGAGCAGATTGACTATATTCTCTACTATGAGCAGGAAGACCTTTCAGAGTATACATAGTTTTATTTCGTATTTCTTTCTATTTCACATTATATTGTGTATATATACGAAATTATTCAAATTCGTCGAAACACTAAGTCCCAACGAACTTTTATACGCCAAGTCCACACAAATTTTTTTTTTTTTCGAAATATGAAAAATTTTAACCAATTACTTTTTGTTTACCCGATCGAATACACACTGTACACACTTTTCCATATCTAGTTTAGTTTTTGAGATTTTGATGCTTTCATAAAAATAATTATATCATTGTGGAACTACCTACAGCAGACACCACATAGCCTACTGTAGACACCACATAGCCTACTGTAGACATCAGCGAGCATGTGGCATGAATATAATGATTCACATGTCCCAATTTCATCTGGATGCTTCATGAGCAGAACGACTATGTCCTCTTCTATGAGCAGGAAGACCTTTCAGATTATACTTAGTTTTATTTCGTATTTCTTTCTATTTAATAATGTGTATTTATATGGAAATATTCAAATTCGTCGAAACACTAAGTCCCGACGAATTTTTTTACGCTATGTCCAGTCACAATTTTTTTTTTTTTTTTCGAGATATGAAAAATTTCCACCAATAACTTTTTGTTGACCTGATCGAGTACAAGAATATTCTTCTCACACACTTTTCCATATCTAGTTTAGTTTTTGAGATTTTGATGCTTCTATAAAAATAATTACATAATTGTGGAACTACCTACAGCAGACACCACATAGCCTACTGTAGACATCTGCGAGCACGTGGCATGAACATGATCACATGTAAACCCAATTTCATCTGGATGCCTCATGAGCAGAACGACTATGTTCTCTTCTATGAGCAGTAAGACCTTTCAGATTATACTTAGTTTTATTTCGTATTTTTTTCTATTTTACATTATATTGTGTATATAAACGGAATTATGCAAATTAGTCGAAACGCTAAGTCCCAACGAATTTTTATACGCCAAGTCCAGTCACAAATTTTTTTTTCGAGATATGAAAAATTTTCACCAATATTTTTTTGTTGACCTGATCGAGTACAAGAAAATTGTTCGTACACACTTTTCCATATCTACTTTCGTTTTTGGGATTCTGATGCTTTCATAAAAATAATTACATCATAGTGGAACTACCTACAGCTGACACCACATAGACATCTGCGAGCACGTGGCATGAACATGATCACATGTAAACCCAATTTCATCTGGATGCCTCATGGGCAGAACGACTATGTCCTCTTCTATGAGCAGGAAGACCTTTTAGATTATACTTCGTTTTATTTCGTATTCCTTTCTATTTGATATTGTGTATTCATACGGAATTAAACCCAATTTCATCTGGATGCCTCATGAGCAGATTGACTATATTCTCTTCTATGAGCAGGAAGACCTTTCAGAGTATACATAGTTTTATTCCGTATTTTTTTCTATTTTACATTATATTGTGTATATATACGGAATTATGAAAATTCGTCGAAACGCTAAGAACCAACGGATTTTTATACGCCAAGTCCGGTCACAAATTTTTTTTTCGAGAATTTTCACCAATAACTTTTTGTTGACCTGACCGAGTACACGAAAATTCTTTGTACACATTTTTCCGTATCAAGTTTAGTTTTCGAGAGTTTGATGCTTCCATAAAAATAATTACATAATTCTGGAACTACCTATAGCAGACACCACATAGCCTACTGTGAACATCTGCGAGCACGTGGCATGAACATGATCACATGTAAACCCAATTTCATCTGGATGCCTCATGAGCAGATTGACTATGTTCTCTTCTATGAGCAGGAAGACCTTTTATATTATACTTAGTTTTATTTCGTATTTCTTTCTATTTAATATTGTGTATCTATACGGAATTATTCAAATTCGTCGAAACACTAAGTCCCGACGAATTTTTTTACGCAAACTCCAGCAAATTTTTTTTTTTTTTTTTTTTCGAGATATGAAGAATATTCACCAATAACTTTTTGTTGACCTGATCGAGTACAAGAAAATTCTTTCTACACACTTTCCCATATCTAGTTTAGTATTTGAGATTTTGATGCTTTCATAAAAATAAATACATCATAGTGGAACTACCTACAGCAGACACCACATAGCCTTCTGTAGACATCTGCGAGCACGTGGCATGAATATAATGATTAACAGGTAACCCCAATTTCATCTGGATGCCTCATGAGCAGAACGACTATGTTCTCTTCTATGACCAGGAATACCATTAACAACTACCTACAGCAGACACCACATAGCCTACTGTAGGCATCTGCGAGCACGTGGCATGAATTTAATGATTCACATGTAACCCCAATTTCATCAGGATGCCTCATGAACAGAGCAGAACGACTATGTTCTCTTTATGAGCAGGAAGACCTTTCAGATTTTACTTTGCTTTATTTCGTATTTCATTCTATTTTACATTATATTACAAGCAGAACGACTATGTTCTCTTAATGAGCAGGAAGACCTTTCGATTATACTTAGTTTTATTTCGTATTTCTTTCTATTCTACATTATATTGTGTATATATAAGGAATTATTCAAATTCGTCGTAACGAAAATATTCGATAAGTCCCGACCAATTTTTTTTTTTCGAGATATGTAAAATTTTCACCAATAACTTTTTGTTGACCTGATCGAGTACAAGAAAATTCTTTGTACAGACTTTCCCGTATCTAGTTTAGTTTTTGAGATTTTGATGCTTCCATAAATATAATTACATCATTCTGGAACTACCTATAGCAGACACCACATAGACATCTGCGAGCACGTGGCATGGTGGCATGAATATAATGATTCACATGTCCCAATTTCATCTGAATGCCTCACAAGCAGAACGACTATGTCCTCTTCTATGAGCAGGAAGACCTTTTGGATTATACTTAGTTTTGTTTCGTATTTCTTTCTATTTGAAATTATACTGTATATATACGGAATTATACAAATTCGTCGGAACAAAAATAATCGTCAAGTCCCGACGAATTTTTTTACGCCGTGTCACAATTTTTTCGAGATATGAAAAATAGTCAACAATAACATTTTGTTGACCTGATCGAGTGCAAGAAAATTTTTCGTACACAATTTTCCATATCTAGTTTAGTTTTTGAGATTTTGATGCTTCCATAAAAATAATTTTTTTTTGAGATATGAAAAATTTTCATCAATATCTTTTTGTTGACCTGATCGGGTACAAGAAAATTCTTCCAACACACTTTTCCATATCTAGTTTAGTTTTTGAGATTTTGATGCTTTCATTAAAATAATTACATCATAGTGGAACTACCTACAGCAGACACCACATAGCCTTCTGTATACATCTGCGAGCACTTGGCATGAATATAATGATTAACATGTAACCCCAATTTCATCTGGATGCCTCATGAGAAGAACGACTATGTTCTCTTCTATGAGCAGGAAGACCTTTTAGATTTAACTTAGTTTTATTTCGTATTTCTTTCTATTTAATATTGTGTATTTATACGGAATTATTCAAATTCGTCGAAACACTAAGTCCCGACGAATTTTTTTACGCCATGTCCAGTTAGAATTTTTTTTTCGAGATATGAAAAATCTTCACCAATAACTTTTTGTTGAACATGATCACATGTAAACCCAATTTCGTCTGGATGCCCCATGAGCAAAACAACTATGTTCTCTTCTATGAGCAGGAAGACCCTTCAGATTATACATAGTTTTATTTCGTATTTCTTTCTATTTCACATTATATTGTGTATATATACGGAATTATTCAAATTCGTCGAAACACTAAGTCCCAACGAACTTTTATACGCCAAGTCCACTCACAATTTTTTTTTCGAGATATGAAAAATTTTATCCAATTACTTTTTGTTTACCTGATCGAGTACACACTTTGTACACACTTTTCCATATCTAGTTTAGTTTTTGAGATTTTGATGCTTCTATAAAAATAATTACATCACTGAGGAACTACCTACAGCAGACACCACATAGCCCACTGTAGACATCTGCGAGCACGTGGCATGAATATAATGATTCACATGTCCCAATTTCATCTGAATGCCTCACGAGCAGAACGACTATGTCCTCTTCTATGAGCAGGAAGACCTTTTAGATTATACTCAGTTATATACAGAATTGTACAAAATCGTCGAAACAAAAATATTCGCTAAGTCCCGACGAATTTTTTTACGCCGTGTCACAATTTTTTTTTTTTTCGAGATATGAAAAATTTTCACCAATAATTTTTTGTTGACCTGATCGAGTACAAGAAAATTCTGCGTACACACTTTTCCATATCTAGTTTAGTCTTTGAGATTTTGATGCTTCCATAAATATATTTACATCATTGTGGAACTACCTACAGCAGACACCACATAGCCTACTGTAGACATCAGCGAGCACGTGGCATGAATATAATGTTTCACATGTCCCAATTTCTCTTCTCTTCTATGAACAGGAAGACCTTTTAGAATATACTTAGTTTTATTTCGTATTTCTTTCTATTTGATATTGTGTATACGGAATTATTCAAATTCGTCGAAACACTAAGTCCCGACGAATTTTTTTACGCAGACTCCAGTAAAAAAATTTTTTTTCGAGATATGAGGAATATTCACCAATATCTTTTTGTTGACCTGATCGAGTACAAGAAAATTCTTCGAACACACTTTTCCATATCTAGTTTGGTTTTTGAGATTTTGATGCTTCCATAAAAATAATTACATCATTGTGGAAATACCTACAGCAGACACCACATAGCCTACTGTAGACATCTGCGAGCACGTGGCATGAGTATGATCACATGTAAACCCAATTTCATCTGGATGCCTCATGAGCAGAACGACTATGTTCTCTTCTATGAGCAGGAAGACCTTTTAGATTATACTTAGTTTTATTTCGTATATCTTTCTATTTAATAATGTGTATTTATACAGAAATTATCAAATTCGTCGAAACACTAAGTCCCGATGAATTTTTTTACGCCATGTCCGTCACAATTTTTGTTTTTTTCGAAATATGAAAAATTTTCACCAAAAATTTTTTGTTGACCTGATCGAGTACAAAAAATTCTTTGTACACATTTTTCCATATCTAGTATAGTTTTTGAGATTTTGATGCTTCCATAAAAATAGTTACATCATTGTGGAACTACCTACAGCAGACACCACATAGACATCTGCGAGCACGTGGCATGAATATAATAATTCACATTTAACCCCAATTTCATCTGGATGCCTCATGAGCAGAACGACTATGTTCTCTTCTATGAGCAGGAAGACCTTTTAGATTATACTTAGTTTCATTTCGTATTTATTTCTATTTACTATTGTGTTTTTATACGGAATTATTCAAATTCGTCGAAACACCAAGTCCAGACGAATTTTTTTACGCCATGTCCATTCACAATTTTTTTTTCCAGATATGAAAAATTTTCACCAATAACTTTTTGTTGACCTGATCGAGTACAAGAAAATTCTTTGTACACACTTTTCCATATCTAGTTTAGTTTTTGAGATTTTGATGCTTTCATTAAAATAATTATATTATAGTGGAACTACCTACAGCAGACACCACATCTGCGAGCACGTGGCATGAATATAATGATTAACATGTAACCCCAATTTCATCTGGATGCCTCATGAGCAGAACGACTATGTTCTCTTCTATGAGCAGGAAGAACTTTTAGATTTAACTTAGTTTTATTTCGTATTTCTTTCTATTTAATATTGTGTATTTATTTATACGAAATTATTCAAATTCGTCGAAACACTAAGTCCCGACGAATTTTTTTACGCCATGTCCAGTTAGAATTTTTTTTTTCGAGATATGAAAAATTTTCACCAATATTTTTTTGTTGACCTGATCGAGTACAAGAAAATGTTTCGTACACACTTTTCCATATCTACTTTCGTTTTTGGGATTCTGATGCTTTCATAAAAATAATTACATCATAGTGGAACTACCTACAGCTGACACCTCATGGACATCTGCGAGCACGTGGCATGAATATAATAATTCACATTTAACCACAATTCCATCTGAATGCCTCATGAGCAGAACGACTATGTTCTCTTCTATGAGCAGGAGGACCTTTTCGATTATACTTAGTTTTATTTCGTATTTCTTTCTATTTAATATTGTGTATTTATACGGAATTATTCATATTCGTCGAAACTCTAAGTCCCGACAAATTTTTTCACGTCATGTCCGGTCACAATTTTTTTTTTTTCGGGATATGAAAATTATTCACTTATAACTTTTTGTTGACCTGATCGAGTACAAGAAAATTCTTTGTACATATTTTTCCATATCTAGTTTATTTTTTGAGATTTTGATGCTTCCATTAAAATAATCACATCATTGTGGAACTACCTACAGCAGACAGCACATAGCCTTCTGTAGACAACTGCGAGGATTCTTCATGAGTAGAACAACTATGTTCTCTTCTATGAGCAGGAAGACCTTTTAGATTATACTTTGTTTTATTTCGTATTTCATTCTATTTTACATTATATTGTGTATATATACGGAATTATTAAAATTCGTCGAAACGAAAATATTCGCTAAGTCCCAACGAATTTTTTTACGCTGTCACAATTTTTTTTTTTCGAGATATAAAAAATTTCCACCAATAATTTTTGTTGACCTGATCGAGTACAAGAAAATTCTTCGTACACACTTTTCCATATCTAGTTTAGTTTTTGAGATTTTTGATGCTTCCATAAAAATAATTACATCATTGTGGATATAGCCTACTGTAGAGATCTGCGAGCACGTGGCATGAATTTAATGATTCACACGTAACCCCAATTTCATCCGGATGCCTCATGAGCAGAACGACAATGTCCTCTTCTATGAGTCCCGACCAATTTTTTTTTTTCGAGATATGTAAAATTTTCACCAATAACTATTTGTTGACCTGATCGAGTACAAGAAAATTTTTCGTAAACACTTTTCCATTTCTACTTTCGTTTTTGGGATTTTGATGCTTCCATAAAAATAACTACATCATTCTGGAACTACCTATAGCAGACACCACATAGCCTACTGTAGACATCTGCGAGCACATGGCATGAATATAATGATTCACATGTAAACCCAGTTTCATCTGGATGCCTCATGAGCAGAACGACTATGTTCTCTTCTATGAGCAGGAAGACCTTTTAGATTATACTTAGTTTTATTTCGTATATCTTTCTATTTTACATTATATTGTGTAATATACGGAATCATTCGAATTCGTCGAAACACTAAATCCCAACGAATTTTTATACGCCTAGTCCAGTCACAAATTTTTTTTTTCGAGATATGAAAAATTTTCACCAATAACTTTTTGGTTGATCGAGTAGAGGAAAATTCTTTGTACACACTTTTCCTTATCTAGTTTAATTTTTGAGATTTTGATGCTTTCATAAAAATAATTACATCATTGTGGAACTACCTACAGCAGACACCACATAGCCTAATGTAGACATCTGCGAGCACGTGGCATGAACATAATCACATGTAACCCCAATTTCATCCGGATGCCTCATGAGCAGAACGACTATGTTCTCTTTATGAGCAGGAAGACCTTGTGATTATACTTAGTTTTATTTCGTATTTATTTCTATTCTACATTATATTGTGTATATATAAGGAATTATTCAAATTCGGCGTAACGAAAATATTCGCCAAGTCCCGACCAATTTTTTTTTTTTCGAGATATGAAAAATTTTCATCAATAACTTTTTGTTGACCTGATCGAGTGCAAGAAAATTCTCGTATATAGTTTAGTTTTTGAGATTTTGATGCTTCCATAAAAATAATTACATCATTCTGGATCTACCTATAGCAGACACCACATAGCCTACTGTAGACATCAGCGAGCATGTGGCATTAACCCCAATTTCATCTGGATGCCTCATGAGCAGAACGACTATGTTCTCTTCTGTGACCAGGAATACCTTTAAGAACTACCTACAGCAGACACCACATAGCCTACTGTAGGCATCTGCGAGCACGTGGCATGAATTAAATGATTCACATGTAACCCCAATTTCATCCGGATGCCTCATGAGCAGAACGACTATGTTCTCTTCTTTGAGCAGTTAGACCTTTTAGATTATACTTCTGAAAAAAAAAACAAAAAAAAAATAAAAAAAAAAATTAAAACAAGAGTTCTGGAACATGTCAAACTCATTGAGAGCTCTAGAAACCCACATATAGTTGAATATAATACAAAAAGTTCTTTCTTTAACCATATCCTTAACCACAACCATAATTTTGACATAAATACAGATTTAGATATTTTACATGTTTGCCAAAAACGTGCCTTACTTAATTTTCTTGAAATCTTGGAAATCAACTCGGCCATCAATAATCCCAATATTGTTTCCCTCAATGAACAAACACAGTTCGATTGCAAAAAGTTCTTCAATTCTCTCAATTTTCTAAAAAAGTAGATTCTTGTTCCTGCCTTGGTCCTCAATAAAACTAAAAAATATTGTATCTTCAGTTTCATAATTTGTTCCTATTTTACTGATTGCTACTCAAGTTGTTGTTGTTACAGTACAGTTGTTGTTACAGTTATGTGACTTGAAATCCTAAGGCCCGGAATAGTATTGTTGGAATCATTTCCTTCTTTTGTTCTGTGAGCGGGAGTCTCGCGTCACTGTTCTGTCAATTTTGACATAAGAGTAATCATGACAGTGGTTGCGGCTGTGCTGTCAGTTGTCACCCTGTCAGTTCATCTCATAATTCATATCCGTCTGTTCAGTCAACAATCACGTGCATTGATTTAATTTTGATTTATTTTCTGCTCGATGTCCAAACTATTTAATTCCCCTATAGGATTAAGGGGCCCAAGGCTTTACAGCCTCCCCTAACTAAATTTTTTTTTGATTACCTATCGATTTTTGGTTACTTACCAATTTTTGGTTACTTACTAATTTTTGGTTGTTTCAAGAACACAATAATTAACAATGTGGTTATTTAACATTATTTAATAACATAATATTTTAACCTTTTATATATATCACACTACTTTATTTTCTTCTCCATGTAAGTATAGCCTTATATTAGCCTTTTGTCTTTAGTACATAGTCTTTCTTTTATTGTAGAATTTTCTTGAATAGCTGATGATGGTTCTATATAGGACCGAAACATTTACTACTTCTACTTTTTGACGGCTATCTGATTGATAGCGGTCAATCACCGTTTCACCATCCTTTTGAACTAGATGGGAAATTAAATTGTGGAGACGACTTTGCGTTTTACTGATTTGTATATCCATACCACTCCACTTTGAGACATAATGGACTTCTACCACAGGTTAGATTATACTTTGTTTTATTTCGTATTTCATTCTATTTTACATTATATTGTGTATATATACGGAATTATTCAAATTCGTCGAAACGAAAATATTCGCTAAGTCCCGACGAATTTTTTTACGCAGACTCCAATAACAATTTTTTTTTCTCGAGATATGAATAATTTTTACCAATTACTTTTTGTTGACCTGATCGAATACAAATGAATTCTTCGTACGCACTTTTCCAATCTAGTTTAGTTTTTGAGATTTTGGGTTCTTTCTTAAAAATAATTACATCAAAGTGGAACTAATTACAGCGCACACTACATAGCCTACTGTAGACATCTGCGAGCACGTGGCATGAATATAATGATTCACATGTCCCAATATCATCTGAAAGCCTCACAAGCAGAACGACTACATATACGGAATTATACAAATTCGTCGAAACAAAAATATTCGCTAAGTCCCGACGAATTTTTTTACGCCGTGTAACAATTTTTTTTTTCGAGATATGAAAAATTTTCACCAATAACTTTTTGTTGACCTGATCGAATACAAGAAAATTTTTCTACACACTTTTCCATATCTACTTTCGTTTTTGGTATTTTGATGCTTTCATAAAAATAATTAAATCATAGTGGAACTACCTACAGCTGACACCACATAGACATCTGCGAGCACGTGGCATAAATATAATAATTCACATTTAACCACAATTTAATCCGGAACGACTATGTTCTCTTCTATGAGCAGGAGGACCTTTTAGATTATTCTTAGTTTTATTTCGTATTTCTTTCTATTTTACATTATATTGTGTATATATACGGAATTATTCAAATTCGTCGAAACACTGAGTCCCGACGAATTTTTTTACGCCATGTACAGTCACAATTTTTTTTTTTTGAGATATGAAAAATTTTAACCAATAACTTTTTGTTGACCTGATCGAGTACAAGAAAATTCTTCGTGCACACTTTTCCGTATCGAATTTAGTTTTTGAGATTTTGTTTCTTCCATAAAAATAATTACATCATTCTGGAACTACCTATAGCATACACAACATAGCCTACTGTAGACATCTGCGAGCACGTGGCATGAACATGATCACATGTAAACCCAATTTGATCTGGATGCCTCATGAGCAGATCGACTATGTTCTCTTCTATGAGCAGGAAGTTCAGATTATACTTAGTTTTATTTCGTATTTCTTTCTATTCAGTATTGTGTATTTTTACGGAATAATTCAATTTAGTCGAAACACTAAGTCACGACGAATTTCTTTACGCCAAGTCCAGTCACAATTTTTTTTTTTTTCGAGATATGAAAAATATTCACCAATAACTTTTTAGTTGACCTGATCGAGTACAAGAAAATTCTTCGTACACACTTTTCCATATCTAGTTTAGTTTTTGAAATTTTGATGCTTCCATAAAAATAATTACATCATTGTGGAACTACCTACAGCAGACACCACATAGCCTACTGTAGACATCAGCGAGCACGTGGCATGAAAATAATGATTCACATGTCCCAATTTCATCTGGATGCCTCATGAGCAGAACGACTATGTTCTCTTCTATGAGCAGGAAGACCTTTTAGATTATACTTAGTTTTATTTCGTATTCCTTTCTATTTGTTATTGTGTATTCATACGGAATTAAACCCAATTTCATCTGGATGACTCATGAGCAGATTGACTATATTCTCTTCTATGAGCAGAAAGACCTTTCAGAGTATACTTAGTTTTATTTCGTATTTTTTTCTATTTTACATTATTGTTTGATGTTAGCGAAATTGAATAGACAAAAAATAGCGTTTGATGTTGAAGTAGCACTCACCAAATCCTTCCAGACTGTAGTTTATGGTGGGAACTCCTTCAAACTTGCGAAATGGACTGTTTTTTTCTGGTTTTTATTGCGATGGCGGTTGATGCGATTGAAATTAAATTTGTGGTCACACTGACGTAAGAATATGTTCGATCCGTCACTTTGTTTACCTTGGTAAACAAACTCCTTCATCTCAGCATGCTCCATGTGCATACCTCAACTCAATATTTCGCGAAAATATAAATATAATTTTGGAAATGAAATGAGCGAATTAAATAAATTTCCTCTTAAGTGGTCAAAACATCTATAAAAAGATTTTACTAACTTAAAACTAAATTAGTGGAGTAGATCGAACATTCTCCCCCCACTAAAAATTATATAATAATTTTTAATCAGAACTATGAGCATTTGGTAAAGGACACAGCTTCACCAATGCTCTTTTGATAGTACATTGTTTGGTACGGACATCCGCTACACGTGCTATACCGTCCGTACCGTAATAGAGTTTTTCTATTCGGCCTAGAGGCCATTTAAGTGGTGAAGTTGACTCATTTTTTATTAGGACCATTGTTCCTTCAGATACTGGACGTGGGGCATCAAGCCACTTGCCTCTCTGTTGGAGAGTATGCAAATACTCATTACTCCACCGTTTCCAAAAATGTTGATGGAGCCGCTGTATCAACTGCCATCGATTGAGTTTATTGATTTTCAACTGTGTCAAGTCAGGATCAGGAATTGAACTGAGTGGCTCAAGAGTCAGAAAGTGTCCCGGTGTTAGCACCGAAAAATCATTTGGATCCGAACTAAGTGGGTACAAAGGACGAGAATTCAATAATGATTCGATTTGCGTCAAAAGAGTATAGAACTCCTCATATGTCATTATTTGCTCACCGACAATGCGATACAAATGAGTCTTGACAGACTTCACCCCTGCCAAATTGGGGTGATCCAGCTGGATTGAATTTAAAGCTTATTGATTGACTTTCTGCTGCATGTTTTACCATTTCTAAAATTTGTCGGTTCGCTCCGATAAAATTTGTTCCGCAATCTGATGTTATGGTAGAACAGCGCCCCCTACGAGCGACAAATCGCCGCAGCGCAGCTATGAAAGCTTCACTGGTTAAATCTGAGGCTAATTCAAGATGAATACATTTTGTTGCGAAACACACAAAAACACAAATGTAACCCTTGTATGTTTTCGCACGTCGTAATTTACCCATGGTTATGGAAAAAGGGCCTGCGTAATCCAGACCTACACAAGAAAATGCTTTAAGTTGTGAAACTCTTAAACTGGGTAGATCAGCCATTGGAGGTTGATATGATTTTGGGGACAAACGCCAACAGCTTTTGCAATTTGAAATTATTTTATTTATAGCTCGTTTGGGAGACATAATCCAAAACTGCTCATTTATTAAAAATAATAGAGTTTGTCTACCTGGATGATAATATATTATATGAAAACTGGAAATGACCAATTCCGTTAGTCGAGAATTTCTAGGTAATAAGGCAGGAAATTTTTTGTTGTACGATAATGAGGAGTTTCGAAGACGTCCACCTACTCGCAAAATATCATTTTCATCCAGGAAAGCATTGAGTTTTCTTAAAGGTTTTGATGCATGCTTTCCATTTTTCAAATGTTTGATATCGGTAGGGTAATGTAAAATCTGAGTATATTTCACGGCTAAAATCAGTGCATTTTGAAGCTCTGAAAGCGATAAATGGCCGGTTTTCTTGTTCTTAGGATTACGGCAATTATGTGAAAAACGAAGACTGAATGCCAAAATTCTTTTGATTTTCGACAGGGAGGAAAATTTATTCAAAATATCGTGAATAATATTTTCTACTGGGAAAATGGTAAGCGTTATTTTTATTTCTTCTGAAAGTGCGTCAGGTGGTAAACTTTCGTCAATCTTAAACAAAGTTGTTGGCCAAAGTTCGTTCTTATGTTTCAACCAAGGAGGTCCAGAAAACCACATCTTATCTCTGATTAATTCTGAAGGAAGTAACCCACGTGATGCACAATCAGCTGGATTATCCTTGGATGAGACATGTTGCCAAAGAGAAGGAGGAATACGTTTTTGAATGAATGTTACGCGGTTACTAACGAAAGTTTTCTAGCTATGTGGTGAAGACTTAATCCAACTTAATGTTATGAAACTATCTGTGTAAGCGTATGTTTGAAGGATGTCTATTTTATCTTTGAATGTTTTCATAACAGTTGAAAGCAACTTCGCAAGAAGAACTGCAGCACATAGTTCAAGGCGGGCGACTGATATTGTTTTTATTGGTGCAACCTTAGATTTGCCACACACAAAATGTGTTTCGAATGAATCTTCATTACGCTGAACTCTGAAATATATAACGCAAGAGTAAGCCTTTTTTGAGGCATCACAATATGCATGTATTTGACACTGTAAATCGTTCAGTAACATGTGGCGAGGAATTTGTAAAGTTGTAAGTAAAGAAAATTCTGTTTTGAACTGAGACCATTTGTTGATGATTTCCTTAGGTGGAACCTCATCCCACTGAATTCCGAGACTCCACAGGTGTTGCATAAGTAGTTTAGCGAATAAGGTAAAAACGCGAGCGATATCAGATAAAATCTGACGTTTTGTGCAACTGCTGACTGATAAATTAATATTATACGTAAAAATATCTGAACTTGGGTCCCACTGTAATCCCAAAATTTTGATAGCTGACGACACTTCTTTATCAAACGAAATTGATTTGTTATAGAGATGAGATTTAGGAAGATCAGCTAAAAATGATTGATTATTACTCGCCCACTTGCGTAATTCAAAATTTCCTCTCCTACAAATTTCAATTAATTGATCTCGAATCAACTTCGCATTATCTAATGACGAGCACCCTGTACATATATCGTCAATATATACATTATTTTCTAAGACATTGGCTGCCAACGGAAAATGTTTTCTTTCATCGTGAGCCAATTGCAGAATTGTTTTATTGGCTAAATATGGACTACTAGAAAGTCCGAAGGTTACAGTTTTCAAACGAAAATCTTTTACAGTTTCATTACTGGTAAATCTCCATAATATTCTCTGATAGTCCTGATGTTTGGGATGGACTAAAATTTGTAAGAACATTTTTTTTACGTCTGCCGTAAAAACTATAGGGTAAATTCGGAAATCCAATAAAACCAAGAAAATATCTTTCTGCAATTTTTCACCCACCAACAGGGTGTCATTTAGTGAAATGCCTCGAGAGGATTTTGCGGAAGCGTCGAAAACAACGCGAAGTTTGGTTGTTGTACTGTTTTTCAGTACACAGTGGTGTGGAAGATAAAAAACGTGTTGCGTATCATAACAATTATCCACCTCTTCCATGTACACACAATCTAAATATTCTTGTAGAAAATCAGAATATAATTTATGCAATTCTGGTGTACGCAAAAGGCGTCTTTCAAGCGAATAAAAGCGGCGTAAAGCGAGCGGGCGGGTGTCATTGATATTGAAAATTGGTTCCGAATTTTTAAATGGAAGATTAACAACATAACGACCAGTTTCATTTCTAAAATGTGTACTGGAATATATTTCATCACACAAGGTATCTTCAGGCGATATTGCCCTTATTTTTGGAACTTCTTCAAGTTCCCAGAAACGTTTCAGAAAGTTGTCTAAAGTGAAAGTATCATTTTGAACAATACTTAAAAATGTGGAACTATTTGAAAATGCTTCTGGTTTATTGAACGCTACCTTCCCCATAAGTATATATCCAAAAATTGTGTTTATAGCTACAGGTTCATCAGCATTTCCTATAATACGCCCCTGTTCTAATATATGGGGAAAAACTTTAGCGCCAAGAAGCATATCAATGGAGTAAAACTCTTACCTTCTGATAGTTATTGCCTGCATCTAATACTTCAATAATAGCCGTTGATAATAAAACATTGCTGGAAGATGATACCATACCAACAAAACTATTTTGATCTTGAGCAGTAGTATTTTTATCTCGAGAAGTAGAAGGATCCTGTGAATTGTCTTGGGGTCTCGAGGGTACAGCGTGAAGCTGATCATTATTAAGCGTTGAAATTTTATTAACATGTATTGACGAATGATATGAACCTCCACAAAAACGACAAGATGAAGTCGATTGACAATTTTTCGTTGAATGCAGTGAACTCAAACAGTTGTAGCATAAATGTTTTTGTTTGACAAAATTTAATCTTTCTTGTGGCTGTTTATTGAAGTATTCAGGACATCGGAATATTGAATGATTACGTTTGCAAAATATACAAACTGAATTTTGACTTGAAGTCTTATTTGAATTAGTATTTGAAAAATATGATGAAGTTTGTTTCGATTTTGTTATCGAAGCATTTTGAAAATGTTTATTTTTTTCTGGAAGAGCTGAATTTTTTGGAATCGAAAATTCAACTGCATCCAATGCATTGCATCGATCTAGAACGAATTTTTTCAGGGATTCAAATGTTGGTGTAGCATCGTTAGCGACAGGGTTTTCTAGTTCGAAACGAGTTACAGTTTCTTGATCGAGATGTTTTGAAAATAAATAATATAGAAGAAAATCCCACTCTTTTACAGGAAATCCCATATTTTGCAAGGCAGCTAAGTTTTCCGTAAAGGTATCTAAAAGTAATCGTAGTGTTCGAGTATTTCTTGAATTCGTGATAATCGAAGCGTGATCGATTTCTTGTAAATGAGCAAAAGCAATTAATCTTTTATTGTTGTAGCGTTGTAAGAGAGCATCATAAGCGATTTCATAATTTGCACTAGACATGGGTGTTGTTTGAACCAACGTGAGGGGTGGTCCACGTAGGGATGAAATTAGATAATTGAATTTTTCAATATTTGATAGGTTTATGTTGTTATGAATTAGACTCTGAAACATATCCAAAAACGGTTTGAAAGATTTGATATCTCCCGCAAATTTAGGAATTTCAATTTTGGGTAACTTTACGTTACTACTAGAATTATTTGCTGGAGAACTAATTTCGGTTGGATCAGATTTGATTTTAAATAGTGTGTAATTGATTGCTTCGATATATGAACAGTCAAATTCAAAGTTTTTGCGCACAATTTCATCATCAGTCAAATCCTCATTGCTGATTGCAGCTACGGATACTAAGCTAACATGATTATTTTTGAAAACCTCGCAACAATCTTGAAGGCCTTGATAGCGCATTTTGAATATAATTCGAACTTCTTCTTCAGTTTTTGCTCTGTCAGCAAGTTCTTTGATTTCTTGTATTTGATTGACGCTTATTTGACGAAGAGCTCTATACTGTTTTACCTTATTTGCGTTTGACATTATGGATAAACAATATGTCAATCAAGAAAAAAGTGTTTATTTTGATCGTATTAGTAAGACACTATCTGAAGAGTACCCAGTTGACCTCAGCAGAATACACCTTCAATATACTAATCGAATGGCTTTGATATTTTTCAAAAGTTTTATGAAAAAATTTGGAAATATCTGAGTAATCAATTATCAATTGAATAGCGAATTTAAGGCCTGGTATACTTATTAAATGATGATTTTTTGTGGAAAGAAAAAACACCACTTGAGAAAACTTATTTAAGTGAAGAAACACGCGACAGAAATAATCCGGCTCGAAGGACCAAATGTTTGATGTTAGCGAAATTGAATAGACAAAAAATAGCGTTTGATGTTGAAGTAGCACTCACTCCTTCCAGACTGTAGTTTATGGTGGGAACTCCTTCAAACTTGCGAAATGGACTGTTTTTTTCTGGTTTTTATTGCGATGGCGGTTGATGCGATTGAAATTAAATTTGTTGTCACACTGACGTAAGAATATATTCGATCCGTCACTTTGTTTACCTTGGTAAACAAACTCCTTCATCTCAGCATGCTCCATGTGCATACCTCAACTCAATATTTCGCGAAAATATAAATACAATTTTGAAAATGAAATGAGCGAATTAAATAAATTTCCTCTTAAGTGGTCAAAACATCTATAAAAAGATTTTACTAACTTAAAACTAAATTAGTGGAGTAGATCGAACAATTATATTGTGTATATATACGGAATTATGCAAATTCATCGAAACGCTAAGTACCTACGAATTTTTATACGCCAAGTCTGGTCACAATTTTTTTTTTCGAGATATAAAAAATTTTCGTCAATAACTTTTTGTTGACCTGATCGAGTACAAGATTGAGATTTTGATGCTTTCATAAAAATAATTACATCATAGTGGAACTACCTACAGCAGACACCACATAGCCTGCTGTAGACATCAGCGAGCACGTGGCATGAATATAATGATTCACATGTAAGTAAACCCAATTTCATCTGGATGCCTCATGAGCAGAACGACTATGTTCTCTTCTATGAGCAGGAAGACCTTTTAGATTATTCTTAGTTTTATTTCATATTCCTTTATATGTTGTAAGGCTCTTTTTTTCGGGGTTATGAATTGGGGTGCTCTCGGAGCCTCCAATTCAATAACCTCTGGTTTACTTAGCTCGGTAGAGCACTCACTAATGGCCCCGGAGACTACGGTAGACTTGTGTGTCCTGTACGGTGTCTCGGGCGCCAGATTTTTTAAAGTGGTGAACTCCACTCACCTGGGTAGCAACAGATGGAGATCGGTCGGTATCCAGGGGTCAGATGTCTTGACCTAAACTTAGGGCTTCGAGTTGATGTGGGCTTTAATCACACAACTCGTCAAGCTGAATACCGCTTGCTTTATTCAAATACAGCTTTGATTCCCACTCACGGCGACTCTTCCTGAAATCTGAAAACTGCGGAAACTAATAGCCAACAATGAACCACACAATAACTCGTTTATTTCACAGTTACTTTTGATCACACCACAGGTTCCCTTGCATAAATGATATAATATGTTTATTGAATCAAAACAAATATGTTATTTCCACCGACATAACCTTTAAACTAGACTGCTAGTATTCGTATGCAACCACTCGAAAAACTCATCCAATTGAACATCCTGAAATCGTCTCTGCGCAATGCGCAAGAGCCACCAAAGAATTTGATATTTGACAATCTGGGAGTGGGGAAACATATTGTTTTGTGTTCATTGGCGTTACCTGTTGGCTGTTACCTGTTGTTAACTTCTTGAGGAAATAGATTGTTAAAATGAAGTGTTTTGTACTTTGGTGTAAGAATTCGACAAAAAAACATCCTGAAGGTGTAATGTTTCATAGGTAAGTCATAATAAATATAGGAAACATACTACATAAAATCGTTGTATTATATAACCATCTAAAGCAACAACTTTCATACACTCTAAATCAAGAATTTTCATACACGCTATTTTAAGTTAGGCTTGGTTATATGCTTTTTTCCATTATTTTTATTAAAATGCATTTGGCGATAGGATTTATTCAACAGTAAAAGAACAAGAGCTTTTTTTATCGGATTAATTTCTTTCTTTAACGAAATAATTTTGCCAATCAGTAATTTCACGAGAAAAACTGACATTAGACAAAATTGCTCGACGGTCTCGCAATTTTTTCATGTCAGTTAATTAGTTATGATGGAAAATTTTGAGTTGAGTCTGTTTTTGAGGAACATGCATTTTTATCGCGATAAAAAAGGTGCATGCTTTTTTATCGTTGTCAAACTGACTCAGACGTCATATTTAAATGGGTTTATTTCTACAGGAGTTGATTTATCACTGCTAAACAATAGATCTTCAAATGAGAAAACCAATGCAAATTGAAACTGTTAGGCACTGGTAAAGATAACCCGACCTATATTATTTTTATAGGCTCTATAACAGAATAGTGTTTCAGCATGTTTTCATGCAAATTGAAACTGTTAGGCACTGGTAAAGATAACCCGACCTATATTATTTTTATAGGCTCTATAACAGAATAGTGTTTCAGCATGTTTTCATGTAATATCATGTTTTGTAGTGAAATATAATTTTGTTTGGGATACAATCACTGATGTATCATCAGCGTATATGGTAGGTGGAGTATCACATATTGACACGTTTAAGTCATTTATATATAAAATAAATAGTACCGGTCCCAACACTGAGCCCTGTGGTACTCACTCCAAGGGAAATATCAGTTGCTGACGATTGCTTGGGTACCTATTTTCCTTTTACTCCTACAAAGTGAAAGTAGGAGAGGAAATATTATTCACGGATTTACAGTTATAAAATATTCTCGTCATCAAATAAAAATTCAATTTTTCAACATTCCACCTGCTTTCGTTCTCGACCCTAGACCCAAAAATTTTTCCTGAAGTACGCCAATGTGATTCTGACAGATGACAGACACAATGCGCATGCACTGCGCATGTCCTATGGCCACCAGTCAATTTCGTAATTGGATCAATTTTAATAATATGGATTTGGCAGTCTAGTTTAAAGGTTATGTCGGTGGTTATTTCTGACAGTTCCAAAAAAAATAAACAAATGCTATACCTAATTGTCACAAGATGACAGCCTAGAGAGGCATTTAGACACAGAACGCATATTAACAGTGTTGTCGCTGGGATGAAAAACTACGTACAGTGATACCAACTCAAAGAAAACGGAGAATTAAAATAGTCGGTTTTTAAGGACGGTCTGTACGGGTTCGACGGAGTTCGTAACTGTATTGGTGGGGTAATTAGGGTTTACTTTTACTGGAAGTGCACCGGAATGTACCGTCCAAGTGAAACTTGGCCGTCTGGAAGGAATGACAGTCGTTATATTAAGATTGACACTTTCGCGGGACTCGTACGGAAGGCATTCCCATGGGAAGGATACGTATGGCTTTCTGTTGAGGTCTTATCGTTCTTTTTCCCACTTGTTGAGTTTTCCCTCGGGCAAACCAGACGTATTATCGGCCCGGTGAGCTTCGTCACTGACAGATGTACGAAATTTTCCAAGGAAATGGTTCGCAATCGTGTCAGTGGCTTACTCACACCCAAGATAATCCGTCGAGTATTTCCTCGCAACAGAGAACTACCAAGTTGGTTTGATTCGCGGGTTTTTCGGGCGTACACGGTAAAGTCGAACTGTCACCTCCTTGTTAATTTCTCTCTCGGGAAAACCAAACGTATTGTCGGCCCGGTAAGCTGCGTCGCTGACATATATACGAAATTTCCCAATGAAAATGGTTCGTAATCAGATCAGTGACCTGCTCACACCCAAAACAATATGTCGAGTATTTCTCGCAGCAGAGAACTAAAAAGTCGGTTGGATTTGCGGATTTTCCGGACGTTCGCGGCAAGAGTTGGACTGTTACCTCCTTGTTAGTTTCTCTCTCGGGAAAACTAAACGTATAGTCGGCCCGGTAAGCTGCGTCGCTGACAGATATACGAAATTTTCCAAGGAAAATGGTTCGTAATCAGATCAGTGACCTGCTCACAAAACAATATGTCGAGTATTTCTCGCAGCAGAGAACTAAAAAGTCGGTTGGATTAGCGGATTTTCGGACGTTCGCGGCAAAGCTGGGCTGTCGATCATACGATACACTGACTAACTGGTCGGCGACGGTAAATGGTAGGAAATGAAAAATATTTTTGGTTATTGAATTTCAAGAAACGGTATACCAACACGGTAGATTTGAATTTTTCACTAATATAATGAAACTGATTCTAGACTTAACACGAAAACCACATGAAATGTCACATAAATGCCAAAACAGTATTTAGCAAAGTTACGGTACCGTAAATTTAGGAACGGCTTTCTCTCGAGACTGTCGAATGTCAAATTGATTTAAGTGAACTGAATATTTCAAACTGGCACTCACGGAAGAACAAAATAAAAAAAAAAACACTTCAGCCTAGAGATGGGACATCGAAACGTAACATCGATGTTGGACATCGACGATACTATCGAAACTCACCATCGATTTTTTGCAAACATCGGTCTTGCAATATCGATGGTTTTTCGACATCGATGTTTTTTGACATTTGAAACTTTTGACAGATGACAGATGAATTGGCGTGACAGCACTCACAGTTTTGGAAAATTTGATTGAGTTACTGATAATATAAGTACTTCAATATCTTGGTTTCATCATTCGTCATTTCAACGATAACAAAATAAAAGCGAAATTCAAATATTAGGAAGTGACAAGGACAGGTGACAGGTGACATGACAGATCTCATAAGTGGTAAAATATCGTTTGATAAACGATATTTACTTTTTTGTTCAATTAGCTCTGTGACCACGCGGCACAAATGTTCTGCTCGCTCGGGTTCCACAAAAAAACAACAAACGCACCTTGAGTAACAACTTTTATTGCGCATGCGTGTTTGACCGATGCTGAAATTCGATAGTGCCTAACTATCGATGTTTAACATCGATGTTTCATTTTCCGACATCGATACCAAAATATCGGAACATCGAATGATTACCATCGATGTTTTAAAATCATCGATGTATATCGCCCATCAGCATCACTACTTCAGCCTTCAGCCAAATGAGTCGGTACTTACTGGATATTTTCAACTAAGAACGGCTAGCAAACAAACTATTGAAACGGAATCAACTGATTTAGCAAACGGCTAATAAAGGAACTGAATAGAATTGAATTCTGAATTAACTTCGATGAACTGGACAGCGAAAAATTCTTTTTCTCTTTTTTTTTTTAAATGAGCTGGGGCTGGTACTTATATATTTCAGATTTCAATAAGAAAGTTCACAAGAAACGCGACAAGAACCTGTCTCGGTTTTTACTGGTATGGAGTAAGAAATAGTGCAAAAATCGGAATTTGAAGATAGCATGAATCTTTGTTTTTCTAGGATCTCTCTCAAGGCCAGGTTTTTTTCAGCGAAATTTCGGAGGATTTTCTTTATTACTGGAAAATACTTAAGTTTTCCAACGGATTTGAATTCCGCAAAAATAGGAGATACTCACTGATGTTTTAAAACTGATGAAACATGTGTCTAAATGCCCTAACAATGCAGATGAAGTTAGGGGGTGGTTTTCACCCTCAGCTAAGTAATTAGAAGCTAGGTACAAAATGTATTTAACAATATATTATCCCTGCACACTTCTAGTCAGACAGATTTACATGATTTTACCTGTAAGTAAGTTTTTTGAAGAAGGAACGAAGCATTTTCATTATTATCTCTTGTACCTCTTTTAGTCAAGTAAATCGGTACAGCCGTGTATTAATCAAGAAGTACTATTGCTTATTGTCAAGCAGAGGTTGTTAGGTTATAGATGGGGGTAGAGGGCAGCCTCCATAGTTCAGGTAGAACTAGTTAGCCCCTGACACGAAGAAACTTATCTTCAGCACCTTATGCAATGAACTGAAGTGGCAAACCCTTTGATAATCGGATGGTTATGTGTCAAGCCAACTATACAGGGTGTATTTAGTCTAGGGCTACCTACCCTTTGGATAGGTTGCACCTATCGGTGATCGAACACAAAGGTACGTACTCAATGCGTAATGCATACTTTACTTGACTGGCTCGGCATTTAATAATCAACATAACAGGTCTAACGGATACGAGGTGAACAGATTGTGCTAATCATTATAAAAATAGACTGGCTATAGCCGCAAATGCTCTAGTAACGGAGCCTCAAAAATATGCTTCATTACAATGTGATATAGTGTATCAATACGGAATTAAACCCAATTTCATCTGGATGCCTCATGAGCAGATTGACTATATTCTCTTCTATGAGCAGGAAGACCTTTCAGAGTATACGTAGTTTTATTCCGTATTTTTTTCTATTTTACATTATATTGTGTATATATACGGAATTATGCAAATTCGTCGAAACGCTAAGTACCAACGAATTTTTATATGCCAAGTCGAGATATAAAAAATTTTCACCAATAACTTTTTGTTGACCTGACCGAGTACACGAAAATTCTTCGTACACATTTTTCCGTATCAAGTTTAGTTTTTGAGAGTTTGATGCTTCCATAAAAATAATTACATAATTCTGGAACTACCTAGAGCAGACACCACATAGCCTACTGTGGACATCTGCGAGCACGTGGCATGAACATGATCACATGTAAACCCAATTTCATCTGGATGCCTCATGAGCAGATCGACTATGTTCTCTTCTATAGCAGGAAGAACTCTAAGAACTACCTACAGCAGACACCACATAACCTACTGTAGACATCAGCGAGCACGTGGCATGAATATAATGATTCACATGTAAACCCAATTTCATCTGGATGCCTCATGAGCAGAACGACTATGTTCTCTTCTATGAGCAGGAAGACCTTTTAGATTATACTCAGTTTTATTTCGTATATCTTTCTATTTTACATTATATTGTGTAATATACGGAATTATTCAAATTCGTCGAAACACTAAGTCCTGACGAATTTTTTACGCCATGTCCAGTTAGAATTTTTTTTTTCGAGATATGAAAAATTTTTACCAATAACTTTTTGTTAACCTGATCGAGTACAAGAAAATTCTCGTATATAGTTTAGTTTTTGAGATTTTGATGCTTCCACAAAAATAATTACATCATTCTGGAACTACCTATAGCAGACACCACATAGCCTACTGTAGACATCAGCGAGCATGTGGCTTGAATATAATGATTCACATGTCCCAATTTCATCTGGATGCTTCATGAGCAGAACGACTATGTCCTCTTCTATGAGCAGGAAGACCTTTTAGATTAAACTTAGTTTTATTTCGTATTTCTTTCTATTTAATATTGTGTATTTATACGGAATGATTCAAATTCGTCGAAACACATATAAGTCCCGACGAATTTTTTTACGCCATGTCCAGTTAGAATTTTTTTTTCGAGATATGTAAAATTTTTACCAATAACTTTTTGTTTACCTGATCGAATCCAAGAAAATTCTTCGTACTCAATTTTCCATATCTAGTTTAGTTTTTGAGATTTTGATGCTTTTTCATAAATATAATTACATCATAGTGGAACAACCTACAGCAGACACCGCATAGCCTACTGTAGACATCTGCGAGCACGTGGCATGAATATAATGATTCACATGTGAACCCAATATGAGCTGGAAGACCTTTTAGATTATACTCAGTTTTATTTCGTATTTCTTTCTATTTAACATTATACTGTATATATACGGAATTATACAAATTCGTCGAAACAAAAATATTCGCTAAGTCCCGACGAATTTTTTTACGCCGTGTCACAATTTTTTTTTTCGAGATATGAAAAATTTTCACCAATAACTTTCTGTTGACCTGATCGAGTACAAGAAAATTCTTCATACACACTTTTCCATATCTAGTTTAGTCTCTGAGATTTTGATGCTTCCATAAATATAATTACATCATTTTGGAACTACCTACAGCAGACACCACATAGCATACTGTAGACATCAGCGAGCACGTGGCATGAATATAATGTTTCACATGTCCCAATTTCTCTTCTCTTGTATGAGCAGGAAGACTTTTTAGATTATACTTAGTTTTATTTCGTATGTCTTTCTATTTACTATTGTGTATTTATACGGAATTATTCAAATTCGTCGAAACACTAAGTCCAGACGAATTTTTTTACGCCATTTCCAGTCACAATTTTTTTTTTCGAGATATGAAGAGTTTTCACCAATAACTTTTTGTTGACCTGAACAAAAAAATACTTTGTACACACTTTTGCATATCTCGTTTAGTTTTTGAGATTTTGATGCTTTCATTAAAATAATAACATCATAGTGGGACTACCTACAGCAGACACCACATAGCATTCTGTAGACATCTGCGAGCACGTGGCATGAATATAATGATTATCATGTAACCCCAATTTCATCTGGATGCCTCACGAACAGAACGACTATTTCCTCTTCTATGAGCAGGAAGACCTTTTTAGATTATACTTAGTTTTATTTCGTATTCCTTTCTATTTGATATTGTGTATTTATACGGAATTATTCAGATTGGTCGAAACACTATGAATATAATAATTCACATTTAACCCCAATTTCATCTGGATGCCTCATGAGCAGAACGACTATGTTCTCTTCTATGAGCAGGAGGACCTTTTAGATTATACTTAGTTTTATTTCGTATTTCTTTCTATTTAATATTGTGTATTTATACGGAATTATTCAAATTCGTCGAAACGAAAATTATCGCCAAGTCCCGACGATTTTTTTTACGCAGACTCCAGTAAAAAAAATTTTTTTTCGAGATATGAATAATTTTTACCAATTATTTTTTGTTGACCTAATCTAGTACAAATGAGTTCTTCGTACGCACTTTTCCAATCTAGTTTTGTTTTTGAGATTTTGATGCTTTCCTGAAAATAATTACATCATTGTGGAACTACCTACAGCAGACACCACATAGCCTTCTGTAGACATCTACGAGCACGTGGCATGAATATAATGATTAACATGTAACCCCAATTTCATCTGGATGCCTCATAAGCAGAACGACTATGTTCTCTTCTATGAGCAGTTAGACCTTTTAGATTAGACTTCTGAAAAAAAAAAACAAGAGTTCTGGAACATGTTGTCAAACTCATTGAGAGCTCTAGAAACCCACATATAGTTGAATATAATACAAAAAGTTCTTTCTCTAACCATATCCTTAACCACAACCATAATTTTGACATAAATACAGATTTAGATATTTTACATGTTTGCCAAAAAGGTGCCTTGCTTAATTTTCTTGAAATCTTTGAAATCAACTCGGCCATCAATAATCCCAATATTGTTTCCCTCAATGAACAAACACAGTTCGATTGCAAAAAGTTCTTCAATTCTCTCAATTTTCTAAAAAACTAGATTCTTGTTCCTGCCTTGGTCCTCAATAAAACTAAAAAATATTGTATCTTTAGGTTCATAATTTGTTCCTATTTTACTGATTGCTACTCTTGTCGTTGGTACAGTTGTGTGACTTGAAATCCTAAGGCCCGGAATAGTATTGTTGGAATCATTTCCTTCTTTTGTTCTGTGAGCGGGAGTCTCGCGTCACTGTTCTGTCAATTTTGACATAAGAGTAATCATGACAGTGGTTGCGGCTGTGCTGTCAGTTGTCACCCTGTCAGTTCATCTCATAATTCATATCCGTCTGTTCAGTCAACAATCACGTGCATTGATTTAATTTTGATTTATTTTCTGCTCGAAGTCCAAACTATTTAATTCCCCTATAGGATGAAGGGGCCCAAGGCTTTACAGCCTCCCCTAAATTTTTTTTTGGTTACTTACCAATTTTTGGTTACTTACTAATTTTTGGTTGTATCAAGAACACAATAATTAACAATGTGGTTATTTAACATTATTTAATAACATAATATTTTAACCTTTTATATATATCACACTACTTTATTTTCTTCTCCATCTAAGTATAGCCTTATATTAGCCTTTTGTCTTTAGCCTTTCTTTTATTGTAGAATTTTCTTGAATAGCTGATGATGGTTCTATAAAGGACCGAAACATGTACTACTTCTACTTTTTGACGGCTATCTGATTGATAGCGGTCATTCACCGTTTCACCATCCTTTTGAACTAGATGGGAAATTAAATTGTGGAGACGACTTTGCGTTTTACTGATTTGTATATCCATACCACTCCACTTTGAGACATAATGGACTTCTACCACAGGTTAGATTATACTTTGTTTTATTTCGTATTTCATTCTATTTTACATTATATACTGTATATATACGGAATTATTCAAATTCGTCGAAACGAAAATATTCGCAAAGGCCCGACAAATTTTTTTACGTCGTGTCAATTTTTTTTTTCGAGATATAAAAAATTTTCACCAATAATTTTTTGTTGACCTGATCGAATGTAATGATTCACATTTAACCCCAATTTCATCTGGATGCCTCATGAGCAGAACGACTATGTTCTCTTCTATGAGCAGGAGGACCTTTTAGATTATACTTGATTTTATTTCGTATTTCTTTCTATTTTACATTATATTGTGTATATATATGGAATTATTCAAATTCGTCGAAACACTGAGTCCCGACGAATTTTTTTACGCCATGTACAGTCACATTTTTTTTTTTGAGATATGAAAAATTTTCACCAATAACTTTTTGTTGACCTGATCGAGTACAAGAAAGTTCTCTGTGCACACTTTTCCGTATCGAGTTTAGTTTTTGAGATTTTGATGCTTCAATAAAAATAATTACATCATGCTGGAACTACCTATAGCATACACCACATAGCCTTCTGTAGACATCTGCGAGCACGTGGCATGAACATGATCCCATGTAAACCCAATTTCATCTGGATGCCTCATGAGCAGATCGACTATGTTCTCTTCTATGAGCAGAGGAACCTTTAAGAACTACCTACAGCAGACACAGCATAGCCTACTGTAGACATCAGCGAGCACGTGGCATGAATATAATGATTCACATGTAAACCCAATTACATCTGGATGCCTCATGAGCAGAACGACTATGTTCTCTTCTATGAGCAGGAAGACCTTTAAGAACTACCTATAGCAGACAAAACATAGCCTACTGAAACATCTGCGAGTACGTGGCATGAATATAATGATTCACATGTAACCCCAATTTCATCTGGATGCCTCATGAGCAGAACGACTACGTTCTCTTCTATGAGCAGGAAGACCTTTTAGATTATACTTAGTTTTAATACGTATTTCTTTCTATTTAATATTGTTTATCTATACGGAATTATTCAAATTCGTCGAAACAAATAGTCCCAACGAATTTTCATACGCCAAGTCCGGTCAAAATTTTTTTTTTTTTCGAGATATGAAAAATTTTCACCAATAACTTTTTGTTTCCAGGAAAATTGTTTGTACACACTTTTCCTTATCTAGTTTAGTTTTTGAGATTTTGATGCTTTCATAAAAATAATTACATCATTGGGGAACTACCTACAGCAGACACCACATAGCCTACTGTGGACATCTGCAAGCACGTGGCATGAACATGATCACATGTAAACCCAATTTCATCTGGATGCCTCATGAGCAGATCGACTATGTTCTCTTCTATGAGCAGGAAGACCTTTAAGAACTAGCTACAGCAGCCACCACATAGCCTACTGTAGACATCAGCGAGCACGTGGCATGAATATAATGATTCACATGTAAACCGAATTTCATCTGGATGCCTCATGAGCAGATTGACTATATTCTCTTCTATGAGCAGGAAGACCTTTCAGAGTATACTTAGTTTTATTTCGTATTTCTTTCTATTTTACATTATATTGTGTATAAATATACGGAATTATTCAAATTCGTCGAAACACTAAGTCCCAACGAATTTTTCATGAGCTGAACGACTATGTTCTCTTCTATGAGCAGTAAGACCTTGAAGAACTACCTACAGCTAACACAACATAGCCTACTGTAGACATCTGCGAGCACGTGGCATGAATATAATGATTCACATGTAACACCAATTTCATCTGGTTGCCTCATGAGAAGAACGACTATGTTCTCTTCTATGAGCAGGAAGACCTTTTATATTATACTTAGTTTTATTTCGTATTTCTTTCTATTTAATATTGTGTATCTATACGGAATTATTCAAATTCGTCGAATTTTTTTACGCCATGTCCAGTTAGAATTTTTTTTTTCGAGATATGAAAAATTTTTACCAATAACTTTTTGTTTGATCGAGTACAGGAAAATTCTTTGTACACACTTTTCCATATCTAGTTTAGTTTTTGAGATTTTGATGCTTTCATAAAAATAATTACATCATTGTGGAACTACCTACAGCAGACACCACATAGCCTACTGTAGACATCTGCGAGCACGTGGCATGAACATGATCACATGTAAACCCAATTTCATCTGGATGCCTCATGAGCAGATCGACTATGTTCTCTTCTATGAGCAGAGGGACCTTTAAGAACTACCTACAGCAGACACCACATAGCCTACTGTAGACATCAGCGAGCATGTGGCATGAATATAATGATTCACATGTAAACCCAATTACATCTGGATGCCTCATGAGCAGAACGACTATGTTCTCTTCTATGAGCAGGAAGACCTTTAAGAACTACCTATAGCAGACAAAACATAGCCTACTGAAACATCTGCGAGTACGTGGCATGAATATAATGATTCACATGTAACCCCAATTTCATCTGGATGCCTCATGAGCAGAACGACTATGTTCTCTTCTATGAGCAGGAAGACCTTTTAGATTATACTTGGTTTTAATTCGCATTTCTTTCTATTTAATATTGTGTATCTATACGGAATTATTCAAATTCGTCGAAACAAATAGTCCCAACGAATTTTCATACGCCAAGTCCGGTCAAATTTTTTTTTTTTTTTTCGAGATATAAAAAATTTTCACCAATAACTTTTTGTTTACAGGAAAATTGTTTGTACACACTTTTCCTTATCTAGTTTAGTTTTTGAGATTTTGATGCTTTCATAAAAATAATTACATCATTGTGGAACTACCTACAGCAGACACCACATAGCCTACTGTAGACATCTGCGAGCACGTGGCATGAATATAATGATTCACATGTAACCATAATTTCATCTGGTTGCCTCATGAGAAGAACGACTATGTTCTCTTCTATGAGCAGGAAGACCTTTTATATTATACTTAGTTTTATTTCGTATTTCTTTCTATTTAATATTGTGTATCTATACGGAATTATTCAAATTCGTCGAAACACTAAGTCCCGACGAATTTTTTTACGCTATGTCCAGTCACAATTTTTTTTTTTTTTCGAGATATGTAAAATTTTCACCAATAACTTTCTGTTGACCTTATCGAGTACAAGAAAATTCTTTGTACACACTTTCCCGTATATAGTTTAGTTTTTGAGATTTTGATGCTTCCATAAAAATAATTACATCATTGTGGAACTACCTACAGCAGCCACCACATAGCCTACTGTAGACATCTGCGAGCACGTGGCATGAACATGATCACATGTAAACCCAATTTCATCTGGATGCCTCATGAGCAGAACGACTATGTTTTCTTCTATGAGCAAGAATACCTTTCAGATTATACTTAGTTTTATTTCGTATTTCTTTCTATTTTACATTATATTGTGTATATAAACGGAATTATGCAAATTCGTCGAAACGCTAAGTCCCAACGAATTTTTATACGCCAAGTCCACACAATTTTTTTTTTTCGAGATATGGAAAATTTGAACCAATTACTTTTTGTTTACCTGATCGAGTACACACTTTGTACACACTTTTCCATATCTAGTTTAGTTTTTGAGATTTTGATGCTTCTATAAAAATAATTACATCATTGTGGAACTACCTACAGCAGACACCACATAGCCTACTTAGACATCAACGAGCACGTGGCATGAATATAATGATTCACATGTCCCAATTTCATCTGAATGACTCATGAGCAGAACGACTATGCCCTCTTCTATGAGCAGGAAGACATTTTAGATTATACTTAGTTTTATTTCGTATTCCTTTCTATTTGATATTGTGTATTTATACGGAATTATTCAAATTCGTCGAAACACCAAGTCCCGACGAATTTTTTTACGCCATGTCCAGTCACAATTTTTTTTTCGAGATATGAAGAGTTTTCACCAATAACTTTTTGTTGACCTGAACAAAAAAATTCTTTGTACACACTTTTCCATATCTAGTTTAGTTTTTGAGATTTTGATGCTCTCATTAAAATAATAACATCATAGTGGGACTACCTACAGCAGACACCACATAGCATTCTGTAGACATCTGCGAGCACGTGGCATGAATATAATGATTATCATGTAACCCCAATTTCATCTGGATGCCTCATGAGCAGAACGACTATGTTCTCTTCTATGAGCAGGAGCAGGAAGACCTTTCAGATTATACTTAGTTTTATTTCGTATTTCTTTCTATTTAATATTGTGTGTCTATACGGAATTATTCAAATTCGTCGAAACACTAAGTCCCGACGAATTTTTATACGCCGAGTCCAGTGACAATTTTTTTTTTCGAGATATGAAAAATTTTAACTTATAACTTTTTGCTGACCTGATCGAGTACAAGATATTTCTTTGTACACACTTTTCCATATCTAGTTTCGTTTTTGAGATTTTGAAGCTTTCATTAAAATAATTACATAATAGTGGAACTACCTACAGCAGACACCACATAGCATTCTGTAGACATCTGCGAGCACGTGGCATGAATATAATGATTATCATGTAACCCCAATTTCATCTGGATGCCTCATGAGCAGATCGACTATGTTCTCTTCTATGAGCAGGAGCAGGAAGACCTTTCAGATTATACTTAGTTTTATTTCGTATTTCTTTCTATTTAATATTGTGTGTCTATACGGAATTATTCAAATTCGTCGAAACACTAAGTCCCGACGAATTTTTATACGCCGAGTCCAGTGACAATTTTTTTTTTCGAGATATGAAAAATTTTAACTTATAACTTTTTGCTGACCTGATCGAGTACAAGATATTTCTTTGTACACACTTTTCCATATCTAGTTTCGTTTTTGAGATTTTGAAGCTTTCATTAAAATAATTACATAATAGTGGAACTACCTACAGCAGACACCACATAGCCTTCTGTAGACATCTGCGAGCACGTGGCATGAATATAATGATTAACATGTAACCCCAATTTCATCTCGATGCCTCATGAGCAGAACGACTATGTTCTCTTCTATGACCAGGAATACCTTTAAGAACTACCTACAGCAGACACCACATAGCCTACTGTAGACATCTGCGAGCACGTGGCATGAACATAATCACATGTAAACCCAATTTCATCCGGATACCTCATGAGCAGAACGACTATGTTCTCTTTTATGAGCAGAAGGACCTTTTAGATTATACTTAGTTTTATTTCGTATTTCTTTCTATTGACTATTGTGTATTTATACGGAATTATTCAAATTCGTCGAAACACTAAGTCCAGACGAATTTTTTTACGCCATGTCCAGTCACAATTTTTTTTTTTCGTCGAAACAAAAATATTTGCTAACTCCCGACAAATTTTTTTACGCCGTGTCACAATTTTTTTTTTTTTTTTCGAGATATGAAAAATAGTCACCAATAACTTTTTGTTGACCTGATCGAGTACAAGAAAATTCTTTGTAAACATTTTTCCATATCTAGTTTAATTTTTGAGATTTTGATGCTTCCATAAAAATAGTTACATCATTGTGGAACTACCTACAGCAGACACCACATAGACATCTGCGAACACGTGGCATGAATATAATAATTCACATTTAACCCCAATTTCATCTGGATGCCTCATGAGTAGAACGACTATGTCCTCTTCTATGAGCAGGAAGACCTTTCAGATTATACTTAGGTTTATTTCGTATTTCTTTCTATTTTACATTATATTGTGTATATATACGGAATTATGCAAATTCGTCGAAACGCTAAGTCCCAACGAATTTTTATACGCTAAGTCCAGTCACAATTATTTTTTTCGAGATATGAAAAATGTTCACCAATATTTTTTTGTTGACCTGATCGAGTACAAGAAAATTCTACGTACACACTTTTCCATATTTAGTTTAGTTTTTGAGATGTTGATGCTTCCAAAAAAATAATTACATCATTGTGGAACTACCTACAGCAGACACCACATAGCCTTCTGTAGACATCTACGAGCACGTGGAATGAATATAATGATTAACATGTAACCCCAATTTCATCTGGATGCCTCACGAGCAGAACGACTATTTCCTCTTCTATGAGCAGGAAGACCTTTTAGATTATACTTAGTTTTATTTCGTATTCCTTTCTATTTGATATTGTGTATTTATACGGAATTATTCAGATTCGTCGAAACACTATGAATATAATAATTCACATTTAACCCCAATTTCATCTGGATGCCTCATGAGCAGAACGACTATGTTCTCTTCTATGAGCAGGAGGACCTTTTAGATTATACTTAGTTTTATTTCGTATTTCTTTCTATTTAATATTGTGTATTTATACGGAATTATTCAAATTCGTCGAAACGAAAATTATCGCCAAGTCCCGACTATTTTTTTTACGCAGACTCCAGTAAAAAAAATTTTTTTTCGAGATATGAATAATTTTTACCAATTACTTTTTGTTGACCTAATCGAGTACAAATGAGTTCTTCGTACGCACTTTTCCAATCTAGTTTTGTTTTTGAGATTTTGATGCTTTCCTGAAAATAATTACATCATTGTGGAACTACATACAGCAGACACCACATAGCCTTCTGTAGACATCTACGAGCACGTGGCATGAATATAATGATTAACATGTAACCCCAATTTCATCTGGATGCCTCATAAGCAGAACGACTATGTTCTCTTCTATGAGCAGTTAGACCTTTCAGATTAGACTTTTGAAAAAAAAAAAAAAAAAACAAGAGTTCTGGAACATGTTGTCAAACTCATTGAGAGCTCTAGAAACCCAAATATAGTTGAATATAATACAAAAAGTTCTTTCTCTAACCATATCCTTAACCACAACCATAATTTTGACATTAATACAGATTTAGATATTTTACATGTTTGCCAAAAAGGTGCCTTGCTTAATTTTCTTGAAATCTTGGAAATCAACTCGGCCATCAATAATCCCAATATTGTTTCCCTCAATGAACAAACACAGTTCGATTGCAAAAAGTTCTTCAATTTTCTCAATTTTCTAAAAAACTAGATTCTTGTTCCTGCCTTGGTCCTCAATAAAACTAAAAAATATTGTATCTTTAGTTTCATAATTTGTTCCTATTTTACTGATTGCTACTCTTGTTGTTGGTACAGTTGTGTGACTTGAAATCCTAAGGCCCGGAATAGTATTGTTGGAATCATTTCCTTGTTTTGTTCTGTGAGCGGGAGTCTCGCGTCACTGTTCTGTCAATTTTGACATAAGAGTAATCATGACAGTGGTTGCGGCTGTGCTGTCAGTTGTCACCCTGTCAGTTCATCTCATAATTCATATCCGTCTGTTCAGTCAACAATCACGTGCATTGATTTAATTTTGATTTATTTTCTGCTCGAAGTCCAAACTATTTAATTCCCCTATAGGTTTAAGGGGCCCAAGGCTTTACAGCCTCCCCTACCTAAATTTTTTTTTTGGTTACTTACCAATTTTTGGTTACTTACTAATTTTTGGTTGTATCAAGAACACAATAATTAACAATGTGGTTATTTAACATTATTTAATAACATAATATTTTAACCTTTTATATATATCACACTACTTTATTTTCTTCTCCATGTAAGTATAGCCTTATATTAGCCTTTTGTCTTTAGTACATAGCCTTTCTTTTATTGTAGAATTTTCTTGAATAGCTGATGATGGTTCTATACAGGACCGAAACATGTACTACTTCTACTTTTTGACGGCTATCTGATTGATAGCGGTCATTCACCGTTTCACCATCCTTTTGAACTAGATGGGAAATTAAATTGTGGAGACGACTTTGCGTTTTACTGATTTGTATATCCATACCACTCCTCTTTGAGACATAATGGACTTCTACCACAGGTTAGATTATACTTTGTTTTATTTCGTATTTCATTCTATTTTACATTATATACTGTATATATACGGAATTATTCAAATTCGTGGAAACGAAAATATTCGCAAAGGCCCGACGAATTTTTTTACGTCGTGTCAATTTTTTTTTCGAGATATAAAAAATTTTCACCAATAACTTTTTGTTGACCTGATCGAATGTAATGATTCACATTTAACCCCAATTTCATCTGGATGCCTCATGAGCAGAACGACTATGTTCTCTTTTATGAGCAGGAGGACCTTTTAGATTATACTTGATTTTATTTCGTATTTCTTTCTATTTTACATTATATTGTGTATATATACGGAATTATTCAAATTCGTCGAAACACCAAGTCCCGACGAATTTTTTTACGACATGTCCAGTCACAATTTTTTTTTCGAGATATGAAAAATTTTCACCAATAACTTTTTGTTGACCTGATCGAGTACAAGAAAGTTTTTTGTGCACACTTTTCAGAATCGAGTTTAGTTTTTGAGATTTTGATGCTTCAACAAAAATAATTACATCATTCTGGAACTACCTATAGCATACACCACATAGCCTTCTGTAGACATCTGCGAGAACGTGGCATGAACAAGATCACATGTAAACCCAATTTCAGCTGGATGCCTCATGAGCAGATCGACTATGTTCTCTTCTATGAGCAGAGGAACCTTTAAGAACTACCTACAGCAGACACCACATAGCCTACTGTAGACATCAGCGAGCACGTGGCATGAATATAATGATTCACATGTAAACCCAATTACATCTGGATGCCTCATGAGCAGAACGACTATGTTCTCTTCTATGAGCAGAAAGACCTTTAAGAACTACCTATAGCAGACAAAACATAGCCTACTGAAACATCTGCGAGTACGTGGCATGAATATAATGAGAAGAACGACTATGTTCTCTTCTATGAGCAGGAGGACCTTTTAGCTTATACTTAGTTTTATTTCGTATTTCTTTCTATTTAATATTGTGTATTTATACGGAATTATTCAAATTCGTCGAAACGAAAATATTCGCTAAGTCCCGACGAATATTTTTTCGCAGACTCCAGTAATTTTTTTTTTTTTTTTCGAGATATGAAGAATATTCACCAATAACTTTTTATTGACCTTATCGAGTACAAAAAAATTCTTTGTACACACTTTTCCATATCTAGTTTAGTTTTTGAGATTTTGATGCTTTCATAAAAATAATTACATCATAGTGGAACAACCTACAGCAGACACCGCATAGCCTACTGTAGAAATCTGCGAGCACGTGGCATGAATATAATGATTCACATGTAAACCCAATATGAGCAGGGAGACCTTTTAGATTATACTTAGTTTTATTTCGTATTTCTTTCTATTTAACATTATACTGTATATATACGGAATTATACAAATTCGTCGAAACAAAAATATTCGCTAAGTCCCGACGAATTTTTTTACTACGTGTCACAATTTTTTTTTTCGAGATATGAAAAATGTTCACCAATAACTTCTATTAATATAATTACATCATTGTGGAACTACCTACAGCAGACACCACATAGCCTACTGTAGACATCAGCGAGCACGTGGCATGAATATAATAATTCACATTTAACCCCAATTTCATCTGGATGCCTCATGAGCAAAACGACTATGTTCTCTTCTATGAGCAGGAAGACCTTTCAGATTATACATAGTTTTCTTTCGTATTTCTTTATATTTCACATTATATTGTGTATATATACGAAATTATTCAATTTCGTCGAAACACTAAGTCCCAACGAACTTTTATACGCCAAGTCCACTCACAATTTTTTTTTTCGAGATATGAAAAATTTTAACCAATTACTTTCTGTTTACCTGATCGAGTACACACTGTACACATTTTTCCATATCTAGTTTAGTTTTTGAGATTTTGATGCTTCTATAAAAATAATTACATCATTGTGGAACTACCTACAGCAGACACCACACGGCCTACTGTAGACACCTGCGAGCACGTGGCTGAATATAATGATTCACCTGTAACCCCAATTTCATCTGTATTTCTCATGAGCAGAACGACTATGTTCTCTTCTATGAGAAGGTAGATCTTTTAGATTATACATTGTTTTATTTCGAATTTCATTCTATTTTACGTTATATTGTGTATATATACGGAATTATTCAAATTCGTCGAAATGAAAATATTCGCTAAGTCCCGACGAATTTTTTTACGCCGTGTCACAATTTTTTTTTTTTCGAGAAATGAAAAATTTTCACCAATAAATTTTTGTTGACCTGATCGAGTACAAGAAACTTTTTCGTACACACTTTTCCATATCTACTTTCGTTTTTGGGATTCTGATGCTTTCATAAAAATAATTACATCATAGTGGAACTACCTACAGCTGACACCACATAGACATCTGCGAGCACGTGGCATGAACATGATCACATGTAAACCCAATTTCATCTGGATGCCTCATGAGCTGAACGACTATGTTCTCTTCTATGAGCGGGAAGACCTTGAAGAACTACCTGCAGCTAACACAACATAGCCTACTGTAGACATCTGCGACCACGTGGCATGAATATAATGATTCACATGTAACCCCAATTTCATCGGGTTGCCTCATGAGAAGAACGACCATGTTCTCTTCTATGAGCAAGAAGACCTTTTTTATTATACTTAGTTTTATTGCGTATTTCTTTCTATTTAATATTGTGTATCTATACGGAATTATTCAAATTCGTCGAAACAAAAATATTCGCTAAGTCCCGACGATTTTTTTTACGCCATGTCCAGTTAGAATTTTTTTTTCGATATATGAAAAATTTTCACTCATAACTTTTTGTATACCTGATCGAATCCAAAAAAATTCTTCGTACTCAATTTTCCATATCTAGTTTAGTTTTTGAGATTTTGATGCTTTTTCATAAATATAATTACATCATAGTGGAACAACCTACAGCAGACACCGCATAGCCTACTGTAGACATCTGCGAGCACGTGACATGAATATAATGATTCACATGTAAACCCAATATGAGCAGGAAGACCTTTTAGATTATACTTTTATTTCGTATTTCTTTCTATTTAACATTATACTGTATATATACGGAATTATACAAATTCGTCGAAACAAAAATATTCGAATTTTTTTACGCCGTGTCACAATTTTTTTTTTCGAGATATGAAAAATTTTCACCAATAACTTTTTGTTGACCTGATTGAGTACAAGAAAATTTTTCGTACACACTTTTCCATATCTAGTTTAGTTTTTGAGATTTTGATGCTTCTATTAATAAAATTACATCATTGTGAAACTACCTACAGCAGACACCACATAGCCTACTGTAGACATCAGCGAGCACGTGGCATGAATATAATGATTCACATGTCCCAATTTCATCTGGATGCCTCATGAGCAGGACGACTATGTTCTCTTCTATGACCAGGAATACCTTTAAGAACTACCTACAGCAGACACCACATAGCCTTCTGTAGACATCTGCGAGCACGTGGCATGAATATAATGATTAACATGTAACCCCAATTTCATCTGGATGCCTCATGAGCAGGACGACTATGTTCTCTTCTATGACCAGGAATACCTTTAAGAACTACCTACAGCAGACACCACATAGCCTTTTGTAGACATCTGCGAGCACGTGGCATGAATATAATGATTAACATGTAACCCCAATTTCATCTGGATGCGTCATGAGCAGAACGACTATGTTCTCTTCTATGACCAGGAATACCTTTAACAACTACCTACAGCAGACACCACATAGCCTACTGTAGGCATCTGCGAGCTCGTGGCATGTTTATAATGATTCATATGTCCCAATTTCATCTGAAAGCCTCACGAGCAGAACGACTATGTCCTCTTGTATGAGCAGGAAGACCTTAGTTTTATTTCGTATTCCATTCTATTTGATATTGTGTATTTATACGGAATTATTCAAATTCGTCAAAACACCAAGTCCCGACGAATTTTTTTACGACATGTCCAGTCACAATTTTTTTTTTCGAAATATGAAAAAAAATTTCCAATAACTTTTTGTTGACCTGATCGAGTACAAGAAAATTCTTTGTACACACATTTCCATATCTAGTTTAGTTTTTGAGATTTTGATGCTTTCCTGAAAATAATTACATCATTGTGGAACTACCTACAGCAGACACCACATAGCCTTCTGTAGACATCTACGAGCACGTGGCATGAATATAATGATTAAAATGTAACCCCAATTTCATCTGGATGCCTCATAAGCAGAACGACTATGTTCTCTTCTATGAGCAGTTAGACCTTTTAGATTAGACTTCTGAAAAAAAAAAAAAAAAAACAAGAGTTCTGGAACATGTTGTCAAACTCATTGAGAGCTCTAGAAACCCAAATATAGTTGAATATAATACAAAAAGTTCTTTCTCTAACTATATCCTTAACCACAACCATAATTTTGACATTAATACAGATTTAGATATTTTACATGTTTGCCAAAAAGGTGCCTTGCCTAATTTTCTTGAAATCTTGGAAATCAACTCGGCCATCAATAATCCCAATATTGTTTCCCTCAATGAACAAACACAGTTCGATTGCAAAAAGTTCTTCAATTCTCTCAATTTTCTAAAAAACTAGATTCTTGTTCCTGCCTTGGTCCTCAATAAAACTAAAAAATATTGTATCTTTAGTTTCATAATTTGTTCCTATTTTACTGATTGCTACTGTTTTTGGTACAGTTGTGTGACTTGAAATCCTAAGGCCCGGAATAGTATTGTTGGAATCATTTCCTTGTTTTGTTCTGTGAGCGGGAGTCTCGCGTCACTGTTCTGTCAATTTTGACATAAGAGTAATCATGACAGTGGTTGCGGCTGTGCTGTCAGTTGTCACCCTGTCAGTTCATCTCATAATTCATATCCGTCTGTTCAGTCAACAATCACGTGCATTGATTTAATTTTGATTTATTTTCTGCTCGAAGTCCAAACTATTTAATTCCCCTATAGGATTAAGGGGCCCAAGGCTTTACAGCCTCCCCTACCTAAATTTTTTTTTTGGTTACTTACCAATTTTTGGTTACTTACTAATTTTTGGTTGTATCAAGAACACAATAATTAACAATGTGGTTATTTAACATTATTTAATAACATAATATTTTAACCTTTTATGTATATCACACTACTTTATTTTCTTCTCCATGTAAGTATAGCCTTATATTAGCCTTTTGTCTTTAGTACATAGCCTTTCTTTTATTGTAGAATTTTCTTGAATAGCTGATGATGATACAGGACCGAAACATGTACTACTTCTACTTTTTGACGGCTATCTGATTAATAGCGGTCATTCACCGTTTCACCATCCTTTTGAACTAGATGGGAAATTAAATTGTGGAGACGACTTTGCGTTTTACTGATTTGTATATCCATACCACTCCTCTTTGAGACATAATGGACTTCTACCACAGGTTAGATTATACTTTGTTTCATTTCGTATTTCATTCTATTTTACATTATATACTGTATATATACGGAATTATTCAAATTCGTGGAAACGAAAATATTCGCAAAGGCCCGACGAATTTTTTTACGTCGTGTCAATTTTTTTTTCGAGATATAAAAAATTTTCACCAATAACTTTTTGTTGACCTGATCGAATGTAATGATTCACATTTAACCCCAATTTCATCTGGATGCCTCATGAGCAGAACGACTATGTTCTCTTCTATGAGCAGGAGGACCTTTTAGATTATACTTGATTTTATTTCGTATTTCTTTCTATTTTACATTATATTGTGTATATATACGGAATTATTCAAATTCGTCGAAACACAGAGTCCCGATGAATTTTTTTACGCCATGTACAGTCACATTTTTTTTTTTTTTGAGATATGAAAAATTTTCACCAATAACTTTTTGTTGACCTGATCGAGTACAAGAAAGTTCTTTGTGCACACTTTTCCGAATCGAGTTTAGTTTTTGAGATTTTGATGCTTCAACAAAAATAATTACATCATTCTGGAACTACCTATAGCATACACCACATAGCCTTCTGTAGACATCTGCGAGCACGTGGCATGAACATGATCACATGTAAACCCAATTTCAGCTGGATGCCTCATGAGCAGATCGACTATGTTCTCTTCTATGAGCAGAGGAACCTTTAAGAACTACCTACAGCAGACACCACATAGCCTACTGTAGACATCAGCGAGCACGTGGCATGAATATAATGATTCACATGTAAACCCAATTACATCTGGATGCCTCATGAGCAGAACGACTATGTTCTCTTCTATGAGCAGGAAGACCTTTAAGAACTACCTATAGCAGACAAAACATAGCCTACTGAAACATCTGCGAGTACGTGGCATGAATATAATGATTCACATGTAACCCCAATTTCATCTGGTTGCCTCATGAGAAGAACGACTATGTTCTCTTCTATGAGCAGAAAGACCTTTTATATTATTCAACCCGAATTTCATCTGGATGCCTCATGAGCAGAAGAACTATGTTCTCTTCTATGAGCAGGAGGACCTTTTAGCTTATACTTAGTTTTATTTCGTATTTCTTTCTATTCAATATTGTGTATTTATACGGAATTATTCAAATTCGTCGAAACGAAAATATTCCGACGAATATTTTTACGCAGACTCCAGTAATTTTTTTTTTTTTTTTCGAGATATGAAGAATATTCACCAATAACTTTTTATTGACCTTATCGAGTACAAGAAAATTCTTTGTACATACTTTTCCATATCTAGTTTAGTTTTTGAGATTTTGATGCTTTCATAAAAATAATTACATCATAGTGGAACTACCTACAGCAGACACCACATAGCCTTCTGTAGACACCTGCGAGCACGTGGCATGAATATAATGATTCACATGTAAAACCAATATGAGCAGGAAGACCTTTTAGATTATACTCAGTTTTATTTCGTATTTCTTTCTATTTAACATTATACTGTATATATACGGAATTATACAAATTCGTCGAAACAAAAATATTCGCTAAGTCCCGACGAATTTTTTTACGCCGTGTCACAATTTTTTTTTCGAGATATGAAAAATTTTCACCAATAACTTTTTGTTGACCTGATCGAGTACAAGAAAATTTTTCGTATACACTTTTCCATATCTAGTTTAGTTTTTGAGATTTAGATGCTTCTATTAATATAATTACATCATTGTGGAACTACCTACAGCAGACACCACATAGCCTACTGTAGACATCAGCGAGCACGTGGCATGTTTATAATGATTCACATGTCCCAATTTCATCTGGATGCCTCATGAGCAGAATGATTATGTCCTCTTCTATGAGCAGGAAGACCTTTTGGATTATACTTAGTTTTATTTCGTATTCCATTCTACAGTGTCCTTCATAAAGTTCGCATCATATGGGAAAAACTTTTATTAATAATTTATTTTGAAATTCGACTTGGGCGTTAAGTTGTGCTTGAAAAAATATGAAAAATGACCTACTTGGATGTGGACACGTGACTTTCGCTACCTGTCAAAAGTCATTTTTTTTCAAAATTATCGCTGAAAATAGGCTTATTTATTCGAATTTCAAAAAATTTTGAAGGAAAAAGTTGTTTCTTTTTCGATTTTACACCTCCATCTCGAATTTGAACGTTCTATTGCAACTTTCACCTTTTGGCATTTTTTTGATAATTACGAAATTTCTGTAACATTAAAAAAATCGTAACTTCCACCAAACTGTTTTATACCACTAGCTCTAATGTGCAACTAACTTTCAATCATGAATCATCAACAAAAATATGTTTTTCTCAAGAAAATGAGAATTACTGCTTAACATTTCTGTTATGTTTGATGCAAAGTTGACATATTTTCAAGCATGTAGGATAAAAATTTATTTAAGTGGATTTTTTCAGTATTAAATTGATACCAAAGTCATAATTCAAAACATCACAAAACTTCTTTACGTGTCTAACCAAAGTTTACGACTTTTCACGGTACAAATCTCAAATTAAATTCTTACCCCTCCGGCTATGAAACTTTCATCAATTTTGTGAAGTAGGCTATGGAGATAAATGAAATTGGTAATCTATGATAAAAATTAAATATATTTAAACAAACTTACAAAAAAAATATTGTCAACCTCACTCAATTAAGAATTCTAGAATGCAAATAAAGTCAAACATGAAAAATTCAAACTTATTTAATAAAAAACACAAATTATGAGTTAGAATTTTCTGAGCCTCACTCAACTTTACATTTCTGTATGCCGCCCTTCTCTTTCAATACATAACATGGTTCTTCTGTGTACATCTTTTACTGCATTTCTGATGAACTGTGGGTGTATATTCGCTACACACTCTCGAATGGTCTGCTCCAAATGGTCAATATCGTTGAATGGCCGGTGCTTGTATACCTGCTGCTTCAGATAACCCCACATGAAAAAATCCAGTGGGGTTAAGTCAGGAGAACGAGGTGGCCAATGATGTTCCCAATTGTTGCCAATTATTTTACCTCTAAACATTTCACCAAGAAAATTTCTTACTTCTGTGGAATTGTGAGCAGGTGCACCATCCAACTGAAACCACAAATCTTGAATAATTTGAAGGGGCATATTGTCTACAACTTCACTTAGTTCATTTCTTAAAAAATTCAAGAATCGCGCAGCGTTTAAGTTCTCTCTGAAAAAATATGGCCCGATAACTTGATTATTCAATATACCACAAAAAACGTTCGTTTTAAACGAGTACTGGTCGCGACATTCAATAATAAAATTAGGGTTTTCCTGAGACCACCACCTGCAATTTTGTGAGCTAACAGTTCCATTTGAAGTGAACGTTGCTTCATCGGTCCACAATATTTTATATGGAAATCTGTAATGTTCGTCACATTCTCCCTGATACCAAGCTGAAAACCCATAACGGACATCAAAGTCCCTTTCCTTCAGGGTATTAATAAATTTCGGCTTGAAGGGCTTGAATCTATTTTTTCTTAAAATTCTCAATACACTGCTCTCGCTTACATTCGTTCTTCTGCTAATTTGAGAAATACTGGACTTTCCGTGTTGTACAACATCCAAACAAACATTTAATTGCACTTCCTCAATGTTTTTCGAAGGCTGATGTGGTTTTTTGAAATCAGTTAAAACTGAACCAGTACTTTTGAATTTTGTCAAAATTCTACTAACAGTAGACTGCTGTATATTTTTTCCTGGGTGTCGTATATTAAAATCTTCAGCGACTTGTCGATGCGGTGTACTTTCTCCACACATTAAAACAATCTCAATTTTTTCTTGTACAGATAACATTATTACGTTTTTCTGAATCAAACGTATTGAACTGCGTATTTAACTGTCAAACAATGCTTAATATGAAATTGTCTCCATTGACTACCTTTTTCATTTGTTTCCAAAGCCTACTTCACAAAATTGATGAAAGTTTCGTAGCCGGAGTAGTAAGAATTTAATTTAAGATTTGTATCGTGAAAAGTCATAAACTTTGGTTGGATACGTGAAGAAGTTTTATGATGTTTTGAATTATGACTTTTGTATCATTTTAATACCGAAAAAATCCACTTATATGAATTCTTATCCTACATGCTTGAAAATACGTCAACTTTGCATCAAACATAACAGAAATGTTAAGCAGTAATTCTCATTTTCTTGAGAAAAACATATTTTTGTTGATGATTCGTGATTGAAAGTTAGTTGCACATTAGAGCTAGTGGTATAAAACAGTTTGGTGGAAGTTACGATTTTTTTAATGTTACAGAAATTTCGTAATTATCAAAAAAATGCCAAAAGGTGAAAGTTGCAATAGAACGTTCAAATTCGAGATGGAGGTGTAAAATCGAAAAAGAAACAACTTTTTCCTTCAAAATTTTTTGAAATTCGAATAAATAAGCCTATTTTCAGCGATAATTTTGAAAAAAAATGACTTTTGACAGGTAGCGAAAGTCACGTGTCCACATCCAAGTAGGTCATTTTTCATATTTTTTCAAGCACAACTTAACGCCCAAGTCGAATTTCAAAATAAATTATTAATAAAAGTTTTTCCCATATGATGCGAACTTTATGAAGGACACTGTATTTGATATTGTTTATTTATACGGAATTATTCAAATTCGTCGAAACACCAAGTCCCGACGAATTTTTTTACGACATGTCCAGTAACAATTTTTTTTTTCGAGATATGAAAAATTTTTACCAATAACTTTTTGTTGACCTGATCGAGTACAAGAAAATTCTTTGTACACACTTTTCCATATCTAGTTTAGTTTTTGAGATTTTGATGCTGTCATAAAAATAATTACATCATAGTGGAACTACCTACAGCAGACACCACATAGCCTTCTGTAGAGATCTGCGAGCACGTGGCATGAATATAATGATTAACATGTAACCCCAATTTCATCTGGATGCCTCATGAGCAGAACGACTATTTTCTCTTCTATGACCAGGAATACCTTTAAGAACTACCTACAGCAGACACCACATAGCCCACTGTAGGCATTTGCGAGCACGTGGCATGTTTATAATGATTCACATGTCCCAATTTCATCTGAAAGCCTCACGAGCAGAACGACTATGTCCTCTTGTATGAGCAGGAAGACCTTAGTTTTATTTCGTATTCCATTCTATTTGATATTGTGTATTTATACGGAATTATTCAAATTCGTCGAAACACCAAGTCCCGACGAATTTTTTTACGACATGTCCAGTAACAATTTTTTTTTTCGAGATATGAAAAATTTTTACCAATAACTTTTTGTTGACCTGATCGAGTACAAGAAAATTCTTTGTACACACTTTTCCATATCTAGTTTAGTTTTTGAGATTTTGATGCTGTCATAAAAATAATTACATCATAGTGGAACTACCTACAGCAGACACCACATAGCCTTCTGTAGACATCTGCGAGCACGTGGCATGAATATAATGATTAACATGTAACCCCAATTTCATCTGGATGCCTCATGAGCAGAACGACTATTTTCTCTTCTATGACCAGGAATACCTTTAAGAACTACCTACAGCAGACACCACATAGCCCACTGTAGGCATTTGCGAGCACGTGGCATGTTTATAATGATTCACATGTCCCAATTTCATCTGAAAGCCTCACGAGCAGAACGACTATGTCCTCTTGTATGAGCAGGAAGACCTTAGTTTTATTTCGTATTCCATTCTATTTGATATTGTGTATTTATACGGAATTATTCAAATTCGTCGAAACACCAAGTCCCGACGAATTTTTTTACGACATGTCCAGTCACAATTTTTTTTTCGAGATATGAAAAATTTTCACCAATAACTTTTTGTTGACCTGATCGAGTACAAGAAAGTTCTTTGTGCACACTTTTCCGTATCGAGTTTAGTTTTTGAGATTTTGATGCTTCCATAAAAATAATTACATCATTCTGGAACTACCTATAGCATACACCACATAGCCTACTGTAGACATCTGCGAGCACGTGGCATGAACATGATCACATGTAAACCCAATTTCATCTGGATGCCTCATGAGCAGATCGACTATGTTCTCTTCTATGAGCAGCAAGACCTTTAAGAACTACCTACAGCAGACACCACATAGCCTACTGTAGACATCAGCGACCACGTGCCATGAATATAATGATTCACATGTAAACCCAATTTCATCTGGATGCCTCATGAGCAGATCGACTATGTTCTCTTCTATGAGCAGGAAGACCTTCAAGAACTACCTACAGCAGACACCACATAGCCTACTGTAGACATCAGCGAGCACGTGGCATGAATATAATGATTAACATGTAACCCCAATTTCATCTGGATGCCTCATGAGCAGAACGACTATGTCCTCTTCTATGAGCAGGAAGACCATTTAGATTATACTTAGTTTTATTTCGTATTCATTTCTATTTGATATTGTGTATTCATACGGAATTAAACCCAATTTCATCTGGATGCCTCATGAGCAGATCGACTATGTTCTCTTCTATGAGCAGGAAGACCTTCAAGAACTACCTCAGCAGACACCACATACCCTACTGTAGACATCAGCGAGCACGTGGCATGAATATAATGATTCACATGTAAACCCAATTTCATCTGGATGCATCATGAGCAGATTGACTATATTCTTTCTATGAGCAGAAAGACCTTTCAGAGTATACTTAGTTTTATTCCGTATTTCTTTCTATTTTACATTATATTGTGTATATATATACGGAATTATTCAAATTCGTAGAAACACTAAGTCCCGACGAATTTTTTTACGCCATGTCCAGTCACAATTTTTTTTTTCGAGATATGAAAAATTTTCACAAATATTTTTTTGTTGACCTGATCGAGTACAAGAAAATTGTTCGTACACACTTTTCCATATCTACTTTCGTTTTTGGGATACTGATGCTTTCATAAAAATAATTACATCATAGTGGAACTACCTACAGCCGACACCACATAGACATCTGCGAGCACGTGGCATGAATATAATAATTCATATTTAACCACAATTCCATCTGAATGCCTCATGAGCAGAACGACTATGTTCTCTTCTATGAGCAGGAGGACCTTTTAGATTATATTTAGTTTTATTTCGTATTTCTTTCTATTTAATATTGTTTTTTTATACGGAATTATTTTCACGTCATGTCCGGTCACAATTTTTTTTTTCGAGATATGAAAATTTTTCTCCAATAACTTTTTGTTGACCTGTTCGAGTACAAGAAAATTCTTTGTACATATTTTTCCATAATCAGTTTAGTTTTTGAGATGTTGATGCTTCCATAAAAATAATCACATCATTGTGGAACTACCTACACCAGACACCACATAGCCTTCTGTAGACAACTGCGAGCACGTGGCATGAATTTAATGATTCACATGTAACCTCAATTTCATCCGGATGCCTCATGAGCAGAGCAGAACGACTATGTTCTCTTTATGAGCAGGAAGACCTTTCAGATTATACTTTGCTTTATTTCGTATTTCATTCTATTTTACATTATATTACAAGCAGAACGACTATGTTCTCTTCTATGAGCAGGAAGACCTTTTGATTATACTTGGTTTTATTTCGTATTTCTTTCTATTCTACATTATATTGTGTATATATAAGGAATTATTCAAATTCGTCGTAACGAAAATATTCGCCTAGTCCCGACCAATTTTTTTTTTTCGAAATATGTAAAATTTTCACCATTAACTTTTTGTTGACCTGATCGAGTACAAGAAAATTCTTTGTACACACTTTTCCATATCTAGTTTAGTTTTTGAGATTTTGATGCTTTCATAAAAATAATTACATCATAGTGGAACTACCTACAGCAGACACCACATAGCCTACTGTAGGCATCTGCGAGCACGTGGCATGAATATAATAATTCACATTTAACCCCAATTTCATCTGGATGCCTCATGAGCAAAACGACTATGTTCTCTTCTATGAGCAGGAATACCTTTAAGAACTACCTACAGCAGACACCACATAGCCTTCTGTAGACATCTGCGAGCACGTCAGTGAAGGGTCAAGTAGCTCAGTGGTTGAGACTGAAGCGTTCAAAACCACTGACTGCTGGTGGGCTAGGTTCGAATCCTCAGCGACTTCAGATTTTTATCTGATGGCCCGAGAAAGTGCTAGGAATCGCACGTTAAAAGGTAAGACCTCGTTAATCCTTGGCTCGCACAAGTTTCGACTTTTGAGGGCTGCCGTTCGTAAGGGGACGACAGCTGGTTAACGGAAAAAACAATTTTAACAATTTTTTAACGTGGCATGAATATAATGATTAACATGTAACCCCAATTTCATCTGGATGCCTCATGAGCAGGACGACTATGTTCTCTTCTATGACCAGGAATACCTTTAAGAACTACCTACAGCAGACACCACATAGCCTTTTGTAGACATCTGCGAGCACGTGGCATGAATATAATGATTAACATGTAACCCCAATTTCATCTGGATGCCTCATGAGCAGGACGACTATGTTCTCTTCTATGACCAGGAATACCTTTAAGAACTACCTACAGCAGACACCACATAGCCTTCTGTAGACATCTGCGAGCACGTGGCATGAATATAATGATTAACATGTAACCCTAATTTCATCTGGATGCCTCATGAGCAGAACGACTATGTCCTCTTCTATGAGCAGGAAGACCATTTAGATTATACTTAGTTTTATTTCGTATTCATTTCTATTTGATATTGTGTATTCATACGGAATTAAACCCAATTTCATCCGGATGCCTCATGAGCAGATCGACTATGTTCTCTTCTATGAGCAGGAAGACCTTCAAGAACTACCTCAGCAGGCACCACATACCCTACTGTAGACATCAGCGAGCACGTGGCATGAATATAATGATTCACATGTAAACCCAATTTCATCTGGATGCCTCATGAGCAGATTGACTATATTCTCTTCTATGAGCAGAAAGACCTTTCAGAGTATACTTAGTTTTATTCCGTATTTCTTTCTATTTTACATTATATTGTGTATATATATACGGAATTATTCAAATTCGTCGAAACACTAAGCCCCGACGAATTTTTTTACGCCATGTCCAGTCACAATTTTTTTTTTTTCGAGATATGAAAAATTTTCACAAATATTTTTTTGTTGACCTGATCGAGTACAAGAAAATTGTTCGTACACACTTTTCCATATCTACTTTCGTTTTTGGGATACTGATGCTTTCATAAAAATAATTACATGATAGTGGAACTACCTACAGCCGACACCACATAGACATCTGCGAGCACGTGGCATGAATATAATAATTCATATTTAATCACAATTCCATCTGAATGCCTCATGAGCAGAACGACTATGTTCTCTTCTATGAGCAGGAGGACCTTTTAGATTATATTAAGTTTTATTTCGTATTTCTTTCTATTTAATATTGTGTTTTTATACGGAATTATTTTCACGTCATGTCCGGTCACAATTTTTTTTTTCGAGATATGAAAATTTTTCTCCAATAACTTTTTGTTGACCTGATCGAGTACAAGAAAATTCTTTGTACATATTTTTCCATAATCAGTTTAGTTTTTGAGATTTTGATGCTTCCATAAAAATAATCACATCATTGTGGAACTACCTACAGCAGACACCACATAGCCTTCTGTAGACAACTGCGAGCACGTGGCATGAATTTAATGATTCACATGTAACCTCAATTTCATCCGGATGCCTCATGAGCAGAGCAGAACGACTATGTTCTCTTTATGAGCAGGAAGACCTTTCAGATTATACTTTGCTTTATTTCGTATTTCATTCTATTTTACATTATATTACAAGCAGAACGACTATGTTCTCTTCTATGAGCAGGAAGACCTTTTGATTATACTTGGTTTTATTTCGTATTTCTTTCTATTCTACATTATATTGTGTATATATAAGGAATTATTCAAATTCGCCGTAACGAAAATATTCGCCACGTCCCGACCAATTTTTTTTTTCGAAATATGTAAAATTTTCACCAATAACTTTTTGTTGACCTGATCGAGTACTAGAAAATTCTTTGTACACACTTTTCCATATCTAGTTTAGTTTTTGAGATTTTGATGATTTCATAAAAATAATTACATCATAGTGGAACTACCTACAGCAGATACCACATAGCCTTCTGTAGACATCTGCGAGCACGTGGCATGAATTTAATGATTAACATGTAACCCCAATTTCATCTGGATGCCTCATGAGCAGAACGACTATGTTCTCTTCTATGACCAGGAATACCTTTAAGAACTACCTACAGCAGACACCACATAGCCTCCTGTAGACATCTGCGAGCACGTGGCATGAAAATAATGATTAACATGTAACCCCAATTTCATCTGGTTGCCTCATGAGCAGAACGACTATGTCCTCTTCTATGAGCAGGAAGACCTTTTAGATTATACTTAGTTTTATTTCGTATTTCTTTCCATTTAACATTATACTGTATATATACGGAATTATACAAATTCGTCGAAACAAAAATATTCGCTAAGTCCCGACGAATTTTTTTACGCCATGTCCAGTCACAATTTTTTTTTCGAGATATGAAAAATTTTCACCAATAACTTTTTGTTGACCTGATCGAGTACTAGAAAATTCTTTGTACACACTTTTCCATATCTAGTTTAGTTTTTGAGATTTTGATGCTTTCATAAAAATAATTACATCATAGTGGAACTACCTACAGCAGACACCACATAGCCTTCTGTAGACATCTGCGAGCACGTGGCATGAATATAATGATTAACATGTAACCCCAATTTCAACTGGATGCCTCATGAGCAGGACGACTATGTTCTCTTCTATGACCAGAATACCTTTAAGAACTACCTACAGCAGACACCACGTAGCCTACTGTAGGCATCTGCGAGCACGTGGCATGTTTATAATGATTCACATGTCCCAATTTCATCTGAAAGCCTCACGAGCAGAACGACTATGTCCTCTTGTATGAGCAGGAAGACCTTAGTTTTATTTCGTATTCCCTTTCTATTTGATATTGTGTATTTATACGGAATTATTCAAATTCGTCGAAACACCAAGTCCCGACGAATTTTTTTACGACATGTCCAGTCACAATTCTTTTTTTCGAGATATGAAAAATTTTTGCCAATAACTTTTTGTTGACCTGATCGAGTACAAGAAAATTCTTTGTACACACTTTTCCATATCTAGTTTAGTTTTTGAGATTTTGATGCTTTCATAAAAATAATTACATCATAGTGGAACTACCTACAGCAGACAGCACATAGCCTACTGTAGGCATCTGCGAGCAAGTAGCATGAATATAATGATTAACATGTAACCCCAATTTCATCTGGATGCCTCATGAGCAGGACGACTATGTTCTCTTCTATGACCAGGAATACCTTTAAGAACTACCTACAGCAGACACCACATAGCCTTCTGTAGACATCTGCGAGCACGTGGCATGAATATAATGATTAACATGTAACCCCAATTTCATCTGGATGCCTCATGAGCAGGACGACTATGTTCTCTTCTATGACCAGGAATACCTTTAAGAACTACCTACAGCAGACACCACATAGCCTCCTGTAGACATCTGCGAGCACGTGGCATGAAAATAATGATTAACATGTAACCCCAATTTCATCTGGTTGCCTCATGAGCAGAACGACTATGTCCTCTTCTATGAGCAGGAAGACCTTTTAGATTATACTTAGTTTTATTTCGTATTTCTTTCCATTTAACATTATACTGTATATATACGGAATTATACAAATTCGTCGAAACAAAAATATTCGCTAAGTCCCGACGAATTTTTTTACGCCATGTCCAGTCACAATTTTTTTTTCGAGATATGAAAAATTTTCACCAATAACTTTTTGTTGACCTGATCGAGTACTAGAAAATTCTTTGTACACACTTTTCCATATCTAGTTTAGTTTTTGAGATTTTGATGCTTTCATAAAAATAATTACATCATAGTGGAACTACCTACAGCAGACACCACATAGCCTTCTGTAGACATCTGCGAGCACGTGGCATGAATATAATGATTAACATGTAACCCCAATTTCATCTGGATGCCTCATGAGCAGGACGACTATGTTCTCTTCTATGACCAGAATACCTTTAAGAACTACCTACAGCAGACACCACATAGCCTTCTGTAGACATCTGCGAGCACGTGGCATGAATATAATGATTAACATGTGTGCACGTATTAGACAAAACTCAAAAATAATTATAGGCCTTTCAGAAAACAAAATTGACTCACCATCAACCTCTGAACTGGTCGTTGCTGGGTACCCAGGTAGATCTTCTCTAGTTTTGAAAGGGCCAATGTTGTCTTGAGTGATTATGCACTTGTAAAAAACGGTAATGCGAACGACTTTACGTGAACGCGTGTTTCCACTTTTAATATCAAAAAAGGACTTCTTTCCATGCGAGCACGCTATCTAGCATCTGTCTCAGCCGAAGAGCCGCGCATGCGTGGAGAGATCAATGAAAATGAATTCTGAAAGGCATACTTACACGGTGGCACTAGTAACATTGTACCAAAATTATGAAAATAAAATAATTTATAATATAAAAATTCCCAAGAAGAATCAACAAAAAAGTAATGTATTATTCTGATTACATTGAAATTAAACTAATATTATACATAAACCGCCCACCAAATTACACAGTAATTTATATGTCTGACTGAGAAGGCAATGGACAGATTTTTGCAACAGGACGCTGCAAAATTCCCTTTGCTGTACGCAAAGTAACTACTCTACAAACTCTATCAGAGCCAGTATGAGCCTTCACAACTCTACCTAAAATCCACTTCAACGGTGGAGTTTGATCATTTTTTATTACAACGAGAGTTCCTTCGGCTATTGAAACAGTGTTTGTGTGCCATTTTTGCCGCTGATTTAGAGTATTTAAATATTCTAGATGCCAACGCTTCCAAAAATGTTGATGAAGTCTTTGCAATAGTTGCCATCTAGATAATCTATTCATGTTTAAATGAGACAGGTCAGGATCGGGCAATGCAGTTAAAGGCTCCATGGTCAAGAAATGGCCAGGCGTCAGAGCTGTCAGTTCATTTGGATCAGTACTCAAACTGGTCAAAGGTCTAGAATTTAATAATGCCTCAATTTGAACAAACACGGTGTTCAACTCCTCATAGGTGAGGATCTGATCTCCTATGACTCTCAAGAGGTGACTCTTCACCGACTTTATGCCGGCTTCAAATAGACCTCCAAAATTCGAACCTGTAGGGGGATTGAAATGCCAGTTGAGGTTCAGAGTTTCAGCCGAATTTTTCATTAATTCGAGCAGGTAACGATGCGCACCAACAAAGTTAGTACCATTGTCACTAAATATAGTACTACAGCGACCACGACGTGCTATAAATCGACGGAAGGCCGCTAGAAAAGCTTCTGAAGATAAATCAGAAGCGAGCTCTAAATGTAGAGCTTTCGTTGAGGAGCACACAAATAAGCATAAATAGGCCTTTTGAGATTTGCATCCTCGAGATTTACCAAGGGTTATGGAAAATGGACCACCATAGTCCACGCCAACACACGAGAAAGGTTTCAGTTGGTTGACACGGAGAGACGGTAAGTTTCCCATTATGGGAACAGATGATGAAGGGTTGACGCGAAAACATCTGTAACATTTCGATACAGTATGGCGTATGGCTCTTTTCACAGACAATATCCAGAATTGTTGTAATAAAAGATATTCTAAGGTTCGGGGACCTGGATGTAAATTTTCTCGGTGAAAATGTTCGATGATAAGTTGAGTGAGACGATGCTTTTGCGGTAGAAGAATAGGAAATTTCGCATCAAATGACAATTTGGAATTTACTAATCGACCGCCCACCCTAAGAATACCATGCTCATCGATAAATGGAGATAGTTTTCGTAATGGCTTAGAACAAACTGATTTTGTAGAGACCTTCAAGATATCATCTTTAAAATGTGTGCATTGAACGTGTTTGATGATAATATGAAATGCATGTTCTATCTCATTCAACGAAAGAGAACCAGTGGTTTTCTCCAGCATACGAGAATTATGTATAAAGCGTAAAACCCAAGCAACTTGTCGTTTAATTTTAATCAAGGAGGAAAGTCTGCCTATTATATAATCTAGGACATTTACTTCAACTGTGGTAGTCAAAGTGACAATTTTTTCTTCTCCAGTTACATCTATTACTTTTAGTATATCCGATGAAGGCCAATATTCATGAGATTGATGTAACCAAGGAGGACCTTCCCACCACAAATTATGCACAATGAGTTCGGAAGGTAAAAGTCCACGTGAAGCACAGTCAGCTGGATTATCTTCACCTGGAACAAATCGCCAGGAAAGAGGTGATGTTTTTTCTTGTATAAGGCTAATTCTATTTGCCACGAAGGTCTTGTAACCGTGAGAGCTAGATTTAATCCACCGAATAACAGTTTGCGAGTCTGACCAACAAAAAATATCAGAAAACTTTAGAACATTCTGATAAGTTTTACAAACATAGGCGACTAACCCAGCAAGCAATGTTGCCGCACACAGCTCTAAACGTGGTATCGATATCTGTCGCAAAGGTGCAACCCTTGTCTTTGATATCGAGATACACACTTTATATGAATTTTGTAATTCAAATCGAAAATAAACCATGGCGGCGTAGCCCTTCTGGGAAGCATCACAGAAGCCATGAAGTTGGCAGCCATTGTACTGATCTGGAACTATTCTACGAGGAATTTGTATGGAAGACAAATTCGGTAATTCAGATTGGTATCTACTCCACGAGCTGATAACTTCATCGGTAGGAGTTGCATCCCAATCTAAGCCCAGCGTCCAAATATATTGCATAAGACGCTTGGCGAAAAATATGACAGGTGCCAAAAAACCTAGCGGATCGAAAATCCGCGATAATTCTGACAGGACTGTACGTTTAGTACACTGTCTGTCAAATGGGCGAGTATGATAAGAGAATGAATCCAAATGAGGATTCCACTGCAGTCCAAGAATTTTTATAATGGGATCGTGATCAAATGAAAGAGGCATTTGTCGAAAATCTTCAGGAACATTACCAAGCAAGGAAGGACTATTACTAGCCCATTTACGGAGTGGGAAGCCACCGCGTTCTAAACAACAGACCAATTCAGTCTGTAATAAAGTGGCCTTACTCAAATCATTCTCACCACTAATAATATCATCAACATAGACATCAGATTGTAAAGCCTGTGCCGCCAAAGGAAAATTTTGCCTTTCATCCATGGCTAGTTGTCGAATAGTTCTATTAGCCAAGTACGGTGAACTAGAAATACCATATACGACAGTATTTAGAGTGAACTCTTGAATAGGGTCAGCCTGAGAAAATCTCCAAAATATTCTTTGGTAATTTCGTTGAGAGGGGGTTAGCAATATTTGTCTAAACATTTGCCTCACATCTGCCGTGAATACAAACTTGTATATTCGGAAGGAGAGAAGAAGAGTGGCAATATCATTCTGCAATTTTGGACCCGTCAATAAAACATCATTTAACGATACACCTAAGTTTGATTTGGCTGAAGCATCAAAGACTACTCTTAGCTTTGTGCTGACAGCATCCGGTTTTTGGACACAATGATGAGGGATAAAGTACGACGAATTTGTATCTGTTAGCGGAACAGCTGGAGACATATGACCCGAATCAATATAATCTTTCATGAAATCTGAGTATTCCTGTTTTAGCTCAGGATTTTTACTTAATTGGCGTTCTAAATGATAGAACCGTCGTAATGCAGCAGAACGCGAGTCTCCAATTTGAGGATTTTGCATTTTAAATGGCAAAGAGACAACGTATCGACCAGAATCATCTCTAGTGACAGTGTCCCGGTAGATTTGTTCACACACCTGGTCATCTTGTGAAGCAAATTCAGGTTTTGGTGGTTCTTCTACTTCCCAAAACCTTCTAAGTGTTTCATCTAGAGAAGGATGTGTAACAGAAAGGTAAGAAGATACCGTTGATGGGTAGCCATTATCAATTTTACCCATCAATACCCAACCGAAAATGGTATTAAGGGCAATGGGTTCATTAACATTTCCCGTTAATTTACCATCTTTTAAAATCAGGGGGAACAAATCCGCGCCTAACAAAATATCTACTTCTCTGTTCACATTGAATTCTTCATCAGCCAATTTTAAATTCGTGATGAATGATATCTTTGTTTTGGAAATTGTTTGTTGTGGCATATTAGTGCAAATATTAGGTAACACAATAGCCTCAAAATGATAAGAGGGTTCGTCAAGACCTTTTGGTCTTATAGTACAACTCGTACGACCGTTACTCATTGAAGGTACTTGACCTATACCTTGAATGGTGGTTCTGAGTTTAGACCTATTAAGACCTAAGCGTTTCAAACATCTTTCAGTAATGAAATTTGTTTGACTCCCTGTATCGAGCAAAACTCTAGCAGATTGGGTGTCTCCATGCACATCAACAATGTCAACTTGAGCGGTTGACAAGAGAACCGTTGATGGAGAAATTGATGTACTACAGTTGCTCGTTAAGGCAGTGTTCACTTCCGGGATAGGCGGAAGCTCAGCTTGCTGAGACGATGCTATTGAAGCATGCTCAGTAGCCACACTGATAGATTCTGCTTCCGGTGTGATATTGTTACTCCCGAAATGAAGGAGCGTATGATGTCTTTTGTCACATAATCTACACGACGTGGATGGACAAGGTTGATTGAGATGCGTACGTAGACAATTTAAACACAGTTTATACTGTTTTGCAAGCAAATGTCTACTGTGAGGAGGTTTATTCAAGAACTGTGAACATTTGTTAATGACATGATTATTTTTACATAGGGGGCAATGTGAATTGATAGACGAGTTCATTTTGTTTGAGACAAGTGAAGTAGTAGCACACGATTTTTTATTATGATTTTTTGAAAACCAATCATTTGGTTTAAATGAGGAAGTTTTAGTAGAACTAGCCTGTACTGAATAACCAACTGATTCTAAGGCCTTGCATTGTTCTGTGAGAAATTGTTTCAATGAAACATAAGATGGGATTTCGACCTTCTCTGAACATGACATTAACTCAAAACGTGTCTTCGTATTAATATCAAGTTTATCAAACAGAATATTGAATAATGGAAAATCCCAACTGTCAACAGGAAAATTGAGTGCCCTAAGGGCCGACACATTTTCTGTAAAAATATTAACCAATTTTCTAAGGCACTGAACAGTCTCTGTAGCCTTGGGAGCATCTCTGATTTGATTCCAATAGAAGGTAGCTAACAGTTTTTTGTCTTGATATCTGTCAACTAAAGTTTGGAAAGCTATTTCATAATTTTCATCAGCTAAAGTAACACCCTGTACTATATTGAGAGGTTCTTTTGCCAAATTTGTGATTAGGTATTCAAATTTTTCAATATTACTAAGTTGATCATTTGTGTGAACTAGCGTAGTGAATAATCCATAAAAATGTGGCCATGATTTAAAATCACCATCAAAACAAGGCAACTGCAATTTTGGTAATTTGCAGTTCCGAGTTTTCTGAGTTGAAATCATGTTTTCCTCGTTAGCTTTAATCCATTTTTGAATATCATGATTCACTGAGCTCACTGTATAATAATGTTCATCAGCCTCAGTCCTGATCAAATCTTCCTGATCCAACATTCCAGGATCAGATGAAATTGCCGCAACTATTGCATTGTGACTCTGTTCAAAATCATTGAATATATGATCTAATTTACTGCATCTAATTTTCAACTGAGTATGAAGAGTTGGGTCAGAGATAGCATTTTGAGCAAAATGAACAATTTCTTTGAGCCGTTTCAAGGCAATATTACGTGATGCGCGGTGAGCTGCTAGTTGTTCAGTCATTGTCAAAATAGTTGAGAATATTTCAATATATTTTCCAAACTAAAAATGACTGGTAAAAATGACAATTTATTTATGTGAAAAGGATCGCGACTAAAGTGGGCTATAATAAAATGTACACACCCTGTCGGTTATCAAAATATTCTGAATACCTGCTGGTGAAAATGTATGAAAAAACTATGAGCTATAAAGAGTTGTGAATGACTGCAAAAAAAGGTATAAAAACTCGTACAAGCACTGATAAATTGTACCCGGTTAAATACGTTTTTTAAAAGAAAAAAAAAACAATGTGTAATCTGGTGGTTTTTAAATATTTCAGACTGATATTTGAAAATTACTTTTATTGTATGAAAGCTGGATGTAATATCCGGCTCGAAGGACCATAATGTGCACGTATTAGACAAAACTCAAAAATAATTATAGGCCTTTCAGAAAACAAAATTGACTCACCATCAACCTCTGAACTGGTCGTTGCTGGGTACCCAGGTAGATCTTCTCTAGTTTTGAAAGGGCCAATGTTGTCTTGAGTGATTATGCACTTGTAAAAAACGGTAATGCGAACGACTTTACGTGAACGCGTGTTTCCACTTTTAATATCAAAAAAGGACTTCTTTCCATGCGAGCACGCTATCTAGCATCTGTCTCAGCCGAAGAGCCGCGCATGCGTGGAGAGATCAATGAAAATGAATTCTGAAAGGCATACTTACACGGTGGCACTAGTAACATTGTACCAAAATTATGAAAATAAAATAATTTATAATATAAAAATTCCCAAGAAGAATCAACAAAAAAGTAATGTATTATTCTGATTACATTGAAATTAAACTAATATTATACAACATGTAACCCCAATTTTTTCTGGATGTCTCATGAGCAGGACGATTATGTTCTCTTCTATGACCAGGAATACCTTTAAGAACTACCTACAGCAGAAACCACATAGCCTTTTGTAGACATCTGCGAGCACGTGGCATGAATATAATGATTATATGTAACCCCAATTTCTTCTGGAAGCCTAATGAGCAGAACGACTATGTTCTTTTCTATGACCAGGAATACCTTTAAGAACTACCTACAGTAGACACCACATAGCCTACTGTAGGCATCTGCGAGCACGTGGCATGTTTATAATGATTCACATGTCCCAATTTCATCTGAAAGCCTCACGAGCAGAACGACTATGTCCTCTTGTATGAGCAGGAAGACCTTAGTTTTATTTCGTATTCCATTCTATTTGATATTGTGTATTTATACGGAATTATTCAAATTCGTCGAAACACCAAGTCCCGATTAATTTTTTTACGACTTGTCCAGTCACAATTTTTTTTTTCGAGATATGAAAAATTTTTTCCAATAACTTTTTGTTGACCTGAGCGAGTACAAGAAAATTCTTTGTACACACTTTTCCATATCTAGTTTAGTTTTTGAGATTTTGATGCTTTCATAAAAATAATTACATCATAGTGGAACTACCTACAGCAGACACCACAAAGCCTACTGTAGGCATCTGCGAGCACGTGGCATGAATATAATGATTAACATGTAACCCCAATTTCATCTGGATGCCTCATGAGCAGGACGACTATGTTCTCTTCTATGACCAGGAATACCTTTAAGAACTACCTACAGCAGACACCACATAGCCTTCTGTAGACATCTGCGAGCACGTGGCATGAATATAATGATTAACATGTAACCCCAATTTCATCTTGATGCCTCATGAGCAGAACGACTATGTCCTCTTCTATGAGCAGGAAGACCTTTCAGATTATACTTAGTTTTATTTCGTATTTCTTTCCACTTAACATTATACTGTATATATACGGAATTATACAAATTCGTCGAAACAAAAATATTCGCTAAGTCCCGACGAATTTTTTTACGCCATGTCCAGTCACAATTTTTTTTTCGAGATATGAAAAATTTTCACCAATAACTTTTTGTTGACCTTATCGAGTACTAGAAAATTCTTTACACACTTTTCCATATCTAGTTTAGTTTTTGAGATTTTGATGCTTTCATAAAAATAATTACATCATAGTGGAACTACCTACAGCAGACACCACATAGCCTTCTGTAGACATCTGCGAGCACGTGGCATGAATATTATGATTAACATGTAACCCCAATTTCATCTGGATGCCTCATCAGCAGGACGACGATGTTCTCTTCTATGACCAGAATACCTTTAAGAACTACCTACAGCAGACACCACATAGCCTTCTGTAGACATCTGCGAGCACGTGGCATGAATATAATGATTAACATGTAACCCCAATTTTATCTGGATGTCTCATGAGCAGGACGACTATGTTCTCTTCTATGACCAGGAAGACCTTCAAGAACTACCTACAGCAGACACCACATAGCCTTTTGTAGACATCTGCGAGCACGTGGCATGAATATAATGATTAACATGTAACCCCAATTTCTTCTGGATGCCTCATGAGCAGAACGACTATGTTCTCTTCTATGACCAGGAATACCTTTAAGAACTACCTACAGCAGACACCACATAGCCTACTGTAGGCATCTCCGAGCACGTGGCATGTTTATAATGATTCACATGTCCCAATTTCATCTGAAAGCCTCACGAGCAGAACGACTATGTCCTCTTGTTTGAGCAGGAAGACCTTAGTTTTATTTCGTATTCCATTCTATTTGATATTGTGTATTTATACGGAATTATTCAAATTCGTCGAAACACCAAGTCCCGATGAATTTACGACATGTCCAGTCACAATTTTTTTTTTTCGAGATACGAAAAATTTTTGCCAATAACTTTTTGTTGACCTGATCGAGTACAAGAAAATTCTTTGTACACACTTTACCATATCTAGTTTAGTTTTTGAGATTTTGATGCTTTCATAAAAATAATTACATCATAGTGGAACTACAGCAGACACCACAAAGCCTACTGTAGGCATCTGCGAGCACGTGGCATGTAACCCCAATTTCTTCTGGATGCCTCATGAGCAGAACGACTATGTTCTCTTCTATGACCAGGAATACCTTTAAGAACTACCTACAGCAGACACTACATAGCCTACTGTAGGCATCTCCGAGCACGTGGCATGTTTATAATGATTCACATGTCCCAATTTCATCTGAAAGCCTCACGAGCAGAACGACTATGTCCTCTTGTTTGAGCAGGAAGACCTTAGTTTTATTTCGTATTCCATTCTATTTGATATTGTGTATTTATACGGAATTATTCAAATTCGTCGAAACACCAAGTCCCGATGAATTTACGACATGTCCAGTCACAATTTTTTTTTTCGAGATACGAAAAATTTTTGCCAATAACTTTTTGTTGACCTGATCGAGTACAAGAAAATTCTTTGTACACACTTTACCATATCTAGTTTAGTTTTTGAGATTTTGATGCTTTCATAAAAATAATTACATCATAGTGGAACTACAGCAGACACCACAAAGCCTACTGTAGGCATCTGCGAGCACGTGGCATGAATATAATGATTAACATGTAACCCCAATTTCATCTGGATGCCTCATGAGCAGGACGACTATGTTCTCTTCTATGACCAGGAATACCTTTAAGAACTACCTACAGCAGACACCACATAGCCTTCTGTAGACATCTGCGAGCACGTGGCATGAATATAATGATTAACATGTAACCCCAATTTCATCTGGATGCCTCATGAGCAGAACGACTATGTCCTCTTCTATGAGCAGGAAGACCTTTTAGATTATGCTTAGTTTTATTTCGTATTTCTTTCCATTTAACATTATACTGTATATATACGGAATTATACAAATTCGTCGAAACAAAAATATTCGCTAAGTGCCGACGAATTTTTTTACGCCATGTCCAGTCACAATTTTTTTTTCGAGATATGAAAAATTTTCACCAATAACTTTTTGTTGACCTGATCGAGTACTAGAAAATTCTTTGTACACACTTTTACATATCTAGTTTAGTTTTTGAGATTTTGATGCTTTCATAAAAATAATTACATCATAGTGGAACTACCTACAGCAGACACCACATAGCCTTCTGTAGACATCTGCGAGCACGTGGCATGAATATAATGATTAACATGTAACCCCAATTTCATCTGGATGCCTCATGAGCAGGACGACTATGTTCTCTTCTATGACCAGAATACCTTTAAGAACTACCTATAGCAGACACCACATAGCCTTCTGTAGACATCTGCGAGCACGTGGCATGAATATAATGATTAACATGTAACCCCAATTTTTTCTGGATGTCTCATGAGCAGGACGATTATGTTCTCTTCTATGACCAGGAATACCTTTAAGAACTACCTACAGCAGAAACCACATAGCCTTTTGTAGACATCTGCGAGCACGTGACATGAATATAATGATTATATGTAACCCCAATTTCTTCTGGATGCCTCATGAGCAGAACGACTATGTTCTCTTCTATGACCAGGAATACCTTTAAGAACTACCTACAGCAGACACCACATAGCCTACTGTAGGCATCTGCGAGCACGTGGCATGTTTATAATGATTCACATGTCCCAATTTCATCTGAAAGCCTCACGAGCAGAACGACTATGTCCTCTTGTATGAGCAGGAAGACCTTAGTTTTATTTCGTATTCCCTTTCTATTTGATATTGTGTATTTATACGGAATTATTCAAATTCGTCGAAACACCAAGTCCCGACGAATTTTTTTACGCCATGTCCAGTCACAATTTTTTTTTCGAGATATGAAAAATTTTCACCAATAACTTTTTGTTGACCTGATCGAGTACTAGAAAATTCTTTGTACACACTTTTACATATCTAGTTTAGTTTTTGAGATTTTGATGCTTTCATAAAAATAATTACATCATAGTGGAACTACCTACAGCAGACACCACATAGCCTTCTGTAGACATCTGCGAGCACGTGGCATGAATATAATGATTAACATGTAACCCCAATTTCATCTGGATGCCTCATGAGCAGGACGACTATGTTCTCTTCTATGACCAGAATACCTTTAAGAACTACCTACAGCAGACACCACATAGCCTTCTGTAGACATCTGCGAGCACGTGGCATGAATATAATGATTAACATGTAACCCCAATTTTTTCTGGATGTCTCATGAGCAGGACGATTATGTTCTCTTCTATGACCAGGAATACCTTTAAGAACTACCTACAGCAGAAACCACATAGCCTTTTGTAGACATCTGCGAGCACGTGGCATGAATATAATGATTAACATGTAACCCCAATTTCATCTGGATGCCTCATGAGCAGGACGACTATGTTCTCTTCTATGACCAGAATACCTTTAAGAACTACCTACAGCAGACACCACATAGCCTTCTGTAGACATCTGCGAGCACGTGGCATGAATATAATGATTAACATGTAACCCCAATTTCATCTGGATGCCTCATGAGCAGAACGACTATGTCCTCTTCTATGAGCAGGAAGACCTTTCAGATTATACTTAGTTTTATTTCGTATTTCTTTCCACTTAACATTATACTGTATATATACGGAATTATACAAATTCGTCGAAACAAAAATATTCGCTAAGTCCCGACGAATTTTTTTACGCCATGTCCAGTCACAATTTTTTTTTCGAGATATGAAAAATTTTCACCAATAACTTTTTGTTGACCTTATCGAGTACTAGAAAATTCTTTACACACTTTTCCATATCTAGTTTAGTTTTTGAGATTTTGATGCTTTCATAAAAATAATTACATCATAGTGGAACTACCTACAGCAGACACCACATAGCCTTCTGTAGACATCTGCGAGCACGTGGCATGAATATAATGATTAACATGTAACCCCAATTTCATCTGGATGCCTCATCAGCAGGACGACTATGTTCTCTTCTATGACCAGAATACCTTTAAGAACTACCTACAGCAGACACCACATAGCCTTCTGTAGACATCTGCGAGCACGTGGCATGAATATAATGATTAACACTTAACCCCAATTTTATCTGGATGTCTCATGAGCAGGACGACTATGTTCTCTTCTATGACCAGGAATACCTTTAAGAACTACCTACAGCAGACACCACATAGCCTTTTGTAGACATCTGCGAGCACGTGGCATGAATATAATGATTAACATGTAACCCCAATTTCTTCTGGATGCCTCATGAGCAGAACGACTATGTTCTCTTCTATGACCAGGAATACCTTTAAGAACTACCTACAGCAGACACCACATAGCCTACTGTAGGCATCTCCGAGCACGTGGCATGTTTATAATGATTCACATGTCCCAATTTCATCTGAAAGCCTCACGAGCAGAACGACTATGTCCTCTTGTTTGAGCAGGAAGACCTTAGTTTTATTTCGTATTCCATTCTATTTGATATTGTGTATTTATACGGAATTATTCAAATTCGTCGAAACACCAAGTCCCGATGAATTTACGACATGTCCAGTCACAATTTTTTTTTCGAGATACGAAAAATTTTTGCCAATAACTTTTTGTTGACCTGATCGAGTACAAGAAAATTCTTTGTACACACTTTACCATATCTAGTTTAGTTTTTGAGATTTTGATGCTTTCATAAAAATAATTACATCATAGTGGAACTACAGCAGACACCACAAAGCCTACTGTAGGCATCTGCGAGCACGTGGCATGTAACCCCAATTTCTTCTGGATGCCTCATGAGCAGAACGACTATGTTCTCTTCTATGATTAGGAATACCTTTAAGAACTACCTACAGCAGACACCACATAGCCTACTGTAGGCATCTCCGAGCACGTGGCATGTTTATAATGATTCACATGTCCCAATTTCATCTGAAAGCCTCACGAGCAGAACGACTATGTCCTCTTGTTTGAGCAGGAAGACCTCAGTTTTATTTCGTATTCCATTCTATTTGATATTGTGTATTTATACGGAATTATTCAAATTCGTCGAAACACCAAGTCCCGATGAATTTACGACATGTCCAGTCACAATTTTTTTTTTCGAGATACGAAAAATTTTTGCCAATAACTTTTTGTTGACCTGATCGAGTACAAGAAAATTCTTTGTACACACTTTACCATATCTAGTTTAGTTTTTGAGATTTTGATGCTTTCATAAAAATAATTACATCATAGTGGAACTACAGCAGACACCACAAAGCCTACTGTAGGCATCTGCGAGCACGTGGCATGAATATAATGATTAACATGTAACCCCAATTTCATCTGGATGCCTCATGAGCAGGACGACTATGTTCTCTTCTATGACCAGGAATACCTTTAAGAACTACCTACAGCAGACACCACATAGCCTTCTGTAGACATCTGCGAGCACGTGGCATGAATATAATGATTAACATGTAACCCCAATTTCATCTGGATGCCTCATGAGCAGAACGACTATGTCCTCTTCTATGAGCAGGAAGACCTTTTAGATTATACTTAGTTTTATTTCGTATTTCTTTCCATTTAACATTATACTGTATATATACGGAATTATACAAATTCGTCGAAACAAAAATATTCGCTAAGTCCCGACGAATTTTTTTACGCCATGTCCAGTCACAATTTTTTTTTCGAGATATGAAAAATTTTCACCAATAACTTTTTGTTGACCTGATCGAGTACTAGAAAATTCTTTGTACACACTTTTACATATCTAGTTTAGTTTTTGAGATTTTGATGCTTTCATAAAAATAATTACATCATAGTGGAACTACCTACAGCAGACACCACATAGCCTTCTGTAGACATCTGCGAGCACGTGGCATGAATATAATGATTAACATGTAACCCCAATTTTTTCTGGATGTCTCATGAGCAGGACGATTATGTTCTCTTCTATGACCAGGAATACCTTTAAGAACTACCTACAGCAGAAACCACATAGCCTTTTGTAGACATCTGCGAGCACGTGGCATGAATATAATGATTATATGTAACCCCAATTTCTTCTGGATGCCTCATGAGCAGAACGACTATGTTCTCTTCTATGACCAGGAATACCTTTAAGAACTACCTACAGCAGACACCACATAGCCTACTGTAGGCATCTGCGAGCACGTGGCATGTTTATAATGATTCACATGTCCCAATTTCATCTGAAAGCCTCACGAGCAGAACGACTATGTCCTCTTGTTTGAGCAGGAAGACCTTAGTTTTATTTCGTATTCCATTCTATTTGATATTGTGTATTTATACGGAATTATTCAAATTCGTCGAAACACCAAGTCCCGATGAATTTACGACATGTCCAGTAACAATTTTTTTTTTTCGAGATACGAAAAATTTTTGCCAATAACTTTTTGTTGACCTGATCGAGTACAAGAAAATTCTTTGTACACACTTTACCATATCTAGTTTAGTTTTTGAGATTTTGATGCTTTCATAAAAATAATTACATCATAGTGGAACTACAGCAGACACCACAAAGCCTACTGTAGGCATCTGCGAGCACGTGGCATGTAACCCCAATTTCTTCTGGATGCCTCACGAGCAGAACGACTATGTTCTCTTCTATGACCAGGAATACCTTTAAGAACTACCTACAGCAGACACCACATAGCCTACTGTAGGCATCTGCGAGCACGTGGCATGTTTATAATGATTCACATGTCCCAATTTCATCTGAAAGCCTCACGAGCAGAACGACTATGTCCTCTTGTATGAGCAGGAAGACCTTAGTTTTATTTCGTATTCCATTCTATTTGATATTGTGTATTTATACGGAATTATTCAATTTCGTCGAAACACCAAGTCCCGATGAATTTTTTTACGACATGTCCAGTCACAATTTTTTTTTTCGAGATATGAAAAATTTTTGCCAATAACTTTTTGTTGACCTGATCGAGTACAAGAAAATTCTTTGTACACACTTTACCATATCTAGTTTAGTTTTTGAGATTTTGATGCTTTCATGAAAATAATTACATCATAGTGGAACTACAGCAGACACCACAAAGCCTACTGTAGGCATCTGCGAGCACGTGGCATGAATATAATGATTAACATGTAACCCCAATTTCATCTGGATGCCTCATGAGCAGGACGACTATGTTCTCTTCTATGACCAGGAATACCTTTAAGAACTACCTACAGCAGACACCACATAGCCTTCTGTAGACATCTGCGAGCACGTGGCATGAATATAATGATTAACATGTAACCCCAATTTCTTCTGGATGCCTCATGAGCAGAACGACTATGTTCTCTTCTATGACCAGGAATACCTTTAAGAACTACCTACAGCAGACACCACATAGCCTACTGTAGGCATCTCCGAGCACGTGGCATGTTTATAATGATTCACATGTCCCAATTTCATCTGAAAGCCTCACGAGCAGAACGACTATGTCCTCTTGTTTGAGCAGGAAGACCTTAGTTTTATTTCGTATTCCATTCTATTTGATATTGTGTATTTATACGGAATTATTCAAATTCGTCGAAACACCAAGTCCCGATGAATTTTTTTACGACATGTCCAGTCACAATTTTTTTTTTCGAGATATGAAAAATTTTTGCCAATAACTTTTTGTTGACCTGATCGAGTACAAGAAAATTCTTTGTACACACTTTACCATATCTAGTTTAGTTTTTGAGATTTTGATGCTTTCATGAAAATAATTACATCATAGTGGAACTACAGCAGACACCACAAAGCCTACTGTAGGCATCTGCGGGCACGTGGCATGAATATAATGATTAACATGTAACCCCAATTTCATCTGGATGCCTCATGAGCAGGACGACTATGTTCTCTTCTATGACCAGGAATACCTTTAAGAATTACCTACAGGAGACACCACATAGCCTTCTGTAGACATCTGCTAGCACGTGGCATGAATATAATGATTAACATGTAACCTCAATTTCATCTGGATGCCTCATGAGCAGAACGACTATGTCCTCTTCTATGAGCAGGAAGACCTTTTAGATTATACTCAGTTTTATTTCGTATTTCTTTCCATTTAACATTATACTGTATATATACGGAATTATACAAATTCGTCGAAACAAAAATATTCGCTAAGTCCCGACGAATTTTTTTACGCCGTGTTACAATTTTTTTTTCGAGATATGAAAAATTTTCACCAATAACTTTTTGTTGACCTGATCGAGTACAAGAAAGTTCTTTGTGCACACTTTTCCGTATCGAGTTTAGTTTTTGAGATTTTGATGCTTCCATAAAAATAATTACATCATTCTGGAACTACCTATAGCATACACCACATAGCCTACTGTAGACATCTGCGAGCACGTGGCATGAGCATGATCACATGTAAACCCAATTTCATCTGGATGGCTCATGAGCAGAACGACTATGTCCTCTTCTATGAGCAGGAAGACCTTTCAGATTATACTTAGTTTTATTTCGTATTCCTTTCTATTTGATTTTGTGTATTCATACGGAATTAAACCTTATTTCATCTGGATGCCTCATGAGCAGATTGACTATATTCTCTTCTATGAGCAGGAAGACCTTTCAGAGTATACGTAGTTTTATTCCGTATTTTTTTCTATTTTACATTATATTGTGTATATATACGGAATTATGCAAATTCGTCGAAATAAGTACCAACGAATTTTTATACGCCAAGTCCGGTCACAAATTTTTTTTTCGAGATATAAAAAATTTTCACCAATAACTTTTTTTTGACCTGACCGATTACACGAAAATTCTTCGTACACATTTTTCCGTATCAAGTTTAGTTTTTGAGAGTTTGATGCTTCCATAAAAATAATTACATAATTCTGGAACTACCTAGAGCAGACACCACATAGCCTACTGTGGACATCTGCGAGCACGTGGCATGAACATGATCACATGTAAACCCAATTTCATGTGGATGCCTCATGAGCAGATCGACTATGTTCTCTTCTATGAGCAGCAAGACCTTTTAGAACTACCTACAGCAGACACCACATAGCCTACTGTAGACATCAGCGACCACGGGGCATGAATATAATGATTAACATGTAACCCCAATTTCATCTGAATGCCTCATGAGCAGAACGACTATGTCCTCTTCTATCAGCAGGAAGACCTTTTAGATTATACTTAGTTTTATTTCGTATTTCTTTCCATTTAACATTATACTGTATATATACGGAATTATACAAATTCGTCGAAACACTAAGTCCCAAAGAATTTTTATACGCCAAGTCCAGTCACAAATTTTTTTTTTCGAGATATGAAAAATTTTCACCAATAACTTTTTGTTTGATCGAGTACAGGAAAATTATTAATACACACTTTTCCTTATCTAGTTTAGTTTTTGAGATTTTGATGCTTCCATAAAAATAATTACATCATTGTGGAACTACCTATAGCAGACACCACATAGCCTACTGTAGACATCTGCAAGCTCGTGGCATGAACATGATCACATGTAAACCCAATTTCATCTGGATGCCTCATGAGCAGATCGACTATGTTCTCTTTTATGAGCAGGAAGACCTTCAAGAACTACCTACAGCAGACACCACATAGCCTACTGTAGACATCAGCGAGCACGTGGCATGAATATAATGATTCACATGTAAACCCAATTTCATCTGGATGCCTCATGAGCAGATTGACTATGTCCTCTTCTATGAGCAGGAAGACCATTTAGATTATACTTAGTTTTATTTCGTATTCATTTCTATTTGATATTGTGTATTCATACAGAATTAAACCCAACTTCATCTGGATGCCTCATGAGCAGATCGACTATGTTCTCTTCTATGAGCAGGAAGACCTTCAAGAACTACCTACAGCAGACACCACATAGCCTACTGTAGACATCAGCGAGCACGTGGCATGAATATAATGATTCACATGTAAACCCAATTTCATCTGGATGCCTCATGAGCAGATTGACTATATTCTCTTCTATGAGCAGAAAGACCTTTCAGAGTATACTTAGTTTTATTCCGTATTTCTTTCTATTTTACAATATATTGTGTATATATATATACGGAATTATTCAAATTCGTCGAAACACTAAGTCCCGACGAATTTTTTTACCCCATGTCCAGTCACAATTTTTTTTTTTCGAGATATGAAAAATTTTCACAAATATTATTTTGTTGACCTGATCGAGTACAAGAAAATTGTTCGTACACACTTTTCCATATCTACTTTAGTTTTTGGGATACTGATGCTTTCATAAAAATAATTACATCATAGTGGAACTACCTACAGCCGACACCACATAGACATCTGCGAGCACGTGGCATGAATATAATAATTCATATTTAACCACAATTCCATCTGAATGCCTCATGAGCAGAACGACTATGTTCTCTTCTATGAGCAGGAGGACCTTTTAGATTATATTTAGTTTTATTTCGTATTTCTTTCTATTTAATATTGTGTTTTTATACGGAATTATTTTCACGTCATGTCCGGTCACAATGTTTTTTTTCGAGATATGAAAATTTTTCTCCAATAACTTTTTGTTGACCTGATCGAGTACAAGAAAATTCTTTGTACACACTTTTCCATATCTAGTTTAATTTTTGAGATTTTGATGCTTTCATAAAAATAATTACATCATAGTGGAACTACCTACAGCAGTAACCACATTGCCTTCTGTAGACATCTGCGAGCACGTGGCATGAAAATAATGATTAACATGTAACCCCAATTTCATCTGGATGCCTCATGAGCAGGACGACTATGTTCTCTTCTATGACCAGGAATACCTTTAAGAACTACCTACAGCAGACACCACATAGCCTTTTGTAGACATCTGCGAGCACGTGGCATGAATATAATGATTAACATGTAACCCCAATTTCATCTGGATGCCTCATGAGCAGAACGACTATGTTCTCTTCTATGAGCAGCAAGTCCTTTAAGAACTACCTACAGCAGACACCACATAGCCTACTGTAGACATCAGCGACCACGTGGCATGAATATAATGATTCACATGTAAACCCAATTTCATCTGGATGCCTCATGAGCAGAACGACTATGTCCTCTTCTATGAGCAGGAAGACCATTTAGATTATACTTAGTTTTATTTCGTATTCATTTCTATTTGATATTGTGTATTCATACGGAATTAAACCCAATTTCATCTGGATGCCTCATGAGCAGATCGACTATGTTCTCTGATGAGCAGGAAGACCTTCAAGAACTACCTACAGCAGACACCACATAGCCTACTGTAGGCATCTGCGAGCACGTGGCATGTTTATAATGATTCACATGTCCCAATTTCATCTGAAAGCCTCACGAGCAGAACGACTATGTCCTCTTCTATGAGCAGGAAGACCTTTTAGATTATACTTAGTTTTATTTCGTATTTCTTTCCATTTAACATTATACTGTATATATACGGAATTATACAAATTCGTCGAAACAAAAATATTCGCTAAGTCCCGACGAATTTTTTTACGCCGTGTTACAATTTTTTTTTTCGAGATATGAAAAATTTTCACTAATAACTTTTTGTTGACCTGATCGAGTACAAGAAAGTTCTTTGTGCACACTTTTCCGTATCGAGTTTAGTTTTTGAGATTTTGATGCTTCCATAAAAATAATTACATCATTCTGGAACTACCTATAGCATACACCACATAGCCTACTGTAGACATCTGCGAGCACGTGGCATGAGCATGATCACATGTAAACCCAATTTCATCTGGATGGCTCATGAGCAGAACGACTATGTCCTCTTCTATGAGCAGGAAGACCTTTCAGATTATACTTAGTTTTATTTCGTATTCCTTTCTATTTGATTTTGTGTATTCATACGGAATTAAACCTTATTTCATCTGGATGCCTCATGAGCAGATTGACTATATTCTCTTCTATGAGCAGGAAGACCTTTCAGAGTATACGTAGTTTTATTCCGTATTTTTTTCTATTTTACATTATATTGTGTATATATACGGAATTATGCAAATTCGTCGAAATAAGTACCAACGAATTTTTATACGCCAAGTCCGGTCACAAATTTTTTTTTCGAGATATAAAAAATTTTCACCAATAACTTTTTTTTGACCTGACCGATTACACGAAAATTCTTCGTACACATTTTTCCGTATCAAGTTTAGTTTTTGAGAGTTTGATGCTTCCATAAAAATAATTACATAATTCTGGAACTACCTAGAGCAGACACCACATAGCCTACTGTGGACATCTGCGAGCACGTGGCATGAACATGATCACATGTAAACCCAATTTCATGTGGATGCCTCATGAGCAGATCGACTATGTTCTCTTCTATGAGCAGCAAGACCTTTTAGAACTACCTACAGCAGACACCACATAGCCTACTGTAGACATCAGCGACCACGTGGCATGAATATAATGATTAACATGTAACCCCAATTTCATCTGAATGCCTCATGAGCAGAACGACTATGTCCTCTTCTATCAGTAGGAAGACCTTTTAGATTACACTTAGTTTTATTTCGTATTTCTTTCCATTTAACATTATACTGTATATATACGGAATTATACAAATTCGTCGAAACACTAAGTCCCAAAGAATTTTTATACGCCAAGTCCAGTCACAAATTTTTTTTTTCGAGATATGAAAAATTTTCACCAATAACTTTTTGTTTGATCGAGTACAGGAAAATTATTAATACACACTTTTCCTTATCTAGTTTAGTTTTTGAGATTTTGATGCTTCCATAAAAATAATTACATCATTGTGGAACTACCTATAGCAGACACCACATAGCCTACTGTAGACATCTGCAAGCTCGTGGCATGAACATGATCACATGTAAACCCAATTTCATCTGGATGCCTCATGAGCAGATCGACTATGTTCTCTTCTATGAGCAGGAAGACCTTCAAGAACTACCTACAGCAGACACCACATAGCCTACTGTAGACATCAGCGAGCACGTGGCATGAATATAATGATTCACATGTAAACCCAATTTCATCTGGATGCCTCATGAGCAGATTGACTATGTCCTCTTCTATGAGCAGGAAGACCATTTAGATTATACTTAGTTTTATTTCGTATTCATTTCTATTTGATATTGTGTATTCATACAGAATTAAACCCAACTTCATCTGGATGCCTTATGAGCAGATCGACTATGTTCTCTTCTATGAGCAGGAAGACCTTCAAGAACTACCTACAGCAGACACCACATAGCCTACTGTAGACATCAGCGAGCACGTGGCATGAATATAATGATTCACATGTAAACCCAATTTCATCTGGATGCCTCATGAGCAGATTGACTATATTCTCTTCTATGAGCAGAAAGACCTTTCAGAGTATACTTAGTTTTATTCCGTATTTCTTTCTATTTTACAATATATTGTGTATATATATATACGGAATTATTCAAATTCGTCGAAACACTAAGTCCCGACGAATTTTTTTACCCCATGTCCAGTCACAATTTTTTTTTTTTTCGAGATATGAAAAATTTTCACAAATATTTTTTTGTTGACCTGATCGAGTACAAAAAAATTGTTCGTACACACTTTTCCATATCTACTTTAGTTTTTGGGATACTGATGCTTTCATAAAAATAATTACATCATAGTGGAACTACCTACAGCCGACACCACATAGACATCTGCGAGCACGTGGCATGAATATAATAATTCATATTTAACCACAATTCCATCTGAATGCCTCATGAGCAGAACGACTATGTTCTCTTCTATGAGCAGGAGGACCTTTTAGATTATATTTAGTTTTATTTCGTATTTCTTTCTATTTAATATTGTGTTTTTATACGGAATTATTTTCACGTCATGTCCGGTCACAATGTTTTTTTTCGAGATATGAAAATTTTTCTCCAATAACTTTTTGTTGACCTGATCGAGTACAAGAAAATTCTTTGTACACACTTTTCCATATCTAGTTTAATTTTTGAGATTTTGATGCTTTCATAAAAATAATTACATCATAGTGGAACTACCTACAGCAGAAACCACATTGCCTTCTGTAGACATCTGCGAGCACGTGGCATGAAAATAATGATTAACATGTAACCCCAATTTCATCTGGATGCCTCATGAGCAGGACGACTATGTTCTCTTCTATGACCAGGAATACCTTCAAGAACTACCTACAGCAGACACCACATAGCCTTTTGTAGACATCTGCGAGCACGTGGCATGAATATAATGATTAACATGTAACCCCAATTTCATCTGGATGCCTCATGAGCAGAACGACTATGTTCTCTTCTATGAGCAGGAAGACCTTCAAGAACTACCTACAGCAGACACCACATAGCCTACTGTAGACATCAGCGAGCACGTGGCATGAATATAATGATTCACATGTAAACCCAATTTCATCTGGATGCCTCATGAGCAGATTGACTATGTCCTCTTCTATGAGCAGGAAGACCATTTAGATTATACTTAGTTTTATTTCGTATTCATTTCTATTTGATATTGTGTATTCATACAGAATTAAACCCAACTTCATCTGGATGCCTCATGAGCAGATCGACTATGTTCTCTTCTATGAGCAGGAAGACCTTCAAGAACTACCTACAGCAGACACCACATAGCCTACTGTAGACATCAGCGAGCACGTGGCATGAATATAATGATTCACATGTAAACCCAATTTCATCTGGATGCCTCATGAGCAGATTGACTATATTCTCTTCTATGAGCAGAAAGACCTTTCAGAGTATACTTAGTTTTATTCCGTATTTCTTTCTATTTTACAATATTTTGTGTATATATATATACGGAATTATTCAAATTCGTCGAAACACTAAGTCCCGACGAATTTTTTTACCCCATGTCCAGTCACAATTTTTTTTTTTCGAGATATGAAAAATTTTCACAAATATTTTTTTGTTGACCTGATCGAGTACAAGAAAATTGTTCGTACACACTTTTCCATATCTACTTTAGTTTTTGGGATACTGATGCTTTCATAAAACTAATTACATCATAGTGGAACTACCTACAGCCGACACCACATAGACATCTGCGAGCACGTGGCATGAATATAATAATTCATATTTAACCACAATTCCATCTGAATGCCTCATGAGCAGAACGACTATGTTCTCTTCTATGAGCAGGAGGACCTTTTAGATTATATTTAGTTTTATTTCGTATTTCTTTCTATTTAATATTGTGTTTTTATACGGAATTATTTTCACGTCATGTCCGGTCACAATGTTTTTTTTCGAGATATGAAAATTTTTCTCCAATAATTTTTTGTTGACCTGATCGAGTACAAGAAAATTCTTTGTACACACTTTTCCATATCTAGTTTAATTTTTGAGATTTTGATGCTTTCATAAAAATAATTACATCATAGTGGAACTACCTACAGCAGAAACCACATTGCCTTCTGTAGACATCTGCGAGCACGTGGCATGAAAATAATGATTAACATGTAACCCCAATTTCATCTGGATGCCTCATGAGCAGGACGACTATGTTCTCTTCTATGACCAGGAATACCTTCAAGAACTACCTACAGCAGACACCACATAGCCTTTTGTAGACATCTGCGAGCACGTGGCATGAATATAATGATTAACATGTAACCCCAATTTCATCTGGATGCCTCATGAGCAGAACGACTATGTTCTCTTCTATGAGCAGCAAGTCCTTTAAGAACTACCTACAGCAGACACCACATAGCCTACTGTAGACATCAGCGACCACGTGGCATGAATATAATGTAAACCCAATTTCATCTGGATGCCTCATGAGCAGATCGACTATGTCCTCTTCTATGAGCAGGAAGACCATTTAGATTATACTTAGTTTTATTTCGTATTCATTTCTATTTGATATTGTGTATTCATACGGAATTAAACCCAATTTCATCTGGATGCCTCATGAGCAGATCGACTATGTTCTCTGATGAGCAGGAAGACCTTCAAGAACTACCTACAGCAGACACCACATAGCCTACTGTAGGCATCTGCGAGCACGTGGCATGTTTATAATGATTCACATGTCCCAATTTCATCTGAAAGCCTCACGAGCAGAACGACTATGTCCTCTTCTATGAGCAGGAAGTCCTTTTAGATTATCCTTAGTTTTATTTCGTATTCCATTCTATTTGATATTGTGTATTTACACGGAATTATTCAAATTCGTCGAAACACCAAGTCCCGATGAATTTTTTTACGACATGTCCAGTCACAATTTTTTTTTTTCGAGATATGAAAAATTTTTACCAATAACTTTTTGTTGACCTGATCGAGTACAAGAAAATTCTTTATACACACTTTTCCATATATAGTTTAGTTTTTGAGATTTTGATGCTTTCATAAAAATAATTACATCATAGTGGAACTACCTACAGCAGACACCACATAGCATTCTGTAGACATCTGCAAGCACGTGGCATGAATATAATGATTAACATGTAACCCCAATATCATCTGGATGCCTCATGAGCAGAACGACTATGTTCTCTTCTATGACCAGGAATACCTTCAAGAACTACCTACAGCAGACACCACATAGCCTACTGTAGGCATCTGCGAGCACGTGGCATGTTTATAATGATTCACATGTCCCAATTTCATCTGAAAGCCTCACGAGCAGAACGACTATGTCCTCTTCTATGAGCAGGAAGACCTTTCAGATTATACTTAGTTCTATTTGATATTGTGTATTCATACGGAATTAAACCTTATTTCATCTGGATGCCTCATGAGCAGATTGACTATATTCTCTTCTATGAGCAGGAAGACCTTTCAGAGTATACGTAGTTTTATTCCGTATTTTTTTCTATTTTACATTATATTGTGTATATATACGGAATTATGCAAATTCGTCGAAATAAGTACCAACGAATTTTTATACGCCAAGTCCGGTCACAAATTTTTTTTTCGAGATATAAAAAATTTTCACCAATAACTTTTTTTTGACCTGACCGATTACACGAAAATTCTTCGTACACATTTTTCCGTATCAAGTTTAGTTTTTGAGAGTTTGATGCTTCCATAAAAATAATTACATAATTCTGGAACTACCTAGAGCAGACACCACATAGCCTACTGTGGACATCTGCGAGCACGTGGCATGAACATGATCACATGTAAACCCAATTTCATGTGGATGCCTCATGAGCAGATCGACTATGTTCTCTTCTATGAGCAGCAAGACCTTTTAGAACTACCTACAGCAGACACCACATAGCCTACTGTAGACATCAGCGACCACGTGGCATGAATATAATGATTAACATGTAACCCCAATTTCATCTGAATGCCTCATGAGCAGAACGACTATGTCCTCTTCTATCAGTAGGAAGACCTTTTAGATTACACTTAGTTTTATTTCGTATTTCTTTCCATTTAACATTATACTGTATATATACGGAATTATACAAATTCGTCGAAACATTAAGTCCCAAAGAATTTTTATACGCCAAGTCCAGTCACAAATTTTTTTTTTCGAGATATGAAAAATTTTCACCAATAACTTTTTGTTTGATCGAGTACAGGAAAATTATTAATACACACTTTTCCTTATCTAGTTTAGTTTTTGAGATTTTGATGCTTCCATAAAAATAATTACATCATTGTGGAACTACCTATAGCAGACACCACATAGCCTACTGTAGACATCTGCAAGCTCGTGGCATGAACATGATCACATGTAAACCCAATTTCATCTGGATGCCTCATGAGCAGATCGACTATGTTCTCTTCTATGAGCAGGAAGACCTTCAAGAACTACCTACAGCAGACACCACATAGCCTACTGTAGACATCAGCGAGCACGTGGCATGAATATAATGATTCACATGTAAACCCAATTTCATCTGGATGCCTCATGAGCAGATTGACTATATTCTCTTCTATGAGCAGAAAGACCTTTCAGAGTATACTTAGTTTTATTCCGTATTTCTTTCTATTTTACAATATATTGTGTATATATATATACGGAATTATTCAAATTCGTCGAAACACTAAGTCCCGACGAATTTTTTTACCCCATGTCCAGTCACAATTTTTTTTTTTCGAGATATGAAAAATTTTCACAAATATTTTTTTGTTGACCTGATCGAGTACAAGAAAATTGTTCGTACACACTTTTCCATATCTACTTTAGTTTTTGGGATACTGATGCTTTCATAAAAATAATTACATCATAGTGGAACTACCTACAGCCGACACCACATAGACATCTGCGAGCACGTGGCATGAATATAATAATTCATATTTAACCACAATTCCATCTGAATGCCTCATGAGCAGAACGACTATGTTCTCTTCTATGAGCAGGAGGACCTTTTAGATTATATTTAGTTTTATTTCGTATTTCTTTCTATTTAATATTGTGTTTTTATACGGAATTATTTTCACGTCATGTCCGGTCACAATGTTTTTTTTCGAGATATGAAAAATTTTCACCAATAACTTTTTTTTGACCTGATCGAGTACAAGAAAATTCTTTGTACACACTTTTCCATATCTAGTTTAGTTTTAGAGACTTTGATGCTTTCATAAAAATAATTACATCATAGTGGAACTACCTACAGCAGACACCACATAGCCTTCTGTAGACATCTGCGAGCACGTGGCATGAACATGATCACATGTAAACCCAATTTCATCTGGATGCCTCATGAGCAGAACGACTATCTCTTCTGTGAGCAGGAAGACCTTTCAGATTATACTTAGTTTTATTTCGTATTCCTTTCTATTTGATATTGTGTATTCATACGGAATTAAACCCAATTTCATCTGGATGCCTCATGAGCAGATTGACTATATTCTCTTCTATGAGCAGGAAGACCTTTCAGAGTATACGTAGTTTTATTCCGTATTTTTTTCTATTTTACATTATATTGTGTATATATACGGAATTATGCAAATTCGTCGAAACGCTAAGTCCCAACGAACTTTTATACACCAAGTACACTCACATTTTTTTTTTTTCGAGATATGAAAATTTTTAACCAATTACTTTTTGTTTACCTGATCGAGTACACACTACACATTTTTCCATATCTAGTTTAGTTTTTGAGATTTTGATGCTTCTATAAAAATAATTACATCATTGTGGAACTACCTACAGCAGACACCACACGGCCTACTGTAGACATCTGCGAGCACGTGGCATGAATATAATGATTCACATGTCCCAATTTCATCTGGATGCCTCATGAGCAGGACGATAATGTTCTCTTCTATGACCAGGAATACCTTTAAGAACTACCTACAGCAGACACCACATAGCCTTTTGTAGACATCTGCGAGCACGTGGCATGAATATAATGATTAACATGTAACCCCAATTTCATCTGGATGCCCCATGAGCAAAACGACTATGTTCTCTTCTATGACCAGGAATACCTTTAAGAACTACCTACAGCAGACACCACATAGCCTACTGTAGGCATCTGCGAGCACGTGGCATGTTTATAATGATTCACATGTCCCAATTTCATCTGAAAGCCTCACGAGCAGAACGACTATGTCCTCTTCTATGAGCAGAAAGACATTTTAGATTATATTTGTTAGTTTTATTTCGTATTCCATTCTATTTCATATTGTGTATTTATACGGAATTATTCAAATTCGTCGAAACACCAAGTCCCGACGAACTTTTTTACGACATGTCCAGCCACAATTTTTTTTTTCGAGATATGAAAAATTTTTACCAATAACTTTTTGTTGACCTGATCGAGTACAAGAAAATTCTTTGTACACACTTTTCCATATCTAGTTTAGTTTTTGAGATTTTGATGCTTTCATAAAAATAATTACATCATATTTGAACTACCTACAGCAGACACCACATAGCCCTCTGTAGACATCTACGAGCACGTGGCATGAATATTATGATTAACATGTAACTCCAATTTCATCTGGATGCCTCATGAGCAGAACGACTATGTTCTCTTCTATGAGCAGGAGGACCTTTTAGCTTATACTTTGTTTTATTTCGTATTTCTTCCTATTTAATATTGTGTATTTATACGGAATCATTCAAATTCGTCGAAACGAAAATATTCGCTAAGTCCCGACGGATTTTTTTACGCAGACTCCAGTAAAATTTTTTTTTTTTCGAGACATGAAGAATATTCACCAATAACTTTTTGGTGACCTGATCGAGTACAAGAAAATTCTTTGTACACACTTTTCCATATCTAGTTTATTTTTTGAGATTTTGATGCTTTCATAAAAATAATTATATCATAGTGGAACTACCTACAGCAGAAACCACATAGCCTTCTGTAGACATCTGCGAGCACGTGGCATGAATATAATGATTAACATGTAACCCCAATTTCATCTGGATGCCTCATGAGCAGAACGACTATGTTCTCTTCTATGACCAGGAATACCTTTAAGAACTACCTACAGCAGACACCACATAGCCTCCTGTAGACATCTGCGAGCACGTGGCATGAAAATAATGATTAACATGTAACCCCAATTTCATCTGGTTGCCTCATGAGCAGAACGACTATGTCCTCTTCTATGAGCAGGAAGACCTTTTAGATTATACTTAGTTTTATTTCGTATTTCTTTCCATTTAACATTATACTGTATATATACGGAATTATACAAATTCGTCGAAACAAAAATATTCGCTAAGTCCCGACGAATTTTTTTACGCCATGTCCAGTCACAATTTTTTTTTCGAGATATGAAAAATTTTCACCAATAACTTTTTGTTGACCTGATCGAGTACTAGAAAATTCTTTGTACACACTTTTCCATATCTAGTTTAGTTTTTGAGATTTTGATGCTTTCATAAAAATAATTACATCATAGTGGAACTACCTACAGCAGACACCACATAGCCTTCTGTAGACATCTGCGAGCACGTGGCATGAATATAATGATTAACATGTAACCCCAATTTCATCTGGATGCCTCATGAGCAGGACGACTATGTTCTCTTCTATGACCAGAATACCTTTAAGAACTACCTACAGCAGACACCACATAGCCTTCTGTAGACATCTGCGAGCACGTGGCATGAATATAATAATTAACATGTAACCCCAATTTTTTCTGGATGTCTCATGAGCAGGACGATTATGTTCTCTTCTATGACCAGGAATACCTTTAAGAACTACCTACAGCAGAAACCACATAGCCTTTTGTAGACATCTGCGAGCACGTGGCATGAATATAATGATTAACATGTAACCCCAATTTCTTCTGGATGCCTCATGAGCAGAACGACTATGTTCTCTTCTATGACCAGGAATACCTTTAAGAACTACCTACAGCAGACACCACATAGCCTACTGTAGGCATCTGCGAGCACGTGGCATGTTTATAATGATTCACATGTCCCAATTTCATCTGAAAGCCTCACGAGCAGAACGACTATGTCCTCTTGTATGAGCAGGAAGACCTTAGTTTTATTTCGTATTCCATTCTATTTGATATTGTGTATTTATACGGAATTATTCAAATTCGTCGAAACACCAAGTCCCGATTAATTTTTTTACGACATGTCCAGTCACAATTTTTTTTTTCGAGATATGAAAAATTTTTGCCAATAACTTTTTGTTGACCTGAGCGAGTACAAGAAAATTCTTTGTACACACTTTTCCATATCTAGTTTAGTTTTTGAGATTTTGATGCTTTCATAAAAATAATCACATCATAGTGGAACTACCTACAGCAGACACCACAAAGCCTACTGTAGGCATCTGCGAGCACGTGGCATGAATATAATGATTAACATGTAACCCCAATTTCATCTGGATGCCTCATGAGCAGGACGACTATGTTCTCTTCTATGACCAGGAATACCTTTAAGAACTACCTACAGCAGACACCACATAGCCTTCTGTAGACATCTGCGAGCACGTGGCATGAATATAATGATTAACATGTAACCCCAATTTCATCTGGATGCCTCATGAGCAGGACGACTATGTTCTCTTCTATGACCAGGAATACCTTTAAGAACTACCTACAGCAGACACCACATAGCCTTCTGTAGACATCTGCGAGCACGTGGCATGAATATAAAGATTAACATGTAACCCCAATTTCATCTGGATGCCTCATGAGCAGGACGACTATGTTCTCTTCTATGACCAGGAATACCTTTAAGAACTACCTACAGCAGACACCACATAGCCTTCTGTAGACATCTGCGAGCACGTGGCATGAATATAATGATTAACATGTAACCCCAATTTCATCTGGATGCCTCATGAGCAGGACGACTATGTTCTCTTCTATGACCAGAATACCTTTAAGAACTACCTACAGCAGACACCACATAGCCTTCTGTAGACATCTGCGAGCACGTGGCATGAATATAATAATTAACATGTAACCCCAATTTTTTCTGGATGTCTCATGAGCAGGACGATTATGTTCTCTTCTATGACCAGGAATACCTTTAAGAACTACCTACAGCAGAAACCACATAGCCTTTTGTAGACATCTGCGAGCACGTGGCATGAATATAATGATTAACATGTAACCCCAATTTCTTCTGGATGCCTCATGAGCAGAACGACTATGTTCTCTTCTATGACCAGGAATACCTTTAAGAACTACCTACAGCAGACACCACATAGCCTACTGTAGGCATCTGCGAGCACGTGGCATGTTTATAATGATTCACATGTCCCAATTTCATCTGAAAGCCTCACGAGCAGAACGACTATGTCCTCTAGTATGAGCAGGAAGACCTTAGTTTTATTTCGTATTCCATTCTATTTGATATTGTGTATTTATACGGAATTATTCAAATTCGTCGAAACACCAAGTCCCGATTAATTTTTTTACAGTCACAATTTTTTTTTTCGAGATATGAAAAATTTTTGCCAATAACTTTTTGTTGACCTGAGCGAGTACAAGAAAATTCTTTGTACACACTTTTCCATATCTAGTTTAGTTTTTGAGATTTTGATGCTTTCATAAAAATAATTACATCATAGTGGAACTACCTACAGCAGACACCACAAAGCCTACTGTAGGCATCTGCGAGCACGTGGCATGAATATAATGATTAACATGTAACCCCAATTTCATCTGGATGCCTCATGAGCAGGACGACTATGTTCTCTTCTATGACCAGGAATACCTTTAAGAACTACCTACAGCAGACACCACATAGCCTTCTGTAGACATCTGCGAGCACGTGGCATGAATATAATGATTAACATGTAACCCCAATTTCATCTGGATGCCTCATGAGCAGGACGACTATGTTCTCTTCTATGACCAGGAATACCTTTAAGAACTACCTACAGCAGACACCACATAGCCTTCTGTAGACATCTGCGAGCACGTGGCATGAATATAATGATTAACATGTAACCCCAATTTCATCTGGATGCCTCATGAGCAGAACGACTATGTCCTCTTCTATGAGCAGGAAGACCTTTTAGATTATACTTAGTTTTATTTCGTATTTCTTTCCATTTAACATTATACTGTATATATACGGAATTATACAAATTCGTCGAAACAAAAATATTCGCTAAGTCCCGACGAATTTTTTTACGCCATGTCCAGTCACAATTTTTTTTTCGAGATATGAAAAATTTTCACCAATAACTTTTTGTTGACCTGATCGAGTACTAGAAAATTCTTTGTACACACTTTTACATATCTAGTTTAGTTTTTGAGATTTTGATGCTTTCATAAAAATAATTACATCATAGTGGAACTACCTACAGCAGACACCACATAGCCTTCTGTAGACATCTGCGTTCACGTGGCATGAATATAATGATTAACATGTAACCCCAATTTCATCTGGATGCCTCATGAGCAGGACGACTATGTTCTCTTCTATGACCAGAATACCTTTAAGAACTACCTACAGCAGACACCACATAGCCTTCTGTAGACATCTGCGAGCACGTGGCATGAATATAATGATTAACATGTAACCCCAATTTCATCTGGATGCCTCATGAGCAGAACGACTATGTCCTCTTCTACGAGCAGGAAGACCTTTCAGATTATACTTAGTTTTATTTCGTATTTCTTTCCACTTAACATTATACTGTATATATACGGAATTATACAAATTCGTCGAAACAAAAATATTCGCTAAGTCCCGACGAATTTTTTTACGCCATGTCCAGTCACAATTTTTTTTTCGAGATATGAAAAATTTTCACCAATAACTTTTTGTTGACCTTATCCAGTACTAGAAAATTTTTTACACACTTTTCCATATCTAGTTTAGTTTTTGAGATTTTGATGCTTTCATAAAAATAATTACATCATAGTGGAACTACCTACAGCAGACACCACATAGCCTTCTGTAGACATCTGCGAGCACGTGGCATGAATATAATGATTAACATGTAACCCCAATTTCATCTGGATGCCTCATCAGCAGGACGACTATGTTCTCTTCTATGACCAGAATACCTTTAAGAACTACCTACAGCAGACACCACATAGCCTTCTGTAGACATCTGCGAGCACGTGGCATGAATATAATGATTAACACTTACCACAATTTTATCTGGATGTCTCATGAGCAGGACGACTATGTTCTCTTCTATGACCAGGAATACCTTTAAGAACTACCTACAGCAGACACCACATAGCCTTTTGTAGACATCTGCGAGCACGTGGCATGAATATAATGATTAACATGTAACCCCAATTTCTTCTGGATGCCTCATGAGCAGAACGACTATGTTCTCTTCTATGACCAGGAATACCTTTAAGAACTACCTACAGCAGACACCACATAGCCTACTGTAGGCATCTCCGAGCACGTGGCATGTTTATAATGATTCACATGTCCCAATTTCATCTGAAAGCCTCACGAGCAGAACGACTATGTCCTCTTGTTTGAGCAGGAAGACCTTAGTTTTATTTCGTATTCCATTCTATTTGATATTGTGTATTTATACGGAATTATTCAAATTCGTCGAAACACCAAGTCCCGATGAATTTACGACATGTCCAGTCACAATTTTTTTTTTCGAGATACGAAAAATTTTTGCCAATAACTTTTTGTTGACCTGATCGAGTACAAGAAAATTCTTTGTACACACTTTACCATATCTAGTTTAGTTTTTGAGATTTTGATGCTTTCATAAAAATAATTACATCATAGTGGAACTACAGCAGACACCACAAAGCCTACTGTAGGCATCTGCGAGCACGTGGCATGTAACCCCAATTTCTTCTGGATGCCTCATGAGCAGAACGACTATGTTCTCTTCTATGACCAGGAATACCTTTAAGAACTACCTACAGCAGACACCACATAGCCTACTGTAGGCATCTCCGAGCACGTGGCATGTTTATAATGATTCACATGTCCCAATTTCATCTGAAAGCCTCACGAGCAGAACGACTATGTCCTCTTGTTTGAGCAGGAAGACCTTAGTTTTATTTCGTATTCCATTCTATTTGATATTGTGTATTTATACGGAACTATTCAAATTCGTCGAAACACCAAGTCCCGATGAATTTACGACATGTCCAGTCACAATTTTTTTTTTCGATATACGAAAAATTTTTGCCAATAACTTTTTGTTGACCTGATCGAGTACAAGAAAATTCTTTGTACACACTTTACCATATCTAGTTTAGTTTTTGAGATTTTGATGCTTTCATAAAAATAATTACATCATAGTGGAACTACAGCAGACACCACAAAGCCTACTGTAGGCATCTGCGAGCACGTTGCATGAATATAATGATTAACATGTAACCCCAATTTCATCTGGATGCCTCATGAGCAGGACGACTATGTTCTCTTCTATGACCAGGAATACCTTTAAGAACTACCTACAGCAGACACCAAATAGCCTTCTGTAGACATCTGCGAACACGTGGCATGAATATAATGATTAACATGTAACCATAATTTCATCTGGATGCCTCATGAGCAGAACGACTATGTCCTCTTCTATGAGCAGGAAGACCTTTTAGATTATACTTCTATGACGAATTTTTTTACGCCATGTCCAGTCACAATTTTTTTTTCGAGATATGAAAAATTTTCACCAATAACTTTTTGTTGACCTGATCGAGTACTAGAAAATTCTTTGTACACACTTTTACATATCTAGTTTAGTTTTTGAGATTTTGATGCTTTCATAAAAATAATTACATCATAGTGGAACTACCTACAGCAGACACCACATAGCCTTCTGTAGACATCTGCGAGCACGTGGCATGAATATAATGATTAATATGTAACCCCAATTTCATCTGGATGCCTCATGAGCAGGACGACTATGTTCTCTTCTATGACCAGAATACCTTTAAGAACTACCTACAGCAGACACCACATAGCCTTCTGTAGACATCTGCGAGCACGTGGCATGAATATAATGATTAACATGTAACCCCAATTTTTTCTGGATGACTCATGAGCAGGACGATTATGTTCTCTTCTATGACCAGGAATACCTTTAAGAACTACCTACAGCAGAAACCACATAGCCTTTTGTAGACATCTGCGAGCACGTGGCATGAATATAATGATTATATGTAACCCCAATTTCTTCTGGATGCCTCATGAGCAGAACGACTATGTTCTCTTCTATGACCAGGAATACCTTTAAGAACTACCTACAGCAGACACCACATAGCCTACTGTAGGCATCTGCGAGCACGTGGCATGTTTATAATGATTCACATGTCCCAATTTCATCTGAAAGCCTCACGAGCAGAACGACTATGTCCTCTTGTATGAGCAGGAAGACCTTAGTTTTATTTCGTATTCCTTTCTATTTGATATTGTGTATTTATACGGAATTATTCAAATTCGTCGAAACACCAAGTCCCGATTAATTTTTTTACGACATGTCCAGTCACAATTTTTTTTTTCGAGATATGAAAAATTTTTTCCAATAACTTTTTGTTGACCTGAGCGAGTACAAGAAAATTCTTTGTACACACTTTTCCATATCTAGTTTAGTTTTTGAGATTTTGATGCTTTCATAAAAATAATTACATCATAGTGGAACTACCTACAGCAGACACCACAACAAAGCCTACTGTAGGCATCTGCGAGCACGTGGCATGAATATAATGATTAACATGTAACCCCAATTTCATCTGGATGCCTCATGAGCAGGACGACTATGTTCTCTTCTATGACCAGGAATACCTTTAAGAACTACCTACAGCAGACACCACATAGCCTTCTGTAGACATCTGCGAGCACGTGGCATGAATATAATGATTAACATGTAACCCCAATTTCATCTGGATGCCTCATCAGCAGGACGACTATGTTCTCTTCTATGACCAGAATACCTTTAAGAACTACCTACAGCAGACACCACATAGCCTTCTGTAGACATCTGCGAGCACGTGGCATGAATATAATGATTAACACTTAACCCCAATTTTATCTGGATGTCTCATGAGCAGGACGACTATGTTCTCTTCTATGACCAGGAATACCTTTAAGAACTACCTACAGCAGACACCACATAGCCTTTTGTAGACATCTGCGAGCACGTGGCATGAATATAATGATTAACATGTAACCCCAATTTCTTCTGGATGCCTCATGAGCAGAACGACTATGTTCTCTTCTATGACCAGGAATACCTTTAAGAACTACCTACAGCAGACACCACATAGCCTACTGTAGGCATCTCCGAGCACGTGGCATGTTTATAATGATTCACATGTCCCAATTTCATCTGAAAGCCTCACGAGCAGAACGACTATGTCCTCTTGTTTGAGCAGGAAGACCTTAGTTTTATTTCGTATTCCATTCTATTTGATATTGTTTATTTATACGGAATTATTCAAATTCGTCGAAACACCAAGTCCCGATGAATTTACGACATGTCCAGTCACAATTTTTTTTTCAAGATACGAAAAATTTTTGCCAATAACTTTTTGTTGACCTGATCGAGTACAAGAAAATTCTTTGTACACACTTTACCATATCTAGTTTAGTTTTTGAGATTTTGATGCTTTCATAAAAATAATTACATCATAGTGGAACTACAGCAGACACCACAAAGCCTACTGTAGGCATCTGCGAGCACGTGGCATGTAACCCCAATTTCTTCTGGATGCCTCATGAGCAGAACGACTATGTTCTCTTCTATGACCAGGAATACCTTTAAGAACTACCTACAGCAGACACCACATAGCCTACTGTAGGCATCTCCGAGCACGTGGCATGTTTATAATGATTCACATGTCCCAATTTCATCTGAAAGCCTCACGAGCAGGACGACTATGTCCTCTTGTTTGAGCAGGAAGACCTTAGTTTTATTTCGTATTCCATTCTATTTGATATTGTGTATTTATACGGAATTATTCAAATTCGTCGAAACACCAAGTCCCGATGAATTTACGACATGTCCAGTCACAATTTTTTTTTTCGAGATACGAAAAATTTTTGCCAATAACTTTTTGTTGACCTGATCGAGTACAAGAAAATTCTTTGTACACACTTTACCATATCTAGTTTAGTTTTTGAGATTTTGATGCTTTCATAAAAATAATTACATCATAGTGGAACTACAGCAGACACCACAAAGCCTACTGTAGGCATCTGCGAGCACGTGGCATGAATATAATGATTAACATGTAACCCCAATTTCATCTGGATGCCTCATGAGCAGGACGACTATGTTCTCTTCTATGACCAGGAATACCTTTAAGAACTACCTACAGCAGACACCACATAGCCTTCTGTAGACATCTGCGAGCACGTGGCATGAATATGATGATTAACATGTAACCCCAATTTCATCTGGATGCCTCATGAGCAGAACGACTATGTCCTCTTCTATGAGCAGGAAGACCTTTTAGATTATACTTAGTTTTATTTCGTATTTCTTTCCATTTAACATTATACTGTATATATACGGAATTATACAAATTCGTCGAAACAAAAATATTCGCTAAGTCCCGACGAATTTTTTTACGCCATGTCCAGTCACAATTTTTTTTTCGAGATATGAAAAATTTTCACCAATAACTTTTTGTTGACCTGATCGAGTACTAGAAAATTCTTTGTACACACTTTTACATATCTAGTTTAGTTTTTGAGATTTTGATGCTTACATAAAAATAATTACATCATAGTGGAACTACCTACAGCAGACACCACATAGCCTTCTGTAGACATCTGCGAGCACGTGGCATGAATATAATGATTAACATGTAACCCCAATTTCATCTGGATGCCTCATGAGCAGGACGACTATGTTCTCTTCTATGACCAGAATACCTTTAAGAACTACCTACAGCAGACACCACATAGCCTTCTGTAGACATCTGCGAGCACGTGGCATGAATATAATGATTAACATGTAACCCCAATTTTTTCTGGATGTCTCATGAGCAGGACGATTATGTTCTCTTCTGTGACCAGGAATACCTTTAAGAACTACCTACAGCAGAAACCACATAGCCTTTTGTAGACATCTGCGAGCACGTGGCATGAATATAATGATTATATGTAACCCCAATTTCTTCTGGATGCCTCATGAGCAGAACGACTATGTTCTCTTCTATGACCAGGAATACCTTTAAGAACTACCTACAGCAGACACCACATAGCCTACTGTAGGCATCTGCGAGCACGTGGCATGTTTATAATGATTCACATGTCCCAATTTCATCTGAAAGCCTCACGAGCAGAACGACTATGTCCTCTTGTTTGAGCAGGAAGACCTTAGTTTTATTTCGTATTCCATTCTATTTGATATTGTGTATTTATACGGAATTATTCAAATTCGTCGAAACACCAAGTCCCGATGAATTTACGACATGTCCAGTCACAATTTTTTTTTTCGAGATACGAAAAATTTTTGCCAATAACTTTTTGTTGACCTGATCGAGTACAAGAAAATTCTTTGTACACACTTTACCATATCTAGTTTAGTTTTTGAGATTTTGATGCTTTCATAAAAATAATTACATCATAGTGGAACTACAGCAGACACCACAAAGTCTACTGTAGGCATCTGCGAGCACGTGGCATGTAACCCCAATTTCTTCTGGATGCCTCATGAGCAGAACGACTATGTTCTCTTCTATGACCAGGAATACCTTTAAGAACTACCTACAGCAGACACCACATAGCCTACTGTAGGCATCTGCGAGCACGTGGCATGTTTATAATGATTCACATGTCCCAATTTCATCTGAAAGCCTCACGAGCAGAACGACTATGTCCTCTTGTATGAGCAGGAAGACCTTAGTTTTATTTCGTATTCCATTCTATTTGATATTGTGTATTTATACGGAATTATTCAATTTCGTCGAAACACCAAGTCCCGATGAATTTTTTTACGACATGTCCAGTCACAATTTTTTTTTTCGAGATATGAAAAATTTTTGCCAATAACTTTTTGTTGACCTGATCGAGTACAAGAAAATTCTTTGTACACACTTTACCATATCTAGTTTAGTTTTTGAGATTTTGATGCTTTCATGAAAATAATTACATCATAGTGGAACTACAGCAGACACCACAAAGCCTACTGTAGGCATCTGCGAGCACGTGGCATGAATATAATGATTAACATGTAACACCAATTTCATCTGGATGCCTCATGAGCAGGACGACTATGTTCTCTTCTATGACCAGGAATACCTTTAAGAACTACCTACAGCAGACACCACATAGCCTTCTGTAGACATCTGCGAGCACGTGGCATGAATATAATGATTAACTTGTAACCCCAATTTCATCTGGATGCCTCATGAGCAGAACGACTATGTCCTCTTCTATGAGCAGGAAGACCTTTCAGATTATACTTAGTTTTATTTCGTATTTCTTTCCACTTAACATTATACTGTATATATACGGAATTATACAAATTCGTCGAAACAAAAATATTCGCTAAGTCCCGACGAATTTTTTTACGCCATGTCCAGTCACAATTTTTTTTTCGAGATATGAAAAATTTTCACCAATAACTTTTTGTTGACCTTATCGAGTACTAGAAAATTCTTTACACACTTTTCCATATCTAGTTTAGTTTTTGAGATTTTGATGCTTTCATAAAAATAATTACATCATAGTGGAACTACCTACAGCAGACACCACATAGCCTTCTGTAGACATCTGCGAGCACGTGGCATGAATATAATGATTAACATGTAACCCCAATTTCATCTGGATGCCTCATCAGCAGGACGACTATGTTCTCTTCTATGACCAGAATACCTTTAAGAACTACCTACAGCAGACACCACATAGCCTTCTGTAGACATCTGCGAGCACTTGGCATGAATATAATGATTAACATGTAACCCCAATTTTATCTGGATGTCTCATGAGCAGGACGACTATGTTCTCTTCTATGACCAGGAATACCTTTAAGAACTACCTACAGCAGACACCACATAGCCTTTTGTAGACATCTGCGAGCACGTGGCATGAATATAATGATTAACATGTAACCCCAATTTCTTCTGGATGCCTCATGAGCAGAACGACTATGTTCTCTTCTATGACCAGGAATACCTTTAAGAACTACCTACAGCAGACACCACATAGCCTACTGAAGGCATCTCCGAGCACGTGGCATTTTTATAATGATTCACATGTCCCAATTTCATCTGAAAGCCTCACGAGCAGAACGACTATGTCCTCTTGTTTGAGCAGGAAGACCTTAGTTTTATTTCGTATTCCATTCTATTTGATATTGTGTATTTATACGGAATTATTCAAATTCGTAGAAACACCAAGTCCCGATGAATTTACGACATGTCCAGTCACAATTTTTTTTTTCGAGATACGAAAAATTTTTGCCAATAACTTTTTGTTGACCTGATCGAGTACAAGAAAATTCTTTGTACACACTTTACCATATCTAGTTTAGTTTTTGAGATTTTGATGCTTTCATAAAAATAATTACATGATAGTGGAACTACAGCAGACACCACAAAGCCTACTGTAGGCATCTGCGAGCACGTGGCATGTAACCCCAATTTTTTCTGGATGCCTCATGAGCAGAACGACTATGTTCTCTTCTATGACCAGGAATACCTTTAAGAACTACCTACAGCAGACACCACATAGCCTTCTGTAGACATCTGCGAGCACGTGGCATGAATATAATGATTAACATGTAACCCCAATTTCATCTGGATGCCTCATGAGCAGAACGACTATGTCCTCTTCTATGAGCAGGAAGACCTTTCAGATTATACTTAGTTTTATTTCGTATTTCTTTCCACTTAACATTATACTGTATATATACGGAATTATACAAATTCGTCGAAACAAAAATATTCGCTAAGTCCCGACGAATTTTTTTACGCCATGTCCAGTCACAATTTTTTTTTCGAGATATGAAAAATTTTCACCAATAACTTTTTGTTGACCTTATCGAGTACTAGAAAATTCTTTACACACTTTTCCATATCTAGTTTAGTTTTTGAGATTTTGATGCTTTCATAAAAATAATTACATCATAGTGGAACTACCTACAGCAGACACCACATAGCCTTCTGTAGACATCTGCGAGCACGTGGCATGAATATAATGATTAACATGTAACCCCAATTTCATCTGGATGCCTCATCAGCAGGACGACTATGTTCTCTTCTATGACCAGAATACCTTTAAGAACTACCTACAGCAGACACCACATAGCCTTCTGTAGACATCTGCGAGCACTTGGCAAGAATATAATGATTAACATGTAACCCCAATTTTATCTGGATGTCTCATGAGCAGGACGACTATGTTCTCTTCTATGACCAGGAATACCTTTAAGAACTACCTACAGCAGACACCACATAGCCTTTTGTAGACATCTGCGAGCACGTGGCATGAATATAATGATTAACATGTAACCCCAATTTCTTCTGGATGCCTCATGAGCAGAACGACTATGTTCTCTTCTATGACCAGGAATACCTTTAAGAACTACCTACAGCAGACACCACATAGCCTACTGTAGGCATCTCCGAGCACGTGGCATTTTTATAATGATTCACATGTCCCAATTTCATCTGAAAGCCTCACGAGCAGAACGACTATGTCCTCTTGTTTGAGCAGGAAGACCTTAGTTTTATTTCGTATTCCATTCTATTTGATATTGTGTATTTATACGGAATTATTCAAATTCGTAGAAACACCAAGTCCCGATGAATTTACGACATGTCCAGTCACAATTTTTTTTTTCGAGATACGAAAAATTTTTGCCAATAACTTTTTGTTGACCTGATCGAGTACAAGAAAATTCTTTGTACACACTTTACCATATCTAGTTTAGTTTTTGAGATTTTGATGCTTTCATAAAAATAATTACATCATAGTGGAACTACAGCAGACACCACAAAGCCTACTGTAGGCATCTGCGAGCACGTGGCATGTAACCCCAATTTTTTCTGGATGCCTCATGAGCAGAACGACTATGTTCTCTTCTATGACCAGGAATACCTTTAAGAACTACCTACAGCAGACACCACATAGCCTACTGTAGGCATCTGCGAGCACGTGGCATGTTTATAATGATTCACATGTCCCAATTTCATCTGAAAGCCTCACGAGCAGAACGACTATGTCCTCTTGTATGAGCAGGAAGACCTTAGTTTTATTTCGTATTCCATTCTATTTGATATTGTGTATTTATACGGAATTATTCAAATTCGTCGAAACACCAAGTCCCGATGAATTTTTTTACGACATGTCCAGTCACAATTTTTTTTTTCGAGATATGAAAAATTTTTGCCAATAACTTTTTGTTGACCTGATCGAGTACAAGAAAATTCTTTGTACACACTTTACCATATCTAGTTTAGTTTTTGAGATTTTGATGCTTTCATGAAAATAATTACATCATAGTGGAACTACAGCAGACACCACAAAGCCTACTGTAGGCATCTGCGGGCACGTGGCATGAATATAATGATTAACATGTAACCCCAATTTCATCTGGATGCCTCATGAGCAGGACGACTATGTTCTCTTCTATGACCAGGAATACCTTTAAGAATTACCTACAGCAGACACCACATAGCCTTCTGTAGACATCTGCGAGCACGTGGCATGAATATAATGATTAACATGTAACCTCAATTTCATCTGGATGCCTCATGAGCAGAACGACTATGTCCTCTTCTATGAGCAGGAAGACCTTTTAGATTATACTTAGTTTTATTTCGTATTTCTTTCCATTTAACATTATACTGTATATATACGGAATTATACAAATTCGTCGAAACAAAAATATTCGCTAAGTCCCGACGAATTTTTTTACGCCGTGTTACAATTTTTTTTTCGAGATATGAAAAATTTTCACCAATAACTTTTTGTTGACCTGATCGAGTACAAGAAAGTTCTTTGTGCACACTTTTCCGTATCGAGTTTAGTTTTTGAGATTTTGATGCTTCCATAAAAATAATTACATCATTCTGGAACTACCTATAGCATACACCACATAGCCTACTGTAGACATCTGCGAGCACGTGGCATGAGCATGATCACATGTAAACCCAATTTCATCTGGATGGCTCATGAGCAGAACGACTATGTCCTCTTCTATGAGCAGGAAGACCTTTCAGATTATACTTAGTTTTATTTCGTATTCCTTTCTATTTGATTTTGTGTATTCATACGGAATTAAACCTTATTTCATCTGGATGCCTCATGAGCAGATTGACTATATTCTCTTCTATGAGCAGGAAGACCTTTCAGAGTATACGTAGTTTTATTCCGTATTTCTTTCTATTTTACATTATATTGTGTATATATACGGAATTATGCAAATTCGTCGAAATAAGTACCAACGAATTTTTATACGTCAAGTCCGGTCACAAATTTTTTTTTCGAGATATAAAAAATTTTCACCAATAACTTTTTTTTGACCTGACCGATTACACGAAAATTCTTCGTACACATTTTTCCGTATCAAGTTTAGTTTATGAGAGTTTGATGCTTCCATAAAAATAATTACATAATTCTGGAACTACCTAGAGCAGACACCACATAGCCTACTGTGGACATCTGCGAGCACGTGGCATGAACATGATCACATGTAAACCCAATTTCATGTGGATGCCTCATGAGCAGATCGACTATGTTCTCTTCTATGAGCAGCAAGACCTTTTAGAACTACCTACAGCAGACACCACATAGCCTACTGTAGACATCAGCGACCACGGGGCATGAATATAATGATTAACATGTAACCCCAATTTCATCTGAATGCCTCATGAGCAGAACGACTATGTCCTCTTCTATCAGCAGGAAGACCTTTTAGATTATACTTAGTTTTATTTCGTATTTCTTTCCATTTAACATTATACTGTATATATACGGAATTATACAAATTCGTCGAAACACTAAGTCCCAAAGAATTTTTATACGCCAAGTCCAGTCACAAATTTTTTTTTTCGAGATATGAAAAATTTTCACCAATAACTTTTTGTTTGATCGAGTACAGGAAAATTATTAATACACACTTTTCCTTATCTAGTTTAGTTTTTGAGATTTTGATGCTTCCATAAAAATAATTACATCATTGTGGAACTACCTATAGCAGACACCACATAGCCTACTGTAGACATCTGCAAGCTCGTGGCATGAACATGATCACATGTAAACCCAATTTCATCTGGATGCCTCATGAGCAGATCGACTATGTTCTCTTCTATGAGCAGGAAGACCTTCAAGAACTACCTACAGCAGACACCACATAGCCTACTGTGGCATGAATATAATGATTCACATGTAAACCCAGTTTCATCTGGATGCCTCATGAGCAGATTGACTATGTCCTCTTCTATGAGCAGGAAGACCATTTAGATTATACTTAGTTTTATTTCGTATTCATTTCTATTTGATATTGTGTATTCATACAGAATTAAACCCAACTTCATCTGGATGCCTCATGAGCAGATCGACTATGTTCTCTTCTATGAGCAGGAAGACCTTCAAGAACTACCTACAGCAGACACCACATAGCCTACTGTAGACATCAGCGAGCACGTGGCATGAATATAATGATTCACATGTAAACCCAATTTCATCTGGATGCCTCATGAGCAGATTGACTATATTCTCTTCTATGAGCAGAAAGACCTTTCAGAGTATACTTAGTTTTATTCCGTATTTCTTTCTATTTTACAATATATTGTGTATATATATATACGGAATTATTCAAATTCGTCGAAACACTAAGTCCCGACGAATTTTTTTACCCCATGTCCAGTCACAATTTTTTTTTTTTTCGAGATATGAAAAATTTTCACAAATATTATTTTGTTGACCTGATCGAGTACAAGAAAATTGTTCGTACACACTTTTCCATATCTACTTTAGTTTTTGGGATACTGATGCTTTCATAAAAATAATTACATCATAGTGGAACTACCTACAGCCGACACCACATAGACATCTGCGAGCACGTGGCATGAATATAATAATTCATATTTAACCACAATTCCATCTGAATGCCTCATGAGCAGAACGACTATGTTCTCTTCTATGAGCAGGAGGACCTTTTAGATTATATTTAGTTTTATTTCGTATTTCTTTCTATTTAATATTGTGTTTTTATACGGAATTATTTTCACGTCATGTCCGGTCACAATGTTTTTTTTCGAGATATGAAAATTTTTCTCCAATAACTTTTTGTTGACCTGATCGAGTACAAGAAAATTCTTTGTACACACTTTTCCATATCTAGTTTAATTTTTGAGATTTTGATGCTTTCATAAAAATAATTACATCATAGTGGAACTACCTACAGCAGAAACCACATTGCCTTCTGTAGACATCTGCGAGCACGTGGCATGAAAATAATGATTAACATGTAACCCCAATTTCATCTGGATGCCTCATGAGCAGGACGACTATGTTCTCTTCTATGAGCAGCAAGTCCTTTAAGAACTACCTACAGCAGACACCACATAGCCTACTGTAGACATCAGCGACCACGTGGCATGAATATAATGATTCACATGTAAACCCAATTTCATCTGGATGCCTCATGAGCAGAACGACTATGTCCTCTTCTATGAGCAGGAAGACCATTTAGATTATACTTAGTTTTATTTCGTATTCATTTCTATTTGATATTGTGTATTCATACGGAATTAAACCCAATTTCATCTGGATGCCTCATGAGCAGATCGACTATGTTCTCTGATGAGCAGGAAGACCTTCAAGAACTACCTACAGCAGACACCACATAGCCTTCTGTAGGCATCTGCGAGCACGTGGCATGTTTATAATGATTCACATGTCCCAATTTCATCTGAAAGCCTCACGAGCAGAACGACTATGTCCTCTTCTATGAGCAGGAAGACCTTAGTTTTATTTCGTATTCCATTCTATTTGATATTGTGTATTTATACGGAATTATTCAAATTCGTCGAAACACCAAGTCCCGATTAATTTTTTTACGACATGTCCAGTCACAATTTTTTTTTTCGAGATATTAAAAAAATTTTTCCAATAACTTTTTGTTGACCTGAGCGAGTACAAGAAAATTCTTTGTACACACTTTTCCATATCTAGTTTAGTTTTTGAGATTTTGATGCTTTCATAAAAATAATTACATCATAGTGGAACTACCTACAGCAGACACCACAAAGCCTACTGTAGGCATCTGCGAGCACGTGGCATGAATATAATGATTAACATGTAACCCCAATTTCATCTGGATGCCTTATGAGCAGGACGACTATGTTCTCTTCTATGACCAGGAATACCTTTAAGAACTACCTACAGCAGACACCACATAGCCTTCTGTAGACATCTGCGAGCACGTGGCATGAATATAATGATTAACATGTAACCCCAATTTCATCTGGATGCCTCATGAGCAGAACGACTATGTCCTCTTCCATGAGCAGGAAGACCTTTCAGATTATACTTAGTTTTATTTCGTATTTCTTTCCACTTAACATTATACTGTATATATACGGAATTATACAAATTCGTCGAAACAAAAATATTCGCTAAGTCCCGACGAATTTTTTTACGCCATGTCCAGTCACAATTTTTTTTTCGATATATGAAAAATTTTCACCAATAACTTTTTGTTGACCTTATCGAGTACTAGAAAATTCTTTACACACTTTTCCATATCTAGTTTAGTTTTTGAGATTTTGATGCTTTCATAAAAATAATTACATCATAGTGGAACTACCTACAGCAGACACCACATAGCCTTCTGTAGACATCTGCGAGCACGTGGCATGAATATAATGATTAACATGTAACCCCAATTTCATCTGGATGCCTCATCAGCAGGACGACTATGTTCTCTTCTATGACCAGAATACCTTTAAGAACTACCTACAGCAGACATCACATAGCCTTCTGTAGACATCTGCGAGCACGTGGCATGAATATAATGATTAACATGTAACCCCAATTTTATCTGGATGTCTCATGAGCAGGACGACTATGTTCTCTTCTAAGACCAGGAATACCTTTAAGAACTACCTACAGCAGACACCACATAGCCTTTTGTAGACATCTGCGAGCACGTGGCATGAATATAATGATTAACATGTAACCCCAATTTCTTCTGGATGCCTCATGAGCAGAACGACTATGTTCTCTTCTATGACCAGGAATACCTTTAAGAACTACCTACAGCAGACACCACATAGCCTACTGTAGGCATCTCCGAGCACGTGGCATGTTTATAATGATTCACATGTCCCAATTTCATCTGAAAGCCTCACGAGCAGAACGACTATGTCCTCTTGTTTGAGCAGGAAGACCTTAGTTTTATTTCGTATTCCATTCTATTTGATATTGTGTATTTATACGGAATTATTCAAATTCGTCGAAACACCAAGTCCCGATGAATTTACGACATGTCCAGTCACAATTTTTTTTTTCGAGATACGAAAAATTTTTGCCAATAACTTTTTGTTGACCTGATCGAGTACAAGAAAATTCTTTGTACACACTTTACCATATCTAGTTTAGTTTTTGAGATTTTGATGCTTTCATAAAAATAATTACATCATAGTGGAACTACAGCAGACACCACAAAGCCTACTGTAGGCATCTGCGAGCACGTGGCATGTAACCCCAATTTCTTCTGGATGCCTCATGAGCAGAACGACTATGTTCTCTTCTATGACCAGGAATACCTTTAAGAACTACCTACAGCAGACACCACATAGCCTACTGTAGGCATCTGCGGGCACGTGGCATGAATATAATGATTAACATGTAACCCCAATTTCATCTGGATGCCTCATGAGCAGGACGACTATGTTCTCTTCTATGACCAGGAATACCTTTAAGAATTACCTACAGCAGACACCACATAGCCTTCTGTAGACATCTGCGAGCACGTGGCATGAATATAATGATTAACATGTAACCTCAATTTCATCTGGATGCCTCATGAGCAGAACGACTATGTCCTCTTCTATGAGCAGGAAGACCTTTTAGATTATACTTAGTTTTATTTCGTATTTCTTTCCATTTAACATTATACTGTATATATACGGAATTATACAAATTCGTCGAAACAAAAATATTCGCTAAGTCCCGACGAATTTTTTTACGCCGTGTTACAATTTTTTTTTCGAGATATGAAAAATTTTCACCAATGACTTTTTGTTGACCTGATCGAGTACAAGAAAGTTCTTTGGGCACACTTTTCCGTATCGAGTTTAGTTTTTGAGATTTTGATGCTTCCATAAAAATAATTACATCATTCTGGAACTACCTATAGCATACACCACATAGCCTACTGTAGACATCTGCGAGCACGTGGCATGAGCATGATCACATGTAAACCCAATTTCATCTGGATGGCTCATGAGCAGAACGACTATGTCCTCTTCTATGAGCAGGAAGACCTTTCAGAGTATACGTAGTTTTATTCCGTATTTTTTTCTATTTTACATTATATTGTGTATATATACGGAATTATGCAAATTCGTCGAAATAAGTACCAACGAATTTTTATACGCCAAGTCCGGTCACAAATTTTTTTTTTTGAGATATAAAAAATTTTCACCAATAACTTTTTTTTGACCTGACCGATTACACGAAAATTCTTCGTACACATTTTTCCGTATCAAGTTTAGTTTTTGAGAGTTTGATGCTTCCATAAAAATAATTACATAATTCTGGAACTACCTAGAGCAGACACCACATAGCCTACTGTGGACATCTGCGAGCACGTGGCATGAACATGATCACATGTAAACCCAATTTCATGTGGATGCCTCATGAGCAGATCGACTATGTTCTCTTCTATGAGCAGCAAGACCTTTTAGAACTACCTACAGCAGACACCACATAGCCTACGACTATGCCCTCTTCTATGAGCAGGAAGACCATTTAGATTATACTTAGTTTTATTTCGTATTCATTTCTATTTGATATTGTGTATTCATACGGAATTAAACCCAATTTCATCTGGATGCCTCATGAGCAGATCGACTATGTTCTCTTATGAGCAGGAAGACCTTCAAGAACTACCTACAGCAGACACCACATAGCCTACTGTGGGCATCTGCGAGCACGTGGCATGTTTATAATGATTGACATGTCCCAATTTCATCTGAAAGCCTCACGAGCAGAACGACTATGTCCTCTTCTATGAGCAGGAAGTCCTTTTAGATTATCCTTAGTTTTATTTCGTATTCCATTATATTTGATATTGTGTATTTACACGGAATTATTCAAATTCGTCGAAACACCAAGTCCCGATGAATTTTTTTACGACATGTCCAGTCACAATTTTTTTTTTCGAGATATGAAAAATTTTTACCAATAACTTTTTGTTGACCTGATCGAGTACAAGAAAGTTCTTTATACACACTTTTCCATATCTAGTTTAGTTTTTGAGATTTTGATGCTTTCATAAAAATAATTACATCATAGTGGAACTACCTACAGCAGACACCACATAGCCTTCTGTAGACATCTGCGAGCACGTGGCAAGAATATAATGATTAACATGTAACCCCAATTTCATCTGGATGCCTCATGAGCAGAACGACTATGTCCTCTTCTATGAGCAGGAAGACCATTTAGATTATACTTAGTTTTATTTCGTATTCATTTCTATTTGATATTGTGTATTCATACGGAATTAAACGCAATTTCATCCGGATGCCTCATGAGCAGATCGACTATGTTCTCTTCTATGAGCAGGAAGACCTTCAAGAACTACCTCAGCAGGCACCACATACCCTACTGTAGACATCAGCGAGCACGTGGCATGAATATAATGATTCACATGTAAACCCAATTTCATCTGGATGCCTCATGAGCAGATTGACTATATTCTCTTCTATGAGCAGAAAGACCTTTCAGAGTATACTTAGTTTTATTCCGTATTTCTTTCTATTTTACATTATATTGTGTATATATATACGGAATTATTCAAATTCGTCGAAACACTAAGTCCCGACGAATTTTTTTACGCCATGTCCAGTCACAATTTTTTTTTTTCGAGATATGAAAAATTTTCACAAATTTTTTTTTTTGACCTGATCGAGTACAAGAAAATTGTTCGTACACACTTTTCCATATCTACTTTCGTTTTTGGGATACTGATGCTTTCATAAAAATAATTACATGATAGTGGAACTACCTACAGCCGACACCACATAGACATCTGCGAACACGTGGCATGAATATAATAATTCATATTTAACCACAATTCCATCTGAATGCCTCATGAGCAGAACGACTATGTTCTCTTCTATGAGCAGGAGGACCTTTTAGATTATATTAAGTTTTATTTCGTATTTCTTTCTATTTAATATTGTGTTTTTATACGGAATTATTTTCACGTCATGTCCGGTCACAATTTTTTTTTTCGAGATATGAAAATTTTTCTCCAATAACTTTTTGTTGACCTGATCGAGTACAAGAAAATTCTTTGTACATATTTTTCCATAATCAGTTTAGTTTTTGAGATTTTGATGCTTCCATAAAAATAATCACATCATTGTGGAACTACCTACAGCAGACACCACATAGCCTTCTGTAGACAACTGCGAGCACGTGGCATGAATTTAATGATTCACATGTAACCCCAATTTCATCCGGATGCCTCATGAGCAGAGCAGAACGACTATGTTCTCTTTATGAGCAGGAAGACCTTTCAGATTATACTTTGCTTTATTTCGTATTTCATTCTATTTTACAAGCAGAACGACTATGTTCTCTTCTATGAGCAGGAAGACCTTTTGATTATACTTGGTTTTATTTCGTATTTTTTTCTATTCTACATTATATTGTGTATATATAAGGAATTATTCAAATTCGTCGTAACGAAAATATTCGCCTAGTCCCGACCTTTTTTTTTTTCGAAATATGTAAAATTTTCACCATTAACTTTTTGTTGACCTGATCGAGTACAAGAAAATTCTTTGTACACACTTTTCCATATCTAGTTTAGTTTTTGAGATTTTGATGCTTTCATAAAAATAATTACATCATAGTGGAACTACCTACAGCAGACACCACATAGCCTACTGTAGGCATCTGCGAGCACGTGGCATGAGTATAATAATTCACATTTAACCCCAATTTCATCTGGATGCCTCATGAGCAAAACGACTATGTTCTCTTCTATGAGCAGGAAACCTTTAAGAACTACCTACAGCAGACACCACATAGCCTTCTGTAGACATCTGCGAGCACGTGGCATGAATATAATGATAAACATGTAACCCCAATTTCATCTGGATGCCTCATGAGCAGGACGACTATGTTCTCTTCTATGACCAGGAATATCTTCAAGAACTACCTACAGCAGACACCACATAGCCTTCTGTAGACATCTGCGAGCACGTGGCATGTTTATAATGATTCACATGTCCCAATTTCATCTGAAAGCCTCACGAGCAGAACGACTATGTCCTCTTGTATGAGCAGGAAGACCTTAGTTTTATTTCGTATTCCATTCTATTTGAAATTGTGTATTTATACGGAATTATTCAAATTCGTCGAAACACCAAGTCCCGACGAATTTTTTTACATGTCCAGTCACAATTTTTTTTTTCGAGATATGAAAAATTTTTACCAATAACTTTTTGTTGACCTGATCGAGTACAAGAAAATTCTTTGTACACACTTTTCCATATCTAGTTTAGTTTTTGAGATTTTGATGCTTTCATAAAAATAATTACATCATAGTGGAACTACCTACAGCAGACACCACATAGCCTTCTGTCGACATCTGCGAGCACGTGGCATGAATATAATGATAAACATGTAACCCCAATTTCATCTGGATGCCTCATGAGCAGGACGACTTTGTTCTCTTCTATGACCAGGAATACCTTTAAGAACTACCTACAGCAGACACCACATAACCTTCTGTAGACATCTGCGAGCACGTGGCATGAATATAATGATCAACATGTAACCCCAATTTCATCTGGATGCCTCATGAGCAGAACGACTATGTCCTCTTCTATGAGCAGGAAGACCATTTAGATTATACTTAGTTTTATTTCGTATTCATTTCTATTTGATATTGTGTATTCATACGGAATTAAACCCAATTTCATCTGGATGCCTCATGAGCAGATCGACTATGTTCTCTTCTATGAGCAGGAAGACCTTCAAGAACTACCTACAGCAGACACCACATACCCTACTGTAGACATCAGCGAGCACGTGGCATGAATATAATGATTCACATGTAAACCCAATTTCATCTGGATGCCTCATGAGCAGATTGACTATATTCTCTTCTATGAGCAGAAAGACCTTTCAGAGTATACTTAGTTTTATTCCGTATTTCTTTCTATTTTACATTATATTGTGTATATATATACGGAATTATTCAAATTCGTCGAAACACTAAGTCCCGACGAATTTTTTTACGCCATGTCCAGTCACAATTTTTTTTTTCGAGATATGAAAAATTTTCACAAATATTTTTTTGTTGACCTGATCGAGTACAAGAAAATTGTTCGTACACACTTTTCCATATCTACTTTCGTTTTTGGGATACTGATGCTTTCATAAAAATAATTACATCATAGTGGAACTACCTACAGCCGACACCACATAGACATCTGCGAGCACGTGGCATGAATATAATAATTCATATTTAACCAAAATTCCATCTGAATGCCTCATGAGCAGAACGACTATGTTCTCTTCTATGAGCAGGAGGACCTTTTAGATTATATTTAGTTTTATTTCGTATTTCTTTCTATTTAATATTGTTTTTTTATACGGAATTATTTTCACGTCATGTCCGGTCACAATTTTTTTTTTCGAGATATGAAAATTTTTCTCCAATAACTTTTTGTTGACCTGATCGAGTACAAGAAAATTCTTTGTACATATTTTTCCATAATCAGTTTAGTTTTTGAGATTTTGATGCTTCCATAAAAATAATCACATCATTGTGGAACTACCTACAGCAGACACCACATAGCCTTCTGTAGACAACTGCGAGCACGTGGCATGAATTTAATGATTCACATGTAACCTCAATTTCATCCGGATGCCTCATGAGCAGAGCAGAACGACTATGTTCTCTTTATGAGCAGGAAGACCTTTCAGATTATACTTTGCTTTATTTCGTATTTCATTCTATTTTACATTATATTACAAGCAGAACGACTATGTTCTCTTCTATGAGCAGGAAGACCTTTTGATTATACTTGGTTTTATTTCGTATTTCTTTCTATTCTACATTATATTGTGTATATATAAGGAATTATTCAAATTCGTCGTAACGAAAATATTCGCCACGTCCCGACCATTTTTTTTTTTCGAAATATGTAAAATTTTCACCAATAACTTTTTGTTGACCTGATCGAGTACTAGAAAATTCTTTGTACACACTTTTCCATATCTAGTTTAGTTTTTGAGATTTTGATGATTTCATAAAAATAATTACATCATAGTGGAACTACCTACAGCAGATACCACATAGCCTTCTGTAGACATCTGCGAGCACGTGGCATGAATTTAATGATTAACATGTAACCCCAATTTCATCTGGATGCCTCATGAGCAGAACGACTATGTTCTCTTCTATGACCAGGAATACCTTTAAGAACTACCTACAGCAGACACCACGTAGCCTACTGTAGGCATCTGCGAGCACGTGGCATGTTTATAATGATTCACATGTCCCAATTTCATCTGAAAGCCTCACGAGCAGAACGACTATGTCCTCTTGTATGAGCAGGAAGACCTTAGTTTTATTTCGTATTCCCTTTCTATTTGATATTGTGTATTTATACGGAATTATTCAAATTCGTCGAAACACCAAGTCCCGACGAATTTTTTTACGACATGTCCAGTCACAATTCTTTTTTTCGAGATATGAAAAATTTTTGCCAATAACTTTTTGTTGACCTGATCGAGTACAAGAAAATTCTTTGTACACACTTTTCCATATCTAGTTTAGTTTTTGAGATTTTGATGCTTTCATAAAAATAATTACATCATAGTGGAACTACCTACAGCAGACACCACATAGCCTACTGTAGGCATCTGCGAGCAAGTGGCATGAACATAATGATTAACATGTAACCCCAATTTCATCTGGATGCCTCATGAGCAGGACGACTATGTTCTCTTCTATGACCAGGAATACCTTTAAGAACTACCTACAGCAGACACCACATAGCCTTCTGTAGACATCTGCGAGCACGTGGCATGAATATAATGATTAACATGTAACCCCAATTTCATCTGGATGCCTCATGAGCAGGACGACTATGTTCTCTTCTATGACCAGGAATACCTTTAAGAACTACCTACAGCAGACACCACATGGCCTACTGTAGACATCAGCGAGCACGTGGCATGAATATAATGATTCACATGTCCCAATTTCATCTGGATGCCTCATGAGCAGGACGACTATGTTCTCTTCTATGACCAGGAATACCTTTAAGAACTACCTACAGCAGACACCACATAGCCTCCTGTAGACATCTGCGAGCACGTGGCATGAAAATAATGATTAACATGTAACCCCAATTTCATCTGGTTGCCTCATGAGCAGAACGACTATGTCCTCTTCTATGAGCAGGAAGACCTTTTAGATTATACTTAGTTTTATTTCGTATTTCTTTCCATTTAACATTATACTGTATATATACGGAATTATACAAATTCGTCGAAACAAAAATATTCGCTAAGTCCCGACGAATTTTTTTACGCCATGTCCAGTCACAATTTTTTTTTCGAGATATGAAAAATTTTCACCAATAACTTTTTGTTGACCTGATCGAGTACTAGAAAATTCTTTGTACACACTTTTCCATATCTAGTTTAGTTTTTGAGATTTTGATGCTTTCATAAAAATAATTACATCATAGTGGAACTACCTACAGCAGACACCACATAGCCTTCTGTAGACATCTGCGAGCACGTGGCATGAATATAATGATTAACATGTAACCCCAATTTCATCTGGATGCCTCATGAGCAGGACGACTATGTTCTCTTCTATGACCAGAATACCTTTAAGAACTACCTACAGCAGACACCACATAGCCTTCTGTAGACATCTGCGAGCACGTGGCATGAATATAATAATTAACATGTAACCCCAATTTTTTCTGGATGTCTCATGAGCAGGACGATTATGTTCTCTTCTATGACCAGGAATACCTTTAAGAACTACCTACAGCAGAAACCACATAGCCTTTTGTAGACATCTGCGAGCACGTGGCATGAATATAATGATTAACATGTAACCCCAATTTCTTCTGGATGCCTCATGAGCAGAACGACTATGTTCTCTTCTATGACCAGGAATACCTTTAAGAACTACCTACAGCAGACACCACATAGCCACTGTAGGCATCTGCGAGCACGTGGCATGTTTATAATGATTCACATGTCCCAATTTCATCTGAAAGCCTCACGAGCAGAACGACTATGTCCTCTTGTATGAGCAGGAAGACCTTAGTTTTATTTCGTATTCCATTCTATTTGATATTGTGTATTTATACGGAATTATTCAAATTCGTCGAAACACCAAGTCCCGATTAATTTTTTTACGACATGTCCAGTCACAATTTTTTTTTTCGAGATATGAAAAATTTTTGCCAATAACTTTTTGTTGACCTGAGCGAGTACAAGAAAATTCTTTGTACACACTTTTCCATATCTAGTTTAGTTTTTGAGATTTTGATGCTTTCATAAAAATAATTACATCATAGTGGAACTACCTACAGCAGACACCACAAAGCCTACTGTAGGCATCTGCGAGCACGTGGCATGAATATAATGATTAACATGTAACCCCAATTTCATCTGGATGCCTCATGAGCAGGACGACTATGTTCTCTTCTATGACCAGGAATACCTTTAAGAACTACCTACAGCAGACACCACATAGCCTTCTGTAGACATCTGCGAGCACGTGGCATGAATATAATGATTAACATGTAACCCCAATTTCATCTGGATGCCTCATGAGCAGGACGACTATGTTCTCTTCTATGACCAGGAATACCTTTAAGAACTACCTACAGCAGACACCACATAGCCTTCTGTAGACATCTGCGAGCACGTGGCATGAATATAAAGATTAACATGTAACCCCAATTTCATCTGGATGCCTCATGAGCAGGACGACTATGTTCTCTTCTATGACCAGGAATACCTTTAAGAACTACCTACAGCAGACACCACATAGCCTTCTGTAGACATCTGCGAGCACGTGGCATGAATATAATGATTAACATGTAACCCCAATTTCATCTGGATGCCTCATGAGCAGAACGACTATGTCCTCTTCTATGAGCAGGAAGACCTTTTAGATTATACTTAGTTTTATTTCGTATTTCTTTCCATTTAACATTATACTGTATATATACGGAATTATACAAATTCGTCGAAACAAAAATATTCGCTAAGTCCCGACGAATTTTTTTACGCCATGTCCAGTCACAATTTTTTTTTCGAGATATGAAAAATTTTCACCAATAACTTTTTGTTGACCTGATCGAGTACTAGAAAATTCTTTGTACACACTTTTACATATCTAGTTTAGTTTTTGAGATTTTGATGCTTTCATAAAAATAATTACATCATAGTGGAACTACCTACAGCAGACACCACATAGCCTTCTGTAGACATCTGCGAGCACGTGGCATGAATATAATGATTAACATGTAACTCCAATTTCATCTGGATGCCTCATGAGCAGGACGACTATGTTCTCTTCTATGACCAGAATACCTTTAAGAACTACCTACAGCAGACACCACATAGCCTTCTGTAGACATCTGCGAGCACGTGGCATGAATATAATGATTAACATGTAACCCCAATTTTTTCTGGATGTCTCATGAGCAGGACGATTATGTTCTCTTCTATGACCAGGAATACCTTTAAGAACTACCTACAGCAGAAACCACATAGCCTTTTGTAGACATCTGCGAGCACGTGGCATGAATATAATGATTATATGTAACCCCAATTTCTTCTGGATGCCTCATGAGCAGAACGACTATGTTCTCTTCTATGACCAGGAATACCTTTAAGAACTACCTACAGCAGACACCACATAGCCTACTGTAGGCATCTGCGAGCACGTGGCATGTTTATAATGATTCACATGTCCCAATTTCATCTGAAAGCCTCACGAGCAGAACGACTATGTCCTCTTGTATGAGCAGGAAGACCTTAGTTTTATTTCGTATTCCATTCTATTTGATATTGTGTATTTATACGGAATTATTCAAATTCGTCGAAACACCAAGTCCCGATTAATTTTTTTACGACATGTCCAGTCACAATTTTTTTTTTCGAGATATGAAAAATTTTTGCCAATAACTTTTTGTTGACCTGAGCGAGTACAAGAAAATTCTTTGTACACACTTTTCCATATCTAGTTTAGTTTTTGAGATTTTGATGCTTTCATAAAAATAATTACATCATAGTGGAACTACCTACAGCAGACACCACAAAGCCTACTGTAGGCATCTGCGAGCACGTGGCATGAATATAATGATTAACATGTAACCCCAATTTCATCTGGATGCCTCATGAGCAGGACGACTATGTTCTCTTCTATGACCAGGAATACCTTTAAGAACTACCTACAGCAGACACCACATAGCCTTCTGTAGACATCTGCGAGCACGTGGCATGAATATAAAGATTAACATGTAACCCCAATTTCATCTGGATGCCTCATGAGCAGGACGACTATGTTCTCTTCTATGACCAGGAATACCTTTAAGAACTACCTACAGCAGACACCACATAGCCTTCTGTAGACATCTGCGAGCACGTGGCATGAATATAATGATTAACATGTAACCCCAATTTCATCTGGATGCCTCATGAGCAGAACGACTATGTCCTCTTCTATGAGCAGGAAGACCTTTTAGATTATACTTAGTTTTATTTCGTATTTCTTTCCATTTAACATTATACTGTATATATACGGAATTATACAAATTCGTCGAAACAAAAATATTCGCTAAGTCCCGACGAATTTTTTACGCCATGTCCAGTCACAATTTTTTTTTCGAGATATGAAAAATTTTCACCAATAACTTTTTGTTGACCTGATCGAGTACTAGAAAATTCTTTGTACACACTTTTACATATCTAGTTTAGTTTTTGAGATTTTGATGCTTTCATAAAAATAATTACATCATAGTGGAACTACCTACAGCAGACACCACATAGCCTTCTGTAGACATCTGCGAGCACGTGGCATGAATATAATGATTAACATGTAACTCCAATTTCATCTGGATGCCTCATGAGCAGGACGACTATGTTCTCTTCTATGACCAGAATACCTTTAAGAACTACCTACAGCAGACACCACATAGCCTTCTGTAGACATCTGCGAGCACGTGGCATGAATATAATGATTAACATGTAACCCCAATTTTTTCTGGATGTCTCATGAGCAGGACGATTATGTTCTCTTCTATGACCAGGAATACCTTTAAGAACTACCTACAGCAGAAACCACATAGCCTTTTGTAGACATCTGCGAGCACGTGGCATGAATATAATGATTATATGTAACCCCAATTTCTTCTGGATGCCTCATGAGCAGAACGACTATGTTCTCTTCTATGACCAGGAATACCTTTAAGAACTACCTACAGCAGACACCACATAGCCTACTGTAGGCATCTGCGAGCACGTGGCATGTTTATAATGATTCACATGTCCCAATTTCATCTGAAAGCCTCACGAGCAGAACGACTATGTCCTCTTGTATGAGCAGGAAGACCTTAGTTTTATTTCGTATTCCATTCTATTTGATATTGTGTATTTATACGGAATTATTCAAATTTGTCGAAACACCAAGTCCCGATTAATTTTTTTACGACATGTCCAGTCACAATTTTTTTTTTCGAGATATGAAAAATTTTTTCCAATAACTTTTTGTTGACCTGAGCGAGTACAAGAAAATTCTTTGTACACACTTTTCCATATCTAGTTTAGTTTTTGAGATTTTGATGCTTTCATAAAAATAATTACATCATAGTGGAACTACAGCAGACACCACAAAGCCTACTGTAGGCATCTGCGAGCACGTGGCATGAATATAATGATTAACATGTAACCCCAATTTCATCTGGATGCCTCATGAGCAGGACGACTATGTTCTCTTCTATGACCAGGAATACCTTTAAGAACTACCTACAGCAGACACCACATAGCCTTCTGTAGACATCTGCGAGCACGTGGCATGAATATAATGATTAACATGTAACCCCAATTTTTTCTGGATGTCTCATGAGCAGGACGATTATGTTCTCTTCTATGACCAGGAATACCTTTAAGAACTACCTACAGCAGAAACCACATAGCCTTTTGTAGACATCTGCGAGCACGTGGCATGAATATAATGATTAACACTTACCACAATTTTATCTGGATGTCTCATGAGCAGGACGACTATGTTCTCTTCTATGACCAGGAATACCTTTAAGAACTACCTACAGCAGACACCACATAGCCTTTTGTAGACATCTGCGAGCACGTGGCATGAATATAATGATTAACATGTAACCCCAATTTCTTCTGGATGCCTCATGAGCAGAACGACTATGTTCTCTTCTATGACCAGAAATACCTTTAAGAACTACCTACAGCAGACACCACATAGCCTACTGTAGGCATCTCCGAGCACGTGGCATGTTTATAATGATTCACATGTCCCAATTTCATCTGAAAGCCTCACGAGCAGAACGACTATGTCCTCTTGTTTGAGCAGGAAGACCTTAGTTTTATTTCGTATTCCATTCTATTTGATATTGTGTATTTATACGGAATTATTCAAATTCGTCGAAACACCAAGTCCCGATGAATTTACGACATGTCCAGTCACAATTTTTTTTTTTCGAGATACGAAAAATTTTTGCCAATAACTTTTTGTTGACCTGATCGAGTACAAGAAAATTCTTTGTACACACTTTACCATATCTAGTTTAGTTTTTGAGATTTTGATGCTTTCATAAAAATAATTACATCATAGTGGAACTACAGCAGACACCACAAAGCCTACTGTAGGCATCTGCGAGCACGTGGCATGAATATAATGATTAACATGTAACCCCAATTTCATCTGGATGCCTCATGAGCAGGACGACTATGTTCTCTTCTATGACCAGGAATACCTTTAAGAACTACCTACAGCAGACACCACATAGCCTTCTGTAGACATCTGCGAGCACGTGGCATGAATATGATGATTAACATGTAACCCCAATTTCATCTGGATGCCTCATGAGCAGAACGACTATGTCCTCTTCTATGAGCAGGAAGACCTTTTAGATTATACTTAGTTTTATTTCGTATTTCTTTCCATTTAACATTATACTGTATATATACGGAATTATACAAATTCGTCGAAACAAAAATATTCGCTAAGTCCCGACGAATTTTTTTACGCCATGTCCAGTCACAATTTTTTTTTCGAGATATGAAAAATTTTCACCAATAACTTTTTGTTGACCTGATCGAGTACTAGAAAATTCTTTGTACACACTTTTACATATCTAGTTTAGTTTTTGAGATTTTGATGCTTACATAAAAATAATTACATCATAGTGGAACTACCTACAGCAGACACCACATAGCCTTCTGTAGACATCTGCGAGCACGTGGCATGAATATAATGATCAACATGTAACCCCAATTTCATCTGGATGCCTCATGAGCAGAACGACTATGTCCTCTTCTATGAGCAGGAAGACCTTTTAGATTATACTTAGTTTTATTTCGTATTTCTTTCCATTTAACATTATAATATATACGGAATTATACAAATTCGTCGAAACAAAAATATTCGCTAAGTCCCGACGAATTTTTTACGCCATGTCCAGTCACAATTTTTTTTTCGAGATATGAAAAATTTTCACCAATAACTTTTTGTTGACCTGATCGAGTACTAGAAAATTCTTTGTACACACTTTTACATATCTAGTTTAGTTTTTGAGATTTTGATGCTTTCATAAAAATAATTACATCATAGTGGAACTACCTACAGCAGACACCACATAGCCTTCTGTAGACATCTGCGTTCACGTGGCATGAATATAATGATTAACATGTAACCCCAATTTCATCTGGATGCCTCATGAGCAGGACGACTATGTTCTCTTCTATGACCAGAATACCTTTAAGAACTACCTACAGCAGACACCACATAGCCTTCTGTAGACATCTGCGAGCACGTGGCATGAATATAAAGATTAACATGTAACCCCAATTTCATCTGGATGCCTCATGAGCAGGACGACTATGTTCTCTTCTATGACCAGGAATACCTTTAAGAACTACCTACAGCAGACACCACATAGCCTTCTGTAGACATCTGCGAGCACGTGGCATGAATATAATGATTAACATGTAACCCCAATTTCATCTGGATGCCTCATGAGCAGAACGACTATGTCCTCTTCTATGAGCAGGAAGACCTTTTAGATTATACTTAGTTTTATTTCGTATTTCTTTCCATTTAACATTATACTGTATATATACGGAATTATACAAATTCGTCGAAACAAAAATATTCGCTATGTCCCGACGAATTTTTTTACGCCATGTCCAGTCACAATTTTTTTTTCGAGATATGAAAAATTTTCACCAATAACTTTTTGTTGACCTGATCGAGTACTAGAAAATTCTTTGTACACACTTTTACATATCTAGTTTAGTTTTTGAGATTTTGATGCTTTCATAAAAATAATTACATCATAGTGGAACTACCTACAGCAGACACCACATAGCCTTCTGTAGACATCTGCGAGCACGTGGCATGAATTTAATGATTAACATGTAACTCCAATTTCATCTGGATTCCTCATGAGCAGGACGACTATGTTCTCTTCTATGACCAGAATACCTTTAAGAACTACCTACAGCAGACACCACATAGCCTTCTGTAGACATCTGCGAGCACGTGGCATGAATATAATGATTAACATGTAACCCCAACTTTTTCTGGATGTCTCATGAGCAGGACGATTATGTTCTCTTCTATGACCAGGAATACCTTTAAGAACTACCTACAGCAGAAACCACATAGCCTTTTGTAGACATCTGCGAGCACGTGGCATGAATATAATGATTATATGTAACCCCAATTTCTTCTGGATGCCTCATGAGCAGAACGACTATGTTCTCTTCTATGACCAGGAATACCTTTAAGAACTACCTACAGCAGACACCACATAGCCTACTGTAGGCATCTGCGAGCACGTGGCATGTTTATAATGATTCACATGTCCCAATTTCATCTGAAAGCCTCACGAGCAGAACGACTATGTCCTCTTGTATGAGCAGGAAGACCTTAGTTTTATTTCGTATTCCATTCTATTTGATATTGTGTATTTATACGGAATTATTCAAATTCGTCGAAACACCAAGTCCCGATTAATTTTTTTACGACATGTCCAGTCACAATTTTTTTTTTCGAGATATGAAAAATTTTTGCCAATAACTTTTTGTTGACCTGAGCGAGTACAAGAAAATTCTTTGTACACACTTTTCCATATCTAGTTTAGTTTTTGAGATTTTGATGCTTTCATAAAAATAATTACATCATAGTGGAACTACCTACAGCAGACACCACAAAGCCTACTGTAGGCATCTGCGAGCACGTGGCATGAATATAATGATTAACATGTAACCCCAATTTCATCTGGATGCCTCATGAGCAGGACGACTATGTTCTCTTCTATGACCAGGAATACCTTTAAGAACTACCTACAGCAGACACCACATAGCCTTCTGTAGACATCTGCGAGCACGTGGCATGAATATAATGATTAACATGTAACCCCAATTTCATCTGGATGCCTCATGAGCAGGACGACTATGTTCTCTTCTATGACCAGGAATACCTTTAAGAACTACCTACAGCAGACACCACATAGCCTTCTGTAGACATCTGCGAGCACGTGGCATGAATATAAAGATTAACATGTAACCCCAATTTCATCTGGATGCCTCATGAGCAGGACGACTATGTTCTCTTCTATGACCAGGAATACCTTTAAGAACTACCTACAGCAGACACCACATAGACACCACATAGCCTTCTGTAGACATCTGCGAGCACGTGGCATGAATATAAAGATTAACATGTAACCCCAATTTCATCTGGATGCCTCATGAGCAGGACGACTATGTTCTCTTCTATGACCAGGAATACCTTTAAGAACTACCTACAGCAGACACCACATAGCCTTCTGTAGACATCTGCGAGCACGTGGCATGAATATAATGATTAACATGTAACCCCAATTTCATCTGGATGCCTCATGAGCAGAACGACTATGTCCTCTTCTATGAGCAGGAAGACCTTTTAGATTATACTTAGTTTTATTTCGTATTTCTTTCCATTTAACATTATACTGTATATATACGGAATTATACAAATTCGTCGAAACAAAAATATTCGCTAAGTCCCGACGAATTTTTTTACGCCATGTCCAGTCACAATTTTTTTTTCGAGATATGAAAAATTTTCACCAATAACTTTTTGTTGACCTGATCGAGTACTAGAAAATTCTTTGTACACACTTTTACATATCTAGTTTAGTTTTTGAGATTTTGATGCTTTCATAAAAATAATTACATCATAGTGGAACTACCTACAGCAGACACCACATAGCCTTCTGTAGACATCTGCGAGCACGTGGCATGAATATAATGATTAACATGTAACTCCAATTTCATCTGGATGCCTCATGAGCAGGACGACTATGTTCTCTTCTATGACCAGAATACCTTTAAGAACTACCTACAGCAGACACCACATAGCCTTCTGTAGACATCTGCGAGCACGTGGCATGAATATAATGATTAACATGTAACCCCAATTTTTTCTGGATGTCTCATGAGCAGGACGATTATGTTCTCTTCTATGACCAGGAATACCTTTAAGAACTACCTACAGCAGAAACCACATAGCCTTTTGTAGACATCTGCGAGCACGTGGCATGAATATAATGATTATATGTAACCCCAATTTCTTCTGGATGCCTCATGAGCAGAACGACTATGTTCTCTTCTATGACCAGGAATACCTTTAAGAACTACCTACAGCAGACACCACATAGCCTACTGTAGGCATCTGCGAGCACGTGGCATGTTTATAATGATTCACATGTCCCAATTTCATCTGAAAGCCTCACGAGCAGAACGACTATGTCCTCTTGTATGAGCAGGAAGACCTTAGTTTTATTTCGTATTCCATTCTATTTGATATTGTGTATTTATACGGAATTATTCAAATTTGTCGAAACACCAAGTCCCGATTAATTTTTTTACGACATGTCCAGTCACAATTTTTTTTTTCGAGATATGAAAAATTTTTTCCAATAACTTTTTGTTGACCTGAGCGAGTACAAGAAAATTCTTTGTACACACTTTTCCATATCTAGTTTAGTTTTTGAGATTTTGATGCTTTCATAAAAATAATTACATCATAGTGGAACTACAGCAGACACCACAAAGCCTACTGTAGGCATCTGCGAGCACGTGGCATGAATATAATGATTAACATGTAACCCCAATTTCATCTGGATGCCTCATGAGCAGGACGACTATGTTCTCTTCTATGACCAGGAATACCTTTAAGAACTACCTACAGCAGACACCACATAGCCTTCTGTAGACATCTGCGAGCACGTGGCATGAATATAATGATTAACATGTAACCCCAATTTTTTCTGGATGTCTCATGAGCAGGACGATTATGTTCTCTTCTATGACCAGGAATACCTTTAAGAACTACCTACAGCAGACACCACATAGCCTTCTGTAGACATCTGCGAGCACGTGGCATGAATATAAAGATTAACATGTAACCCCAATTTCATCTGGATGCCTCATGAGCAGGACGACTATGTTCTCTTCTATGACCAGGAATACCTTTAAGAACTACCTACAGCAGACACCACATAGCCTTTTGTAGACATCTGCGAGCACGTGGCATGAATATAATGATTAACATGTAACCCCAATTTCTTCTGGATGCCTCATGAGCAGAACGACTATGTTCTCTTCTATGACCAGGAATACCTTTAAGAACTACCTACAGCAGACACCACATAGCCTACTGTAGGCATCTCCGAGCACGTGGCATGTTTATAATGATTCACATGTCCCAATTTCATCTGAAAGCCTCACGAGCAGAACGACTATGTCCTCTTGTTTGAGCAGGAAGACCTTAGTTTTATTTCGTATTCCATTCTATTTGATATTGTGTATTTATACGGAATTATTCAAATTCGTCGAAACACCAAGTCCCGATGAATTTACGACATGTCCAGTCACAATTTTTTTTTTTCGAGATACGAAAAATTTTTGCCAATAACTTTTTGTTGACCTGATCGAGTACAAGAAAATTCTTTGTACACACTTTACCATATCTAGTTTAGTTTTTGAGATTTTGATGCTTTCATAAAAATAATTACATCATAGTGGAACTACAGCAGACACCACAAAGCCTACTGTAGGCATCTGCGAGCACGTGGCATGAATATAATGATTAACATGTAACCCCAATTTCATCTGGATGCCTCATGAGCAGGACGACTATGTTCTCTTCTATGACCAGGAATACCTTTAAGAACTACCTACAGCAGACACCACATAGCCTTCTGTAGACATCTGCGAGCACGTGGCATGAATATGATGATTAACATGTAACCCCAATTTCATCTGGATGCCTCATGAGCAGAACGACTATGTCCTCTTCTATGAGCAGGAAGACCTTTTAGATTATACTTAGTTTTATTTCGTATTTCTTTCCATTTAACATTATACTGTATATATACGGAATTATACAAATTCGTCGAAACAAAAATATTCGCTAAGTCCCGACGAATTTTTTACGCCATGTCCAGTCACAATTTTTTTTTCGAGATATGAAAAATTTTCACCAATAACTTTTTGTTGACCTGATCGAGTACTAGAAAATTCTTTGTACACACTTTTACATATCTAGTTTAGTTTTTGAGATTTTGATGCTTTCATAAAAATAATTACATCATAGTGGAACTACCTACAGCAGACACCACATAGCCTTCTGTAGACATCTGCGTTCACGTGGCATGAATATAATGATTAACATGTAACCCCAATTTCATCTGGATGCCTCATGAGCAGGACGACTATGTTCTCTTCTATGACCAGAATACCTTTAAGAACTACCTACAGCAGACACCACATAGCCTTCTGTAGACATCTGCGAGCACGTGGCATGAATATAAAGATTAACATGTAACCCCAATTTCATCTGGATGCCTCATGAGCAGGACGACTATGTTCTCTTCTATGACCAGGAATACCTTTAAGAACTACCTACAGCAGACACCACATAGCCTTCTGTAGACATCTGCGAGCACGTGGCATGAATATAATGATTAACATGTAACCCCAATTTCATCTGGATGCCTCATGAGCAGAACGACTATGTCCTCTTCTATGAGCAGGAAGACCTTTTAGATTATACTTAGTTTTATTTCGTATTTCTTTCCATTTAACATTATACTGTATATATACGGAATTATACAAATTCGTCGAAACAAAAATATTCGCTAAGTCCCGACGAATTTTTTTACGCCATGTCCAGTCACAATTTTTTTTTCGAGATATGAAAAATTTTCACCAATAACTTTTTGTTGACCTGATCGAGTACTAGAAAATTCTTTGTACACACTTTTACATATCTAGTTTAGTTTTTGAGATTTTGATGCTTTCATAAAAATAATTACATCATAGTGGAACTACCTACAGCAGACACCACATAGCCTTCTGTAGACATCTGCGAGCACGTGGCATGAATATAATGATTAACATGTAACTCCAATTTCATCTGGATTCCTCATGAGCAGGACGACTATGTTCTCTTCTATGACCAGAATACCTTTAAGAACTACCTACAGCAGACACCACATAGCCTTCTGTAGACATCTGCGAGCACGTGGCATGAATATAATGATTAACATGTAACCCCAATTTTTTCTGGATGTCTCATGAGCAGGACGATTATGTTCTCTTCTATGACCAGGAATACCTTTAAGAACTACCTACAGCAGAAACCACATAGCCTTTTGTAGACATCTGCGAGCACGTGGCATGAATATAATGATTATATGTAACCCCAATTTCTTCTGGATGCCTCATGAGCAGAACGACTATGTTCTCTTCTATGACCAGGAATACCTTTAAGAACTACCTACAGCAGACACCACATAGCCTACTGTAGGCATCTGCGAGCACGTGGCATGTTTATAATGATTCACATGTCCCAATTTCATCTGAAAGCCTCACGAGCAGAACGACTATGTCCTCTTGTATGAGCAGGAAGACCTTAGTTTTATTTCGTATTCCATTCTATTTGATATTGTGTATTTATACGGAATTATTCAAATTCGTCGAAACACCAAGTCCCGATTAATTTTTTTACGACATGTCCAGTCACAATTTTTTTTTTCGAGATATGAAAAATTTTTGCCAATAACTTTTTGTTGACCTGAGCGAGTACAAGAAAATTCTTTGTACACACTTTTCCATATCTAGTTTAGTTTTTGAGATTTTGATGCTTTCATAAAAATAATTACATCATAGTGGAACTACCTACAGCAGACACCACAAAGCCTACTGTAGGCATCTGCGAGCACGTGGCATGAATATAATGATTAACATGTAACCCCAATTTCATCTGGATGCCTCATGAGCAGGACGACTATGTTCTCTTCTATGACCAGGAATACCTTTAAGAACTACCTACAGCAGACACCACATAGCCTTCTGTAGACATCTGCGAGCACGTGGCATGAATATAATGATTAACATGTAACCCCAATTTCATCTGGATGCCTCATGAGCAGGACGACTATGTCCTCTTGTATGAGCAGGAAGACCTTAGTTTTATTTCGTATTCCATTCTATTTGATATTGTGTATTTATACGGAATTATTCAAATTTGTCGAAACACCAAGTCCCGATTAATTTTTTTACGACATGTCCAGTCACAATTTTTTTTTTCGAGATATGAAAAATTTTTTCCAATAACTTTTTGTTGACCTGAGCGAGTACAAGAAAATTCTTTGTACACACTTTTCCATATCTAGTTTAGTTTTTGAGATTTTGATGCTTTCATAAAAATAATTACATCATAGTGGAACTACAGCAGACACCACAAAGCCTACTGTAGGCATCTGCGAGCACGTGGCATGAATATAATGATTAACATGTAACCCCAATTTCATCTGGATGCCTCATGAGCAGGACGACTATGTTCTCTTCTATGACCAGGAATACCTTTAAGAACTACCTACAGCAGACACCACATAGCCTTCTGTAGACATCTGCGAGCACGTGGCATGAATATAATGATTAACATGTAACCCCAATTTTTTCTGGATGTCTCATGAGCAGGACGATTATGTTCTCTTCTATGACCAGGAATACCTTTAAGAACTACCTACAGCAGAAACCACATAGCCTTTTGTAGACATCTGCGAGCACGTGGCATGAATATAATGATTAACACTTACCACAATTTTATCTGGATGTCTCATGAGCAGGACGACTATGTTCTCTTCTATGACCAGGAATACCTTTAAGAACTACCTACAGCAGACACCACATAGCCTTTTGTAGACATCTGCGAGCACGTGGCATGAATATAATGATTAACATGTAACCCCAATTTCTTCTGGATGCCTCATGAGCAGAACGACTATGTTCTCTTCTATGACCAGGAATACCTTTAAGAACTACCTACAGCAGACACCACATAGCCTACTGTAGGCATCTCCGAGCACGTGGCATGTTTATAATGATTCACATGTCCCAATTTCATCTGAAAGCCTCACGAGCAGAACGACTATGTCCTCTTGTTTGAGCAGGAAGACCTTAGTTTTATTTCGTATTCCATTCTATTTGATATTGTGTATTTATACGGAATTATTCAAATTCGTCGAAACACCAAGTCCCGATGAATTTACGACATGTCCAGTCACAATTTTTTTTTTTCGAGATACGAAAAATTTTTGCCAATAACTTTTTGTTGACCTGATCGAGTACAAGAAAATTCTTTGTACACACTTTACCATATCTAGTTTAGTTTTTGAGATTTTGATGCTTTCATAAAAATAATTACATCATAGTGGAACTACAGCAGACACCACAAAGCCTACTGTAGGCATCTGCGAGCACGTGGCATGAATATAATGATTAACATGTAACCCCAATTTCATCTGGATGCCTCATGAGCAGGACGACTATGTTCTCTTCTATGACCAGGAATACCTTTAAGAACTACCTACAGCAGACACCACATAGCCTACTGTAGGCATCTCCGAGCACGTGGCATTTTTATAATGATTCACATGTCCCAATTTCATCTGAAAGCCTCACGAGCAGAACGACTATGTCCTCTTGTTTGAGCAGGAAGACCTTAGTTTTATTTCGTATTCCATTCTATTTGATATTGTGTATTTATACGGAATTATTCAAATTCGTAGAAACACCAAGTCCCGATGAATTTACGACATGTCCAGTCACAATTTTTTTTTTCGAGATACGAAAAATTTTTGCCAATAACTTTTTGTTGACCTGATCGAGTACAAGAAAATTCTTTGTACACACTTTACCATATCTAGTTTAGTTTTTGAGATTTTGATGCTTTCATAAAAATAATTACATCATAGTGGAACTACAGCAGACACCACAAAGCCTACTGTAGGCATCTGCGAGCACGTGGCATGTAACCCCAATTTTTTCTGGATGCCTCATGAGCAGAACGACTATGTTCTCTTCTATGACCAGGAATACCTTTAAGAACTACCTACAGCAGACACCACATAGCCTACTGTAGGCATCTGCGAGCACGTGGCATGTTTATAATGATTCACATGTCCCAATTTCATCTGAAAGCCTCACGAGCAGAACGACTATGTCCTCTTGTATGAGCAGGAAGACCTTAGTTTTATTTCGTATTCCATTCTATTTGATATTGTGTATTTATACGGAATTATTCAAATTCGTCGAAACACCAAGTCCCGATGAATTTTTTTACGACATGTCCAGTCACAATTTTTTTTTTCGAGATATGAAAAATTTTTGCCAATAACTTTTTGTTGACCTGATCGAGTACAAGAAAATTCTTTGTACACACTTTACCATATCTAGTTTAGTTTTTGAGATTTTGATGCTTTCATGAAAATAATTACATCATAGTGGAACTACAGCAGACACCACAAAGCCTACTGTAGGCATCTGCGGGCACGTGGCATGAATATAATGATTAACATGTAACCCCAATTTCATCTGGATGCCTCATGAGCAGGACGACTATGTTCTCTTCTATGACCAGGAATACCTTTAAGAATTACCTACAGCAGACACCACATAGCCTTCTGTAGACATCTGCGAGCACGTGGCATGAATATAATGATTAACATGTAACCTCAATTTCATCTGGATGCCTCATGAGCAGAACGACTATGTCCTCTTCTATGAGCAGGAAGACCTTTTAGATTATACTTAGTTTTATTTCGTATTTCTTTCCATTTAACATTATACTGTATATATACGGAATTATACAAATTCGTCGAAACAAAAATATTCGCTAAGTCCCGACGAATTTTTTTACGCCGTGTTACAATTTTTTTTTCGAGATATGAAAAATTTTCACCAATAACTTTTTGTTGACCTGATCGAGTACAAGAAAGTTCTTTGTGCACACTTTTCCGTATCGAGTTTAGTTTTTGAGATTTTGATGCTTCCATAAAAATAATTACATCATTCTGGAACTACCTATAGCATACACCACATAGCCTACTGTAGACATCTGCGAGCACGTGGCATGAGCATGATCACATGTAAACCCAATTTCATCTGAATGGCTCATGAGCAGAACGACTATGTCCTCTTCTATGAGCAGGAAGACCTTTCAGATTAGACTTAGTTTTATTTCGTATTCCTTTCTATTTGATTTTGTGTATTCATACGGAATTAAACCTTATTTCATCTGGATGCCTCATGAGCAGATTGACTATATTCTCTTCTATGAGCAGGAAGACCTTTCAGAGTATACGTAGTTTTATTCCGTATTTCTTTCTATTTTACATTATATTGTGTATATATACGGAATTATGCAAATTCGTCGAAATAAGTACCAACGAATTTTTATACGTCAAGTCCGGTCACAAATTTTTTTTTCGAGATATAAAAAATTTTCACCAATAACTTTTTTTTGACCTGACCGATTACACGAAAATTCTTCGTACACATTTTTCCGTATCAAGTTTAGTTTATGAGAGTTTGATGCTTCCATAAAAATAATTACATAATTCTGGAACTACCTAGAGCAGACACCACATAGCCTACTGTGGACATCTGCGAGCACGTGGCATGAACATGATCACATGTAAACCCAATTTCATGTGGATGCCTCATGAGCAGATCGACTATGTTCTCTTCTATGAGCAGCAAGACCTTTTAGAACTACCTACAGCAGACACCACATAGCCTACTGTAGACATCAGCGACCACGGGGCATGAATATAATGATTAACATGTAACCCCAATTTCATCTGAATGCCTCATGAGCAGAACGACTATGTCCTCTTCTATCAGCAGGAAGACCTTTTAGATTATACTTAGTTTTATTTCGTATTTCTTTCCATTTAACATTATACTGTATATATACGGAATTATACAAATTCGTCGAAACACTAAGTCCCAAAGAATTTTTATACGCCAAGTCCAGTCACAAATTTTTTTTTTCGAGATATGAAAAATTTTCACCAATAACTTTTTGTTTGATCGAGTACAGGAAAATTATTAATACACACTTTTCCTTATCTAGTTTAGTTTTTGAGATTTTGATGCTTCCATAAAAATAATTACATCATTGTGGAACTACCTATAGCAGACACCACATAGCCTACTGTAGACATCTGCAAGCTCGTGGCATGAACATGATCACATGTAAACCCAATTTCATCTGGATGCCTCATGAGCAGATCGACTATGTTCTCTTCTATGAGCAGGAAGACCTTCAAGAACTACCTACAGCAGACACCACATAGCCTACTGTAGACATCAGCGAGCACGTGGCATGAATATAATGATTCACATGTAAACCCAGTTTCATCTGGATGCCTCATGAGCAGATTGACTATGTCCTCTTCTATGAGCAGGAAGACCATTTAGATTATACTTAGTTTTATTTCGTATTCATTTCTATTTGATATTGTGTATTCATACAGAATTAAACCCAACTTCATCTGGATGCCTCATGAGCAGATCGACTATGTTCTCTTCTATGAGCAGGAAGACCTTCAAGAACTACCTACAGCAGACACCACATAGCCTACTGTAGACATCAGCGAGCACGTGGCATGAATATAATGATTCACATGTAAACCCAATTTCATCTGGATGCCTCATGAGCAGATTGACTATATTCTCTTCTATGAGCAGAAAGACCTTTCAGAGTATACTTAGTTTTATTCCGTATTTCTTTCTATTTTACAATATATTGTGTATATATATATACGGAATTATTCAAATTCGTCGAAACACTAAGTCCCGACGAATTTTTTTACCCCATGTCCAGTCACAATTTTTTTTTTTTTCGAGATATGAAAAATTTTCACAAATATTATTTTGTTGACCTGATCGAGTACAAGAAAATTGTTCGTACACACTTTTCCATATCTACTTTAGTTTTTGGGATACTGATGCTTTCATAAAAATAATTACATCATAGTGGAACTACCTACAGCCGACACCACATAGACATCTGCGAGCACGTGGCATGAATATAATAATTCATATTTAACCACAATTCCATCTGAATGCCTCATGAGCAGAACGACTATGTTCTCTTCTATGAGCAGGAGGACCTTTTAGATTATATTTAGTTTTATTTCGTATTTCTTTCTATTTAATATTGTGTTTTTATACGGAATTATTTTCACGTCATGTCCGGTCACAATGTTTTTTTTCGAGATATGAAAATTTTTCTCCAATAACTTTTTGTTGACCTGATCGAGTACAAGAAAATTCTTTGTACACACTTTTCCATATCTAGTTTAATTTTTGAGATTTTGATGCTTTCATAAAAATAATTACATCATAGTGGAACTACCTACAGCAGAAACCACATTGCCTTCTGTAGACATCTGCGAGCACGTGGCATGAAAATAATGATTAACATGTAACCCCAATTTCATCTGGATGCCTCATGAGCAGGACGACTATGTTCTCTTCTATGACCAGGAATACCTTTAAGAACTACCTACAGCAGACACCACATAGCCTTTTGTAGACATCTGCGAGCACGTGGCATGAATATAATGATTAACATGTAACCCCAATTTCATCTGGATGCCTCATGAGCAGAACGACTATGTTCTCTTCTATGAGCAGCAAGTCCTTTAAGAACTACCTACAGCAGACACCACATAGCCTACTGTAGACATCAGCGACCACGTGGCATGAATATAATGATTCACATGTAAACCCAATTTCATCTGGATGCCTCATGAGCAGAACGACTATGTCCTCTTCTATGAGCAGGAAGACCATTTAGATTATACTTAGTTTTATTTCGTATTCATTTCTATTTGATATTGTGTATTCATACGGAATTAAACCCAATTTCATCTGGATGCCTCATGAGCAGATCGACTATGTTCTCTGATGAGCAGGAAGACCTTCAAGAACTACCTACAGCAGACACCACATAGCCTTCTGTAGGCATCTGCGAGCACGTGGCATGTTTATAATGATTCACATGTCCCAATTTCATCTGAAAGCCTCACGAGCAGAACGACTATGTCCTCTTCTATGAGCAGGAAGACCTTAGTTTTATTTCGTATTCCATTCTATTTGATATTGTGTATTTATACGGAATTATTCAAATTCGTCGAAACACCAAGTCCCGATTAATTTTTTTACGACATGTCCAGTCACAATTTTTTTTTTCGAGATATTAAAAAAATTTTTCCAATAACTTTTTGTTGACCTGAGCGAGTACAAGAAAATTCTTTGTACACACTTTTCCATATCTAGTTTAGTTTTTGAGATTTTGATGCTTTCATAAAAATAATTACATCATAGTGGAACTACCTACAGCAGACACCACAAAGCCTACTATAGGCATCTGCGAGCACGTGGCATGAATATAATGATTAACATGTAACCCCAATTTCATCTGGATGCCTTATGAGCAGGACGACTATGTTCTCTTCTATGACCAGGAATACCTTTAAGAACTACCTACAGCAGACACCACATAGCCTTCTGTAGACATCTGCGAGCACGTGGCATGAATATAATGATTAACATGTAACCCCAATTTCATCTGGATGCCTCATGAGCAGAACGACTATGTCCTCTTCCATGAGCAGGAAGACCTTTCAGATTATACTTAGTTTTATTTCGTATTTCTTTCCACTTAACATTATACTGTATATATACGGAATTATACAAATTCGTCGAAACAAAAATATTCGCTAAGTCCCGACGAATTTTTTTACGCCATGTCCAGTCACAATTTTTTTTTCGATATATGAAAAATTTTCACCAATAACTTTTTGTTGACCTTATCGAGTACTAGAAAATTCTTTACACACTTTTCCATATCTAGTTTAGTTTTTGAGATTTTGATGCTTTCATAAAAATAATTACATCATAGTGGAACTACCTACAGCAGACACCACATAGCCTTCTGTAGACATCTGCGAGCACGTGGCATGAATATAATGATTAACATGTAACCCCAATTTCATCTGGATGCCTCATCAGCAGGACGACTATGTTCTCTTCTATGACCAGAATACCTTTAAGAACTACCTACAGCAGACATCACATAGCCTTCTGTAGACATCTGCGAGCACGTGGCATGAATATAATGATTAACATGTAACCCCAATTTTATCTGGATGTCTCATGAGCAGGACGACTATGTTCTCTTCTAAGACCAGGAATACCTTTAAGAACTACCTACAGCAGACACCACATAGCCTTTTGTAGACATCTGCGAGCACGTGGCATGAATATAATGATTAACATGTAACCCCAATTTCTTCTGGATGCCTCATGAGCAGAACGACTATGTTCTCTTCTATGACCAGGAATACCTTTAAGAACTACCTACAGCAGACACCACATAGCCTACTGTAGGCATCTCCGAGCACGTGGCATGTTTATAATGATTCACATGTCCCAATTTCATCTGAAAGCCTCACGAGCAGAACGACTATGTCCTCTTGTTTGAGCAGGAAGACCTTAGTTTTATTTCGTATTCCATTCTATTTGATATTGTGTATTTATACGGAATTATTCAAATTCGTCGAAACACCAAGTCCCGATGAATTTACGACATGTCCAGTCACAATTTTTTTTTTCGAGATACGAAAAATTTTTGCCAATAACTTTTTGTTGACCTGATCGAGTACAAGAAAATTCTTTGTACACACTTTACCATATCTAGTTTAGTTTTTGAGATTTTGATGCTTTCATAAAAATAATTACATCATAGTGGAACTACAGCAGACACCACAAAGCCTACTGTAGGCATCTGCGAGCACGTGGCATGTAACCCCAATTTCTTCTGGATGCCTCATGAGCAGAACGACTATGTTCTCTTCTATGACCAGGAATACCTTTAAGAACTACCTACAGCAGACACCACATAGCCTACTGTAGGCATCTGCGGGCACGTGGCATGAATATAATGATTAACATGTAACCCCAATTTCATCTGGATGCCTCATGAGCAGAACGACTATGTTCTCTTCTATGAGCAGCAAGTCCTTTAAGAACTACCTACAGCAGACACCACATAGCCTACTGTAGACATCAGCGACCACGTGGCATGAATATAATGATTCACATGTAAACCCAATTTCATCTGGATGCCTCATGAGCAGAACGACTATGTCCTCTTCTATGAGCAGGAAGACCTTTTAGATTATACTTAGTTTTATTTCGTATTTCTTTCCATTTAACATTATACTGTATATATACGGAATTATACAAATTCGTCGAAACAAAAATATTCGCTAAGTCCCGACGAATTTTTTTACGCCGTGTTACAATTTTTTTTTCGAGATATGAAAAATTTTCACCAATGACTTTTTGTTGACCTGATCGAGTACAAGAAAGTTCTTTGGGCACACTTTTCCGTATCGAGTTTAGTTTTTGAGATTTTGATGCTTCCATAAAAATAATTACATCATTCTGGAACTACCTATAGCATACACCACATAGCCTACTGTAGACATCTGCGAGCACGTGGCATGAGCATGATCACATGTAAACCCAATTTCATCTGGATGGCTCATGAGCAGAACGACTATGTCCTCTTCTATGAGCAGGAAGACCTTTCAGAGTATACGTAGTTTTATTCCGTATTTTTTTCTATTTTACATTATATTGTGTATATATACGGAATTATGCAAATTCGTCGAAATAAGTACCAACGAATTTTTATACGCCAAGTCCGGTCACAAATTTTTTTTTTTGAGATATAAAAAATTTTCACCAATAACTTTTTTTTGACCTGACCGATTACACGAAAATTCTTCGTACACATTTTTCCGTATCAAGTTTAGTTTTTGAGAGTTTGATGCTTCCATAAAAATAATTACATAATTCTGGAACTACCTAGAGCAGACACCACATAGCCTACTGTGGACATCTGCGAGCACGTGGCATGAACATGATCACATGTAAACCCAATTTCATGTGGATGCCTCATGAGCAGATCGACTATGTTCTCTTCTATGAGCAGCAAGACCTTTTAGAACTACCTACAGCAGACACCACATAGCCTACGACTATGCCCTCTTCTATGAGCAGGAAGACCATTTAGATTATACTTAGTTTTATTTCGTATTCATTTCTATTTGATATTGTGTATTCATACGGAATTAAACCCAATTTCATCTGGATGCCTCATGAGCAGATCGACTATGTTCTCTTATGAGCAGGAAGACCTTCAAGAACTACCTACAGCAGACACCACATAGCCTACTGTGGGCATCTGCGAGCACGTGGCATGTTTATAATGATTGACATGTCCCAATTTCATCTGAAAGCCTCACGAGCAGAACGACTATGTCCTCTTCTATGAGCAGGAAGTCCTTTTAGATTATCCTTAGTTTTATTTCGTATTCCATTATATTTGATATTGTGTATTTACACGGAATTATTCAAATTCGTCGAAACACCAAGTCCCGATGAATTTTTTTACGACATGTCCAGTCACAATTTTTTTTTTCGAGATATGAAAAATTTTTACCAATAACTTTTTGTTGACCTGATCGAGTACAAGAAAGTTCTTTATACACACTTTTCCATATCTAGTTTAGTTTTTGAGATTTTGATGCTTTCATAAAAATAATTACATCATAGTGGAACTACCTACAGCAGACACCACATAGCCTTCTGTAGACATCTGCGAGCACGTGGCAAGAATATAATGATTAACATGTAACCCCAATTTCATCTGGATGCCTCATGAGCAGAACGACTATGTCCTCTTCTATGAGCAGGAAGACCATTTAGATTATACTTAGTTTTATTTCGTATTCATTTCTATTTGATATTGTGTATTCATACGGAATTAAACGCAATTTCATCCGGATGCCTCATGAGCAGATCGACTATGTTCTCTTCTATGAGCAGGAAGACCTTCAAGAACTACCTCAGCAGGCACCACATACCCTACTGTAGACATCAGCGAGCACGTGGCATGAATATAATGATTCACATGTAAACCCAATTTCATCTGGATGCCTCATGAGCAGATTGACTATATTCTCTTCTATGAGCAGAAAGACCTTTCAGAGTATACTTAGTTTTATTCCGTATTTCTTTCTATTTTACATTATATTGTGTATATATATACGGAATTATTCAAATTCGTCGAAACACTAAGTCCCGACGAATTTTTTTACGCCATGTCCAGTCACAATTTTTTTTTTTCGAGATATGAAAAATTTTCACAAATTTTTTTTTTTGACCTGATCGAGTACAAGAAAATTGTTCGTACACACTTTTCCATATCTACTTTCGTTTTTGGGATACTGATGCTTTCATAAAAATAATTACATGATAGTGGAACTACCTACAGCCGACACCACATAGACATCTGCGAACACGTGGCATGAATATAATAATTCATATTTAACCACAATTCCATCTGAATGCCTCATGAGCAGAACGACTATGTTCTCTTCTATGAGCAGGAGGACCTTTTAGATTATATTAAGTTTTATTTCGTATTTCTTTCTATTTAATATTGTGTTTTTATACGGAATTATTTTCACGTCATGTCCGGTCACAATTTTTTTTTTCGAGATATGAAAATTTTTCTCCAATAACTTTTTGTTGACCTGATCGAGTACAAGAAAATTCTTTGTACATATTTTTCCATAATCAGTTTAGTTTTTGAGATTTTGATGCTTCCATAAAAATAATCACATCATTGTGGAACTACCTACAGCAGACACCACATAGCCTTCTGTAGACAACTGCGAGCACGTGGCATGAATTTAATGATTCACATGTAACCCCAATTTCATCCGGATGCCTCATGAGCAGAGCAGAACGACTATGTTCTCTTTATGAGCAGGAAGACCTTTCAGATTATACTTTGCTTTATTTCGTATTTCATTCTATTTTACAAGCAGAACGACTATGTTCTCTTCTATGAGCAGGAAGACCTTTTGATTATACTTGGTTTTATTTCGTATTTTTTTCTATTCTACATTATATTGTGTATATATAAGGAATTATTCAAATTCGTCGTAACGAAAATATTCGCCTAGTCCCGACCTTTTTTTTTTTCGAAATATGTAAAATTTTCACCATTAACTTTTTGTTGACCTGATCGAGTACAAGAAAATTCTTTGTACACACTTTTCCATATCTAGTTTAGTTTTTGAGATTTTGATGCTTTCATAAAAATAATTACATCATAGTGGAACTACCTACAGCAGACACCACATAGCCTACTGTAGGCATCTGCGAGCACGTGGCATGAGTATAATAATTCACATTTAACCCCAATTTCATCTGGATGCCTCATGAGCAAAACGACTATGTTCTCTTCTATGAGCAGGAAACCTTTAAGAACTACCTACAGCAGACACCACATAGCCTTCTGTAGACATCTGCGAGCACGTGGCATGAATATAATGATAAACATGTAACCCCAATTTCATCTGGATGCCTCATGAGCAGGACGACTATGTTCTCTTCTATGACCAGGAATATCTTTAAGAACTACCTACAGCAGACACCACATAGCCTTCTGTAGACATCTGCGAGCACGTGGCATGTTTATAATGATTCACATGTCCCAATTTCATCTGAAAGCCTCACGAGCAGAACGACTATGTCCTCTTGTATGAGCAGGAAGACCTTAGTTTTATTTCGTATTCCATTCTATTTGAAATTGTGTATTTATACGGAATTATTCAAATTCGTCGAAACACCAAGTCCCGACGAATTTTTTTACATGTCCAGTCACAATTTTTTTTTTCGAGATATGAAAAATTTTTACCTATAACTTTTTGTTGACCTGATCGAGTACAAGAAAATTCTTTGTACACACTTTTCCATATCTAGTTTAGTTTTTGAGATTTTGATGCTTTCATAAAAATAATTACATCATAGTGGAACTACCTACAGCAGACACCACATAGCCTTCTGTAGACATCTGCGAGCACGTGGCATGAATATAATGATAAACATGTAACCCCAATTTCATCTGGATGCCTCATGAGCAGGACGACTTTGTTCTCTTCTATGACCAGGAATACCTTTAAGAACTACCTACAGCAGACACCACATAACCTTCTGTAGACATCTGCGAGCACGTGGCATGAATATAATGATTAACATGTAACCCCAATTTCATCTGGATGCCTCATGAGCAGAACGACTATGTCCTCTTCTATGAGCAGGAAGACCATTTAGATTATACTTAGTTTTATTTCGTATTCATTTCTATTTGATATTGTGTATTCATACGGAATTAAACCCAATTTCATCTGGATGCCTCATGAGCAGATCGACTATGTTCTCTTCTATGAGCAGGAAGACCTTCAAGAACTACCTACAGCAGACACCACATACCCTACTGTAGACATCAGCGAGCACGTGGCATGAATATAATGATTCACATGTAAACCCAATTTCATCTGGATGCCTCATGAGCAGATTGACTATATTCTCTTCTATGAGCAGAAAGACCTTTCAGAGTATACTTAGTTTTATTCCGTATTTCTTTCTATTTTACATTATATTGTGTATATATATACGGAATTATTCAAATTCGTCGAAACACTAAGTCCCGACGAATTTTTTTACGCCATGTCCAGTCACAATTTTTTTTTTCGAGATATGAAAAATTTTCACAAATATTTTTTTGTTGACCTGATCGAGTACAAGAAAATTGTTCGTACACACTTTTCCATATCTACTTTCGTTTTTGGGATACTGATGCTTTCATAAAAATAATTACATCATAGTGGAACTACCTACAGCCGACACCACATAGACATCTGCGAGCACGTGGCATGAATATAATAATTCATATTTAACCACAATTCCATCTGAATGCCTCATGAGCAGAACGACTATGTTCTCTTCTATGAGCAGGAGGACCTTTTAGATTATATTTAGTTTTATTTCGTATTTCTTTCTATTTAATATTGTTTTTTTATACGGAATTATTTTCACGTCATGTCCGGTCACAATTTTTTTTTTCGAGATATGAAAATTTTTCTCCAATAACTTTTTGTTGACCTGATCGAGTACAAGAAAATTCTTTGTACATATTTTTCCATAATCAGTTTAGTTTTTGAGATTTTGATGCTTCCATAAAAATAATCACATCATTGTGGAACTACCTACAGCAGACACCACATAGCCTTCTGTAGACAACTGCGAGCACGTGGCATGAATTTAATGATTCACATGTAACCTCAATTTCATCCGGATGCCTCATGAGCAGAGCAGAACGACTATGTTCTCTTTATGAGCAGGAAGACCTTTCAGATTATACTTTGCTTTATTTCGTATTTCATTCTATTTTACATTATATTACAAGCAGAACGACTATGTTCTCTTCTATGAGCAGGAAGACCTTTTGATTATACTTGGTTTTATTTCGTATTTCTTTCTATTCTACATTATATTGTGTATATATAAGGAATTATTCAAATTCGTCGTAACGAAAATATTCGCCACGTCCCGACCATTTTTTTTTTTCGAAATATGTAAAATTTTCACCAATAACTTTTTGTTGACCTGATCGAGTACTAGAAAATTCTTTGTACACACTTTTCCATATCTAGTTTAGTTTTTGAGATTTTGATGATTTCATAAAAATAATTACATCATAGTGGAACTACCTACAGCAGATACCACATAGCCTTCTGTAGACATCTGCGAGCACGTGGCATGAATTTAATGATTAACATGTAACCCCAATTTCATCTGGATGCCTCATGAGCAGAACGACTATGTTCTCTTCTATGACCAGGAATACCTTTAAGAACTACCTACAGCAGACACCACGTAGCCTACTGTAGGCATCTGCGAGCACGTGGCATGTTTATAATGATTCACATGTCCCAATTTCATCTGAAAGCCTCACGAGCAGAACGACTATGTCCTCTTGTATGAGCAGGAAGACCTTAGTTTTATTTCGTATTCCCTTTCTATTTGATATTGTGTATTTATACGGAATTATTCAAATTCGTCGAAACACCAAGTCCCGATGAATTTTTTTACGACATGTCCAGTCACAATTTTTTTTTTCGAGATATGAAAAATTTTTGCCAATAACTTTTTGTTGACCTGATCGAGTACAAGAAAATTCTTTGTACACACTTTACCATATCTAGTTTAGTTTTTGAGATTTTGATGCTTTCATGAAAATAATTACATCATATTGGAACTACAGCAGACACCACAAAGCCTACTGTAGGCATCTGCGGGCACGTGGCATGAATATAATGATTAACATGTAACCCCAATTTCATCTGGATGCCTCATGAGCAGGACGACTATGTTCTCTTCTATGACCAGGAATACCTTTAAGAATTACCTACAGCAGACACCACATAGCCTTCTGTAGACATCTGCGAGCACGTGGCATGAATATAATGATTAACATGTAACCTCAATTTCATCTGGATGCCTCATGAGCAGAACGACTATGTCCTCTTCTATGAGCAGGAAGACCTTTTAGATTATACTTAGTTTTATTTCGTATTTCTTTCCATTTAACATTATACTGTATATATACGGAATTATACAAATTCGTCGAAACAAAAATATTCGCTAAGTCCCGACGAATTTTTTTACGCCGTGTTACAATTTTTTTTTCGAGATATGAAAAATTTTCACCAATAACTTTTTGTTGACCTGATCGAGTACAAGAAAGTTCTTTGTGCACACTTTTCCGTATCGAGTTTAGTTTTTGAGATTTTGATGCTTCCATAAAAATAATTACATCATTCTGGAACTACCTATAGCATACACCACATAGCCTACTGTAGACATCTGCGAGCACGTGGCATGAGCATGATCACATGTAAACCCAATTTCATCTGAATGGCTCATGAGCAGAACGACTATGTCCTCTTCTATGAGCAGGAAGACCTTTCAGATTATACTTAGTTTTATTTCGTATTCCTTTCTATTTGATTTTGTGTATTCATACGGAATTAAACCTTATTTCATCTGGATGCCTCATGAGCAGATTGACTATATTCTCTTCTATGAGCAGGAAGACCTTTCAGAGTATACGTAGTTTTATTCCGTATTTCTTTCTATTTTACATTATATTGTGTATATATACGGAATTATGCAAATTCGTCGAAATAAGTACCAACGAATTTTTATACGTCAAGTCCGGTCACAAATTTTTTTTTCGAGATATAAAAAATTTTCACCAATAACTTTTTTTTGACCTGACCGATTACACGAAAATTCTTCGTACACATTTTTCCGTATCAAGTTTAGTTTATGAGAGTTTGATGCTTCCATAAAAATAATTACATAATTCTGGAACTACCTAGAGCAGACACCACATAGCCTACTGTGGACATCTGCGAGCACGTGGCATGAACATGATCACATGTAAACCCAATTTCATGTGGATGCCTCATGAGCAGATCGACTATGTTCTCTTCTATGAGCAGCAAGACCTTTTAGAACTACCTACAGCAGACACCACATAGCCTACTGTAGACATCAGCGACCACGGGGCATGAATATAATGATTAACATGTAACCCCAATTTCATCTGAATGCCTCATGAGCAGAACGACTATGTCCTCTTCTATCAGCAGGAAGACCTTTTAGATTATACTTAGTTTTATTTCGTATTTCTTTCCATTTAACATTATACTGTATATATACGGAATTATACAAATTCGTCGAAACACTAAGTCCCAAAGAATTTTTATACGCCAAGTCCAGTCACAAATTTTTTTTTTCGAGATATGAAAAATTTTCACCAATAACTTTTTGTTTGATCGAGTACAGGAAAATTATTAATACACACTTTTCCTTATCTAGTTTAGTTTTTGAGATTTTGATGCTTCCATAAAAATAATTACATCATTGTGGAACTACCTATAGCAGACACCACATAGCCTACTGTAGACATCTGCAAGCTCGTGGCATGAACATGATCACATGTAAACCCAATTTCATCTGGATGCCTCATGAGCAGATCGACTATGTTCTCTTCTATGAGCAGGAAGACCTTCAAGAACTACCTACAGCAGACACCACATAGCCTACTGTAGACATCAGCGAGCACGTGGCATGAATATAATGATTCACATGTAAACCCAGTTTCATCTGGATGCCTCATGAGCAGATTGACTATGTCCTCTTCTATGAGCAGGAAGACCATTTAGATTATACTTAGTTTTATTTCGTATTCATTTCTATTTGATATTGTGTATTCATACAGAATTAAACCCAACTTCATCTGGATGCCTCATGAGCAGATCGACTATGTTCTCTTCTATGAGCAGGAAGACCTTCAAGAACTACCTACAGCAGACACCACATAGCCTACTGTAGACATCAGCGAGCACGTGGCATGAATATAATGATTCACATGTAAACCCAATTTCATCTGGATGCCTCATGAGCAGATTGACTATATTCTCTTCTATGAGCAGAAAGACCTTTCAGAGTATACTTAGTTTTATTCCGTATTTCTTTCTATTTTACAATATATTGTGTATATATATATACGGAATTATTCAAATTCGTCGAAACACTAAGTCCCGACGAATTTTTTTACCCCATGTCCAGTCACAATTTTTTTTTTTTTCGAGATATGAAAAATTTTCACAAATATTATTTTGTTGACCTGATCGAGTACAAGAAAATTGTTCGTACACACTTTTCCATATCTACTTTAGTTTTTGGGATACTGATGCTTTCATAAAAATAATTACATCATAGTGGAACTACCTACAGCCGACACCACATAGACATCTGCGAGCACGTGGCATGAATATAATAATTCATATTTAACCACAATTCCATCTGAATGCCTCATGAGCAGAACGACTATGTTCTCTTCTATGAGCAGGAGGACCTTTTAGATTATATTTAGTTTTATTTCGTATTTCTTTCTATTTAATATTGTGTTTTTATACGGAATTATTTTCACGTCATGTCCGGTCACAATGTTTTTTTTCGAGATATGAAAATTTTTCTCCAATAACTTTTTGTTGACCTGATCGAGTACAAGAAAATTCTTTGTACACACTTTTCCATATCTAGTTTAATTTTTGAGATTTTGATGCTTTCATAAAAATAATTACATCATAGTGGAACTACCTACAGCAGAAACCACATTGCCTTCTGTAGACATCTGCGAGCACGTGGCATGAAAATAATGATTAACATGTAACCCCAATTTCATCTGGATGCCTCATGAGCAGGACGACTATGTTCTCTTCTATGACCAGGAATACCTTTAAGAACTACCTACAGCAGACACCACATAGCCTTTTGTAGACATCTGCGAGCACGTGGCATGAATATAATGATTAACATGTAACCCCAATTTCATCTGGATGCCTCATGAGCAGAACGACTATGTTCTCTTCTATGAGCAGCAAGTCCTTTAAGAACTACCTACAGCAGACACCACATAGCCTACTGTAGACATCAGCGACCACGTGGCATGAATATAATGATTCACATGTAAACCCAATTTCATCTGGATGCCTCATGAGCAGAACGACTATGTCCTCTTCTATGAGCAGGAAGACCATTTAGATTATACTTAGTTTTATTTCGTATTCATTTCTATTTGATATTGTGTATTCATACGGAATTAAACCCAATTTCATCTGGATGCCTCATGAGCAGATCGACTATGTTCTCTGATGAGCAGGAAGACCTTCAAGAACTACCTACAGCAGACACCACATAGCCTTCTGTAGGCATCTGCGAGCACGTGGCATGTTTATAATGATTCACATGTCCCAATTTCATCTGAAAGCCTCACGAGCAGAACGACTATGTCCTCTTCTATGAGCAGGAAGACCTTAGTTTTATTTCGTATTCCATTCTATTTGATATTGTGTATTTATACGGAATTATTCAAATTCGTCGAAACACCAAGTCCCGATTAATTTTTTTACGACATGTCCAGTCACAATTTTTTTTTTCGAGATATTAAAAAAATTTTTCCAATAACTTTTTGTTGACCTGAGCGAGTACAAGAAAATTCTTTGTACACACTTTTCCATATCTAGTTTAGTTTTTGAGATTTTGATGCTTTCATAAAAATAATTACATCATAGTGGAACTACCTACAGCAGACACCACAAAGCCTACTGTAGGCATCTGCGAGCACGTGGCATGAATATAATGATTAACATGTAACCCCAATTTCATCTGGATGCCTTATGAGCAGGACGACTATGTTCTCTTCTATGACCAGGAATACCTTTAAGAACTACCTACAGCAGACACCACATAGCCTTCTGTAGACATCTGCGAGCACGTGGCATGAATATAATGATTAACATGTAACCCCAATTTCATCTGGATGCCTCATGAGCAGAACGACTATGTCCTCTTCCATGAGCAGGAAGACCTTTCAGATTATACTTAGTTTTATTTCGTATTTCTTTCCACTTAACATTATACTGTATATATACGGAATTATACAAATTCGTCGAAACAAAAATATTCGCTAAGTCCCGACGAATTTTTTTACGCCATGTCCAGTCACAATTTTTTTTTCGATATATGAAAAATTTTCACCAATAACTTTTTGTTGACCTTATCGAGTACTAGAAAATTCTTTACACACTTTTCCATATCTAGTTTAGTTTTTGAGATTTTGATGCTTTCATAAAAATAATTACATCATAGTGGAACTACCTACAGCAGACACCACATAGCCTTCTGTAGACATCTGCGAGCACGTGGCATGAATATAATGATTAACATGTAACCCCAATTTCATCTGGATGCCTCATCAGCAGGACGACTATGTTCTCTTCTATGACCAGAATACCTTTAAGAACTACCTACAGCAGACATCACATAGCCTTCTGTAGACATCTGCGAGCACGTGGCATGAATATAATGATTAACATGTAACCCCAATTTTATCTGGATGTCTCATGAGCAGGACGACTATGTTCTCTTCTAAGACCAGGAATACCTTTAAGAACTACCTACAGCAGACACCACATAGCCTTTTGTAGACATCTGCGAGCACGTGGCATGAATATAATGATTAACATGTAACCCCAATTTCTTCTGGATGCCTCATGAGCAGAACGACTATGTTCTCTTCTATGACCAGGAATACCTTTAAGAACTACCTACAGCAGACACCACATAGCCTACTGTAGGCATCTCCGAGCACGTGGCATGTTTATAATGATTCACATGTCCCAATTTCATCTGAAAGCCTCACGAGCAGAACGACTATGTCCTCTTGTTTGAGCAGGAAGACCTTAGTTTTATTTCGTATTCCATTCTATTTGACATTGTGTATTTATACGGAATTATTCAAATTCGTCGAAACACCAAGTCCCGATGAATTTACGACATGTCCAGTAACAAATTTTTTTTTCGAGATACGAAAAATTTTTGCCAATAACTTTTTGTTGACCTGATCGAGTACAAGAAAATTCTTTGTACACACTTTACCATATCTAGTTTAGTTTTTGAGATTTTGATGCTTTCATAAAAATAATTACATCATAGTGGAACTACAGCAGACACCACAAAGCCTACTGTAGGCATCTGCGAGCACGTGGCATGTAACCCCAATTTCTTCTGGATGCCTCATGAGCAGAACGACTATGTTCTCTTCTATGACCAGGAATACCTTTAAGAACTACCTACAGCAGACACCACATAGCCTACTGTAGGCATCTGCGGGCACGTGGCATGAATATAATGATTAACATGTAACCCCAATTTCATCTGGATGCCTCATGAGCAGAACGACTATGTTCTCTTCTATGAGCAGCAAGTCCTTTAAGAACTACCTACAGCAGACACCACATAGCCTACTGTAGACATCAGCGACCACGTGGCATGAATATAATGATTCACATGTAAACCCAATTTCATCTGGATGCCTCATGAGCAGAACGACTATGTCCTCTTCTATGAGCAGGAAGACCTTTTAGATTATACTTAGTTTTATTTCGTATTTCTTTCCATTTAACATTATACTGTATATATACGGAATTATACAAATTCGTCGAAACAAAAATATTCGCTAAGTCCCGACGAATTTTTTTACGCCGTGTTACAATTTTTTTTTCGAGATATGAAAAATTTTCACCAATGACTTTTTGTTGACCTGATCGAGTACAAGAAAGTTCTTTGGGCACACTTTTCCGTATCGAGTTTAGTTTTTGAGATTTTGATGCTTCCATAAAAATAATTACATCATTCTGGAACTACCTATAGCATACACCACATAGCCTACTGTAGACATCTGCGAGCACGTGGCATGAGCATGATCACATGTAAACCCAATTTCATCTGGATGGCTCATGAGCAGAACGACTATGTCCTCTTCTATGAGCAGGAAGACCTTTCAGAGTATACGTAGTTTTATTCCGTATTTTTTTCTATTTTACATTATATTGTGTATATATACGGAATTATGCAAATTCGTCGAAATAAGTACCAACGAATTTTTATACGCCAAGTCCGGTCACAAATTTTTTTTTTTGAGATATAAAAAATTTTCACCAATAACTTTTTTTTGACCTGACCGATTACACGAAAATTCTTCGTACACATTTTTCCGTATCAAGTTTAGTTTTTGAGAGTTTGATGCTTCCATAAAAATAATTACATAATTCTGGAACTACCTAGAGCAGACACCACATAGCCTACTGTGGACATCTGCGAGCACGTGGCATGAACATGATCACATGTAAACCCAATTTCATGTGGATGCCTCATGAGCAGATCGACTATGTTCTCTTCTATGAGCAGCAAGACCTTTTAGAACTACCTACAGCAGACACCACATAGCCTACGACTATGCCCTCTTCTATGAGCAGGAAGACCATTTAGATTATACTTAGTTTTATTTCGTATTCATTTCTATTTGATATTGTGTATTCATACGGAATTAAACCCAATTTCATCTGGATGCCTCATGAGCAGATCGACTATGTTCTCTTATGAGCAGGAAGACCTTCAAGAACTACCTACAGCAGACACCACATAGCCTACTGTGGGCATCTGCGAGCACGTGGCATGTTTATAATGATTGACATGTCCCAATTTCATCTGAAAGCCTCACGAGCAGAACGACTATGTCCTCTTCTATGAGCAGGAAGTCCTTTTAGATTATCCTTAGTTTTATTTCGTATTCCATTATATTTGATATTGTGTATTTACACGGAATTATTCAAATTCGTCGAAACACCAAGTCCCGATGAATTTTTTTACGACATGTCCAGTCACAATTTTTTTTTTCGAGATATGAAAAATTTTTACCAATAACTTTTTGTTGACCTGATCGAGTACAAGAAAGTTCTTTATACACACTTTTCCATATCTAGTTTAGTTTTTGAGATTTTGATGCTTTCATAAAAATAATTACATCATAGTGGAACTACCTACAGCAGACACCACATAGCCTTCTGTAGACATCTGCGAGCACGTGGCAAGAATATAATGATTAACATGTAACCCCAATTTCATCTGGATGCCTCATGAGCAGAACGACTATGTCCTCTTCTATGAGCAGGAAACCTTTAAGAACTACCTACAGCAGACACCACATAGCCTTCTGTAGACATCTGCGAGCACGTGGCATGAATATAATGATAAACATGTAACCCCAATTTCATCTGGATGCCTCATGAGCAGGACGACTATGTTCTCTTCTATGACCAGGAATATCTTTAAGAACTACCTACAGCAGACACCACATAGCCTTCTGTAGACATCTGCGAGCACGTGGCATGAATATAATGATAAACATGTAACCCCAATTTCATCTGGATGCCTCATGAGCAGGACGACTATGTTCTCTTCTATGACCAGGAATATCTTTAAGAACTACCTACAGCAGACACCACATAGCCTTCTGTAGACATCTGCGAGCACGTGGCATGTTTATAATGATTCACATGTCCCAATTTCATCTGAAAGCCTCACGAGCAGAACGACTATGTCCTCTTGTATGAGCAGGAAGACCTTAGTTTTATTTCGTATTCCATTCTATTTGAAATTGTGTATTTATACGGAATTATTCAAATTCGTCGAAACACCAAGTCCCGACGAATTTTTTTACATGTCCAGTCACAATTTTTTTTTTCGAGATATGAAAAATTTTTACCTATAACTTTTTGTTGACCTGATCGAGTACAAGAAAATTCTTTGTACACACTTTTCCATATCTAGTTTAGTTTTTGAGATTTTGATGCTTTCATAAAAATAATTACATCATAGTGGAACTACCTACAGCAGACACCACATAGCCTTCTGTAGACATCTGCGAGCACGTGGCATGAATATAATGATAAACATGTAACCCCAATTTCATCTGGATGCCTCATGAGCAGGACGACTTTGTTCTCTTCTATGACCAGGAATACCTTTAAGAACTACCTACAGCAGACACCACATAACCTTCTGTAGACATCTGCGAGCACGTGGCATGAATATAATGATTAACATGTAACCCCAATTTCATCTGGATGCCTCATGAGCAGAACGACTATGTCCTCTTCTATGAGCAGGAAGACCATTTAGATTATACTTAGTTTTATTTCGTATTCATTTCTATTTGATATTGTGTATTCATACGGAATTAAACCCAATTTCATCTGGATGCCTCATGAGCAGATCGACTATGTTCTCTTCTATGAGCAGGAAGACCTTCAAGAACTACCTACAGCAGACACCACATACCCTACTGTAGACATCAGCGAGCACGTGGCATGAATATAATGATTCACATGTAAACCCAATTTCATCTGGATGCCTCATGAGCAGATTGACTATATTCTCTTCTATGAGCAGAAAGACCTTTCAGAGTATACTTAGTTTTATTCCGTATTTCTTTCTATTTTACATTATATTGTGTATATATATACGGAATTATTCAAATTCGTCGAAACACTAAGTCCCGACGAATTTTTTTACGCCATGTCCAGTCACAATTTTTTTTTTCGAGATATGAAAAATTTTCACAAATATTTTTTTGTTGACCTGATCGAGTACAAGAAAATTGTTCGTACACACTTTTCCATATCTACTTTCGTTTTTGGGATACTGATGCTTTCATAAAAATAATTACATCATAGTGGAACTACCTACAGCCGACACCACATAGACATCTGCGAGCACGTGGCATGAATATAATAATTCATATTTAACCACAATTCCATCTGAATGCCTCATGAGCAGAACGACTATGTTCTCTTCTATGAGCAGGAGGACCTTTTAGATTATATTTAGTTTTATTTCGTATTTCTTTCTATTTAATATTGTTTTTTTATACGGAATTATTTTCACGTCATGTCCGGTCACAATTTTTTTTTTCGAGATATGAAAATTTTTCTCCAATAACTTTTTGTTGACCTGATCGAGTACAAGAAAATTCTTTGTACATATTTTTCCATAATCAGTTTAGTTTTTGAGATTTTGATGCTTCCATAAAAATAATCACATCATTGTGGAACTACCTACAGCAGACACCACATAGCCTTCTGTAGACAACTGCGAGCACGTGGCATGAATTTAATGATTCACATGTAACCTCAATTTCATCCGGATGCCTCATGAGCAGAGCAGAACGACTATGTTCTCTTTATGAGCAGGAAGACCTTTCAGATTATACTTTGCTTTATTTCGTATTTCATTCTATTTTACATTATATTACAAGCAGAACGACTATGTTCTCTTCTATGAGCAGGAAGACCTTTTGATTATACTTGGTTTTATTTCGTATTTCTTTCTATTCTACATTATATTGTGTATATATAAGGAATTATTCAAATTCGTCGTAACGAAAATATTCGCCACGTCCCGACCATTTTTTTTTTTCGAAATATGTAAAATTTTCACCAATAACTTTTTGTTGACCTGATCGAGTACTAGAAAATTCTTTGTACACACTTTTCCATATCTAGTTTAGTTTTTGAGATTTTGATGATTTCATAAAAATAATTACATCATAGTGGAACTACCTACAGCAGATACCACATAGCCTTCTGTAGACATCTGCGAGCACGTGGCATGAATTTAATGATTAACATGTAACCCCAATTTCATCTGGATGCCTCATGAGCAGAACGACTATGTTCTCTTCTATGACCAGGAATACCTTTAAGAACTACCTACAGCAGACACCACGTAGCCTACTGTAGGCATCTGCGAGCACGTGGCATGTTTATAATGATTCACATGTCCCAATTTCATCTGAAAGCCTCACGAGCAGAACGACTATGTCCTCTTGTATGAGCAGGAAGGTTTTATTTCGTATTCCCTTTCTATTTGATATTGTGTATTTATACGGAATTATTCAAATTCGTCGAAACACCAAGTCCCGACGAATTTTTTTACGACATGTCCAGTCACAATTCTTTTTTTCGAGATATGAAAAATTTTTGCCAATAACTTTTTGTTGACCTGATCGAGTACAAGAAAATTCTTTGTACACACTTTTCCATATCTAGTTTAGTTTTTGAGATTTTGATGCTTTCATAAAAATAATTACATCATAGTGGAACTACCTACAGCAGACACCACATAGCCTACTGTAGGCATCTGCGAGCAAGTGGCATGAACATAATGATTAACATGTAACCCCAATTTCATCTGGATGCCTCATGAGCAGGACGACTATGTTCTCTTCTATGACCAGGAATACCTTTAAGAACTACCTACAGCAGACACCACATAGCCTTCTGTAGACATCTGCGAGCACGTGGCATGAATATAATGATTAACATGTAACCCCAATTTCATCTGGATGCCTCATGAGCAGGACGACTATGTTCTCTTCTATGACCAGGAATACCTTTAAGAACTACCTACAGCAGACACCACATGGCCTACTGTAGACATCAGCGAGCACGTGGCATGAATATAATGATTCACATGTCCCAATTTCATCTGGATGCCTCATGAGCAGGACGACTATGTTCTCTTCTATGACCAGGAATACCTTTAAGAACTACCTACAGCAGACACCACATAGCCTCCTGTAGACATCTGCGAGCACGTGGCATGAAAATAATGATTAACATGTAACCCCAATTTCATCTGGTTGCCTCATGAGCAGAACGACTATGTCCTCTTCTATGAGCAGGAAGACCTTTTAGATTATACTTAGTTTTATTTCGTATTTCTTTCCATTTAACATTATACTGTATATATACGGAATTATACAAATTCGTCGAAACAAAAATATTCGCTAAGTCCCGACGAATTTTTTTACGCCATGTCCAGTCACAATTTTTTTTTCGAGATATGAAAAATTTTCACCAATAACTTTTTGTTGACCTGATCGAGTACTAGAAAATTCTTTGTACACACTTTTCCATATCTAGTTTAGTTTTTGAGATTTTGATGCTTTCATAAAAATAATTACATCATAGTGGAACTACCTACAGCAGACACCACATAGCCTTCTGTAGACATCTGCGAGCACGTGGCATGAATATAATGATTAACATGTAACCCCAATTTCATCTGGATGCCTCATGAGCAGGACGACTATGTTCTCTTCTATGACCAGAATACCTTTAAGAACTACCTACAGCAGACACCACATAGCCTTCTGTAGACATCTGCGAGCACGTGGCATGAATATAATAATTAACATGTAACCCCAATTTTTTCTGGATGTCTCATGAGCAGGACGATTATGTTCTCTTCTATGACCAGGAATACCTTTAAGAACTACCTACAGCAGAAACCACATAGCCTTTTGTAGACATCTGCGAGCACGTGGCATGAATATAATGATTAACATGTAACCCCAATTTCTTCTGGATGCCTCATGAGCAGAACGACTATGTTCTCTTCTATGACCAGGAATACCTTTAAGAACTACCTACAGCAGACACCACATAGCCTACTGTAGGCATCTGCGAGCACGTGGCATGTTTATAATGATTCACATGTCCCAATTTCATCTGAAAGCCTCACGAGCAGAACGACTATGTCCTCTTGTATGAGCAGGAAGACCTTAGTTTTATTTCGTATTCCATTCTATTTGATATTGTGTATTTATACGGAATTATTCAAATTCGTCGAAACACCAAGTCCCGATTAATTTTTTTACGACATGTCCAGTCACAATTTTTTTTTTCGAGATATGAAAAATTTTTGCCATAACTTTTTGTTGACCTGAGCGAGTACAAGAAAATTCTTTGTACACACTTTTCCATATCTAGTTTAGTTTTTGAGATTTTGATGCTTTCATAAAAATAATTACATCATAGTGGAACTACCTACAGCAGACACCACAAAGCCTACTGTAGGCATCTGCGAGCACGTGGCATGAATATAATGATTAACATGTAACCCCAATTTCATCTGGATGCCTCATGAGCAGGACGACTATGTTCTCTTCTATGACCAGGAATACCTTTAAGAACTACCTACAGCAGACACCACATGGCCTACTGTAGACATCAGCGAGCACGTGGCATGAATATAATGATTCACATGTCCCAATTTCATCTGGATGCCTCATGAGCAGGACGACTATGTTCTCTTCTATGACCAGGAATACCTTTAAGAACTACCTACAGCAGACACCACATAGCCTCCTGTAGACATCTGCGAGCACGTGGCATGAAAATAATGATTAACATGTAACCCCAATTTCATCTGGTTGCCTCATGAGCAGAACGACTATGTCCTCTTCTATGAGCAGGAAGACCTTTTAGATTATACTTAGTTTTATTTCGTATTTCTTTCCATTTAACATTATACTGTATATATACGGAATTATACAAATTCGTCGAAACAAAAATATTCGCTAAGTCCCGACGAATTTTTTTACGCCATGTCCAGTCACAATTTTTTTTTCGAGATATGAAAAATTTTCACCAATAACTTTTTGTTGACCTGATCGAGTACTAGAAAATTCTTTGTACACACTTTTCCATATCTAGTTTAGTTTTTGAGATTTTGATGCTTTCATAAAAATAATTACATCATAGTGGAACTACCTACAGCAGACACCACATAGCCTTCTGTAGACATCTGCGAGCACGTGGCATGAATATAATGATTAACATGTAACCCCAATTTCATCTGGATGCCTCATGAGCAGGACGACTATGTTCTCTTCTATGACCAGAATACCTTTAAGAACTACCTACAGCAGACACCACATAGCCTTCTGTAGACATCTGCGAGCACGTGGCATGAATATAATAATTAACATGTAACCCCAATTTTTTCTGGATGTCTCATGAGCAGGACGATTATGTTCTCTTCTATGACCAGGAATACCTTTAAGAACTACCTACAGCAGAAACCACATAGCCTTTTGTAGACATCTGCGAGCACGTGGCATGAATATAATGATTAACATGTAACCCCAATTTCTTCTGGATGCCTCATGAGCAGAACGACTATGTTCTCTTCTATGACCAGGAATACCTTTAAGAACTACCTACAGCAGACACCACATAGCCTACTGTAGGCATCTGCGAGCACGTGGCATGTTTATAATGATTCACATGTCCCAATTTCATCTGAAAGCCTCACGAGCAGAACGACTATGTCCTCTTGTATGAGCAGGAAGACCTTAGTTTTATTTCGTATTCCATTCTATTTGATATTGTGTATTTATACGGAATTATTCAAATTCGTCGAAACACCAAGTCCCGATTAATTTTTTTACGACATGTCCAGTCACAATTTTTTTTTTCGAGATATGAAAAATTTTTGCCAATAACTTTTTGTTGACCTGAGCGAGTACAAGAAAATTCTTTGTACACACTTTTCCATATCTAGTTTAGTTTTTGAGATTTTGATGCTTTCATAAAAATAATTACATCATAGTGGAACTACCTACAGCAGACACCACAAAGCCTACTGTAGGCATCTGCGAGCACGTGGCATGAATATAATGATTAACATGTAACCCCAATTTCATCTGGATGCCTCATGAGCAGGACGACTATGTTCTCTTCTATGACCAGGAATACCTTTAAGAACTACCTACAGCAGACACCACATAGCCTTCTGTAGACATCTGCGAGCACGTGGCATGAATATAATGATTAACATGTAACCCCAATTTCATCTGGATGCCTCATGAGCAGGACGACTATGTTCTCTTCTATGACCAGGAATACCTTTAAGAACTACCTACAGCAGACACCACATAGCCTTCTGTAGACATCTGCGAGCACGTGGCATGAATATAAAGATTAACATGTAACCCCAATTTCATCTGGATGCCTCATGAGCAGGACGACTATGTTCTCTTCTATGACCAGGAATACCTTTAAGAACTACCTACAGCAGACACCACATAGCCTACTGTAGGCATCTGCGAGCACGTGGCATGTTTATAATGATTCACATGTCCCGATTTCATCTGAAAGCCTCACGAGCAGAACGACTATGTCCTCTTGTTTGAGCAGGAAGACCTTAGTTTTATTTCGTATTCCATTCTATTTGATATTGTGTATTTATACGGAATTATTCAAATTCGTAGAAACACCAAGTCCCGATGAATTTACGACATGTCCAGTCACAATTTTTTTTTTCGAGATACGAAAAATTTTTGCCAATAACTTTTTGTTGACCTGATCGAGTACAAGAAAATTCTTTGTACACACTTTACCATATCTAGTTTAGTTTTTGAGATTTTGATGCTTTCATAAAAATAATTACATCATAGTGGAACTACAGCAGACACCACAAAGCCTACTGTAGGCATCTGCGAGCACGTGGCATGTAACCCCAATTTTTTCTGGATGCCTCATGAGCAGAACGACTATGTTCTCTTCTATGACCAGGAATACCTTTAAGAACTACCTACAGCAGACACCACATAGCCTACTGTAGGCATCTGCGAGCACGTGGCATGTTTATAATGATTCACATGTCCCAATTTCATCTGAAAGCCTCACGAGCAGAACGACTATGTCCTCTTGTATGAGCAGGAAGACCTTAGTTTTATTTCGTATTCCATTCTATTTGATATTGTGTATTTATACGGAATTATTCAAATTCGTCGAAACACCAAGTCCCGATGAATTTTTTTACATGTCCAGTCACAATTTTTTTTTTCGAGATATGAAAAATTTTTCCAATAACTTTTTGTTGACCTGATCGAGTACAAGAAAATTCTTTGTACACACTTTACCATATCTAGTTTAGTTTTTGAGATTTTGATGCTTTCATGAAAATAATTACATCATAGTGGAACTACAGCAGACACCACAAAGCCTACTGTAGGCATCTGCGGGCACGTGGCATGAATATAATGATTAACATGTAACCCCAATTTCATCTGGATGCCTCATGAGCAGGACGACTATGTTCTCTTCTATGACCAGGAATACCTTTAAGAATTACCTACAGCAGACACCACATAGCCTTCTGTAGACATCTGCGAGCACGTGGCATGAATATAATGATTAACATGTAACCTCAATTTCATCTGGATGCCTCATGAGCAGAACGACTATGTCCTCTTCTATGAGCAGGAAGACCTTTTAGATTATACTTAGTTTTATTTCGTATTTCTTTCCATTTAACATTATACTGTATATATACGGAATTATACAAATTCGTCGAAACAAAAATATTCGCTAAGTCCCGACGAATTTTTTTACGCCGTGTTACAATTTTTTTTTCGAGATATGAAAAATTTTCACCAATAACTTTTTGTTGACCTGATCGAGTACAAGAAAGTTCTTTGTGCACACTTTTCCGTATCGAGTTTAGTTTTTGAGATTTTGATGCTTCCATAAAAATAATTACATCATTCTGGAACTACCTATAGCATACACCACATAGCTTACTGTAGACATCTGCGAGCACGTGGCATGAGCATGATCACATGTAAACCCAATTTCATCTGGATGGCTCATGAGCAGAACGACTATGTCCTCTTCTATGAGTAGGAAGACCTTTCAGATTATACTTAGTTTTATTTCGTATTCCTTTCTATTTGATTTTGTGTATTCATACGGAATTAAACCTTATTTCATCTGGATGCCTCATGAGCAGATTGACTATATTCTCTTCTATGAGCAGGAAGACCTTTCAGAGTATACGTAGTTTTATTCCGTATTTCTTTCTATTTTACATTATATTGTGTATATATACGGAATTATGCAAATTCGTCGAAATAAGTACCAACGAATTTTTATACGTCAAGTCCGGTCACAAATTTTTTTTTCGAGATATAAAAAATTTTCACCAATAACTTTTTTTTGACCTGACCGATTACACGAAAATTCTTCGTACACATTTTTCCGTATCAAGTTTAGTTTATGAGAGTTTGATGCTTCCATAAAAATAATTACATAATTCTGGAACTACCTAGAGCAGACACCACATAGCCTACTGTGGACATCTGCGAGCACGTGGCATGAACATGATCACATGTAAACCCAATTTCATGTGGATGCCTCATGAGCAGATCGACTATGTTCTCTTCTATGAGCAGCAAGACCTTTTAGAACTACCTACAGCAGACACCACATAGCCTACTGTAGACATCAGCGACCACGGGGCATGAATATAATGATTAACATGTAACCCCAATTTCATCTGAATGCCTCATGAGCAGAACGACTATGTCCTCTTCTATCAGCAGGAAGACCTTTTAGATTATACTTAGTTTTATTTCGTATTTCTTTCCATTTAACATTATACTGTATATATACGGAATTATACAAATTCGTCGAAACACTAAGTCCCAAAGAATTTTTATACGCCAAGTCCAGTCACAAATTTTTTTTTTCGAGATATGAAAAATTTTCACCAATAACTTTTTGTTTGATCGAGTACAGGAAAATTATTAATACACACTTTTCCTTATCTAGTTTAGTTTTTGAGATTTTGATGCTTCCATAAAAATAATTACATCATTGTGGAACTACCTATAGCAGACACCACATAGCCTACTGTAGACATCTGCAAGCTCGTGGCATGAACATGATCACATGTAAACCCAATTTCATCTGGATGCCTCATGAGCAGATCGACTATGTTCTCTTCTATGAGCAGGAAGACCTTCAAGAACTACCTACAGCAGACACCACATAGCCTACTGTAGACATCAGCGAGCACGTGGCATGAATATAATGATTCACATGTAAACCCAGTTTCATCTGGATGCCTCATGAGCAGATTGACTATGTCCTCTTCTATGAGCATGAAGACCATTTAGATTATACTTAGTTTTATTTCGTATTCATTTCTATTTGATATTGTGTATTCATACAGAATTAAACCCAACTTCATCTGGATGCCTCATGAGCAGATCGACTATGTTCTCTTCTATGAGCAGGAAGACCTTCAAGAACTACCTACAGCAGACACCACATAGCCTACTGTAGACATCAGCGAGCACGTGGCATGAATATAATGATTCACATGTAAACCCAATTTCATCTGGATGCCTCATGAGCAGATTGACTATATTCTCTTCTATGAGCAGAAAGACCTTTCAGAGTATACTTAGTTTTATTCCGTATTTCTTTCTATTTTACAATATATTGTGTATATATATATACGGAATTATTCAAATTCGTCGAAACACTAAGTCCCGACGAATTTTTTTACCCCATGTCCAGTCACAATTTTTTTTTTTTTCGAGATATGAAAAATTTTCACAAATATTATTTTGTTGACCTGATCGAGTACAAGAAAATTGTTCGTACACACTTTTCCATATCTACTTTAGTTTTTGGGATACTGATGCTTTCATAAAAATAATTACATCATAGTGGAACTACCTACAGCCGACACCACATAGACATCTGCGAGCACGTGGCATGAATATAATAATTCATATTTAACCACAATTCCATCTGAATGCCTCATGAGCAGAACGACTATGTTCTCTTCTATGAGCAGGAGGACCTTTTAGATTATATTTAGTTTTATTTCGTATTTCTTTCTATTTAATATTGTGTTTTTATACGGAATTATTTTCACGTCATGTCCGGTCACAATGTTTTTTTTCGAGATATGAAAATTTTTCTCCAATAACTTTTTGTTGACCTGATCGAGTACAAGAAAATTCTTTGTACACACTTTTCCATATCTAGTTTAATTTTTGAGATTTTGATGCTTTCATAAAAATAATTACATCATAGTGGAACTACCTACAGCAGAAACCACATTGCCTTCTGTAGACATCTGCGAGCACGTGGCATGAAAATAATGATTAACATGTAACCCCAATTTCATCTGGATGCCTCATGAGCAGGACGACTATGTTCTCTTCTATGACCAGGAATACCTTTAAGAACTACCTACAGCAGACACCACATAGCCTTTTGTAGACATCTGCGAGCACGTGGCATGAATATAATGATTAACATGTAACCCCAATTTCATCTGGATGCCTCATGAGCAGAACGACTATGTTCTCTTCTATGAGCAGCAAGTCCTTTAAGAACTACCTACAGCAGACACCACATAGCCTACTGTAGACATCAGCGACCACGTGGCATGAATATAATGATTCACATGTAAACCCAATTTCATCTGGATGCCTCATGAGCAGAACGACTATGTCCTCTTCTATGAGCAGGAAGACCATTTAGATTATACTTAGTTTTATTTCGTATTCATTTCTATTTGATATTGTGTATTCATACGGAATTAAACCCAATTTCATCTGGATGCCTCATGAGCAGATCGACTATGTTCTCTGATGAGCAGGAAGACCTTCAAGAACTACCTACAGCAGACACCACATAGCCTTCTGTAGGCATCTGCGAGCACGTGGCATGTTTATAATGATTCACATGTCCCAATTTCATCTGAAAGCCTCACGAGCAGAACGACTATGTCCTCTTCTATGAGCAGGAAGACCTTAGTTTTATTTCGTATTCCATTCTATTTGATATTGTGTATTTATACGGAATTATTCAAATTCGTCGAAACACCAAGTCCCGATTAATTTTTTTACGACATGTCCAGTCACAATTTTTTTTTTCGAGATATTAAAAAAATTTTTCCAATAACTTTTTGTTGACCTGAGCGAGTACAAGAAAATTCTTTGTACACACTTTTCCATATCTAGTTTAGTTTTTGAGATTTTGATGCTTTCATAAAAATAATTACATCATAGTGGAACTACCTACAGCAGACACCACAAAGCCTACTGTAGGCATCTGCGAGCACGTGGCATGAATATAATGATTAACATGTAACCCCAATTTCATCTGGATGCCTTATGAGCAGGACGACTATGTTCTCTTCTATGACCAGGAATACCTTTAAGAACTACCTACAGCAGACACCACATAGCCTTCTGTAGACATCTGCGAGCACGTGGCATGAATATAATGATTAACATGTAACCCCAATTTCATCTGGATGCCTCATGAGCAGAACGACTATGTCCTCTTCCATGAGCAGGAAGACCTTTCAGATTATACTTAGTTTTATTTCGTATTTCTTTCCACTTAACATTATACTGTATATATACGGAATTATACAAATTCGTCGAAACAAAAATATTCGCTAAGTCCCGACGAATTTTTTTACGCCATGTCCAGTCACAATTTTTTTTTCGATATATGAAAAATTTTCACCAATAACTTTTTGTTGACCTTATCGAGTACTAGAAAATTCTTTACACACTTTTCCATATCTAGTTTAGTTTTTGAGATTTTGATGCTTTCATAAAAATAATTACATCATAGTGGAACTACCTACAGCAGACACCACATAGCCTTCTGTAGACATCTGCGAGCACGTGGCATGAATATAATGATTAACATGTAACCCCAATTTCATCTGGATGCCTCATCAGCAGGACGACTATGTTCTCTTCTATGACCAGAATACCTTTAAGAACTACCTACAGCAGACATCACATAGCCTTCTGTAGACATCTGCGAGCACGTGGCATGAATATAATGATTAACATGTAACCCCAATTTTATCTGGATGTCTCATGAGCAGGACGACTATGTTCTCTTCTAAGACCAGGAATACCTTTAAGAACTACCTACAGCAGACACCACATAGCCTTTTGTAGACATCTGCGAGCACGTGGCATGAATATAATGATTAACATGTAACCCCAATTTCTTCTGGATGCCTCATGAGCAGAACGACTATGTTCTCTTCTATGACCAGGAATACCTTTAAGAACTACCTACAGCAGACACCACATAGCCTACTGTAGGCATCTCCGAGCACGTGGCATGTTTATAATGATTCACATGTCCCAATTTCATCTGAAAGCCTCACGAGCAGAACGACTATGTCCTCTTGTTTGAGCAGGAAGACCTTAGTTTTATTTCGTATTCCATTCTATTTGATATTGTGTATTTATACGGAATTATTCAAATTCGTCGAAACACCAAGTCCCGATGAATTTACGACATGTCCAGTCACAATTTTTTTTTTCGAGATACGAAAAATTTTTGCCAATAACTTTTTGTTGACCTGATCGAGTACAAGAAAATTCTTTGTACACACTTTACCATATCTAGTTTAGTTTTTGAGATTTTGATGCTTTCATAAAAATAATTACATCATAGTGGAACTACAGCAGACACCACAAAGCCTACTGTAGGCATCTGCGAGCACGTGGCATGTAACCCCAATTTCTTCTGGATGCCTCATGAGCAGAACGACTATGTTCTCTTCTATGACCAGGAATACCTTTAAGAACTACCTACAGCAGACACCACATAGCCTACTGTAGGCATCTGCGGGCACGTGGCATGAATATAATGATTAACATGTAACCCCAATTTCATCTGGATGCCTCATGAGCAGGACGACTATGTTCTCTTCTATGACCAGGAATACCTTTAAGAATTACCTACAGCAGACACCACATAGCCTTCTGTAGACATCTGCGAGCACGTGGCATGAATATAATGATTAACATGTAACCTCAATTTCATCTGGATGCCTCATGAGCAGAACGACTATGTCCTCTTCTATGAGCAGGAAGACCTTTTAGATTATACTTAGTTTTATTTCGTATTTCTTTCCATTTAACATTATACTGTATATATACGGAATTATACAAATTCGTCGAAACAAAAATATTCGCTAAGTCCCGACGAATTTTTTTACGCCGTGTTACAATTTTTTTTTCGAGATATGAAAAATTTTCACCAATGACTTTTTGTTGACCTGATCGAGTACAAGAAAGTTCTTTGGGCACACTTTTCCGTATCGAGTTTAGTTTTTGAGATTTTGATGCTTCCATAAAAATAATTACATCATTCTGGAACTACCTATAGCATACACCACATAGCCTACTGTAGACATCTGCGAGCACGTGGCATGAGCATGATCACATGTAAACCCAATTTCATCTGGATGGCTCATGAGCAGAACGACTATGTCCTCTTCTATGAGCAGGAAGACCTTTCAGAGTATACGTAGTTTTATTCCGTATTTTTTTCTATTTTACATTATATTGTGTATATATACGGAATTATGCAAATTCGTCGAAATAAGTACCAACGAATTTTTATACGCCAAGTCCGGTCACAAATTTTTTTTTTTGAGATATAAAAAATTTTCACCAATAACTTTTTTTTGACCTGACCGATTACACGAAAATTCTTCGTACACATTTTTCCGTATCAAGTTTAGTTTTTGAGAGTTTGATGCTTCCATAAAAATAATTACATAATTCTGGAACTACCTAGAGCAGACACCACATAGCCTACTGTGGACATCTGCGAGCACGTGGCATGAACATGATCACATGTAAACCCAATTTCATGTGGATGCCTCATGAGCAGATCGACTATGTTCTCTTCTATGAGCAGCAAGACCTTTTAGAACTACCTACAGCAGACACCACATAGCCTACGACTATGCCCTCTTCTATGAGCAGGAAGACCATTTAGATTATACTTAGTTTTATTTCGTATTCATTTCTATTTGATATTGTGTATTCATACGGAATTAAACCCAATTTCATCTGGATGCCTCATGAGCAGATCGACTATGTTCTCTTATGAGCAGGAAGACCTTCAAGAACTACCTACAGCAGACACCACATAGCCTACTGTGGGCATCTGCGAGCACGTGGCATGTTTATAATGATTGACATGTCCCAATTTCATCTGAAAGCCTCACGAGCAGAACGACTATGTCCTCTTCTATGAGCAGGAAGTCCTTTTAGATTATCCTTAGTTTTATTTCGTATTCCATTATATTTGATATTGTGTATTTACACGGAATTATTCAAATTCGTCGAAACACCAAGTCCCGATGAATTTTTTTACGACATGTCCAGTCACAATTTTTTTTTTCGAGATATGAAAAATTTTTACCAATAACTTTTTGTTGACCTGATCGAGTACAAGAAAGTTCTTTATACACACTTTTCCATATCTAGTTTAGTTTTTGAGATTTTGATGCTTTCATAAAAATAATTACATCATAGTGGAACTACCTACAGCAGACACCACATAGCCTTCTGTAGACATCTGCGAGCACGTGGCAAGAATATAATGATTAACATGTAACCCCAATTTCATCTGGATGCCTCATGAGCAGAACGACTATGTCCTCTTCTATGAGCAGGAAGACCATTTAGATTATACTTAGTTTTATTTCGTATTCATTTCTATTTGATATTGTGTATTCATACGGAATTAAACGCAATTTCATCCGGATGCCTCATGAGCAGATCGACTATGTTCTCTTCTATGAGCAGGAAGACCTTCAAGAACTACCTCAGCAGGCACCACATACCCTACTGTAGACATCAGCGAGCACGTGGCATGAATATAATGATTCACATGTAAACCCAATTTCATCTGGATGCCTCATGAGCAGATTGACTATATTCTCTTCTATGAGCAGAAAGACCTTTCAGAGTATACTTAGTTTTATTCCGTATTTCTTTCTATTTTACATTATATTGTGTATATATATACGGAATTATTCAAATTCGTCGAAACACTAAGTCCCGACGAATTTTTTTACGCCATGTCCAGTCACAATTTTTTTTTTTCGAGATATGAAAAATTTTCACAAATTTTTTTTTTTGACCTGATCGAGTACAAGAAAATTGTTCGTACACACTTTTCCATATCTACTTTCGTTTTTGGGATACTGATGCTTTCATAAAAATAATTACATGATAGTGGAACTACCTACAGCCGACACCACATAGACATCTGCGAACACGTGGCATGAATATAATAATTCATATTTAACCACAATTCCATCTGAATGCCTCATGAGCAGAACGACTATGTTCTCTTCTATGAGCAGGAGGACCTTTTAGATTATATTAAGTTTTATTTCGTATTTCTTTCTATTTAATATTGTGTTTTTATACGGAATTATTTTCACGTCATGTCCGGTCACAATTTTTTTTTTCGAGATATGAAAATTTTTCTCCAATAACTTTTTGTTGACCTGATCGAGTACAAGAAAATTCTTTGTACATATTTTTCCATAATCAGTTTAGTTTTTGAGATTTTGATGCTTCCATAAAAATAATCACATCATTGTGGAACTACCTACAGCAGACACCACATAGCCTTCTGTAGACAACTGCGAGCACGTGGCATGAATTTAATGATTCACATGTAACCCCAATTTCATCCGGATGCCTCATGAGCAGAGCAGAACGACTATGTTCTCTTTATGAGCAGGAAGACCTTTCAGATTATACTTTGCTTTATTTCGTATTTCATTCTATTTTACAAGCAGAACGACTATGTTCTCTTCTATGAGCAGGAAGACCTTTTGATTATACTTGGTTTTATTTCGTATTTTTTTCTATTCTACATTATATTGTGTATATATAAGGAATTATTCAAATTCGTCGTAACGAAAATATTCGCCTAGTCCCGACCTTTTTTTTTTTCGAAATATGTAAAATTTTCACCATTAACTTTTTGTTGACCTGATCGAGTACAAGAAAATTCTTTGTACACACTTTTCCATATCTAGTTTAGTTTTTGAGATTTTGATGCTTTCATAAAAATAATTACATCATAGTGGAACTACCTACAGCAGACACCACATAGCCTACTGTAGGCATCTGCGAGCACGTGGCATGAGTATAATAATTCACATTTAACCCCAATTTCATCTGGATGCCTCATGAGCAAAACGACTATGTTCTCTTCTATGAGCAGGAAACCTTTAAGAACTACCTACAGCAGACACCACATAGCCTTCTGTAGACATCTGCGAGCACGTGGCATGAATATAATGATAAACATGTAACCCCAATTTCATCTGGATGCCTCATGAGCAGGACGACTATGTTCTCTTCTATGACCAGGAATATCTTTAAGAACTACCTACAGCAGACACCACATAGCCTTCTGTAGACATCTGCGAGCACGTGGCATGTTTATAATGATTCACATGTCCCAATTTCATCTGAAAGCCTCACGAGCAGAACGACTATGTCCTCTTGTATGAGCAGGAAGACCTTAGTTTTATTTCGTATTCCATTCTATTTGAAATTGTGTATTTATACGGAATTATTCAAATTCGTCGAAACACCAAGTCCCGACGAATTTTTTTACATGTCCAGTCACAATTTTTTTTTTCGAGATATGAAAAATTTTTACCTATAACTTTTTGTTGACCTGATCGAGTACAAGAAAATTCTTTGTACACACTTTTCCATATCTAGTTTAGTTTTTGAGATTTTGATGCTTTCATAAAAATAATTACATCATAGTGGAACTACCTACAGCAGACACCACATAGCCTTCTGTAGACATCTGCGAGCACGTGGCATGAATATAATGATAAACATGTAACCCCAATTTCATCTGGATGCCTCATGAGCAGGACGACTTTGTTCTCTTCTATGACCAGGAATACCTTTAAGAACTACCTACAGCAGACACCACATAACCTTCTGTAGACATCTGCGAGCACGTGGCATGAATATAATGATTAACATGTAACCCCAATTTCATCTGGATGCCTCATGAGCAGAACGACTATGTCCTCTTCTATGAGCAGGAAGACCATTTAGATTATACTTAGTTTTATTTCGTATTCATTTCTATTTGATATTGTGTATTCATACGGAATTAAACCCAATTTCATCTGGATGCCTCATGAGCAGATCGACTATGTTCTCTTCTATGAGCAGGAAGACCTTCAAGAACTACCTACAGCAGACACCACATACCCTACTGTAGACATCAGCGAGCACGTGGCATGAATATAATGATTCACATGTAAACCCAATTTCATCTGGATGCCTCATGAGCAGATTGACTATATTCTCTTCTATGAGCAGAAAGACCTTTCAGAGTATACTTAGTTTTATTCCGTATTTCTTTCTATTTTACATTATATTGTGTATATATATACGGAATTATTCAAATTCGTCGAAACACTAAGTCCCGACGAATTTTTTTACGCCATGTCCAGTCACAATTTTTTTTTTCGAGATATGAAAAATTTTCACAAATATTTTTTTGTTGACCTGATCGAGTACAAGAAAATTGTTCGTACACACTTTTCCATATCTACTTTCGTTTTTGGGATACTGATGCTTTCATAAAAATAATTACATCATAGTGGAACTACCTACAGCCGACACCACATAGACATCTGCGAGCACGTGGCATGAATATAATAATTCATATTTAACCAAAATTCCATCTGAATGCCTCATGAGCAGAACGACTATGTTCTCTTCTATGAGCAGGAGGACCTTTTAGATTATATTTAGTTTTATTTCGTATTTCTTTCTATTTAATATTGTTTTTTTATACGGAATTATTTTCTCGTCATGTCCGGTCACAATTTTTTTTTTCGAGATATGAAAATTTTTCTCCAATAACTTTTTGTTGACCTGATCGAGTACAAGAAAATTCTTTGTACATATTTTTCCATAATCAGTTTAGTTTTTGAGATTTTGATGCTTCCATAAAAATAATCACATCATTGTGGAACTACCTACAGCAGACACCACATAGCCTTCTGTAGACAACTGCGAGCACGTGGCATGAATTTAATGATTCACATGTAACCTCAATTTCATCCGGATGCCTCATGAGCAGAGCAGAACGACTATGTTCTCTTTATGAGCAGGAAGACCTTTCAGATTATACTTTGCTTTATTTCGTATTTCATTCTATTTTACATTATATTACAAGCAGAACGACTATGTTCTCTTCTATGAGCAGGAAGACCTTTTGATTATACTTGGTTTTATTTCGTATTTCTTTCTATTCTACATTATATTGTGTATATATAAGGAATTATTCAAATTCGTCGTAACGAAAATATTCGCCACGTCCCGACCATTTTTTTTTTTCGAAATATGTAAAATTTTCACCAATAACTTTTTGTTGACCTGATCGAGTACTAGAAAATTCTTTGTACACACTTTTCCATATCTAGTTTAGTTTTTGAGATTTTGATGATTTCATAAAAATAATTACATCATAGTGGAACTACCTACAGCAGATACCACATAGCCTTCTGTAGACATCTGCGAGCACGTGGCATGAATTTAATGATTAACATGTAACCCCAATTTCATCTGGATGCCTCATGAGCAGAACGACTATGTTCTCTTCTATGACCAGGAATACCTTTAAGAACTACCTACAGCAGACACCACGTAGCCTACTGTAGGCATCTGCGAGCACGTGGCATGTTTATAATGATTCACATGTCCCAATTTCATCTGAAAGCCTCACGAGCAGAACGACTATGTCCTCTTGTATGAGCAGGAAGACCTTAGTTTTATTTCGTATTCCCTTTCTATTTGATATTGTGTATTTATACGGAATTATTCAAATTCGTCGAAACACCAAGTCCCGACGAATTTTTTTACGACATGTCCAGTCACAATTCTTTTTTTCGAGATATGAAAAATTTTTGCCAATAACTTTTTGTTGACCTGATCGAGTACAAGAAAATTCTTTGTACACACTTTTCCATATCTAGTTTAGTTTTTGAGATTTTGATGCTTTCATAAAAATAATTACATCATAGTGGAACTACCTACAGCAGACACCACATAGCCTACTGTAGGCATCTGCGAGCAAGTGGCATGAACATAATGATTAACATGTAACCCCAATTTCATCTGGATGCCTCATGAGCAGGACGACTATGTTCTCTTCTATGACCAGGAATACCTTTAAGAACTACCTACAGCAGACACCACATAGCCTTCTGTAGACATCTGCGAGCACGTGGCATGAATATAATGATTAACATGTAACCCCAATTTCATCTGGATGCCTCATGAGCAGGACGACTATGTTCTCTTCTATGACCAGGAATACCTTTAAGAACTACCTACAGCAGACACCACATGGCCTACTGTAGACATCAGCGAGCACGTGGCATGAATATAATGATTCACATGTCCCAATTTCATCTGGATGCCTCATGAGCAGGACGACTATGTTCTCTTCTATGACCAGGAATACCTTTAAGAACTACCTACAGCAGACACCACATAGCCTCCTGTAGACATCTGCGAGCACGTGGCATGAAAATAATGATTAACATGTAACCCCAATTTCATCTGGTTGCCTCATGAGCAGAACGACTATGTCCTCTTCTATGAGCAGGAAGACCTTTTAGATTATACTTAGTTTTATTTCGTATTTCTTTCCATTTAACATTATACTGTATATATACGGAATTATACAAATTCGTCGAAACAAAAATATTCGCTAAGTCCCGACGAATTTTTTTACGCCATGTCCAGTCACAATTTTTTTTTCGAGATATGAAAAATTTTCACCAATAACTTTTTGTTGACCTGAGCGAGTACAAGAAAATTCTTTGTACACACTTTTCCATATCTAGTTCGGTTTTTGAGATTTTGATGCTTTCATAAAAATAATTACATCATAGTGGAACTACCTACAGCAGACACCACAAAGCCTACTGTAGGCATCTGCGAGCACGTGGCATGAATATAATGATTAACATGTAACCCCAATTTCATCTGGATGCCTCATGAGCAGGACGACTATGTTCTCTTCTATGACCAGGAATACCTTTAAGAACTACCTACAGCAGACACCACATAGCCTTCTGTAGACATCTGCGAGCACGTGGCATGAATATAATGATTAACATGTAACCCCAATTTCATCTGGATGCCTCATGAGCAGGACGACTATGTTCTCTTCTATGACCAGGAATACCTTTAAGAACTACCTACAGCAGACACCACATAGCCTTCTGTAGACATCTGCGAGCACGTGGCATGAATATAAAGATTAACATGTAACCCCAATTTCATCTGGATGCCTCATGAGCAGGACGACTATGTTCTCTTCTATGACCAGGAATACCTTTAAGAACTACCTACAGCAGACACCACATAGCCTTCTGTAGACATCTGCGAGCACGTGGCATGAATATGATGATTAACATGTAACCCCAATTTCATCTGGATGCCTCATGAGCAGAACGACTATGTCCTCTTCTATGAGCAGGAAGACCTTTTAGATTATACTTAGTTTTATTTCGTATTTCTTTCCATTTAACATTATACTGTATATATACGGAATTATACAAATTCGTCGAAACAAAAATATTCGCTAAGTCCCGACGAATTTTTTTACGCCATGTCCAGTCACAATTTTTTTTTCGAGATATGAAAAATTTTCACCAATAACTTTTTGTTGACCTGATCGAGTACTAGAAAATTCTTTGTACACACTTTTACATATCTAGTTTAGTTTTTGAGATTTTGATGCTTTCATAAAAATAATTACATCATAGTGGAACTACCTACAGCAGACACCACATAGCCTTCTGTAGACATCTGCGAGCACGTGGCATGAATATAATGATTAACATGTAACTCCAATTTCATCTGGATGCCTCATGAGCAGGACGACTATGTTCTCTTCTATGACCAGAATACCTTTAAGAACTACCTACAGCAGACACCACATAGCCTTCTGTAGACATCTGCGAGCACGTGGCATGAATATAATGATTAACATGTAACCCCAATTTTTTCTGGATGTCTCATGAGCAGGACGATTATGTTCTCTTCTATGACCAGGAATACCTTTAAGAACTACCTACAGCAGAAACCACATAGCCTTTTGTAGACATCTGCGAGCACGTGGCATGAATATAATGATTATATGTAACCCCAATTTCTTCTGGATGCCTCATGAGCAGAACGACTATGTTCTCTTCTATGACCAGGAATACCTTTAAGAACTACCTACAGCAGACACCACATAGCCTACTGTAGGCATCTGCGAACACGTGGCATGTTTATAATGATTCACATGTCCCAATTTCATCTGAAAGCCTCACGAGCAGAACGACTATGTCCTCTTGTATGAGCAGGAAGACCTTAGTTTTATTTCGTATTCCATTCTATTTGATATTGTGTATTTATACGGAATTATTCAAATTCGTCGAAACACCAAGTCCCGATTAATTTTTTTACGACATGTCCAGTCACAATTTTTTTTTTCGAGATATGAAAAATTTTTGCCAATAACTTTTTGTTGACCTGAGCGAGTACAAGAAAATTCTTTGTACACACTTTTCCATATCTAGTTTAGTTTTTGAGATTTTGATGCTTTCATAAAAATAATTACATCATAGTGGAACTACCTACAGCAGACACCACAAAGCCTACTGTAGGCATCTGCGAGCACGTGGCATGAATATAATGATTAACATGTAACCCCAATTTCATCTGGATGCCTCATGAGCAGGACGACTATGTTCTCTTCTATGACCAGGAATACCTTTAAGAACTACCTACAGCAGACACCACATAGCCTTCTGTAGACATCTGCGAGCACGTGGCATGAATATAAAGATTAACATGTAACCCCAATTTCATCTGGATGCCTCATGAGCAGGACGACTATGTTCTCTTCTATGACCAGGAATACCTTTAAGAACTACCTACAGCAGACACCACATAGCCTTCTGTAGACATCTGCGAGCACGTGGCATGAATATAATGATTAACATGTAACCCCAATTTCATCTGGATGCCTCATGAGCAGAACGACTATGTCCTCTTCTATGAGCAGGAAGACCTTTTAGATTATACTTAGTTTTATTTCGTATTTCTTTCCATTTAACATTATACTGTATATATACGGAATTATACAAATTCGTCGAAACAAAAATATTCGCTAAGTCCCGACGAATTTTTTACGCCATGTCCAGTCACAATTTTTTTTTCGAGATATGAAAAATTTTCACCAATAACTTTTTGTTGACCTGATCGAGTACTAGAAAATTCTTTGTACACACTTTTACATATCTAGTTTAGTTTTTGAGATTTTGATGCTTTCATAAAAATAATTACATCATAGTGGAACTACCTACAGCAGACACCACATAGCCTTCTGTAGACATCTGCGAGCACGTGGCATGAATATAATGATTAACATGTAACTCCAATTTCATCTGGATGCCTCATGAGCAGGACGACTATGTTCTCTTCTATGACCAGAATACCTTTAAGAACTACCTACAGCAGACACCACATAGCCTTCTGTAGACATCTGCGAGCACGTGGCATGAATATAATGATTAACATGTAACCCCAATTTTTTCTGGATGTCTCATGAGCAGGACGATTATGTTCTCTTCTATGACCAGGAATACCTTTAAGAACTACCTACAGCAGAAACCACATAGCCTTTTGTAGACATCTGCGAGCACGTGGCATGAATATAATGATTATATGTAACCCCAATTTCTTCTGGATGCCTCATGAGCAGAACGACTATGTTCTCTTCTATGACCAGGAATACCTTTAAGAACTACCTACAGCAGACACCACATAGCCTACTGTAGGCATCTGCGAGCACGTGGCATGTTTATAATGATTCACATGTCCCAATTTCATCTGAAAGCCTCACGAGCAGAACGACTATGTCCTCTTGTATGAGCAGGAAGACCTTAGTTTTATTTCGTATTCCATTCTATTTGATATTGTGTATTTATACGGAATTATTCAAATTTGTCGAAACACCAAGTCCCGATTAATTTTTTTACGACATGTCCAGTCACAATTTTTTTTTTCGAGATATGAAAAATTTTTTCCAATAACTTTTTGTTGACCTGAGCGAGTACAAGAAAATTCTTTGTACACACTTTTCCATATCTAGTTTAGTTTTTGAGATTTTGATGCTTTCATAAAAATAATTACATCATAGTGGAACTACAGCAGACACCACAAAGCCTACTGTAGGCATCTGCGAGCACGTGGCATGAATATAATGATTAACATGTAACCCCAATTTCATCTGGATGCCTCATGAGCAGGACGACTATGTTCTCTTCTATGACCAGGAATACCTTTAAGAACTACCTACAGCAGACACCACATAGCCTTCTGTAGACATCTGCGAGCACGTGGCATGAATATAATGATTAACATGTAACCCCAATTTTTTCTGGATGTCTCATGAGCAGGACGATTATGTTCTCTTCTATGACCAGGAATACCTTTAAGAACTACCTACAGCAGAAACCACATAGCCTTTTGTAGACATCTGCGAGCACGTGGCATGAATATAATGATTAACACTTACCACAATTTTATCTGGATGTCTCATGAGCAGGACGACTATGTTCTCTTCTATGACCAGGAATACCTTTAAGAACTACCTACAGCAGACACCACATAGCCTTTTGTAGACATCTGCGAGCACGTGGCATGAATATAATGATTAACATGTAACCCCAATTTCTTCTGGATGCCTCATGAGCAGAACGACTATGTTCTCTTCTATGACCAGAAATACCTTTAAGAACTACCTACAGCAGACACCACATAGCCTACTGTAGGCATCTCCGAGCACGTGGCATGTTTATAATGATTCACATGTCCCAATTTCATCTGAAAGCCTCACGAGCAGAACGACTATGTCCTCTTGTTTGAGCAGGAAGACCTTAGTTTTATTTCGTATTCCATTCTATTTGATATTGTGTATTTATACGGAATTATTCAAATTCGTCGAAACACCAAGTCCCGATGAATTTACGACATGTCCAGTCACAATTTTTTTTTTTCGAGATACGAAAAATTTTTGCCAATAACTTTTTGTTGACCTGATCGAGTACAAGAAAATTCTTTGTACACACTTTACCATATCTAGTTTAGTTTTTGAGATTTTGATGCTTTCATAAAAATAATTACATCATAGTGGAACTACAGCAGACACCACAAAGCCTACTGTAGGCATCTGCGAGCACGTGGCATGAATATAATGATTAACATGTAACCCCAATTTCATCTGGATGCCTCATGAGCAGGACGACTATGTTCTCTTCTATGACCAGGAATACCTTTAAGAACTACCTACAGCAGACACCACATAGCCTTCTGTAGACATCTGCGAGCACGTGGCATGAATATGATGATTAACATGTAACCCCAATTTCATCTGGATGCCTCATGAGCAGAACGACTATGTCCTCTTCTATGAGCAGGAAGACCTTTTAGATTATACTTAGTTTTATTTCGTATTTCTTTCCATTTAACATTATACTGTATATATACGGAATTATACAAATTCGTCGAAACAAAAATATTCGCTAAGTCCCGACGAATTTTTTTACGCCATGTCCAGTCACAATTTTTTTTTCGAGATATGAAAAATTTTCACCAATAACTTTTTGTTGACCTGATCGAGTACTAGAAAATTCTTTGTACACACTTTTACATATCTAGTTTAGTTTTTGAGATTTTGATGCTTACATAAAAATAATTACATCATAGTGGAACTACCTACAGCAGACACCACATAGCCTTCTGTAGACATCTGCGAGCACGTGGCATGAATATAATGATCAACATGTAACCCCAATTTCATCTGGATGCCTCATGAGCAGAACGACTATGTCCTCTTCTATGAGCAGGAAGACCTTTTAGATTATACTTAGTTTTATTTCGTATTTCTTTCCATTTAACATTATAATATATACGGAATTATACAAATTCGTCGAAACAAAAATATTCGCTAAGTCCCGACGAATTTTTTACGCCATGTCCAGTCACAATTTTTTTTTCGAGATATGAAAAATTTTCACCAATAACTTTTTGTTGACCTGATCGAGTACTAGAAAATTCTTTGTACACACTTTTACATATCTAGTTTAGTTTTTGAGATTTTGATGCTTTCATAAAAATAATTACATCATAGTGGAACTACCTACAGCAGACACCACATAGCCTTCTGTAGACATCTGCGTTCACGTGGCATGAATATAATGATTAACATGTAACCCCAATTTCATCTGGATGCCTCATGAGCAGGACGACTATGTTCTCTTCTATGACCAGAATACCTTTAAGAACTACCTACAGCAGACACCACATAGCCTTCTGTAGACATCTGCGAGCACGTGGCATGAATATAAAGATTAACATGTAACCCCAATTTCATCTGGATGCCTCATGAGCAGGACGACTATGTTCTCTTCTATGACCAGGAATACCTTTAAGAACTACCTACAGCAGACACCACATAGCCTTCTGTAGACATCTGCGAGCACGTGGCATGAATATAATGATTAACATGTAACCCCAATTTCATCTGGATGCCTCATGAGCAGAACGACTATGTCCTCTTCTATGAGCAGGAAGACCTTTTAGATTATACTTAGTTTTATTTCGTATTTCTTTCCATTTAACATTATACTGTATATATACGGAATTATACAAATTCGTCGAAACAAAAATATTCGCTATGTCCCGACGAATTTTTTTACGCCATGTCCAGTCACAATTTTTTTTTCGAGATATGAAAAATTTTCACCAATAACTTTTTGTTGACCTGATCGAGTACTAGAAAATTCTTTGTACACACTTTTACATATCTAGTTTAGTTTTTGAGATTTTGATGCTTTCATAAAAATAATTACATCATAGTGGAACTACCTACAGCAGACACCACATAGCCTTCTGTAGACATCTGCGAGCACGTGGCATGAATTTAATGATTAACATGTAACTCCAATTTCATCTGGATTCCTCATGAGCAGGACGACTATGTTCTCTTCTATGACCAGAATACCTTTAAGAACTACCTACAGCAGACACCACATAGCCTTCTGTAGACATCTGCGAGCACGTGGCATGAATATAATGATTAACATGTAACCCCAATTTTTTCTGGATGTCTCATGAGCAGGACGATTATGTTCTCTTCTATGACCAGGAATACCTTTAAGAACTACCTACAGCAGAAACCACATAGCCTTTTGTAGACATCTGCGAGCACGTGGCATGAATATAATGATTATATGTAACCCCAATTTCTTCTGGATGCCTCATGAGCAGAACGACTATGTTCTCTTCTATGACCAGGAATACCTTTAAGAACTACCTACAGCAGACACCACATAGCCTACTGTAGGCATCTGCGAGCACGTGGCATGTTTATAATGATTCACATGTCCCAATTTCATCTGAAAGCCTCACGAGCAGAACGACTATGTCCTCTTGTATGAGCAGGAAGACCTTAGTTTTATTTCGTATTCCATTCTATTTGATATTGTGTATTTATACGGAATTATTCAAATTCGTCGAAACACCAAGTCCCGATTAATTTTTTTACGACATGTCCAGTCACAATTTTTTTTTTCGAGATATGAAAAATTTTTGCCAATAACTTTTTGTTGACCTGAGCGAGTACAAGAAAATTCTTTGTACACACTTTTCCATATCTAGTTTAGTTTTTGAGATTTTGATGCTTTCATAAAAATAATTACATCATAGTGGAACTACCTACAGCAGACACCACAAAGCCTACTGTAGGCATCTGCGAGCACGTGGCATGAATATAATGATTAACATGTAACCCCAATTTCATCTGGATGCCTCATGAGCAGGACGACTATGTTCTCTTCTATGACCAGGAATACCTTTAAGAACTACCTACAGCAGACACCACATAGCCTTCTGTAGACATCTGCGAGCACGTGGCATGAATATAATGATTAACATGTAACCCCAATTTCATCTGGATGCCTCATGAGCAGGACGACTATGTTCTCTTCTATGACCAGGAATACCTTTAAGAACTACCTACAGCAGACACCACATAGCCTTCTGTAGACATCTGCGAGCACGTGGCATGAATATAAAGATTAACATGTAACCCCAATTTCATCTGGATGCCTCATGAGCAGGACGACTATGTTCTCTTCTATGACCAGGAATACCTTTAAGAACTACCTACAGCAGACACCACATAGACACCACATAGCCTTCTGTAGACATCTGCGAGCACGTGGCATGAATATAAAGATTAACATGTAACCCCAATTTCATCTGGATGCCTCATGAGCAGGACGACTATGTTCTCTTCTATGACCAGGAATACCTTTAAGAACTACCTACAGCAGACACCACATAGCCTTCTGTAGACATCTGCGAGCACGTGGCATGAATATAATGATTAACATGTAACCCCAATTTCATCTGGATGCCTCATGAGCAGAACGACTATGTCCTCTTCTATGAGCAGGAAGACCTTTTAGATTATACTTAGTTTTATTTCGTATTTCTTTCCATTTAACATTATACTGTATATATACGGAATTATACAAATTCGTCGAAACAAAAATATTCGCTAAGTCCCGACGAATTTTTTTACGCCATGTCCAGTCACAATTTTTTTTTCGAGATATGAAAAATTTTCACCAATAACTTTTTGTTGACCTGATCGAGTACTAGAAAATTCTTTGTACACACTTTTACATATCTAGTTTAGTTTTTGAGATTTTGATGCTTTCATAAAAATAATTACATCATAGTGGAACTACCTACAGCAGACACCACATAGCCTTCTGTAGACATCTGCGAGCACGTGGCATGAATATAATGATTAACATGTAACTCCAATTTCATCTGGATGCCTCATGAGCAGGACGACTATGTTCTCTTCTATGACCAGAATACCTTTAAGAACTACCTACAGCAGACACCACATAGCCTTCTGTAGACATCTGCGAGCACGTGGCATGAATATAATGATTAACATGTAACCCCAATTTTTTCTGGATGTCTCATGAGCAGGACGATTATGTTCTCTTCTATGACCAGGAATACCTTTAAGAACTACCTACAGCAGAAACCACATAGCCTTTTGTAGACATCTGCGAGCACGTGGCATGAATATAATGATTATATGTAACCCCAATTTCTTCTGGATGCCTCATGAGCAGAACGACTATGTTCTCTTCTATGACCAGGAATACCTTTAAGAACTACCTACAGCAGACACCACATAGCCTACTGTAGGCATCTGCGAGCACGTGGCATGTTTATAATGATTCACATGTCCCAATTTCATCTGAAAGCCTCACGAGCAGAACGACTATGTCCTCTTGTATGAGCAGGAAGACCTTAGTTTTATTTCGTATTCCATTCTATTTGATATTGTGTATTTATACGGAATTATTCAAATTTGTCGAAACACCAAGTCCCGATTAATTTTTTTACGACATGTCCAGTCACAATTTTTTTTTTCGAGATATGAAAAATTTTTTCCAATAACTTTTTGTTGACCTGAGCGAGTACAAGAAAATTCTTTGTACACACTTTTCCATATCTAGTTTAGTTTTTGAGATTTTGATGCTTTCATAAAAATAATTACATCATAGTGGAACTACAGCAGACACCACAAAGCCTACTGTAGGCATCTGCGAGCACGTGGCATGAATATAATGATTAACATGTAACCCCAATTTCATCTGGATGCCTCATGAGCAGGACGACTATGTTCTCTTCTATGACCAGGAATACCTTTAAGAACTACCTACAGCAGACACCACATAGCCTTCTGTAGACATCTGCGAGCACGTGGCATGAATATAATGATTAACATGTAACCCCAATTTTTTCTGGATGTCTCATGAGCAGGACGATTATGTTCTCTTCTATGACCAGGAATACCTTTAAGAACTACCTACAGCAGACACCACATAGCCTTCTGTAGACATCTGCGAGCACGTGGCATGAATATAAAGATTAACATGTAACCCCAATTTCATCTGGATGCCTCATGAGCAGGACGACTATGTTCTCTTCTATGACCAGGAATACCTTTAAGAACTACCTACAGCAGACACCACATAGCCTTTTGTAGACATCTGCGAGCACGTGGCATGAATATAATGATTAACATGTAACCCCAATTTCTTCTGGATGCCTCATGAGCAGAACGACTATGTTCTCTTCTATGACCAGGAATACCTTTAAGAACTACCTACAGCAGACACCACATAGCCTACTGTAGGCATCTCCGAGCACGTGGCATGTTTATAATGATTCACATGTCCCAATTTCATCTGAAAGCCTCACGAGCAGAACGACTATGTCCTCTTGTTTGAGCAGGAAGACCTTAGTTTTATTTCGTATTCCATTCTATTTGATATTGTGTATTTATACGGAATTATTCAAATTCGTCGAAACACCAAGTCCCGATGAATTTACGACATGTCCAGTCACAATTTTTTTTTTTCGAGATACGAAAAATTTTTGCCAATAACTTTTTGTTGACCTGATCGAGTACAAGAAAATTCTTTGTACACACTTTACCATATCTAGTTTAGTTTTTGAGATTTTGATGCTTTCATAAAAATAATTACATCATAGTGGAACTACAGCAGACACCACAAAGCCTACTGTAGGCATCTGCGAGCACGTGGCATGAATATAATGATTAACATGTAACCCCAATTTCATCTGGATGCCTCATGAGCAGGACGACTATGTTCTCTTCTATGACCAGGAATACCTTTAAGAACTACCTACAGCAGACACCACATAGCCTTCTGTAGACATCTGCGAGCACGTGGCATGAATATGATGATTAACATGTAACCCCAATTTCATCTGGATGCCTCATGAGCAGAACGACTATGTCCTCTTCTATGAGCAGGAAGACCTTTTAGATTATACTTAGTTTTATTTCGTATTTCTTTCCATTTAACATTATACTGTATATATACGGAATTATACAAATTCGTCGAAACAAAAATATTCGCTAAGTCCCGACGAATTTTTTTACGCCATGTCCAGTCACAATTTTTTTTTCGAGATATGAAAAATTTTCACCAATAACTTTTTGTTGACCTGATCGAGTACTAGAAAATTCTTTGTACACACTTTTACATATCTAGTTTAGTTTTTGAGATTTTGATGCTTACATAAAAATAATTACATCATAGTGGAACTACCTACAGCAGACACCACATAGCCTTCTGTAGACATCTGCGAGCACGTGGCATGAATATAATGATTAACATGTAACCCCAATTTCATCTGGATGCCTCATGAGCAGAACGACTATGTCCTCTTCTATGAGCAGGAAGACCTTTTAGATTATACTTAGTTTTATTTCGTATTTCTTTCCATTTAACATTATACTGTATATATACGGAATTATACAAATTCGTCGAAACAAAAATATTCGCTAAGTCCCGACGAATTTTTTACGCCATGTCCAGTCACAATTTTTTTTTCGAGATATGAAAAATTTTCACCAATAACTTTTTGTTGACCTGATCGAGTACTAGAAAATTCTTTGTACACACTTTTACATATCTAGTTTAGTTTTTGAGATTTTGATGCTTTCATAAAAATAATTACATCATAGTGGAACTACCTACAGCAGACACCACATAGCCTTCTGTAGACATCTGCGTTCACGTGGCATGAATATAATGATTAACATGTAACCCCAATTTCATCTGGATGCCTCATGAGCAGGACGACTATGTTCTCTTCTATGACCAGAATACCTTTAAGAACTACCTACAGCAGACACCACATAGCCTTCTGTAGACATCTGCGAGCACGTGGCATGAATATAAAGATTAACATGTAACCCCAATTTCATCTGGATGCCTCATGAGCAGGACGACTATGTTCTCTTCTATGACCAGGAATACCTTTAAGAACTACCTACAGCAGACACCACATAGCCTTCTGTAGACATCTGCGAGCACGTGGCATGAATATAATGATTAACATGTAACCCCAATTTCATCTGGATGCCTCATGAGCAGAACGACTATGTCCTCTTCTATGAGCAGGAAGACCTTTTAGATTATACTTAGTTTTATTTCGTATTTCTTTCCATTTAACATTATACTGTATATATACGGAATTATACAAATTCGTCGAAACAAAAATATTCGCTAAGTCCCGACGAATTTTTTTACGCCATGTCCAGTCACAATTTTTTTTTCGAGATATGAAAAATTTTCACCAATAACTTTTTGTTGACCTGATCGAGTACTAGAAAATTCTTTGTACACACTTTTACATATCTAGTTTAGTTTTTGAGATTTTGATGCTTTCATAAAAATAATTACATCATAGTGGAACTACCTACAGCAGACACCACATAGCCTTCTGTAGACATCTGCGAGCACGTGGCATGAATATAATGATTAACATGTAACTCCAATTTCATCTGGATGCCTCATGAGCAGGACGACTATGTTCTCTTCTATGACCAGAATACCTTTAAGAACTACCTACAGCAGACACCACATAGCCTTCTGTAGACATCTGCGAGCACGTGGCATGAATATAATGATTAACATGTAACCCCAATTTTTTCTGGATGTCTCATGAGCAGGACGATTATGTTCTCTTCTATGACCAGGAATACCTTTAAGAACTACCTACAGCAGAAACCACATAGCCTTTTGTAGACATCTGCGAGCACGTGGCATGAATATAATGATTATATGTAACCCCAATTTCTTCTGGATGCCTCATGAGCAGAACGACTATGTTCTCTTCTATGACCAGGAATACCTTTAAGAACTACCTACAGCAGACACCACATAGCCTACTGTAGGCATCTGCGAGCACGTGGCATGTTTATAATGATTCACATGTCCCAATTTCATCTGAAAGCCTCACGAGCAGAACGACTATGTCCTCTTGTATGAGCAGGAAGACCTTAGTTTTATTTCGTATTCCATTCTATTTGATATTGTGTATTTATACGGAATTATTCAAATTCGTCGAAACACCAAGTCCCGATTAATTTTTTTACGACATGTCCAGTCACAATTTTTTTTTTCGAGATATGAAAAATTTTTGCCAATAACTTTTTGTTGACCTGAGCGAGTACAAGAAAATTCTTTGTACACACTTTTCCATATCTAGTTTAGTTTTTGAGATTTTGATGCTTTCATAAAAATAATTACATCATAGTGGAACTACCTACAGCAGACACCACAAAGCCTACTGTAGGCATCTGCGAGCACGTGGCATGAATATAATGATTAACATGTAACCCCAATTTCATCTGGATGCCTCATGAGCAGGACGACTATGTTCTCTTCTATGACCAGGAATACCTTTAAGAACTACCTACAGCAGACACCACATAGCCTTCTGTAGACATCTGCGAGCACGTGGCATGAATATAATGATTAACATGTAACCCCAATTTCATCTGGATGCCTCATGAGCAGGACGACTATGTTCTCTTCTATGACCAGGAATACCTTTAAGAACTACCTACAGCAGACACCACATAGCCTTCTGTAGACATCTGCGAGCACGTGGCATGAATATAAAGATTAACATGTAACCCCAATTTCATCTGGATGCCTCATGAGCAGGACGACTATGTTCTCTTCTATGACCAGGAATACCTTTAAGAACTACCTACAGCAGACACCACATAGCCTTCTGTAGACATCTGCGAGCACGTGGCATGAATATAATGATTAACATGTAACCCCAATTTCATCTGGATGCCTCATGAGCAGAACGACTATGTCCTCTTCTATGAGCAGGAAGACCTTTTAGATTATACTTAGTTTTATTTCGTATTTCTTTCCATTTAACATTATACTGTATATATACGGAATTATACAAATTCGTCGAAACAAAAATATTCGCTAAGTCCCGACGAATTTTTTTACGCCATGTCCAGTCACAATTTTTTTTTCGAGATATGAAAAATTTTCACCAATAACTTTTTGTTGACCTGATCGAGTACTAGAAAATTCTTTGTACACACTTTTACATATCTAGTTTAGTTTTTGAGATTTTGATGCTTTCATAAAAATAATTACATCATAGTGGAACTACCTACAGCAGACACCACATAGCCTTCTGTAGACATCTGCGAGCACGTGGCATGAATATAATGATTAACATGTAACTCCAATTTCATCTGGATGCCTCATGAGCAGGACGACTATGTTCTCTTCTATGACCAGAATACCTTTAAGAACTACCTACAGCAGACACCACATAGCCTTCTGTAGACATCTGCGAGCACGTGGCATGAATATAATGATTAACATGTAACCCCAATTTTTTCTGGATGTCTCATGAGCAGGACGATTATGTTCTCTTCTATGACCAGGAATACCTTTAAGAACTACCTACAGCAGAAACCACATAGCCTTTTGTAGACATCTGCGAGCACGTGGCATGAATATAATGATTATATGTAACCCCAATTTCTTCTGGATGCCTCATGAGCAGAACGACTATGTTCTCTTCTATGACCAGGAATACCTTTAAGAACTACCTACAGCAGACACCACATAGCCTACTGTAGGCATCTGCGAGCACGTGGCATGTTTATAATGATTCACATGTCCCAATTTCATCTGAAAGCCTCACGAGCAGAACGACTATGTCCTCTTGTATGAGCAGGAAGACCTTAGTTTTATTTCGTATTCCATTCTATTTGATATTGTGTATTTATACGGAATTATTCAAATTTGTCGAAACACCAAGTCCCGATTAATTTTTTTACGACATGTCCAGTCACAATTTTTTTTTTCGAGATATGAAAAATTTTTTCCAATAACTTTTTGTTGACCTGAGCGAGTACAAGAAAATTCTTTGTACACACTTTTCCATATCTAGTTTAGTTTTTGAGATTTTGATGCTTTCATAAAAATAATTACATCATAGTGGAACTACAGCAGACACCACAAAGCCTACTGTAGGCATCTGCGAGCACGTGGCATGAATATAATGATTAACATGTAACCCCAATTTCATCTGGATGCCTCATGAGCAGGACGACTATGTTCTCTTCTATGACCAGGAATACCTTTAAGAACTACCTACAGCAGACACCACATAGCCTTCTGTAGACATCTGCGAGCACGTGGCATGAATATAATGATTAACATGTAACCCCAATTTTTTCTGGATGTCTCATGAGCAGGACGATTATGTTCTCTTCTATGACCAGGAATACCTTTAAGAACTACCTACAGCAGAAACCACATAGCCTTTTGTAGACATCTGCGAGCACGTGGCATGAATATAATGATTAACACTTACCACAATTTTATCTGGATGTCTCATGAGCAGGACGACTATGTTCTCTTCTATGACCAGGAATACCTTTAAGAACTACCTACAGCAGACACCACATAGCCTTTTGTAGACATCTGCGAGCACGTGGCATGAATATAATGATTAACATGTAACCCCAATTTCTTCTGGATGCCTCATGAGCAGAACGACTATGTTCTCTTCTATGACCAGGAATACCTTTAAGAACTACCTACAGCAGACACCACATAGCCTACTGTAGGCATCTCCGAGCACGTGGCATGTTTATAATGATTCACATGTCCCAATTTCATCTGAAAGCCTCACGAGCAGAACGACTATGTCCTCTTGTTTGAGCAGGAAGACCTTAGTTTTATTTCGTATTCCATTCTATTTGATATTGTGTATTTATACGGAATTATTCAAATTCGTCGAAACACCAATTCCCGATGAATTTACGACATGTCCAGTCACAATTTTTTTTTTTCGAGATACGAAAAATTTTTGCCAATAACTTTTTGTTGACCTGATCGAGTACAAGAAAATTCTTTGTACACACTTTACCATATCTAGTTTAGTTTTTGAGATTTTGATGCTTTCATAAAAATAATTACATCATAGTGGAACTACAGCAGACACCACAAAGCCTACTGTAGGCATCTGCGAGCACGTGGCATGAATATAATGATTAACATGTAACCCCAATTTCATCTGGATGCCTCATGAGCAGGACGACTATGTTCTCTTCTATGACCAGGAATACCTTTAAGAACTACCTACAGCAGACACCACATAGCCTTCTGTAGACATCTGCGAGCACGTGGCATGAATATGATGATTAACATGTAACCCCAATTTCATCTGGATGCCTCATGAGCAGAACGACTATGTCCTCTTCTATGAGCAGGAAGACCTTTTAGATTATACTTAGTTTTATTTCGTATTTCTTTCCATTTAACATTATACTGTATATATACGGAATTATACAAATTCGTCGGAACAAAAATATTCGCTAAGTCCCGACGAATTTTTTTACGCCATGTCCAGTCACAATTTTTTTTTCGAGATATGAAAAATTTTCACCAATAACTTTTTGTTGACCTGATCGAGTACTAGAAAATTCTTTGTACACACTTTTACATATCTAGTTTAGTTTTTGAGATTTTGATGCTTACATAAAAATAATTACATCATAGTGGAACTACCTACAGCAGACACCACATAGCCTTCTGTAGACATCTGCGAGCACGTGGCATGAATATAATGATTAACATGTAACCCCAATTTCATCTGGATGCCTCATGAGCAGAACGACTATGTCCTCTTCTATGAGCAGGAAGACCTTTTAGATTATACTTAGTTTTATTTCGTATTTCTTTCCATTTAACATTATACTGTATATATACGGAATTATACAAATTCGTCGAAACAAAAATATTCGCTAAGTCCCGACGAATTTTTTTACGCCATGTCCAGTCACAATTTTTTTTTCGAGATATGAAAAATTTTCACCAATAACTTTTTGTTGACCTGATCGAGTACTAGAAAATTCTTTGTACACACTTTTACATATCTAGTTTAGTTTTTGAGATTTTGATGCTTTCATAAAAATAATTACATCATAGTGGAACTACCTACAGCAGACACCACATAGCCTTCTGTAGACATCTGCGTTCACGTGGCATGAATATAATGATTAACATGTAACCCCAATTTCATCTGGATGCCTCATGAGCAGGACGACTATGTTCTCTTCTATGAGCAGGAAGACCTTTTAGATTATACTTAGTTTTATTTCGTATTTCTTTCCATTTAACATTATACTGTATATATACGGAATTATACAAATTCGTCGAAACAAAAATATTCGCTAAGTCCCGACGAATTTTTTACGCCATGTCCAGTCACAATTTTTTTTTCGAGATATGAAAAATTTTCACCAATAACTTTTTGTTGACCTGATCGAGTACTAGAAAATTCTTTGTACACACTTTTACATATCTAGTTTAGTTTTTGAGATTTTGATGCTTTCATAAAAATAATTACATCATAGTGGAACTACCTACAGCAGACACCACATAGCCTTCTGTAGACATCTGCGTTCACGTGGCATGAATATAATGATTAACATGTAACCCCAATTTCATCTGGATGCCTCATGAGCAGGACGACTATGTTCTCTTCTATGACCAGAATACCTTTAAGAACTACCTACAGCAGACACCACATAGCCTTCTGTAGACATCTGCGAGCACGTGGCATGAATATAAAGATTAACATGTAACCCCAATTTCATCTGGATGCCTCATGAGCAGGACGACTATGTTCTCTTCTATGACCAGGAATACCTTTAAGAACTACCTACAGCAGACACCACATAGCCTTCTGTAGACATCTGCGAGCACGTGGCATGAATATAATGATTAACATGTAACCCCAATTTCATCTGGATGCCTCATGAGCAGAACGACTATGTCCTCTTCTATGAGCAGGAAGACCTTTTAGATTATACTTAGTTTTATTTCGTATTTCTTTCCATTTAACATTATACTGTATATATACGGAATTATACAAATTCGTCGAAACAAAAATATTCGCTAAGTCCCGACGAATTTTTTTACGCCATGTCCAGTCACAATTTTTTTTTCGAGATATGAAAAATTTTCACCAATAACTTTTTGTTGACCTGATCGAGTACTAGAAAATTCTTTGTACACACTTTTACATATCTAGTTTAGTTTTTGAGATTTTGATGCTTTCATAAAAATAATTACATCATAGTGGAACTACCTACAGCAGACACCACATAGCCTTCTGTAGACATCTGCGAGCACGTGGCATGAATATAATGATTAACATGTAACTCCAATTTCATCTGGATTCCTCATGAGCAGGACGACTATGTTCTCTTCTATGACCAGAATACCTTTAAGAACTACCTACAGCAGACACCACATAGCCTTCTGTAGACATCTGCGAGCACGTGGCATGAATATAATGATTAACATGTAACCCCAATTTTTTCTGGATGTCTCATGAGCAGGACGATTATGTTCTCTTCTATGACCAGGAATACCTTTAAGAACTACCTACAGCAGAAACCACATAGCCTTTTGTAGACATCTGCGAGCACGTGGCATGAATATAATGATTATATGTAACCCCAATTTCTTCTGGATGCCTCATGAGCAGAACGACTATGTTCTCTTCTATGACCAGGAATACCTTTAAGAACTACCTACAGCAGACACCACATAGCCTACTGTAGGCATCTGCGAGCACGTGGCATGTTTATAATGATTCACATGTCCCAATTTCATCTGAAAGCCTCACGAGCAGAACGACTATGTCCTCTTGTATGAGCAGGAAGACCTTAGTTTTATTTCGTATTCCATTCTATTTGATATTGTGTATTTATACGGAATTATTCAAATTCGTCGAAACACCAAGTCCCGATTAATTTTTTTACGACATGTCCAGTCACAATTTTTTTTTTCGAGATATGAAAAATTTTTGCCAATAACTTTTTGTTGACCTGAGCGAGTACAAGAAAATTCTTTGTACACACTTTTCCATATCTAGTTTAGTTTTTGAGATTTTGATGCTTTCATAAAAATAATTACATCATAGTGGAACTACCTACAGCAGACACCACAAAGCCTACTGTAGGCATCTGCGAGCACGTGGCATGAATATAATGATTAACATGTAACCCCAATTTCATCTGGATGCCTCATGAGCAGGACGACTATGTTCTCTTCTATGACCAGGAATACCTTTAAGAACTACCTACAGCAGACACCACATAGCCTTCTGTAGACATCTGCGAGCACGTGGCATGAATATAATGATTAACATGTAACCCCAATTTCATCTGGATGCCTCATGAGCAGGACGACTATGTCCTCTTGTATGAGCAGGAAGACCTTAGTTTTATTTCGTATTCCATTCTATTTGATATTGTGTATTTATACGGAATTATTCAAATTTGTCGAAACACCAAGTCCCGATTAATTTTTTTACGACATGTCCAGTCACAATTTTTTTTTTCGAGATATGAAAAATTTTTTCCAATAACTTTTTGTTGACCTGAGCGAGTACAAGAAAATTCTTTGTACACACTTTTCCATATCTAGTTTAGTTTTTGAGATTTTGATGCTTTCATAAAAATAATTACATCATAGTGGAACTACAGCAGACACCACAAAGCCTACTGTAGGCATCTGCGAGCACGTGGCATGAATATAATGACTAACATGTAACCCCGATTTCATCTGGATGCCTCATGAGCAGGACGACTATGTTCTCTTCTATGACCAGGAATACCTTTAAGAACTACCTACAGCAGACACCACATAGCCTTCTGTAGACATCTGCGAGCACGTGGCATGAATATAATGATTAACATGTAACCCCAATTTTTTCTGGATGTCTCATGAGCAGGACGATTATGTTCTCTTCTATGACCAGGAATACCTTTAAGAACTACCTACAGCAGAAACCACATAGCCTTTTGTAGACATCTGCGAGCACGTGGCATGAATATAATGATTAACACTTACCACAATTTTATCTGGATGTCTCATGAGCAGGACGACTATGTTCTCTTCTATGACCAGGAATACCTTTAAGAACTACCTACAGCAGACACCACATAGCCTTTTGTAGACATCTGCGAGCACGTGGCATGAATATAATGATTAACATGTAACCCCAATTTCTTCTGGATGCCTCATGAGCAGAACGACTATGTTCTCTTCTATGACCAGGAATACCTTTAAGAACTACCTACAGCAGACACCACATAGCCTACTGTAGGCATCTCCGAGCACGTGGCATGTTTATAATGATTCACATGTCCCAATTTCATCTGAAAGCCTCACGAGCAGAACGACTATGTCCTCTTGTTTGAGCAGGAAGACCTTAGTTTTATTTCGTATTCCATTCTATTTGATATTGTGTATTTATACGGAATTATTCAAATTCGTCGAAACACCAAGTCCCGATGAATTTACGACATGTCCAGTCACAATTTTTTTTTTTCGAGATACGAAAAATTTTTGCCAATAACTTTTTGTTGACCTGATCGAGTACAAGAAAATTCTTTGTACACACTTTACCATATCTAGTTTAGTTTTTGAGATTTTGATGCTTTCATAAAAATAATTACATCATAGTGGAACTACAGCAGACACCACAAAGCCTACTGTAGGCATCTGCGAGCACGTGGCATGAATATAATGATTAACATGTAACCCCAATTTCATCTGGATGCCTCATGAGCAGGACGACTATGTTCTCTTCTATGACCAGGAATACCTTTAAGAACTACCTACAGCAGACACCACATAGCCTTCTGTAGACATCTGCGAGCACGTGGCATGAATATGATGATTAACATGTAACCCCAATTTCATCTGGATGCCTCATGAGCAGAACGACTATGTCCTCTTCTATGAGCAGGAAGACCTTTTAGATTATACTTAGTTTTATTTCGTATTTCTTTCCATTTAACATTATACTGTATATATACGGAATTATACAAATTCGTCGAAACAAAAATATTCGCTAAGTCCCGACGAATTTTTTTACGCCATGTCCAGTCACAATTTTTTTTTCGAGATATGAAAAATTTTCACCAATAACTTTTTGTTGACCTGATCGAGTACTAGAAAATTCTTTGTACACACTTTTACATATCTAGTTTAGTTTTTGAGATTTTGATGCTTACATAAAAATAATTACATCATAGTGGAACTACCTACAGCAGACACCACATAGCCTTCTGTAGACATCTGCGAGCACGTGGCATGAATATAATGATTAACATGTAACCCCAATTTCATCTGGATGCCTCATGAGCAGAACGACTATGTCCTCTTCTATGAGCAGGAAGACCTTTTAGATTATACTTAGTTTTATTTCGTATTTCTTTCCATTTAACATTATACTGTATATATACGGAATTATACAAATTCGTCGAAACAAAAATATTCGCTAAGTCCCGACGAATTTTTTACGCCATGTCCAGTCACAATTTTTTTTTCGAGATATGAAAAATTTTCACCAATAACTTTTTGTTGACCTGATCGAGTACTAGAAAATTCTTTGTACACACTTTTACATATCTAGTTTAGTTTTTGAGATTTTGATGCTTTCATAAAAATAATTACATCATAGTGGAACTACCTACAGCAGACACCACATAGCCTTCTGTAGACATCTGCGTTCACGTGGCATGAATATAATGATTAACATGTAACCCCAATTTCATCTGGATGCCTCATGAGCAGGACGACTATGTTCTCTTCTATGACCAGAATACCTTTAAGAACTACCTACAGCAGACACCACATAGCCTTCTGTAGACATCTGCGAGCACGTGGCATGAATATAAAGATTAACATGTAACCCCAATTTCATCTGGATGCCTCATGAGCAGGACGACTATGTTCTCTTCTATGACCAGGAATACCTTTAAGAACTACCTACAGCAGACACCACATGGCCTTCTGTAGACATCTGCGAGCACGTGGCATGAATATAATGATTAACATGTAACCCCAATTTCATCTGGATGCCTCATGAGCAGAACGACTATGTCCTCTTCTATGAGCAGGAAGACCTTTTAGATTATACTTAGTTTTATTTCGTATTTCTTTCCATTTAACATTATACTGTATATATACGGAATTATACAAATTCGTCGAAACAAAAATATTCGCTAAGTCCCGACGAATTTTTTTACGCCATGTCCAGTCACAATTTTTTTTTCGAGATATGAAAAATTTTCACCAATAACTTTTTGTTGACCTGATCGAGTACTAGAAAATTCTTTGTACACACTTTTACATATCTAGTTTAGTTTTTGAGATTTTGATGCTTTCATAAAAATAATTACATCATAGTGGAACTACCTACAGCAGACACCACATAGCCTTCTGTAGACATCTGCGAGCACGTGGCATGAATATAATGATTAACATGTAACTCCAATTTCATCTGGATGCCTCATGAGCAGGACGACTATGTTCTCTTCTATGACCAGAATACCTTTAAGAACTACCTACAGCAGACACCACATAGCCTTCTGTAGACATCTGCGAGCACGTGGCATGAATATAATGATTAACATGTAACCCCAATTTTTTCTGGATGTCTCATGAGCAGGACGATTATGTTCTCTTCTATGACCAGGAATACCTTTAAGAACTACCTACAGCAGAAACCACATAGCCTTTTGTAGACATCTGCGAGCACGTGGCATGAATATAATGATTATATGTAACCCCAATTTCTTCTGGATGCCTCATGAGCAGAACGACTATGTTCTCTTCTATGACCAGGAATACCTTTAAGAACTACCTACAGCAGACACCACATAGCCTACTGTAGGCATCTGCGAGCACGTGGCATGTTTATAATGATTCACATGTCCCAATTTCATCTGAAAGCCTCACGAGCAGAACGACTATGTCCTCTTGTATGAGCAGGAAGACCTTAGTTTTATTTCGTATTCCATTCTATTTGATATTGTGTATTTATACGGAATTATTCAAATTCGTCGAAACACCAAGTCCCGATTAATTTTTTTACGACATGTCCAGTCACAATTTTTTTTTTCGAGATATGAAAAATTTTTGCCAATAACTTTTTGTTGACCTGAGCGAGTACAAGAAAATTCTTTGTACACACTTTTCCATATCTAGTTTAGTTTTTGAGATTTTGATGCTTTCATAAAAATAATTACATCATAGTGGAACTACCTACAGCAGACACCACAAAGCCTACTGTAGGCATCTGCGAGCACGTGGCATGAATATAATGATTAACATGTAACCCCAATTTCATCTGGATGCCTCATGAGCAGGACGACTATGTTCTCTTCTATGACCAGGAATACCTTTAAGAACTACCTACAGCAGACACCACATAGCCTTCTGTAGACATCTGCGAGCACGTGGCATGAATATAAAGATTAACATGTAACCCCAATTTCATCTGGATGCCTCATGAGCAGGACGACTATGTTCTCTTCTATGACCAGGAATACCTTTAAGAACTACCTACAGCAGACACCACATAGCCTTCTGTAGACATCTGCGAGCACGTGGCATGAATATAATGATTAACATGTAACCCCAATTTCATCTGGATGCCTCATGAGCAGAACGACTATGTCCTCTTCTATGAGCAGGAAGACCTTTTAGATTATACTTAGTTTTATTTCGTATTTCTTTCCATTTAACATTATACTGTATATATACGGAATTATACAAATTCGTCGAAACAAAAATATTCGCTAAGTCCCGACGAATTTTTTTACGCCATGTCCAGTCACAATTTTTTTTTCGAGATATGAAAAATTTTCACCAATAACTTTTTGTTGACCTGATCGAGTACTAGAAAATTCTTTGTACACACTTTTACATATCTAGTTTAGTTTTTGAGATTTTGATGCTTTCATAAAAATAATTACATCATAGTGGAACTACCTACAGCAGACACCACATAGCCTTCTGTAGACATCTGCGAGCACGTGGCATGAATATAATGATTAACATGTAACTCCAATTTCATCTGGATGCCTCATGAGCAGGACGACTATGTTCTCTTCTATGACCAGAATACCTTTAAGAACTACCTACAGCAGACACCACATAGCCTTCTGTAGACATCTGCGAGCACGTGGCATGAATATAATGATTAACATGTAACCCCAATTTTTTCTGGATGTCTCATGAGCAGGACGATTATGTTCTCTTCTATGACCAGGAATACCTTTAAGAACTACCTACAGCAGAAACCACATAGCCTTTTGTAGACATCTGCGAGCACGTGGCATGAATATAATGATTATATGTAACCCCAATTTCTTCTGGATGCCTCATGAGCAGAACGACTATGTTCTCTTCTATGACCAGGAATACCTTTAAGAACTACCTACAGCAGACACCACATAGCCTACTGTAGGCATCTGCGAGCACGTGGCATGTTTATAATGATTCACATGTCCCAATTTCATCTGAAAGCCTCACGAGCAGAACGACTATGTCCTCTTGTATGAGCAGGAAGACCTTAGTTTTATTTCGTATTCCATTCTATTTGATATTGTGTATTTATACGGAATTATTCAAATTTGTCGAAACACCAAGTCCCGATTAATTTTTTTACGACATGTCCAGTCACAATTTTTTTTTTCGAGATATGAAAAATTTTTTCCAATAACTTTTTGTTGACCTGAGCGAGTACAAGAAAATTCTTTGTACACACTTTTCCATATCTAGTTTAGTTTTTGAGATTTTGATGCTTTCATAAAAATAATTACATCATAGTGGAACTACAGCAGACACCACAAAGCCTACTGTAGGCATCTGCGAGCACGTGGCATGAATATAATGATTAACATGTAACCCCAATTTCATCTGGATGCCTCATGAGCAGGACGACTATGTTCTCTTCTATGACCAGGAATACCTTTAAGAACTACCTACAGCAGACACCACATAGCCTTCTGTAGACATCTGCGAGCACGTGGCATGAATATAATGATTAACATGTAACCCCAATTTTTTCTGGATGTCTCATGAGCAGGACGATTATGTTCTCTTCTATGACCAGGAAAACCTTTAAGAACTACCTACAGCAGAAACCACATAGCCTTTTGTAGACATCTGCGAGCACGTGGCATGAATATAATGATTAACACTTACCACAATTTTATCTGGATGTCTCATGAGCAGGACGACTATGTTCTCTTCTATGACCAGGAATACCTTTAAGAACTACCTACAGCAGACACCACATAGCCTTTTGTAGACATCTGCGAGCACGTGGCATGAATATAATGATTAACATGTAACCCCAATTTCTTCTGGATGCCTCATGAGCAGAACGACTATGTTCTCTTCTATGACCAGGAATACCTTTAAGAACTACCTACAGCAGACACCACATAGCCTACTGTAGGCATCTCCGAGCACGTGGCATGTTTATAATGATTCACATGTCCCAATTTCATCTGAAAGCCTCACGAGCAGAACGACTATGTCCTCTTGTTTGAGCAGGAAGACCTTAGTTTTATTTCGTATTCCATTCTATTTGATATTGTGTATTTATACGGAATTATTCAAATTCGTCGAAACACCAAGTCCCGATGAATTTACGACATGTCCAGTCACAATTTTTTTTTTTCGAGATACGAAAAATTTTTGCCAATAACTTTTTGTTGACCTGATCGAGTACAAGAAAATTCTTTGTACACACTTTACCATATCTAGTTTAGTTTTTGAGATTTTGATGCTTTCATAAAAATAATTACATCATAGTGGAACTACAGCAGACACCACAAAGCCTACTGTAGGCATCTGCGAGCACGTGGCATGAATATAATGATTAACATGTAACCCCAATTTCATCTGGATGCCTCATGAGCAGGACGACTATGTTCTCTTCTATGACCAGGAATACCTTTAAGAACTACCTACAGCAGACACCACATAGCCTTCTGTAGACATCTGCGAGCACGTGGCATGAATATGATGATTAACATGTAACCCCAATTTCATCTGGATGCCTCATGAGCAGAACGACTATGTCCTCTTCTATGAGCAGGAAGACCTTTTAGATTATACTTAGTTTTATTTCGTATTTCTTTCCATTTAACATTATACTGTATATATACGGAATTATACAAATTCGTCGGAACAAAAATATTCGCTAAGTCCCGACGAATTTTTTTACGCCATGTCCAGTCACAATTTTTTTTTCGAGATATGAAAAATTTTCACCAATAACTTTTTGTTGACCTGATCGAGTACTAGAAAATTCTTTGTACACACTTTTACATATCTAGTTTAGTTTTTGAGATTTTGATGCTTACATAAAAATAATTACATCATAGTGGAACTACCTACAGCAGACACCACATAGCCTTCTGTAGACATCTGCGAGCACGTGGCATGAATATAATGATTAACATGTAACCCCAATTTCATCTGGATGCCTCATGAGCAGAACGACTATGTCCTCTTCTATGAGCAGGAAGACCTTTTAGATTATACTTAGTTTTATTTCGTATTTCTTTCCATTTAACATTATACTGTATATATACGGAATTATACAAATTCGTCGAAACAAAAATATTCGCTAAGTCCCGACGAATTTTTTTACGCCATGTCCAGTCACAATTTTTTTTTCGAGATATGAAAAATTTTCACCAATAACTTTTTGTTGACCTGATCGAGTACTAGAAAATTCTTTGTACACACTTTTACATATCTAGTTTAGTTTTTGAGATTTTGATGCTTTCATAAAAATAATTACATCATAGTGGAACTACCTACAGCAGACACCACATAGCCTTCTGTAGACATCTGCGTTCACGTGGCATGAATATAATGATTAACATGTAACCCCAATTTCATCTGGATGCCTCATGAGCAGGACGACTATGTTCTCTTCTATGACCAGAATACCTTTAAGAACTACCTACAGCAGACACCACATAGCCTTCTGTAGACATCTGCGAGCACGTGGCATGAATATAAAGATTAACATGTAACCCCAATTTCATCTGGATGCCTCATGAGCAGGACGACTATGTTCTCTTCTATGACCAGGAATACCTTTAAGAACTACCTACAGCAGACACCACATAGCCTTCTGTAGACATCTGCGAGCACGTGGCATGAATATAATGATTAACATGTAACCCCAATTTCATCTGGATGCCTCATGAGCAGAACGACTATGTCCTCTTCTATGAGCAGGAAGACCTTTTAGATTATACTTAGTTTTATTTCGTATTTCTTTCCATTTAACATTATACTGTATATATACGGAATTATACAAATTCGTCGAAACAAAAATATTCGCTAAGTCCCGACGAATTTTTTTACGCCATGTCCAGTCACAATTTTTTTTTCGAGATATGAAAAATTTTCACCAATAACTTTTTGTTGACCTGATCGAGTACTAGAAAATTCTTTGTACACACTTTTACATATCTAGTTTAGTTTTTGAGATTTTGATGCTTTCATAAAAATAATTACATCATAGTGGAACTACCTACAGCAGACACCACATAGCCTTCTGTAGACATCTGCGAGCACGTGGCATGAATATAATGATTAACATGTAACTCCAATTTCATCTGGATGCCTCATGAGCAGGACGACTATGTTCTCTTCTATGACCAGAATACCTTTAAGAACTACCTACAGCAGACACCACATAGCCTTCTGTAGACATCTGCGAGCACGTGGCATGAATATAATGATTAACATGTAACCCCAATTTTTTCTGGATGTCTCATGAGCAGGACGATTATGTTCTCTTCTATGACCAGGAATACCTTTAAGAACTACCTACAGCAGAAACCACATAGCCTTTTGTAGACATCTGCGAGCACGTGGCATGAATATAATGATTATATGTAACCCCAATTTCTTCTGGATGCCTCATGAGCAGAACGACTATGTTCTCTTCTATGACCAGGAATACCTTTAAGAACTACCTACAGCAGACACCACATAGCCTACTGTAGGCATCTGCGAGCACGTGGCATGTTTATAATGATTCACATGTCCCAATTTCATCTGAAAGCCTCACGAGCAGAACGACTATGTCCTCTTGTATGAGCAGGAAGACCTTAGTTTTATTTCGTATTCCATTCTATTTGATATTGTGTATTTATACGGAATTATTCAAATATGTCGAAACACCAAGTCCCGATTAATTTTTTTACGACATGTCCAGTCACAATTTTTTTTTTCGAGATATGAAAAATTTTTTCCAAAAACTTTTTGTTGACCTGAGCGAGTACAAGAAAATTCTTTGTACACACTTTTCCATATCTAGTTTAGTTTTTGAGATTTTGATGCTTTCATAAAAATAATTACATCATAGTGGAACTACAGCAGACACCACAAAGCCTACTGTAGGCATCTGCGAGCACGTGGCATGAATATAATGATTAACATGTAACCCCAATTTCATCTGGATGCCTCATGAGCAGGACGACTATGTTCTCTTCTATGACCAGGAATACCTTTAAGAACTACCTACAGCAGAAACCACATAGCCTTTTGTAGACATCTGCGAGCACGTGGCATGAATATAATGATTAACACTTACCACAATTTTATCTGGATGTCTCATGAGCAGGACGACTATGTTCTCTTCTATGACCAGGAATACCTTTAAGAACTACCTACAGCAGACACCACATAGCCTTTTGTAGACATCTGCGAGCACGTGGCATGAATATAATGATTAACATGTAACCCCAATTTCTTCTGGATGCCTCATGAGCAGAACGACTATGTTCTCTTCTATGACCAGGAATACCTTTAAGAACTACCTACAGCAGACACCACATAGCCTACTGTAGGCATCTCCGAGCACGTGGCATGTTTATAATGATTCACATGTCCCAATTTCATCTGAAAGCCTCACGAGCAGAACGACTATGTCCTCTTGTTTGAGCAGGAAGACCTTAGTTTTATTTCGTATTCCATTCTATTTGATATTGTGTATTTATACGGAATTATTCAAATTCGTCGAAACACCAAGTCCCGATGAATTTACGACATGTCCAGTCACAATTTTTTTTTTCGAGATACGAAAAATTTTTGCCAATAACTTTTTGTTGACCTGATCGAGTACAAGAAAATTCTTTGTACACACTTTACCATATCTAGTTTAGTTTTTGAGATTTTGATGCTTTCATAAAAATAATTACATCATAGTGGAACTACAGCAGACACCACAAAGCCTACTGTAGGCATCTGCGAGCACGTGGCATGAATATAATGATTAACATGTAACCCCAATTTCATCTGGATGCCTCATGAGCAGGACGACTATGTTCTCTTCTATGACCAGGAATACCTTTAAGAACTACCTACAGCAGACACCACATAGCCTTCTGTAGACATCTGCGAGCACGTGGCATGAATATGATGATTAACATGTAACCCCAATTTCATCTGGATGCCTCATGAGCAGAACGACTATGTCCTCTTCTATGAGCAGGAAGACCTTTTAGATTATACTTAGTTTTATTTCGTATTTCTTTCCATTTAACATTATACTGTATATATACGGAATTATACAAATTCGTCGAAACAAAAATATTCGCTAAGTCCCGACGAATTTTTTTACGCCATGTCCAGTCACAATTTTTTTTTCGAGATATGAAAAATTTTCACCAATAACTTTTTGTTGACCTGATCGAGTACTAGAAAATTCTTTGTACACACTTTTACATATCTAGTTTAGTTTTTGAGATTTTGATGCTTACATAAAAATAATTACATCATAGTGGAACTACCTACAGCAGACACCACATAGCCTTCTCTAGACATCTGCGAGCACGTGGCATGAATATAATGATTAACATGTAACCCCAATTTCATCTGGATGCCTCATGAGCAGAACGACTATGTCCTCTTCTATGAGCAGGAAGACCTTTTAGATTATACTTAGTTTTATTTCGTATTTCTTTCCATTTAACATTATACTGTATATATACGGAATTATACAAATTCGTCGAAACAAAAATATTCGCTAAGTCCCGACGAATTTTTTTACGCCATGTCCAGTCACAATTTTTTTTTCGAGATATGAAAAATTTTCACCAATAACTTTTTGTTGACCTGATCGAGTACTAGAAAATTCTTTGTACACACTTTTACATATCTAGTTTAGTTTTTGAGATTTTGATGCTTTCATAAAAATAATTACATCATAGTGGAACTACCTACAGCAGACACCACATAGCCTTCTGTAGACATCTGCGTTCACGTGGCATGAATATAATGATTAATATGTAACCCCAATTTCATCTGGATGCCTCATGAGCAGGACGACTATGTTCTCTTCTATGACCAGAATACCTTTAAGAACTACCTACAGCAGACACCACATAGCCTTCTGTAGACATCTGCGAGCACGTGGCATGAATATAATGATTAACATGTAACCCCAATTTCATCTGGATGCCTCATGAGCAGAACGACTATGTCCTCTTCTACGAGCAGGAAGACCTTTCAGATTATACTTAGTTTTATTTCGTATTTCTTTCCACTTAACATTATACTGTATATATACGGAATTATACAAATTCGTCGAAACAAAAATATTCGCTAAGTCCCGACGAATTTTTTTACGCCATGTCCAGTCACAATTTTTTTTTCGAGATATGAAAAATTTTCACCAATAACTTTTTGTTGACCTTATCCAGTACTAGAAAATTCTTTACACACTTTTCCATATCTAGTTTAGTTTTTGAGATTTTGATGCTTTCATAAAAATAATTACATCATAGTGGAACTACCTACAGCAGACACCACATAGCCTTCTGTAGACATCTGCGAGCACGTGGCATGAATATAATGATTAACATGTAACCCCAATTTCATCTGGATGCCTCATCAGCAGGACGACTATGTTCTCTTCTATGACCAGAATACCTTTAAGAACTACCTACAGCAGACACCACATAGCCTTCTGTAGACATCTGCGAGCACGTGGCATGAATATAATGATTAACACTTACCACAGCAGACACCACATAGCCTACTGTAGGCATCTCCGAGCACGTGGCATGTTTATAATGATTCACATGTCCCAATTTCATCTGAAAGCCTCACGAGCAGAACGACTATGTCCTCTTGTTTGAGCAGGAAGACCTTAGTTTTATTTCGTATTCCATTCTATTTGATATTGTGTATTTATACGGAACTATTCAAATTCGTCGAAACACCAAGTCCCGATGAATTTACGACATGTCCAGTCACAATTTTTTTTTTCGATATACGAAAAATTTTTGCCAATAACTTTTTGTTGACCTGATCGAGTACAAGAAAATTCTTTGTACACACTTTACCATATCTAGTTTAGTTTTTGAGATTTTGATGCTTTCATAAAAATAATTACATCATAGTGGAACTACAGCAGACACCACAAAGCCTACTGTAGGCATCTGCGAGCACGTTGCATGAATATAATGATTAACATGTAACCCCAATTTCATCTGGATGCCTCATGAGCAGGACGACTATGTTCTCTTCTATGACCAGGAATACCTTTAAGAACTACCTACAGCAGACACCACATAGCCTTCTGTAGACATCTGCGAACACGTGGCATGAATATAATGATTAACATGTAACCCCAATTTCATCTGGATGCCTTATGAGCAGAACGACTATGTCCTCTTCTATGAGCAGGAAGACCTTTTAGATTATACTTCTATGACGAATTTTTTTACGCCATGTCCAGTCACAATTTTTTTTTCGAGATATGAAAAATTTTCACCAATAACTTTTTGTTGACCTGATCGAGTACTAGAAAATTCTTTGTACACACTTTTACATATCTAGTTTAGTTTTTGAGATTTTGATGCTTTCATAAAAATAATTACATCATAGTGGAATTACCTACAGCAGACACCACATAGCCTTCTGTAGACATCTGCGAGCACGTGGCATGAATATAATGATTAACATGTAACCCCAATTTCATCTGGATGCCTCATGAGCAGGACGACTATGTTCTCTTCTATGACCAGAATACCTTCAAGAACTACCTACAGCAGACACCACATAGCCTTCTGTAGACATCTGCGAGCACGTGGCATGAATATAATGATTAACATGTAACCCCAATTTTTTCTGGATGACTCATGAGCAGGACGATTATGTTCTCTTCTATGACCAGGAATACCTTTAAGAACTACCTACAGCAGAAACCACATAGCCTTTTGTAGACATCTGCGAGCACGTGGCATGAATATTATGATTATATGTAACCCCAATTTCTTCTGGATGCCTCATGAGCAGAACGACTATGTTCTCTTCTATGACCAGGAATACCTTTAAGAACTACCTACAGCAGACACCACATAGCCTACTGTAGGCATCTGCGAGCACGTGGCATGTTTATAATGATTCACATGTCCCAATTTCATCTGAAAGCCTCACGAGCAGAACGACTATGTCCTCTTGTATGAGCAGGAAGACCTTAGTTTTATTTCGTATTCCTTTCTATTTGATATTGTGTATTTATACGGAATTATTCAAATTCGTCGAAACACCAAGTCCCGATTAATTTTTTTACGACATGTCCAGTCACAATTTTTTTTTTCGAGATATGAAAAATTTTTTCCAATAACTTTTTGTTGACCTGAGCGAGTACAAGAAAATTCTTTGTACACACTTTTCCATATCTAGTTTAGTTTTTGAGATTTTGATGCTTTCATAAAAATAATTACATCATAGTGGAACTACCTACAGCAGACACCACAACAAAGCCTACTGTAGGCATCTGCGAGCACGTGGCATGAATATAATGATTAACATGTATCCCCAATTTCATCTGGATGCCTCATGAGCAGGACGACTATGTTCTCTTCTATGACCAGGAATACCTTTAAGAACTACCTACAGCAGACACCACATAGCCTTCTGTAGACATCTGCGAGCACGTGGCATGAATATAATGATTAACATGTAACCCCAATTTCATCTGGATGCCTCATCAGCAGGACGACTATGTTCTCTTCTATGACCAGAATACCTTTAAGAACTACCTACAGCAGACACCACATAGCCTTCTGTAGACATCTGCGAGCACGTGGCATGAATATAATGATTAACACTTAACCCCAATTTTATCTGGATGTCTCATGAGCAGGACGACTATGTTCTCTTCTATGACCAGGAATACCTTTAAGAACTACCTACAGCAGACACCACATAGCCTTTTGTAGACATCTGCGAGCACGTGGCATGAATATAATGATTAACATGTAACCCCAATTTCTTCTGGATGCCTCATGAGCAGAACGACTATGTTCTCTTCTATGACCAGGAATACCTTTAAGAACTACCTACAGCAGACACCACATAGCCTACTGTAGGCATCTCCGAGCACGTGGCATGTTTATAATGATTCACATGTCCCAATTTCATCTGAAAGCCTCACGAGCAGAACGACTATGTCCTCTTGTTTGAGCAGGAAGACCTTAGTTTTATTTCGTATTCCATTCTATTTGATATTGTGTATTTATACGGAATTATTCAAATTCGTCGAAACACCAAGTCCCGATGAATTTACGACATGTCCAGTCACAATTTTTTTTTCGAGATACGAAAAATTTTTGCCAATAACTTTTTGTTGACCTGATCGAGTACAAGAAAATTCTTTGTACACACTTTACCATATCTAGTTTAGTTTTTGAGATTTTGATGCTTTCATAAAAATAATTACATCATAGTGGAACTACAGCAGACACCACAAAGCCTACTGTAGGCATCTGCGAGCACGTGGCATGTAACCCCAATTTCTTCTGGATGCCTCATGAGCAGAACGACTATGTTCTCTTCTATGACCAGGAATACCTTTAAGAACTACCTACAGCAGACACCACATAGCCTACTGTAGGCATCTCCGAGCACGTGGCATGTTTATAATGATTCACATGTCCCAATTTCATCTGAAAGCCTCACGAGCAGAACGACTATGTCCTCTTGTTTGAGCAGGAAGACCTTAGTTTTATTTCGTATTCCATTCTATTTGATATTGTGTATTTATACGGAATTATTCAAATTCGTCGAAACACCAAGTCCCGATGAATTTACGACATGTCCAGTCACAATTTTTTTTTTTCGAGATACGAAAAATTTTTGCCAATAACTTTTTGTTGACCTGATCGAGTACAAGAAAATTCTTTGTACACACTTTACCATATCTAGTTTAGTTTTTGAGATTTTGATGCTTTCATAAAAATAATTACATCATAGTGGAACTACAGCAGACACCACAAAGCCTACTGTAGGCATCTGCGAGCACGTGGCATGAATATAATGATTAACATGTAACACCAATTTCATCTGGATGCCTCATGAGCAGGACGACTATGTTCTCTTCTATGACCAGGAATACCTTTAAGAACTACCTACAGCAGACACCACATAGCCTTCTGTAGACATCTGCGAGCACGTGGCATGAATATGATGATTAACATGTAACCCCAATTTCATCTGGATGCCTCATGAGCAGAACGACTATGTCCTCTTCTATGAGCAGGAAGACCTTTTAGATTATACTTAGTTTTATTTCGTATTTCTTTCCATTTAACATTATACTGTATATACGGAATTATACAAATTCGTCGAAACAAAAATATTCGCTAAGTCCCGACGAATTTTTTTACGCCTTGTCCAGTCACAATTTTTTTTTCGAGATATGAAAAATTTTCACCAATAACTTTTTGTTGACCTGATCGAGTACTAGAAAATTCTTTGTACACACTTTTACATATCTAGTTTAGTTTTTGAGATTTTGATGCTTACATAAAAATAATTACATCATAGTGGAACTACCTACAGCAGACACCACATAGCCTTCTGTAGACATCTGCGAGCACGTGGCATGAATATAATGATTAACATGTAACCCCAATTTCATCTGGATGCCTCATGAGCAGGACGACTATGTTCTCTTCTATGACCAGAATACCTTTAAGAACTACCTACAGCAGACACCACATAGCCTTCTGTAGACATCTGCGAGCACGTGGCATGAATATAATGATTAACATGTAACCCCAATTTTTTCTGGATGTCTCATGAGCAGGACGATTATGTTCTCTTCTATGACCAGGAATACCTTTAAGAACTACCTACAGCAGAAACCACATAGCCTTTTGTAGACATCTGCGAGCACGTGGCATGAATATAATGATTATATGTAACCCCAATTTCTTCTGGATGCCTCATGAGCAGAACGACTATGTTCTCTTCTATGACCAGGAATACCTTTAAGAACTACCTACAGCAGACACCACATAGCCTTCTGTAGACATCTGCGAGCACGTGGCATGAATATGATGATTAACATGTAACCCCAATTTCATCTGGATGCCTCATGAGCAGAACGACTATGTCCTCTTCTATGAGCAGGAAGACCTTTTAGATTATACTTAGTTTTATTTCGTATTTCTTTCCATTTAACATTATACTGTATATATACGGAATTATACAAATTCGTCGAAACAAAAATATTCGCTAAGTCCCGACGAATTTTTTTACGCCTTGTCCAGTCACAATTTTTTTTTCGAGATATGAAAAATTTTCACCAATAACTTTTTGTTGACCTGATCGAGTACTAGAAAATTCTTTGTACACACTTTTACATATCTAGTTTAGTTTTTGAGATTTTGATGCTTACATAAAAATAATTACATCATAGTGGAACTACCTACAGCAGACACCACATAGCCTTCTGTAGACATCTGCGAGCACGTGGCATGAATATAATGATTAACATGTAACCCCAATTTCATCTGGATGCCTCATGAGCAGGACGACTATGTTCTCTTCTATGACCAGAATACCTTTAAGAACTACCTACAGCAGACACCACATAGCCTTCTGTAGACATCTGCGAGCACGTGGCATGAATATAATGATTAACATGTAACCCCAATTTTTTCTGGATGTCTCATGAGCAGGACGATTATGTTCTCTTCTATGACCAGGAATACCTTTAAGAACTACCTACAGCAGAAACCACATAGCCTTTTGTAGACATCTGCGAGCACGTGGCATGAATATAATGATTATATGTAACCCCAATTTCTTCTGGATGCCTCATGAGCAGAACGACTATGTTCTCTTCTATGACCAGGAATACCTTTAAGAACTACCTACAGCAGACACCACATAGCCTACTGTAGGCATCTGCGAGCACGTGGCATGTTTATAATGATTCACATGTCCCAATTTCATCTGAAAGCCTCACGAGCAGAACGACTATGTCCTCTTGTTTGAGCAGGAAGACCTTAGTTTTATTTCGTATTCCATTCTATTTGATATTGTGTATTTATACGGAATTATTCAAATTCGTCGAAACACCAAGTCCCGATGAATTTACGACATGTCCAGTCACAATTTTTTTTTTCGAGATACGAAAAATTTTTGCCAATAACTTTATGTTGACCTGATCGAGTACAAGAAAATTCTTTGTACACACTTTTACATATCTAGTTTAGTTTTTGAGATTTTGATGCTTTCATAAAAATAATTACATCATAGTGGAACTACCTACAGCAGACACCACATAGCCTTCTGTAGACATCTGCGTTCACGTGGCATGAATATAATGATTAACATGTAACCCCAATTTCATCTGGATGCCTCATGAGCAGGACGACTATGTTCTCTTCTATGACCAGAATACCTTTAAGAACTACCTACAGCAGACACCACATAGCCTTCTGTAGACATCTGCGAGCACGTGGCATGAATATAAAGATTAACATGTAACCCCAATTTCATCTGGATGCCTCATGAGCAGGACGACTATGTTCTCTTCTATGACCAGGAATACCTTTAAGAACTACCTACAGCAGACACCACATAGCCTTCTGTAGACATCTGCGAGCACGTGGCATGAATATAATGATTAACATGTAACCCCAATTTCATCTGGATGCCTCATGAGCAGAACGACTATGTCCTCTTCTATGAGCAGGAAGACCTTTTAGATTATACTTAGTTTTATTTCGTATTTCTTTCCATTTAACATTATACTGTATATATACGGAATTATACAAATTCGTCGAAACAAAAATATTCGCCAAGTCCCGACGAATTTTTTTACGCCATGTCCAGTCACAATTTTTTTTTCGAGATATGAAAAATTTTCACCAATAACTTTTTGTTGACCTGATCGAGTACTAGAAAATTCTTTGTACACACTTTTACATATCTAGTTTAGTTTTTGAGATTTTGATGCTTTCATAAAAATAATTACATCATAGTGGAACTACCTACAGCAGACACCACATAGCCTTCTGTAGACATCTGCGAGCACGTGGCATGAATATAATGATTAACATGTAACTCCAATTTCATCTGGATGCCTCATGAGCAGGACGACTATGTTCTCTTCTATGACCAGAATACCTTTAAGAACTACCTACAGCAGACACCACATAGCCTTCTGTAGACATCTGCGAGCACGTGGCATGAATATAATGATTAACATGTAACCCCAATTTTTTCTGGATGTCTCATGAGCAGGACGATTATGTTCTCTTCTATGACCAGGAATACCTTTAAGAACTACCTACAGCAGAAACCACATAGCCTTTTGTAGACATCTGCGAGCACGTGGCATGAATATAATGATTATATGTAACCCCAATTTCTTCTGGATGCCTCATGAGCAGAACGACTATGTTCTCTTCTATGACCAGGAATACCTTTAAGAACTACCTACAGCAGACACCACATAGCCTACTGTAGGCATCTGCGAGCACGTGGCATGTTTATAATGATTCACATGTCCCAATTTCATCTGAAAGCCTCACGAGCAGAACGACTATGTCCTCTTGTATGAGCAGGAAGACCTTAGTTTTATTTCGTATTCCATTCTATTTGATATTGTGTATTTATACGGAATTATTCAAATATGTCGAAACACCAAGTCCCGATTAATTTTTTTACGACATGTCCAGTCACAATTTTTTTTTTCGAGATATGAAAAATTTTTTCCAAAAACTTTTTGTTGACCTGAGCGAGTACAAGAAAATTCTTTGTACACACTTTTCCATATCTAGTTTAGTTTTTGAGATTTTGATGCTTTCATAAAAATAATTACATCATAGTGGAACTACAGCAGACACCACAAAGCCTACTGTAGGCATCTGCGAGCACGTGGCATGAATATAATGATTAACATGTAACCCCAATTTCATCTGGATGCCTCATGAGCAGGACGACTATGTTCTCTTCTATGACCAGGAATACCTTTAAGAACTACCTACAGCAGAAACCACATAGCCTTTTGTAGACATCTGCGAGCACGTGGCATGAATATAATGATTAACACTTACCACAATTTTATCTGGATGTCTCATGAGCAGGACGACTATGTTCTCTTCTATGACCAGGAATACCTTTAAGAACTACCTACAGCAGACACCACATAGCCTTTTGTAGACATCTGCGAGCACGTGGCATGAATATAATGATTAACATGTAACCCCAATTTCTTCTGGATGCCTCATGAGCAGAACGACTATGTTCTCTTCTATGACCAGGAATACCTTTAAGAACTACCTACAGCAGACACCACATAGCCTACTGTAGGCATCTCCGAGCACGTGGCATGTTTATAATGATTCACATGTCCCAATTTCATCTGAAAGCCTCACGAGCAGAACGACTATGTCCTCTTGTTTGAGCAGGAAGACCTTAGTTTTATTTCGTATTCCATTCTATTTGATATTGTGTATTTATACGGAATTATTCAAATTCGTCGAAACACCAAGTCCCGATGAATTTACGACATGTCCAGTCACAATTTTTTTTTTCGAGATACGAAAAATTTTTGCCAATAACTTTTTGTTGACCTGATCGAGTACAAGAAAATTCTTTGTACACACTTTACCATATCTAGTTTAGTTTTTGAGATTTTGATGCTTTCATAAAAATAATTACATCATAGTGGAACTACAGCAGACACCACAAAGCCTACTGTAGGCATCTGCGAGCACGTGGCATGAATATAATGATTAACATGTAACCCCAATTTCATCTGGATGCCTCATGAGCAGGACGACTATGTTCTCTTCTATGACCAGGAATACCTTTAAGAACTACCTACAGCAGACACCACATAGCCTTCTGTAGACATCTGCGAGCACGTGGCATGAATATGATGATTAACATGTAACCCCAATTTCATCTGGATGCCTCATGAGCAGAACGACTATGTCCTCTTCTATGAGCAGGAAGACCTTTTAGATTATACTTAGTTTTATTTCGTATTTCTTTCCATTTAACATTATACTGTATATATACGGAATTATACAAATTCGTCGAAACAAAAATATTCGCTAAGTCCCGACGAATTTTTTTACGCCATGTCCAGTCACAATTTTTTTTTCGAGATATGAAAAATTTTCACCAATAACTTTTTGTTGACCTGATCGAGTACTAGAAAATTCTTTGTACACACTTTTACATATCTAGTTTAGTTTTTGAGATTTTGATGCTTACATAAAAATAATTACATCATAGTGGAACTACCTACAGCAGACACCACATAGCCTTCTCTAGACATCTGCGAGCACGTGGCATGAATATAATGATTAACATGTAACCCCAATTTCATCTGGATGCCTCATGAGCAGAACGACTATGTCCTCTTCTATGAGCAGGAAGACCTTTTAGATTATACTTAGTTTTATTTCGTATTTCTTTCCATTTAACATTATACTGTATATATACGGAATTATACAAATTCGTCGAAACAAAAATATTCGCTAAGTCCCGACGAATTTTTTTACGCCATGTCCAGTCACAATTTTTTTTTCGAGATATGAAAAATTTTCACCAATAACTTTTTGTTGACCTGATCGAGTACTAGAAAATTCTTTGTACACACTTTTACATATCTAGTTTAGTTTTTGAGATTTTGATGCTTTCATAAAAATAATTACATCATAGTGGAACTACCTACAGCAGACACCACATAGCCTTCTGTAGACATCTGCGTTCACGTGGCATGAATATAATGATTAATATGTAACCCCAATTTCATCTGGATGCCTCATGAGCAGGACGACTATGTTCTCTTCTATGACCAGAATACCTTTAAGAACTACCTACAGCAGACACCACATAGCCTTCTGTAGACATCTGCGAGCACGTGGCATGAATATAATGATTAACATGTAACCCCAATTTCATCTGGATGCCTCATGAGCAGAACGACTATGTCCTCTTCTACGAGCAGGAAGACCTTTCAGATTATACTTAGTTTTATTTCGTATTTCTTTCCACTTAACATTATACTGTATATATACGGAATTATACAAATTCGTCGAAACAAAAATATTCGCTAAGTCCCGACGAATTTTTTTACGCCATGTCCAGTCACAATTTTTTTTTCGAGATATGAAAAATTTTCACCAATAACTTTTTGTTGACCTTATCCAGTACTAGAAAATTCTTTACACACTTTTCCATATCTAGTTTAGTTTTTGAGATTTTGATGCTTTCATAAAAATAATTACATCATAGTGGAACTACCTACAGCAGACACCACATAGCCTTCTGTAGACATCTGCGAGCACGTGGCATGAATATAATAATTAACATGTAACCCCAATTTCATCTGGATGCCTCATCAGCAGGACGACTATGTTCTCTTCTATGACCAGAATACCTTTAAGAACTACCTACAGCAGACACCACATAGCCTTCTGTAGACATCTGCGAGCACGTGGCATGAATATAATGATTAACACTTACCACAGCAGACACCACATAGCCTACTGTAGGCATCTCCGAGCACGTGGCATGTTTATAATGATTCACATGTCCCAATTTCATCTGAAAGCCTCACGAGCAGAACGACTATGTCCTCTTGTTTGAGCAGGAAGACCTTAGTTTTATTTCGTATTCCATTCTATTTGATATTGTGTATTTATACGGAACTATTCAAATTCGTCGAAACACCAAGTCCCGATGAATTTACGACATGTCCAGTCACAATTTTTTTTTTCGATATACGAAAAATTTTTGCCAATAACTTTTTGTTGACCTGATCGAGTACAAGAAAATTCTTTGTACACACTTTACCATATCTAGTTTAGTTTTTGAGATTTTGATGCTTTCATAAAAATAATTACATCATAGTGGAACTACAGCAGACACCACAAAGCCTACTGTAGGCATCTGCGAGCACGTTGCATGAATATAATGATTAACATGTAACCCCAATTTCATCTGGATGCCTCATGAGCAGGACGACTATGTTCTCTTCTATGACCAGGAATACCTTTAAGAACTACCTACAGCAGACACCACATAGCCTTCTGTAGACATCTGCGAACACGTGGCATGAATATAATGATTAACATGTAACCCCAATTTCATCTGGATGCCTTATGAGCAGAACGACTATGTCCTCTTCTATGAGCAGGAAGACCTTTTAGATTATACTTCTATGACGAATTTTTTTACGCCATGTCCAGTCACAATTTTTTTTTCGAGATATGAAAAATTTTCACCAATAACTTTTTGTTGACCTGATCGAGTACTAGAAAATTCTTTGTACACACTTTTACATATCTAGTTTAGTTTTTGAGATTTTGATGCTTTCATAAAAATAATTACATCATAGTGGAATTACCTACAGCAGACACCACATAGCCTTCTGTAGACATCTGCGAGCACGTGGCATGAATATAATGATTAACATGTAACCCCAATTTCATCTGGATGCCTCATGAGCAGGACGACTATGTTCTCTTCTATGACCAGAATACCTTCAAGAACTACCTACAGCAGACACCACATAGCCTTCTGTAGACATCTGCGAGCACGTGGCATGAATATAATGATTAACATGTAACCCCAATTTTTTCTGGATGACTCATGAGCAGGACGATTATGTTCTCTTCTATGACCAGGAATACCTTTAAGAACTACCTACAGCAGAAACCACATAGCCTTTTGTAGACATCTGCGAGCACGTGGCATGAATATTATGATTATATGTAACCCCAATTTCTTCTGGATGCCTCATGAGCAGAACGACTATGTTCTCTTCTATGACCAGGAATACCTTTAAGAACTACCTACAGCAGACACCACATAGCCTACTGTAGGCATCTGCGAGCACGTGGCATGTTTATAATGATTCACATGTCCCAATTTCATCTGAAAGCCTCACGAGCAGAACGACTATGTCCTCTTGTATGAGCAGGAAGACCTTAGTTTTATTTCGTATTCCTTTCTATTTGATATTGTGTATTTATACGGAATTATTCAAATTCGTCGAAACACCAAGTCCCGATTAATTTTTTTACGACATGTCCAGTCACAATTTTTTTTTTCGAGATATGAAAAATTTTTTCCAATAACTTTTTGTTGACCTGAGCGAGTACAAGAAAATTCTTTGTACACACTTTTCCATATCTAGTTTAGTTTTTGAGATTTTGATGCTTTCATAAAAATAATTACATCATAGTGGAACTACCTACAGCAGACACCACAACAAAGCCTACTGTAGGCATCTGCGAGCACGTGGCATGAATATAATGATTAACATGTATCCCCAATTTCATCTGGATGCCTCATGAGCAGGACGACTATGTTCTCTTCTATGACCAGGAATACCTTTAAGAACTACCTACAGCAGACACCACATAGCCTTCTGTAGACATCTGCGAGCACGTGGCATGAATATAATGATTAACATGTAACCCCAATTTCATCTGGATGCCTCATCAGCAGGACGACTATGTTCTCTTCTATGACCAGAATACCTTTAAGAACTACCTACAGCAGACACCACATAGCCTTCTGTAGACATCTGCGAGCACGTGGCATGAATATAATGATTAACACTTAACCCCAATTTTATCTGGATGTCTCATGAGCAGGACGACTATGTTCTCTTCTATGACCAGGAATACCTTTAAGAACTACCTACAGCAGACACCACATAGCCTTTTGTAGACATCTGCGAGCACGTGGCATGAATATAATGATTAACATGTAACCCCAATTTCTTCTGGATGCCTCATGAGCAGAACGACTATGTTCTCTTCTATGACCAGGAATACCTTTAAGAACTACCTACAGCAGACACCACATAGCCTACTGTAGGCATCTCCGAGCACGTGGCATGTTTATAATGATTCACATGTCCCAATTTCATCTGAAAGCCTCACGAGCAGAACGACTATGTCCTCTTGTTTGAGCAGGAAGACCTTAGTTTTATTTCGTATTCCATTCTATTTGATATTGTGTATTTATACGGAATTATTCAAATTCGTCGAAACACCAAGTCCCGATGAATTTACGACATGTCCAGTCACAATTTTTTTTTCGAGATACGAAAAATTTTTGCCAATAACTTTTTGTTGACCTGATCGAGTACAAGAAAATTCTTTGTACACACTTTACCATATCTAGTTTAGTTTTTGAGATTTTGATGCTTTCATAAAAATAATTACATCATAGTGGAACTACAGCAGACACCACAAAGCCTACTGTAGGCATCTGCGAGCACGTGGCATGTAACCCCAATTTCTTCTGGATGCCTCATGAGCAGAACGACTATGTTCTCTTCTATGACCAGGAATACCTTTAAGAACTACCTACAGCAGACACCACATAGCCTACTGTAGGCATCTCCGAGCACGTGGCATGTTTATAATGATTCACATGTCCCAATTTCATCTGAAAGCCTCACGAGCAGAACGACTATGTCCTCTTGTTTGAGCAGGAAGACCTTAGTTTTATTTCGTATTCCATTCTATTTGATATTGTGTATTTATACGGAATTATTCAAATTCGTCGAAACACCAAGTCCCGATGAATTTACGACATGTCCAGTCACAATTTTTTTTTTTCGAGATACGAAAAATTTTTGCCAATAACTTTTTGTTGACCTGATCGAGTACAAGAAAATTCTTTGTACACACTTTACCATATCTAGTTTAGTTTTTGAGATTTTGATGCTTTCATAAAAATAATTACATCATAGTGGAACTACAGCAGACACCACAAAGCCTACTGTAGGCATCTGCGAGCACGTGGCATGAATATAATGATTAACATGTAACACCAATTTCATCTGGATGCCTCATGAGCAGGACGACTATGTTCTCTTCTATGACCAGGAATACCTTTAAGAACTACCTACAGCAGACACCACATAGCCTTCTGTAGACATCTGCGAGCACGTGGCATGAATATGATGATTAACATGTAACCCCAATTTCATCTGGATGCCTCATGAGCAGAACGACTATGTCCTCTTCTATGAGCAGGAAGACCTTTTAGATTATACTTAGTTTTATTTCGTATTTCTTTCCATTTAACATTATACTGTATATATACGGAATTATACAAATTCGTCGAAACAAAAATATTCGCTAAGTCCCGACGAATTTTTTTACGCCTTGTCCAGTCACAATTTTTTTTTCGAGATATGAAAAATTTTCACCAATAACTTTTTGTTGACCTGATCGAGTACTAGAAAATTCTTTGTACACACTTTTACATATCTAGTTTAGTTTTTGAGATTTTGATGCTTACATAAAAATAATTACATCATAGTGGAACTACCTACAGCAGACACCACATAGCCTTCTGTAGACATCTGCGAGCACGTGGCATGAATATAATGATTAACATGTAACCCCAATTTCATCTGGATGCCTCATGAGCAGGACGACTATGTTCTCTTCTATGACCAGAATACCTTTAAGAACTACCTACAGCAGACACCACATAGCCTTCTGTAGACATCTGCGAGCACGTGGCATGAATATAATGATTAACATGTAACCCCAATTTTTTCTGGATGTCTCATGAGCAGGACGATTATGTTCTCTTCTATGACCAGGAATACCTTTAAGAACTACCTACAGCAGAAACCACATAGCCTTTTGTAGACATCTGCGAGCACGTGGCATGAATATAATGATTATATGTAACCCCAATTTCTTCTGGATGCCTCATGAGCAGAACGACTATGTTCTCTTCTATGACCAGGAATACCTTTAAGAACTACCTACAGCAGACACCACATAGCCTACTGTAGGCATCTGCGAGCACGTGGCATGTTTATAATGATTCACATGTCCCAATTTCATCTGAAAGCCTCACGAGCAGAACGACTATGTCCTCTTGTTTGAGCAGGAAGACCTTAGTTTTATTTCGTATTCCATTCTATTTGATATTGTGTATTTATACGGAATTATTCAAATTCGTCGAAACACCAAGTCCCGATGAATTTACGACATGTCCAGTCACAATTTTTTTTTTCGAGATACGAAAAATTTTTGCCAATAACTTTATGTTGACCTGATCGAGTACAAGAAAATTCTTTGTACACACTTTACCATATCTAGTTTAGTTTTTGAGATTTTGATGCTTTCATAAAAATAATTACATCATAGTGGAACTACAGCAGACACCACAAAGCCTACTGTAGGCATCTGCGAGCACGTGGCATGTAACCCCAATTTCTTCTGGATGCCTCATGAGCAGAACGACTATGTTCTCTTCTATGACCAGGAATACCTTTAAGAACTACCTACAGCAGACACCACATAGCCTACTGTAGGCATCTGCGAGCACGTGGCATGTTTATAATGATTCACATGTCCCAATTTCATCTGAAAGCCTCACGAGCAGAACGACTATGTCCTCTTGTATGAGCAGGAAGACCTTAGTTTTATTTCGTATTCCATTCTATTTGATATTGTGTATTTATACGGAATTATTCAATTTCGTCGAAACACCAAGTCCCGATGAATTTTTTTACGACATGTCCAGTCACAATTTTTTTTTTCGAGATATGAAAAATTTTTGTCAATAACTTTTTGTTGACCTGATCGAGTACAAGAAAATTCTTTGTACACACTTTACCATATCTAGTTTAGTTTTTGAGATTTTGATGCTTTCATGAAAATAATTACATCATAGTGGAACTACAGCAGACACCACAAAGCCTACTGTAGGCATCTGCGAGCACGTGGCATGAATATAATGATTAACATGTAACACCAATTTCATCTGGATGCCTCATGAGCAGGACGACTATGTTCTCTTCTATGACCAGGAATACCTTTAAGAACTACCTACAGCAGACACCACATAGCCTTCTGTAGACATCTGCGAGCACGTGGCATGAATATAATGATTAACATGTAACCCCAATTTCATCTGGATGCCTCATGAGCAGAACGACTATGTCCTCTTCTATGAGCAGGAAGACCTTTCAGATTATACTTAGTTTTATTTCGTATTTCTTTCCACTTAACATTATACTGTATATATACGGAATTATACAAATTCGTCGAAACAAAATAAGTCCCGACGAATTTTTTTACGCCATGTCCAGTCACAATTTTTTTTTCGAGATATGAAAAATTTTCACCAATAACTTTTTGTTGACCTTATCGAGTACTAGAAAATTCTTTACACACTTTTCCATATCTAGTTTAGTTTTTGAGATTTTGATGCTTTCATAAAAATAATTACATCATAGTGGAACTACCTACAGCAGACACCACATAGCCTTCTGTAGACATCTGCGAGCACGTGGCATGAATATAATGATTAACATGTAACCCCAATTTCATCTGGATGCCTCATCAGCAGGACGACTATGTTCTCTTCTATGACCAGAATACCTTTAAGAACTACCTACAGCAGACACCACATAGCCTTCTGTAGACATCTGCGAGCACTTGGCATGAATATAATGATTAACATGTAACCCCAATTTTATCTGGATGTCTCATGAGCAGGACGACTATGTTCTCTTCTATGACCAGGAATACCTTTAAGAACTACCTACAGCAGACACCACATAGCCTTTTGTAGACATCTGCGAGCACGTGGCATGAATATAATGATTAACATGTAACCCCAATTTCTTCTGGATGCCTCATGAGCAGAACGACTATGTTCTCTTCTATGACCAGGAATACCTTTAAGAACTACCTACAGCAGACACCACATAGCCTACTGTAGGCATCTCCGAGCACGTGGCATTTTTATAATGATTCACATGTCCCAATTTCATCTGAAAGCCTCACGAGCAGAACGACTATGTCCTCTTGTTTGAGCAGGAAGACCTTAGTTTTATTTCGTATTCCATTCTATTTGATATTGTGTATTTATACGGAATTATTCAAATTCGTAGAAACACCAAGTCCCGATGAATTTACGACATGTCCAGTCACAATTTTTTTTTTCGAGATACGAAAAATTTTTGCCAATAACTTTTTGTTGACCTGATCGAGTACAAGAAAATTCTTTGTACACACTTTACCATATCTAGTTTAGTTTTTGAGATTTTGATGCTTTCATAAAAATAATTACATCATAGTGGAACTACAGCAGACACCACAAAGCCTACTGTAGGCATCTGCGAGCACGTGGCATGTAACCCCAATTTTTTCTGGATGCCTCATGAGCAGAACGACTATGTTCTCTTCTATGACCAGGAATACCTTTAAGAACTACCTACAGCAGACACCACATAGCCTTCTGTAGACATCTGCGAGCACGTGGCATGAATATAATGATTAACATGTAACCCCAATTTCATCTGGATGCCTCATGAGCAGAACGACTATGTCCTCTTCTATGAGCAGGAAGACCTTTCAGATTATACTTAGTTTTATTTCGTATTTCTTTCCACTTAACATTATACTGTATATATACGGAATTATACAAATTCGTCGAAACAAAAATATTCGCTAAGTCCCGACGAATTTTTTTACGCCATGTCCAGTCACAATTTTTTTTTCGAGATATGAAAAATTTTCACCAATAACTTTTTGTTGACCTTATCGAGTACTAGAAAATTCTTTACACACTTTTCCATATCTAGTTTAGTTTTTGAGATTTTGATGCTTTCATAAAAATAATTACATCATAGTGGAACTACCTACAGCAGACACCACATAGCCTTCTGTAGACATCTGCGAGCACGTGGCATGAATATAATGATTAACATGTAACCCCAATTTCATCTGGATGCCTCATCAGCAGGACGACTATGTTCTCTTCTATGACCAGAATACCTTTAAGAACTACCTACAGCAGACACCACATAGCCTTCTGTAGACATCTGCGAGCACTTGGCATGAATATAATGATTAACATGTAACCCCAATTTTATCTGGATGTCTCATGAGCAGGACGACTATGTTCTCTTCTATGACCAGGAATACCTTTAAGAACTACCTACAGCAGACACCACATAGCCTTTTGTAGACATCTGCGAGCACGTGGCATGAATATAATGATTAACATGTAACCCCAATTTCTTCTGGATGCCTCATGAGCAGAACGACTATGTTCTCTTCTATGACCAGGAATACCTTTAAGAACTACCTACAGCAGACACCACATAGCCTACTGTAGGCATCTCCGAGCACGTGGCATTTTTATAATGATTCACATGTCCCAATTTCATCTGAAAGCCTCACGAGCAGAACGACTATGTCCTCTTGTTTGAGCAGGAAGACCTTACTTTTATTTCGTATTCCATTCTATTTGATATTGTGTATTTATACGGAATTATTCAAATTCGTAGAAACACCAAGTCCCGATGAATTTACGACATGTCCAGTCACAATTTTTTTTTTCGAGATACGAAAAATTTTTGCCAATAACTTTTTGTTGACCTGATCGAGTACAAGAAAATTCTTTGTACACACTTTACCATATCTAGTTTAGTTTTTGAGATTTTGATGCTTTCATAAAAATAATTACATCATAGTGGAACTACAGCAGACACCACAAAGCCTACTGTAGGCATCTGCGAGCACGTGGCATGTAACCCCAATTTTTTCTGGATGCCTCATGAGCAGAACGACTATGTTCTCTTCTATGACCAGGAATACCTTTAAGAACTACCTACAGCAGACACCACATAGCCTACTGTAGGCATCTGCGAGCACGTGGCATGTTTATAATGATTCACATGTCCCAATTTCATCTGAAAGCCTCACGAGCAGAACGACTATGTCCTCTTGTATGAGCAGGAAGACCTTAGTTTTATTTCGTATTCCATTCTATTTGATATTGTGTATTTATACGGAATTATTCAAATTCGTCGAAACACCAAGTCCCGATGAATTTTTTTACGACATGTCCAGTCACAATTTTTTTTTTCGAGATATGAAAAATTTTTGCCAATAACTTTTTGTTGACCTGATCGAGTACAAGAAAATTCTTTGTACACACTTTACCATATCTAGTTTAGTTTTTGAGATTTTGATGCTTTCATGAAAATAATTACATCATAGTGGAACTACAGCAGACACCACAAAGCCTACTGTAGGCATCTGCGGGCACGTGGCATGAATATAATGATTAACATGTAACCCCAATTTCATCTGGATGCCTCATGAGCAGGACGACTATGTTCTCTTCTATGACCAGGAATACCTTTAAGAATTACCTACAGCAGACACCACATAGCCTTCTGTAGACATCTGCGAGCACGTGGCATGAATATAATGATTAACATGTAACCTCAATTTCATCTGGATGCCTCATGAGCAGAACGACTATGTCCTCTTCTATGAGCAGGAAGACCTTTTAGATTATACTTAGTTTTATTTCGTATTTCTTTCCATTTAACATTATTCTGTATATATACGGAATTATACAAATTCGTCGAAACAAAAATATTCGCTAAGTCCCGACGAATTTTTTTACGCCGTGTTACAATTTTTTTTTCGAGATATGAAAAATTTTCACCAATAACTTTTTGTTGACCTGATCGAGTACAAGAAAGTTCTTTGTGCACACTTTTCCGTATCGAGTTTAGTTTTTGAGATTTTGATGCTTCCATAAAAATAATTACATCATTCTGGAACTACCTATAGCATACACCACATAGCCTACTGTAGACATCTGCGAGCACGTGGCATGAGCATGATCACATGTGAACCCAATTTCATCTGGATGGCTCATGAGCAGAACGACTATGTCCTCTTCTATGAGCAGGAAGACCTTTCAGATTATACTTAGTTTTATTTCGTATTCCTTTCTATTTGATTTTGTGTATTCATACGGAATTAAACCTTATTTCATCTGGATGCCTCATGAGCAGATTGACTATATTCTCTTCTATGAGCAGGAAGACCTTTCAGAGTATACGTAGTTTTATTCCGTATTTCTTTCTATTTTACATTATATTGTGTATATATACGGAATTATGCAAATTCGTCGAAATAAGTACCAACGAATTTTTATACGTCAAGTCCGGTCACAATTTTTTTTTTCGAGATATAAAAAATTTTCACCAATAACTTTTTTTTGACCTGACCGATTACACGAAAATTCTTCGTACACATTTTTCCGTATCAAGTTTAGTTTATGAGAGTTTGATGCTTCCATAAAAATAATTACATAATTCTGGAACTACCTAGAGCAGACACCACATAGCCTACTGTGGACATCTGCGAGCACGTGGCATGAACATGATCACATGTAAACCCAATTTCATGTGGATGCCTCATGAGCAGATCGACTATGTTCTCTTCTATGAGCAGCAAGACCTTTTAGAACTACCTACAGCAGACACCACATAGCCTACTGTAGACATCAGCGACCACGGGGCATGAATATAATGATTAACATGTAACCCCAATTTCATCTGAATGCCTCATGAGCAGAACGACTATGTCCTCTTCTATCAGCAGGAAGACCTTTTAGATTATACTTAGTTTTATTTCGTATTTCTTTCCATTTAACATTATACTGTATATATACGGAATTATACAAATTCGTCGAAACACTAAGTCCCAAAGAATTTTTATACGCCAAGTCCAGTCACAAATTTTTTTTTTCGAGATATGAAAAATTTTCACCAATAACTTTTTGTTTGATCGAGTACAGGAAAATTATTAATACACACTTTTCCTTATCTAGTTTAGTTTTTGAGATTTTGATGCTTCCATAAAAATAATTACATCATTGTGGAACTACCTATAGCAGACACCACATAGCCTACTGTAGACATCTGCAAGCTCGTGGCATGAACATGATCACATGTAAACCCAATTTCATCTGGATGCCTCATGAGCAGATCGACTATGTTCTCTTCTATGAGCAGGAAGACCTTCAAGAACTACCTACAGCAGACACCACATAGCCTACTGTAGACATGAGCGAGCACGTGGCATGAATATAATGATTCACATGTAAACCCAGTTTCATCTGGATGCCTCATGAGCAGATTGACTATGTCCTCTTCTATGAGCAGGAAGACCATTTAGATTATACTTAGTTTTATTTCGTATTCATTTCTATTTGATATTGTGTATTCATACAGAATTAAACCCAACTTCATCTGGATGCCTCATGAGCAGATCGACTATGTTCTCTTCTATGAGCAGGAAGACCTTCAAGAACTACCTACAGCAGACACCACATAGCCTACTGTAGACATCAGCGAGCACGTGGCATGAATATAATGATTCACATGTAAACCCAATTTCATCTGGATGCCTCATGAGCAGATTGACTATATTCTCTTCTATGAGCAGAAAGACCTTTCAGAGTATACTTAGTTTTATTCCGTATTTCTTTCTATTTTACAATATATTGTGTATATATATATACGGAAAAATTCAAATTCGTCGAAACACTAAGTCCCGACGAATTTTTTTACCCCATGTCCAGTCACAATTTTTTTTTTTTCGAGATATGAAAAATTTTCACAAATATTATTTTGTTGACCTGATCGAGTACAAGAAAATTGTTCGTACACACTTTTCCATATCTACTTTAGTTTTTGGGATACTGATGCTTTCATAAAAATAATTACATCATAGTGGAACTACCTACAGCCGACACCACATAGACATCTGCGAGCACGTGGCATGAATATAATAATTCATATTTAACCACAATTCCATCTGAATGCCTCATGAGCAGAACGACTATGTTCTCTTCTATGAGCAGGAGGACCTTTTAGATTATATTTAGTTTTATTTCGTATTTCTTTCTATTTAATATTGTGTTTTTATACGGAATTATTTTCACGTCATGTCCGGTCACAATGTTTTTTTTCGAGATATGAAAATTTTTCTCCAATAACTTTTTGTTGACCTGATCGAGTACAAGAAAATTCTTTGTACACACTTTTCCATATCTAGTTTAATTTTTGAGATTTTGATGCTTTCATAAAAATAATTACATCATAGTGGAACTACCTACAGCAGAAACCACATTGCTTCTGTAGACATCTGCGAGCACGTGGCATGAAAATAATGATTAACATGTAACCCCAATTTCATCTGGATGCCTCATGAGCAGGACGACTATGTTCTCTTCTATGACCAGGAATACCTTTAAGAACTACCTACAGCAGACACCACATAGCCTTTTGTAGACATCTGCGAGCACGTGGCATGAATATAATGATTAACATGTAACCCCAATTTCATCTGGATGCCTCATGAGCAGAACGACTATGTTCTCTTCTATGAGCAGCAAGTCCTTTAAGAACTACCTACAGCAGACACCACATAGCCTACTGTAGACATCAGCGACCACGTGGCATGAATATAATGATTCACATGTAAACCCAATTTCATCTGGATGCCTCATGAGCAGAACGACTATGTCCTCTTCTATGAGCAGGAAGACCATTTAGATTATACTTAGTTTTATTTCGTATTCATTTCTATTTGTTATTGTGTATTCATACGGAATTAAACCCAATTTCATCTGGATGCCTCATGAGCAGATCGACTATGTTCTCTGATGAGCAGGAAGACCTTCAAGAACTACCTACAGCAGACACCACATAGCCTTCTGTAGGCATCTGCGAGCACGTGGCATGTTTATAATAATTCACATGTCCCAATTTCATCTGAAAGCCTCACGAGCAGAACGACTATGTCCTCTTCTATGAGCAGGAAGACCTTAGTTTTATTTCGTATTCCATTCTATTTGATATTGTGTATTTATACGGAATTATTCAAATTCGTCGAAACACCAAGTCCCGATTAATTTTTTTACGACATGTCCAGTCACAATTTTTTTTTTCGAGATATTAAAAAAAATTTTCCAATAACTTTTTGTTGACCTGAGCGAGTACAAGAAAATTCTTTGTACACACTTTTCCATATCTAGTTTAGTTTTTGAGATTTTGATGCTTTCATAAAAATAATTACATCATAGTGGAACTACCTACAGCAGACACCACAAAGCCTACTGTAGGCATCTGCGAGCACGTGGCATGAATATAATGATTAACATGTAACCCCAATTTCATCTGGATGCCTCATGAGCAGGACGACTATGTTCTCTTCTATGACCAGGAATACCTTTAAGAACTACCTACAACAGACACCACATAGCCTTCTGTAGACATCTGCGAGCACGTGGCATGAATATAATGATTAACATGTAACCCCAATTTCATCTGGATGCCTCATGAGCAGAACGACTATGTCCTCTTCCATGAGCAGGAAGACCTTTCAGATTATACTTAGTTTTATTTCGTATTTCTTTCCACTTAACATTATACTGTATATATACGGAATTATACAAATTCGTCGAAACAAAAATATTCGCTAAGTCCCGACGAATTTTTTTACGCCATGTCCAGTCACAATTTTTTTTTCGATATATGAAAAATTTTCACCAATAACTTTTTGTTGACCTTATCGAGTACTAGAAAATTCTTTACACACTTTTCCATATCTAGTTTAGTTTTTGAGATTTTGATGCTTTCATAAAAATAATTACATCATAGTGGAACTACCTACAGCAGACACCACATAGCCTTCTGTAGACATCTGCGAGCACGTGGCATGAATATAATGATTAACATGTAACCCCAATTTCATCTGGATGCCTCATCAGCAGGACGACTATGTTCTCTTCTATGACCAGAATACCTTTAAGAACTACCTACAGCAGACATCACATAGCCTTCTGTAGACATCTGCGAGCACGTGGCATGAATATAATGATTAACATGTAACCCCAATTTTATCTGGATGTCTCATGAGCAGGACGACTATGTTCTCTTCTAAGACCAGGAATACCTTTAAGAACTACCTACAGCAGACACCACATAGCATTTTGTAGACATCTGCGAGCACGTGGCATGAATATAATGATTAACATGTAACCCCAATTTCTTCTGGATGCCTCATGAGCAGAACGACTATGTTCTCTTCTATGACCAGGAATACCTTTAAGAACTACCTACAGCAGACACCACATAGCCTACTGTAGGCATCTCCGAGCACGTGGCATGTTTATAATGATTCACATGTCCCAATTTCATCTGAAAGCCTCACGAGCAGAACGACTATGTCCTCTTGTTTGAGCAGGAAGACCTTACTTTTATTTCGTATTCCATTCTATTTGATATTGTGTATTTATACGGAATTATTCAAATTCGTAGAAACACCAAGTCCCGATGAATTTACGACATGTCCAGTCACAATTTTTTTTTTCGAGATACGAAAAATTTTTGCCAATAACTTTTTGTTGACCTGATCGAGTACAAGAAAATTCTTTGTACACACTTTACCATATCTAGTTTAGTTTTTGAGATTTTGATGCTTTCATAAAAATAATTACATCATAGTGGAACTACAGCAGACACCACAAAGCCTACTGTAGGCATCTGCGAGCACGTGGCATGTAACCCCAATTTTTTCTGGATGCCTCATGAGCAGAACGACTATGTTCTCTTCTATGACCAGGAATACCTTTAAGAACTACCTACAGCAGACACCACATAGCCTACTGTAGGCATCTGCGAGCACGTGGCATGTTTATAATGATTCACATGTCCCAATTTCATCTGAAAGCCTCACGAGCAGAACGACTATGTCCTCTTGTATGAGCAGGAAGACCTTAGTTTTATTTCGTATTCCATTCTATTTGATATTGTGTATTTATACGGAATTATTCAAATTCGTCGAAACACCAAGTCCCGATGAATTTTTTTACGACATGTCCAGTCACAATTTTTTTTTTCGAGATATGAAAAATTTTTGCCAATAACTTTTTGTTGACCTGATCGAGTACAAGAAAATTCTTTGTACACACTTTACCATATCTAGTTTAGTTTTTGAGATTTTGATGCTTTCATGAAAATAATTACATCATAGTGGAACTACAGCAGACACCACAAAGCCTACTGTAGGCATCTGCGGGCACGTGGCATGAATATAATGATTAACATGTAACCCCAATTTCATCTGGATGCCTCATGAGCAGGACGACTATGTTCTCTTCTATGACCAGGAATACCTTTAAGAATTACCTACAGCAGACACCACATAGCCTTCTGTAGACATCTGCGAGCACGTGGCATGAATATAATGATTAACATGTAACCTCAATTTCATCTGGATGCCTCATGAGCAGAACGACTATGTCCTCTTCTATGAGCAGGAAGACCTTTTAGATTATACTTAGTTTTATTTCGTATTTCTTTCCATTTAACATTATTCTGTATATATACGGAATTATACAAATTCGTCGAAACAAAAATATTCGCTAAGTCCCGACGAATTTTTTTACGCCGTGTTACAATTTTTTTTTCGAGATATGAAAAATTTTCACCAATAACTTTTTGTTGACCTGATCGAGTACAAGAAAGTTCTTTGTGCACACTTTTCCGTATCGAGTTTAGTTTTTGAGATTTTGATGCTTCCATAAAAATAATTACATCATTCTGGAACTACCTATAGCATACACCACATAGCCTACTGTAGACATCTGCGAGCACGTGGCATGAGCATGATCACATGTAAACCCAATTTCATCTGGATGGCTCATGAGCAGAACGACTATGTCCTCTTCTATGAGCAGGAAGACCTTTCAGATTATACTTAGTTTTATTTCGTATTCCTTTCTATTTGATTTTGTGTATTCATACGGAATTAAACCTTATTTCATCTGGATGCCTCATGAGCAGATTGACTATATTCTCTTCTATGAGCAGGAAGACCTTTCAGAGTATACGTAGTTTTATTCCGTATTTCTTTCTATTTTACATTATATTGTGTATATATACGGAATTATGCAAATTCGTCGAAATAAGTACCAACGAATTTTTATACGTCAAGTCCGGTCACAATTTTTTTTTTCGAGATATAAAAAATTTTCACCAATAACTTTTTTTTGACCTGACCGATTACACGAAAATTCTTCGTACACATTTTTCCGTATCAAGTTTAGTTTATGAGAGTTTGATGCTTCCATAAAAATAATTACATAATTCTGGAACTACCTAGAGCAGACACCACATAGCCTACTGTGGACATCTGCGAGCACGTGGCATGAACATGATCACATGTAAACCCAATTTCATGTGGATGCCTCATGAGCAGATCGACTATGTTCTCTTCTATGAGCAGCAAGACCTTTTAGAACTACCTACAGCAGACACCACATAGCCTACTGTAGACATCAGCGACCACGGGGCATGAATATAATGATTAACATGTAACCCCAATTTCATCTGAATGCCTCATGAGCAGAACGACTATGTCCTCTTCTATCAGCAGGAAGACCTTTTAGATTATACTTAGTTTTATTTCGTATTTCTTTCCATTTAACATTATACTGTATATATACGGAATTATACAAATTCGTCGAAACACTAAGTCCCAAAGAATTTTTATACGCCAAGTCCAGTCACAAATTTTTTTTTTCGAGATATGAAAAATTTTCACCAATAACTTTTTGTTTGATCGAGTACAGGAAAATTATTAATACACACTTTTCCTTATCTAGTTTAGTTTTTGAGATTTTGATGCTTCCATAAAAATAATTACATCATTGTGGAACTACCTATAGCAGACACCACATAGCCTACTGTAGACATCTGCAAGCTCGTGGCATGAACATGATCACATGTAAACCCAATTTCATCTGGATGCCTCATGAGCAGATCGACTATGTTCTCTTCTATGAGCAGGAAGACCTTCAAGAACTACCTACAGCAGACACCACATAGCCTACTGTAGACATGAGCGAGCACGTGGCATGAATATAATGATTCACATGTAAACCCAGTTTCATCTGGATGCCTCATGAGCAGATTGACTATGTCCTCTTCTATGAGCAGGAAGACCATTTAGATTATACTTAGTTTTATTTCGTATTCATTTCTATTTGATATTGTGTATTCATACAGAATTAAACCCAACTTCATCTGGATGCCTCATGAGCAGATCGACTATGTTCTCTTCTATGAGCAGGAAGACCTTCAAGAACTACCTACAGCAGACACCACATAGCCTACTGTAGACATCAGCGAGCACGTGGCATGAATATAATGATTCACATGTAAACCCAATTTCATCTGGATGCCTCATGAGCAGATTGACTATATTCTCTTCTATGAGCAGAAAGACCTTTCAGAGTATACTTAGTTTTATTCCGTATTTCTTTCTATTTTACAATATATTGTGTATATATATATACGGAATTATTCAAATTCGTCGAAACACTAAGTCCCGACGAATTTTTTTACCCCATGTCCAGTCACAATTTTTTTTTTTTCGAGATATGAAAAATTTTCACAAATATTATTTTGTTGACCTGATCGAGTACAAGAAAATTGTTCGTACACACTTTTCCATATCTACTTTAGTTTTTGGGATACTGATGCTTTCATAAAAATAATTACATCATAGTGGAACTACCTACAGCCGACACCACATAGACATCTGCGAGCACGTGGCATGAATATAATAATTCATATTTAACCACAATTCCATCTGAATGCCTCATGAGCAGAACGACTATGTTCTCTTCTATGAGCAGGAGGACCTTTTAGATTATATTTAGTTTTATTTCGTATTTCTTTCTATTTAATATTGTGTTTTTATACGGAATTATTTTCACGTCATGTCCGGTCACAATGTTTTTTTTCGAGATATGAAAATTTTTCTCCAATAACTTTTTGTTGACCTGATCGAGTACAAGAAAATTCTTTGTACACACTTTTCCATATCTAGTTTAATTTTTGAGATTTTGATGCTTTCATAAAAATAATTACATCATAGTGGAACTACCTACAGCAGAAACCACATTGCTTCTGTAGACATCTGCGAGCACGTGGCATGAAAATAATGATTAACATGTAACCCCAATTTCATCTGGATGCCTCATGAGCAGGACGACTATGTTCTCTTCTATGACCAGGAATACCTTTAAGAACTACCTACAGCAGGCACCACATAGCCTTTTGTAGACATCTGCGAGCACGTGGCATGAATATAATGTTTAACATGTAACCCCAATTTCATCTGGATGCCTCATGAGCAGAACGACTATGTTCTCTTCTATGAGCAGCAAGTCCTTTAAGAACTACCTACAGCAGACACCACATAGCCTACTGTAGACATCAGCGACCACGTGGCATGAATATAATGATTCACATGTAAACCCAATTTCATCTGGATGCCTCATGAGCAGAACGACTATGTCCTCTTCTATGAGCAGGAAGACCATTTAGATTATACTTAGTTTTATTTCGTATTCATTTCTATTTGTTATTGTGTATTCATACGGAATTAAACCCAATTTCATCTGGATGCCTCATGAGCAGATCGACTATGTTCTCTGATGAGCAGGAAGACCTTCAAGAACTACCTACAGCAGACACCACATAGCCTTCTGTAGGCATCTGCGAGCACGTGGCATGTTTATAATAATTCACATGTCCCAATTTCATCTGAAAGCCTCACGAGCAGAACGACTATGTCCTCTTCTATGAGCAGGAAGACCTTAGTTTTATTTCGTATTCCATTCTATTTGATATTGTGTATTTATACGGAATTATTCAAATTCGTCGAAACACCAAGTCCCGATTAATTTTTTTACGACATGTCCAGTCACAATTTTTTTTTTCGAGATATTAAAAAAAATTTTCCAATAACTTTTTGTTGACCTGAGCGAGTACAAGAAAATTCTTTGTACACACTTTTCCATATCTAGTTTAGTTTTTGAGATTTTGATGCTTTCATAAAAATAATTACATCATAGTGGAACTACCTACAGCAGACACCACAAAGCCTACTGTAGGCATCTGCGAGCACGTGGCATGAATATAATGATTAACATGTAACCCCAATTTCATCTGGATGCCTCATGAGCAGGACGACTATGTTCTCTTCTATGACCAGGAATACCTTTAAGAACTACCTACAACAGACACCACATAGCCTTCTGTAGACATCTGCGAGCACGTGGCATGAATATAATGATTAACATGTAACCCCAATTTCATCTGGATGCCTCATGAGCAGAACGACTATGTCCTCTTCCATGAGCAGGAAGACCTTTCAGATTATACTTAGTTTTATTTCGTATTTCTTTCCACTTAACATTATACTGTATATATACGGAATTATACAAATTCGTCGAAACAAAAATATTCGCTAAGTCCCGACGAATTTTTTTACGCCATGTCCAGTCACAATTTTTTTTTCGATATATGAAAAATTTTCACCAATAACTTTTTGTTGACCTTATCGAGTACTAGAAAATTCTTTACACACTTTTCCATATCTAGTTTAGTTTTTGAGATTTTGATGCTTTCATAAAAATAATTACATCATAGTGGAACTACCTACAGCAGACACCACATAGCCTTCTGTAGACATCTGCGAGCACGTGGCATGAATATAATGATTAACATGTAACCCCAATTTCATCTGGATGCCTCATCAGCAGGACGACTATGTTCTCTTCTATGACCAGAATACCTTTAAGAACTACCTACAGCAGACATCACATAGCCTTCTGTAGACATCTGCGAGCACGTGGCATGAATATAATGATTAACATGTAACCCCAATTTTATCTGGATGTCTCATGAGCAGGACGACTATGTTCTCTTCTAAGACCAGGAATACCTTTAAGAACTACCTACAGCAGACACCACATAGCATTTTGTAGACATCTGCGAGCACGTGGCATGAATATAATGATTAACATGTAACCCCAATTTCTTCTGGATGCCTCATGAGCAGAACGACTATGTTCTCTTCTATGACCAGGAATACCTTTAAGAACTACCTACAGCAGACACCACATAGCCTACTGTAGGCATCTCCGAGCACGTGGCATGTTTATAATGATTCACATGTCCCAATTTCATCTGAAAGCCTCACGAGCAGAACGACTATGTCCACTTGTTTGAGCAGGAAGACCTTAGTTTTATTTCGTATTCCATTCTATTTGATATTGTGTATTTATACGGAATTATTCAAATTCGTCGAAACACCAAGTCCCGATGAATTTACGACATGTCCAGTCACAATTTTTTTTTTCGAGATACGAAAAATTTTTGCCAATAACTTTTTGTTGACCTGATCGAGTACAAGAAAATTCTTTGTACACACTTTACCATATCTAGTTTAGTTTTTGAGATTTTGATGCTTTCATAAAAATAATTACATCATAGTGGAACTACAGCAGACACCACAAAGCCTACTGTAGGCATCTGCGAGCACGTGGCATGTAACCCCAATTTCTTCTGGATGCCTCATGAGCAGAACGACTATGTTCTCTTCTATGACCAGGAATACCTTTAAGAACTACCTACAGCAGACACCACATAGCCTACTGTAGGCATCCGCGGGCACGTGGCATGAATATAATGATTAACATGTAACCCCAATTTCATCTGGATGCCTCATGAGCAGGACGACTATGTTCTCTTCTATGACCAGGAATACCTTTAAGAATTACCTACAGCAGACACCACATAGCCTTCTGTAGACATCTGCGAGCACGTGGCATGAATATAATGATTAACATGTAACCTCAATTTCATCTGGATGCCTCATGAGCAGAACGACTATGTCCTCTTCTATGAGCAGGAAGACCTTTTAGATTATACTTAGTTTTATTTCGTATTTCTTTCCATTTAACATTATACTGTATATATACGGAATTATACAAATTCGTCGAAACAAAAATATTCGCTAAGTCCCGACGAATTTTTTTACGCCGTGTTACAATTTTTTTTTCGAGATATGAAAAATTTTCACCAATAACTTTTTGTTGACCTGATCGAGTACAAGAAAGTTCTTTGGGCACACTTTTCCGTATCGAGTTTAGTTTTTGAGATTTTGATGCTTCCATAAAAATAATTACATCATTCTGGAACTACCTATAGCATACACCACATAGCCTACTGTAGACATCTGCGAGCACGTGGCATGAGCATGATCACATGTAAACCCAATTTCATCTGGATGGCTCATGAGCAGAACGACTATGTCCTCTTCTATGAGCAGGAAGACCTTTCAGAGTATATGTAGTTTTATTCCGTATTTTTTTCTATTTTACATTATATTGTGTATATATACGGAATTATGCAAATTCGTCGAAATAAGTACCAACGAATTTTTTTACGCCAAGTCCGGTCACAAATTTTTTTTTTGAGATATAAAAAATTTTCACCAATAACTTTTTTTTGACCTGACCGATTACACGAAAATTCTTCGTACACATTTTTCCGTATCAAGTTTAGTTTTTGAGAGTTTGATGCTTCCATAAAAATAATTACATAATTCTGGAACTACCTAGAGCAGACACCACATAGCCTACTGTGGACATCTGCGAGCACGTGGCATGAACATGATCACATGTAAACCCAATTTCATGTGGATGCCTCATGAGCAGATCGACTATGTTCTCTTCTATGAGCAGCAAGACCTTTTAGAACTACCTACAGCAGACACCACATAGCCTACTGTAGACATCAGCGACCACGTGGCATGAATATAATGATTAACATGTAACCCCAATTTCATCTGAATGCCTCATGAGCAGAACGACTATGTCCTCTTCTATCAGCAGGAAGACCTTTTAGATTATACTTAGTTTTATTTCGTATTTCTTTCCATTTAACATTATACTGTATATATACGGAATTATACAAATTCGTCGAAACACCAAGTCCCAAAGAATTTTTATACGCCAAGTCCAGTCACAAATTTTTTTTTTCGAGATATGAAAAATTTTCACCAATAACTTTTTGTTTGATCGAGTACAGGAAAATTATTAATACACACTTTTCCTTATCTAGTTTAGTTTTTGAGATTTTGATGCTTCCATAAAAATAATTACATCATTGTGGAACTACCTATAGCAGACACCACATAGCCTACTGTAGACATCTGCAAGCTCGTGGCATGAACATGATCACATGTAAACCCAATTTCATCTGGATGCCTCATGAGCAGATCGACTATATTCTCTTCTATGAGCAGGAAGACCTTTCAGAGTATACGTAGTTTTATTCCGTATTTTTTTCTATTTTACATTATATTGTGTATATATACGGAATTATGCAAATTCGTCGAAACGCTAAGTACCAACGAATTTTTATACGCCAAGTCCGGTCACAAATTTTTTTTTCGAGATATAAAAAATGTTCACCAATAACTTTTTTTTGACTTGACCGAGTACACGAAAATTCTTCGTACACATTTTTCCGTATCAAGTTTAGTTTTTGAGAGTTTGATGCTTCCATAAAAATAATTACATAATTCAGGAACTACCTATAGCAGACACCACATAGCCTACTGTAGACATCTGCGAGCTCGTGGCATGAACATGATCACATGTAAACCCAATTTCATCTGGATGCCTCATGAGCAGATCGACTATGTTCTCTTCTATGAGCAGGAAGACCTTCAAGAACTACCTACAGCAGACACCACATAGCCTACTGTAGACATCAGCGAGCACGTGGCATGAATATAATGATTCACATGTAAACCCAATTTCATCTGGATGCCTCATGAGCAGATTGACTATGTCCTCTTCTATGAGCAGGAAGACCATTTAGATTATACTTAGTTTTATTTCGTATTCATTTCTATTTGATATTGTGTATTCATACAGAATTAAACCCAACTTCATCTGGATGCCTCATGAGCAGATCGACTATGTTCTCTTCTATGAGCAGGAAGACGTTCAAGAACTACCTACAGCAGACACCACATAGCCTACTGTAGACATCAGCGAGCACGTGGCATGAATATAATGATTCACATGTACACCCAATTTCATCTGGATGCCTCATGAGCAGATTGACTATATTCTCTTCTATGAGCAGAAAGACCTTTCAGAGTATACTTAGTTTTATTCCGTATTTCTTTCTATTTTACAATATATTGTGTATTTATATACGGAATTATTCAAATTCGTCGAAACACTAAGTCCCGACGAATTTTTTTACCCCATGTCCAGTCACAATTTTTTTTTTTTTCGAGATATGAAAAATTTTCACAAATATTTTTTTGTTGACCTGATCGAGTACAAGAAAATTGTTCGTACACACTTTTCCATATCTACTTTCGTTTTTGGGATACTGATGCTTTCATAAAAATAATTACATCATAGTGGAACTACCTACAGCCGACACCACATAGACATCTGCGAGCACGTGGCATGAATATAATAATTCGTATTTAACCACAATTCCATCTGAATGCCTCATGAGCAGAACGACTATGTTCTCTTCTATGAGCAGGAGGACCTTTTAGATTATATTTAGTTTTATTTCGTATTTCTTTCTATTTAATATTGTGTTTTTATACGGAATTATTTTCACGTCATGTCCGGTCACAATGTTTTTTTCGAGATATGAAAATTTTTCTCCAATAACTTTTTGTTGACCTGATCGAGTACAAGAAAATTCTTTGTACACACTTTTCCATATCTAGTTTAGTTTTTGAGATTTTGATGCTTTCATAAAAATAATTACATCATAGTGGAACTACCTACAGCAGAAACCACATTGCCTTGTGTAGACATCTGCGAGCACGTGGCATGAAAATAATGATTAACATGTAACCCCAATTTCATCTGGATGCCTCATGAGCAGGACGACTATGTTCTCTTCTATGACCAGGAATACCTTTAAGAACTACCTAGAGCAGACACCACATAGCCTTTTGTAGACATCTGCGAGCACGTGGCATGAATATAATGATTAACATGTAACCCCAATTTCATCTGGATGCCTCATGAGCAGAACGACTATGTCCTCTTCTATGAGCAGGAAGACCATTTAGATTATACTTAGTTTTATTTCGTATTCATTTCTATTTGATATTGTGTATTCATACGGAATTAAACCCAATTTCATCTGGATGCCTCATGAGCAGATCGACTATGTTCTCTTATGAGCAGGAAGACCTTCAAGAACTACCTACAGCAGACACCACTTAGCCTACTGTGGGCATCTGCGAGCACGTGGCATGTTTATAATGATTGACATGTCCCAATTTCATCTGAAAGCCTCACGAGCAGAACGACTATGTCCTCTTCTATGAGCAGGAAGTCCTTTTAGATTATCCTTAGTTTTATTTCGTATTCCATTCTATTTGATATTGTGTATTTACACGGAATTATTCAAATTCGTCGAAACACCAAGTCCCGATGAATTTTTTTACGACATGTCCAGTCACAATTTTTTTTTTCGAGATATGAAAAATTTTTACCAATAACTTTTTGTTGACCTGATCGAGTACAAGAAAATTCTTTATACACACTTTTCCATATCTAGTTTAGTTTTTGAGATTTTGATGCTTTCATAAAAATAATTACATCATAGTGGAACTACCTACAGCAGACACCACATAGCCTTCTGTAGACATCTGCGAGCACGTGGCAAGAATATAATGATTAACATGTAACCCCAATTTCATCTGGATGCCTCATGAGCAGAACGACTATGTCCTCTTCTATGAGCAGGAAGACCATTTAGATTATACTTAGTTTTATTTCGTATTCATTTCTATTTGATATTGTGTATTCATACGGAATTAAACGCAATTTCATCCGGATGCCTCATGAGCAGATCGACTATGTTCTCTTCTATGAGCAGGAAGACCTTCAAGAACTACCTCAGCAGGCACCACATACCCTACTGTAGACATCAGCGAGCACGTGGCATGAATATAATGATTCACATGTAAACCCAATTTCATCTGGATGCCTCATGAGCAGATTGACTATATTCTCTTCTATGAGCAGAAAGAACTTTCAGAGTATACTTAGTTTTATTCCGTATTTCTTTCTATTTTACATTATATTGTGTATATATATACGGAATTATTCAAATTCGTCGAAACACTAAGTCCCGACGGATTTTTTTACGCCATGTCCAGTCACAATTTTTTTTTGTCGAGATATGAAAAATTTTCACAAATTTTTTTTTTGACCTGATCGAGTACAAGAAAATTGTTCGTACACACTTTTCCATATCTACTTTCGTTTTTGGGATACTGATGCTTTCATAAAAATAATTACATGATAGTGAAACTACCTACAGCCGACACCACATAGACATCTGCGAACACGTGGCATGAATATAATAATTCATATTTAACCACAATTCCATCTGAATGCCTCATGAGCAGAACGACTATGTTCTCTTCTATGAGCAGGAGGACCTTTTAGATTATATTAAGTTTTATTTCGTATTTCTTTCTATTTAATATTGTGTTTTTATACGGAATTATTTTCACGTCATGTCCGGTCACAATTTTTTTTTTCGAGATATGAAAATTTTTCTTTTTGTTGACCTGATCGAGTACAAGAAAATTCTTTGTACATTATTTTCCATAATCAGTTTAGTTTTTGAGATTTTGATGCTTCCATAAAAATAATCACATCATTGTGGAACTACCTACAGCAGACACCACATAGCCTTCTGTAGACAACTGCGAGCACGTGGCATGAATTTAATGATTCACATGTAACCCCAATTTCATCCGGATGCCTCATGAGCAGAGCAGAACGACTATGTTCTCTTTATGAGCAGGAAGACCTTTCAGATTATACTTTGCTTTATTTCGTATTTCATTCTATTTTACAAGCAGAACGACTATGTTCTCTTCTATGAGCAGGAAGACCTTTTGATTATACTTGGTTTTATTTCGTATTTCTTTCTATTCTACATTATATTGTGTATATATAAGGAATTATTCAAATTCGTCGTAACGAAAATATTCGCCTAGTCCCGACCTTTTTTTTTTTCGAAATATGTAAAATTTTCACCATTAACTTTTTGTTGACCTGACCGAGTACAAGAAAATTCTTTGTACACACTTTTCCATATCTAGTTTAGTTTTTGAGATTTTGATGCTTTCATAAAAATAATTACATCATAGTGGAACTACCTACAGCAGACACCACATAGCCTACTGTAGGCATCTGCGAGCACGTGGCGTGAGTATAATAATTCACATTTAACCCCAATTTCATCTGGATGCCTCATGAGCAAAACGACTATGTTCTCTTCTATGAGCAGGAAACCTTCAAGAACTACCTACAGCAGACACCACATAGCCTTCTGTAGACATCTGCGAGCACGTGGCATGTTTATAATGATTCACATGTCCCAATTTCATCTGAAAGCCTCACGAGCAGAACGACTATGTCCTCTTGTATGAGCAGGAAGACCTTAGTTTTATTTCGTATTCCATTCTATTTGAAATTGTGTATTTATACGGAATTATTCAAATTCGTCGAAACACCAAGTCCCGACGAATTTTTTTACATGTCCAGTCACAATTTTTTTTTTCGAGATATGAAAAATTTTTACCCATAACTTTTTGTTGACCTGATCGAGTACAAGAAAATTCTTTGTACACACTTTTCCATATCTAGTTTAGTTTTTGAGATTTTGATGCTTTCATAAAAATAATTACATCATAGTGGAACTACCTACAGCAGACACCACATAGCCTTCTGTAGACATCTGCGAGCACGTGGCATGAATATAATGATAAACATGTAACCCCAATTTCATCTGGATGCCTCATGAGCAGGACGACTTTGTTCTCTTCTATGACCAGGAATACCTTTAAGAACTACCTACAGCAGACACCACATAACCTTCTGTAGACATCTGCGAGCACGTGGCATGAATATAATGATTAACATGTAACCCCAATTTCATCTGGATGCCTCATGAGCAGAACGACTATGTCCTCTTCTATGAGCAGGAAGACCATTTAGATTATACTTAGTTTTATTTCGTATTCATTTCTATTTGATATTGTGTATTCATACGGAATTAAACCCAATTTCATCTGGATGCCTCATGAGCAGATCGACTATGTTCTCTTCTATGAGCAGGAAGACCTTCAAGAACTACCTACAGCAGACACCACATACCCTACTGTAGACATCAGCGAGCACGTGGCATGAATATAATGATTCACATGTAAACCCAATTTCATCTGGATGCCTCATGAGCAGATTGACTATATTCTCTTCTATGAGCAGAAAGACCTTTCAGAGTATACTTAGTTTTATTCCGTATTTCTTTCTATTTTACATTATATTGTGTATATATATACGGAATTATTCAAATTCGTCGAAACACTAAGTCCCGACGAATTTTTTTACGCCATGTCCAGTCACAATTTTTTTTTTCGAGATATGAAAAATTTTCACAAATATTTTTTTGTTGACCTGATCGAGTACAAGAAAATTGTTCGTACACACTTTTCCATATCTACTTTCGTTTTTGGGATACTGATGCTTTCATAAAAATAATTACATCATAGTGGAACTACCTACAGCCGACACCACATAGACATCTGCGAGCACGTGGCATGAATATAATAATTCATATTTAACCACAATTCCATCTGAATGCCTCATGAGCAGAACGACTATGTTCTCTTCTATGAGCAGGAGGACCTTTTAGATTATATTTAGTTTTATTTCGTATTTCTTTCTATTTAATATTGTTTTTTTATACGGAATTATTTTCACGTCATGTCCGGTCACAATTTTTTTTTTCGAGATATGAAAATTTTTCTCCAATAACTTTTTGTTGACCTGATCGAGTACAAGAAAATTCTTTGTACATATTTTTCCATAATCAGTTTAGTTTTTGAGATTTTGATGCTTCCATAAAAATAATCACATCATTGTGGAACTACCTACAGCAGACACCACATAGCCTTCTGTAGACAACTGCGAGCACGTGGCATGAATTTAATGATTCACATGTAACCTCAATTTCATCCGGATGCCTCATGAGCAGAGCAGAACGACTATGTTCTCTTTATGAGCAGGAAGACCTTTCAGATTATACTTTGCTTTATTTCGTATTTCATTCTATTTTACATTATATTACAAGCAGAACGACTATGTTCTCTTCTATGAGCAGGAAGACCTTTTGATTATACTTGGTTTTATTTCGTATTTCTTTCTATTCTACATTATATTGTGTATATATAAGGAATTATTCAAATTCGTCGTAACGAAAATATTCGCCACGTCCCGACCATTTTTTTTTTTCGAAATATGTAAAATTTTCACCAATAACTTTTTGTTGACCTGATCGAGTACTAGAAAATTCTTTGTACACACTTTTCCATATCTAGTTTAGTTTTTGAGATTTTGATGATTTCATAAAAATAATTACATCATAGTGGAACTACCTACAGCAGATACCACATAGCCTTCTGTAGACATCTGCGAGCACGTGGCATGAATTTAATGATTAACATGTAACCCCAATTTCATCTGGATGCCTCATGAGCAGAACGACTATGTTCTCTTCTATGACCAGGAATACCTTTAAGAACTACCTACAGCAGACACCACGTAGCCTACTGTAGGCATCTGCGAGCACGTGGCATGTTTATAATGATTCACATGTCCCAATTTCATCTGAAAGCCTCACGAGCAGAACGACTATGTCCTCTTGTATGAGCAGGAAGACCTTAGTTTTATTTCGTATTCCCTTTCTATTTGATATTGTGTATTTATACGGAATTATTCAAATTCGTCGAAACACCAAGTCCCGACGAATTTTTTTACGACATGTCCAGTCACAATTCTTTTTTTCGAGATATGAAAAATTTTTGCCAATAACTTTTTGTTGACCTGATCGAGTACAAGAAAATTCTTTGTACACACTTTTCCATATCTAGTTTAGTTTTTGAGATTTTGATGCTTTCATAAAAATAATTACATCATAGTGGAACTACCTACAGCAGACACCACATAGCCTACTGTAGGCATCTGCGAGCAAGTGGCATGAACATAATGATTAACATGTAACCCCAATTTCATCTGGATGCCTCATGAGCAGGACGACTATGTTCTCTTCTATGACCAGGAATACCTTTAAGAACTACCTACAGCAGACACCAGATCAGATGAAATTGGGGTTACATGTTAATCATTATATTCATGCCACGTGCTCGCAGATGTCTACAAAAGGCTATGTGGTGTCTGCTCTAGGTAGTTCTTAAAGGTATTCCTGGTCATAGAAGAGAACATAGTCGTCCTGCTCATGAGGCATCCAGATGAAATTGGGGTTACATGTTAATCATTATTTTCATGCCACGTGCTCGCAGATGTCTACACAAGGCAATGTGGTTTCTGCTGTAGGTAGTTCCACTATGATGTAATTATTTTTATGAAAGCATCAAAATCTCAAAAACTAAACTAGATATGGAAAAGTGTGTACAAAGAATTTTCTTGTACTCGATCAGGTCAACAAAAAGTTATTGGAGAAAAATTTTCATATCTCGAAAAAAACATTGTGACCGGACATGACGTGAAAATAATTCCGTATAAAAACACAATATTAAATAGAAAGAAATACGAAATAAAACTAAATATAATCTAAAAGGTCCTCCTGCTCATAGAAGAGAACATAGTCGTTCTGCTCATGAGGCATTCAGATGGAATTGTGGTTAAATACGAATTATTATATTCATGCCACGTGCTCGCAGATGTCTATGTGGTGTCGGCTGTAGGTAGTTCCACTATGATGTAATTATTTTTATGAAAGCATCAGTATCCCAAAAACGAAAGTAGATATGGAAAAGTGTGTACGAACAATTTTCTTGTACTCGATCAGGTCAACAAAAAAATATTTGTGAAAATTTTTCATATCTCGAAAAAAAAAAAAATTGTGACTGGACATGGGGTAAAAAAATTCGTCGGGACTTAGTGTTTCGACGAATTTGAATAATTCCGTATATAAATACACAATATATTGTAAAATAGAAAGAAATACGGAATAAAACTAAGTATACTCCGAAAGGTCTTTCTGCTCATAGAAGAGAATATAGTCAATCTGCTCATGAGGCATCCAGATGAAATTGGGTGTACATGTGAATCATTATATTCATGCCACGTGCTCGCTGATGTCTACAGTAGGCTATGTGGTGTCTGCTGTAGGTAGTTCTTGAACGTCTTCCTGCTCATAGAAGAGAACATAGTCGATCTGCTCATGAGGCATCCAGATGAAGTTGGGTTTAATTCTGTATGAATACACAATATCAAATAGAAATGAATACGAAATAAAACTAAGTATAATCTAAATGGTCTTCCTGCTCATAGAAGAGGACATAGTCAATCTGCTCATGAGGCATCCAGATGAAATTGGGTTTACATGTGAATCATTATATTCATGCCACGTGCTCGCTGATGTCTACAGTAGGCTATGTGGTGTCTGCTGTAGGTAGTTCTTGAAGGTCTTCCTGCTCATAGAAGAGAACATAGTCGATCTGCTCATGAGGCATCCAGATGAAATTGGGTTTACATGTGATCATGTTCATGCCACGAGCTCGCAGATGTCTACAGTAGGCTATGTGGTGTCTGCTATAGGTAGTTCCTGAATTATGTAATTATTTTTATGGAAGCATCAAACTCTCAAAAACTAAACTTGATACGGAAAAATGTGTACGAAGAATTTTCGTGTACTCGGTCAAGTCAAAAAAAAGTTATTGGTGAACATTTTTTATATCTCGAAAAAAAAATTTGTGACCGGACTTGGCGTATAAAAATTCGTTGGTACTTAGCGTTTCGACGAATTTGCATAATTCCGTATATATACACAATATAATGTAAAATAGAAAAAAATACGGAATAAAACTACGTATACTCTGAAAGGTCTTCCTGCTCATAGAAGAGAATATAGTCGATCTGCTCATGAGGCATCCAGATGAAATTGGGTTTACATGTGATCATGTTCATGCCACGAGCTTGCAGATGTCTACAGTAGGCTATGTGGTGTCTGCTATAGGTAGTTCCACAATGATGTAATTATTTTTATGGAAGCATCAAAATCTCAAAAACTAAACTAGATAAGGAAAAGTGTGTATTAATAATTTTCCTGTACTCGATCAAACAAAAAGTTATTGGTGAAAATTTTTCATATCTCGAAAAAAAAAATTTGTGACTGGACTTGGCGTATAAAAATTCTTTGGGACTTGGTGTTTCGACGAATTTGTATAATTCCGTATATATACAGTATAATGTTAAATGGAAAGAAATACGAAATAAAACTAAGTATAATCTAAAAGGTCTTCCTGCTGATAGAAGAGGACATAGTCGTTCTGCTCATGAGGCATTCAGATGAAATTGGGGTTACATGTTAATCATTATATTCATGCCACGTGGTCGCTGATGTCTACAGTAGGCTATGTGGTGTCTGCTGTAGGTAGTTCTAAAAGGTCTTGCTGCTCATAGAAGAGAACATAGTCGATCTGCTCATGAGGCATCCACATGAAATTGGGTTTACATGTGATCATGTTCATGCCACGTGCTCGCAGATGTCCACAGTAGGCTATGTGGTGTCTGCTCTAGGTAGTTCCAGAATTATGTAATTATTTTTATGGAAGCATCAAACTCTCAAAAACTAAACTTGATACGGAAAAATGTGTACGAAGAATTTTCGTGTAATCGGTCAGGTCAAAAAAAAGTTATTGGTGAAAATTTTTTATATCTCAAAAAAAAAATTTGTGACCGGACTTGGCGTAAAAAAATTCGTTGGTACTTATTTCGACGAATTTGCATAATTCCGTATATATACACAATATAATGTAAAATAGAAAAAAATACGGAATAAAACTACATATACTCTTCAAATTCGTCGTAACGAAAATATTCGCCACGTCCCGACCATTTTTTTTTTCGAAATATGTGAAATTTTCACCAATAACTTTTTGTTGACCTGATCGAGTACTAGAAAATTCTTTGTACACACTTTTCCATATCTAGTTTAGTTTTTGAGATTTTGATGATTTCATAAAAATAATTACATCATAGTGGAACTACCTACAGCAGATACCACATAGCCTTCTGTAGACATCTGCGAGCACGTGGCATGAATTTAATGATTAACATGTAACCCCAATTTCATCTGGATGCCTCATGAGCAGAACGACTATGTTCTCTTCTATGACCAGGAATACCTTTAAGAACTACCTACAGCAGACACCACATAGCCTCCTGTAGACATCTGCGAGCACGTGGCATGAAAATAATGATTAACATATAACTCCAAATTCATCTGGTTGCCTCATGAGCAGAACGACTATGTCCTCTTCTATGAGCAGGAAGACCTTTTAGATTATACTTAGTTTTATTTCGTATTTCTTTCCATTTAACATTATACTGTATATATACGGAATTATACAAATTCCTCGAAACAAAAATATTCGCTAAGTCCCGACGAATTTTTTTACGCCGTGTTACAATTTTTTTTTCGAGATATGAAAAATTTTCACCAATAACTTTTTGTTGACCTGATCGAGTACTAGAAAATTCTTTTACACACTTTTCCATATCTAGTTTAGTTTTTGAGATTTTGATGCTTTCATAAAAATAATTACATCATAGTGGAACTACCTACAGCAGACACCACATAGCCTTCTGTAGACATCTGCGAGCACGTGGCATGAATATAATGATTAACATGTAACCCCAATTTTATCTGGATGTCTCATGAGCAGGACGACTATGTTCTCTTCTATGACCAGGAATACCTTTAAGAACTACCTACAGCAGACACCACATAGCCTACTGTAGGCATCTGCGAGCACGTGGCATGTTTATAATGATTCACATGTCCCAATTTCATCTGAAAGCCTCACGTGCAGAACGACTATGTCCTCTTGTATGAGCAGGAAGACCTTAGTTTTATTTCGTATTCCATTCTATTTGATATTGTGTATTTATACGGAATTATTCAAATTCGTCGAAACACCAAGTCCCGATGAATTTTTTTACATGTCCAGTCACAATTTTTTTTTTCGAGATATGAAAAATTTTTGCCATTAAGTTTTTATTGACCTGATCGAGTACAAGAAAATTCTTTGTACACACTTTACCATATCTAGTTTAGTTTTTGAGATTTTGATGCTTTCATAAAAAGAATTACATCATAGTGGAACTACAGCAGACACCACAAAGCCTACTGTAGGCATCTGCGAGCACGTGGCATGAATATAATGATTAACATGTAACCCCAATTTCATCTGGATGCCTCATGAGCAGGACGACTATGTTCTCTTCTATGACCAGGAATACCTTTAAGAACTACCTACAGCAGACACCACATAGCCTTCTGTAGACATCTGCGAGCACGTGGCATGAATATAATTATTAACATGTAACCCCAATTTCATCTGGATGCCTCATGAGCAGGACGACTATGGTCTCTTCTATGACCAGGAATACCTTTAAGATTTACCTACAGCAGACACCACATAGCCTTCTGTAGATATCTGCGCGCACGTGGCATGAATATAATGATTAACATGTAACCTCAATTTCATCTGGATGCCTCATGAGCAGAACAACTATGTCCTCTTCTATGAACAGGAAGACCTTTTAGATTATACTTAGTTTTATTTCGTATTTCTTTCCATTTAACATTATACTGTATATATACGGAATTATACAAATTCGTCGAAACAAAAATATTCGCCAAGTCCCGACGAATTTTTTTACGCCGTGTTACAATTTTTTTTTCGAGATATGAAAAATTTTTACCTATAACTTTTTGTTGACCTGATCGAGTACAAGAAAATTCTTTGTACACACTTTTCCATATCTAGTTTAGTTTTTGAGATTTTGATGCTTTCATAAAAATAATTACATCATAGTGGAACTACCTACAGCAGACACCACATAGCCTTCTGTAGACATCTGCGAGCACGTGGCATGAATATAATGATAAACATGTAACCCCAATTTCATCTGGATGCCTCATGAGCAGGACGACTATGTTCTCTTCTATGACCAGGAATACCTTTAAGAACTACCTACAGCAGACACCACATAGCCTTCTGTAGACATCTGCGAGCACGTGGCATGAATATAATGATTAACATGTAACCCCAATTTCATCTGGATGCCTCATGAGCAGAACGACTATGTCCTCTTCTATGAGCAGGAAGACCATTTAGATTATACTTAGTTTTATTTCGTATTCATTTCTATTTGATATTGTGTATTCATACGGAATAAAACCCAATTTCATCTGGATGCCTCATGAGCAGATCGACTATGTTCTCTTCTATGAGCAGGAAGACCTTCAAGAACTACCTACAGCAGACACCACATACCCTACTGTAGACATCAGCGAGCACGTGGCATGAATATAATGATTCACATGTAAACCCAATTTCATCTGGATGCCTCATGGGCAGATTGACTATATTCTCTTCTATGAGCAGAAAGACCTTTCAGAGTATACTTAGTTTTATTCCGTATTTCTTTCTATTTTACATTATATTGTGTATATATATACGGAATTATTCAAATTCGTCGAAACACTAAGTCCCGACGAATTTTTTTACGCCATGTCCAGTCACAATTTTTTTTTTCGAGATATGAAAAATTTTCACAAATATTTTTTTGTTGACCTGATCGAGTACAAGAAAATTGTTCGCACACACTTTTCCATATCTACTTTCGTTTTTGGGATACTGATGCTTTCATAAAAATAATTACATCATACCTACAGCCGACACCACATAGACATCTGCGAGCACGTGGCATGAATATAATAATTCATATTTAACCACAATTCCATCTGAATGCCTCATGAGCAGAACGACTATGTTCTCTTCTATGAGCAGGAGGACCTTTTAGATTATATTTAGTTTTATTTCGTATTTCTTTCTATTTAATATTGTTTTTTTATACGGAATTATTTTCACGTCATCTCGGTCACAATTTTTTTTTTCGAGATATGAAAATTTTTCTCCAATAACTTTTTGTTGACCTGATCGAGTACAAGAAAATTCTTTGTACATATTTTTCCATAATCAGTTTAGTTTTTGAGATTTTGATGCTTCCATAAAAATAATCACATCATTGTGGAACTACCTACAGCAGACACCACATAGCCTTCTGTAGACAACTGCGAGCACGTGGCATGAATTTAATGATTCACATGTAACCTCAATTTCATCCGGATGCCTCATGAGCAGAGCAGAACGACTATGTTCTCTTTATGAGCAGGAAGACCTTTCAGATTATACTTTGCTTTATTTCGTATTTCATTCTATTTTACATTATATTACAAGCAGAACGACTATGTTCTCTTCTATGAGCAGGAAGACCTTTTGATTATACTTGGTTTTATTTCGTATTTCTTTCTATTCTACATTATATTGTGTATATATAAGGAATTATTCAAATTCGTCGTAACGAAAATATTCGCCACGTCCCGACCATTTTTTTTTTCGAAATATGTGAAATTTTTACCAATAACTTTTTGTTGACCTGATCGAGTACTAGAAAATTCTTTGTACACACTTTTCCATATCTAGTTTAGTTTTTGAGATTTTGATGATTTCATAAAAATAATTACATCATAGTGGAACTACCTACAGCAGATACCACATAGCCTTCTGTAGACATCTGCGAGCACGTGGCATGAATTTAATGATTAACATGTAACCCCAATTTCATCTGGATGCCTCATGAGCAGAACGACTATGTTCTCTTCTATGACCAGGAATACCTTTAAGAACTACCTACAGCAGACACCACATAGCCTCCTGTAGACATCTGCGAGCACGTGGCATGAAAATAATGATTAACATATAACTCCAAATTCATCTGGTTGCCTCATGAGCAGAACGACTATGTCCTCTTGTATGAGCAGGAAGACCTTAGTTTTATTTCGTATTCCATTCTATTTGATATTGTGTATTTATACGGAATTATTCAAATTCGTCGAAACACCAAGTCCCGATGAATTTTTTTACATGTCCAGTCACAATTTTTTTTTTCGAGATATGAAAAATTTTTGCCATTAAGTTTTTGTTGACCTGATCGAGTACAAGAAAATTCTTTGTACACACTTTACCATATCTAGTTTAGTTTTTGAGATTTTGATGCTTTCATAAAAAGAATTACATCATAGTGGAACTACAGCAGACACCACAAAGCCTACTGTAGGCATCTGCGAGCACGTGGCATGAATATAATGATTAACATGTAACCCCAATTTCATCTGGATGCCTCATGAGCAGGACGACTATGTTCTCTTCTATGACCAGGAATACCTTTAAGAACTACCTACAGCAGACACCACGTAGCCTACTGTAGGCATCTGCGAGCACGTGGCATGTTTATAATGATTCACATGTCCCAATTTCATCTGAAAGCCTCACGAGCAGAACGACTATGTCCTCTTGTATGAGCAGGAAGACCTTAGTTTTATTTCGTATTCCCTTTCTATTTGATATTGTGTATTTATACGGAATTATTCAAATTCGTCGAAACACCAAGTCCCGACGAATTTTTTTACGACATGTCCAGTCACAATTCTTTTTTTCGAGATATGAAAAATTTTTGCCAATAACTTTTTGTTGACCTGATCGAGTACAAGAAAATTCTTTGTACACACTTTTCCATATCTAGTTTAGTTTTTGAGATTTTGATGCTTTCATAAAAATAATTACATCATAGTGGAACTACCTACAGCAGACACCACATAGCCTACTGTAGGCATCTGCGAGCAAGTGGCATGAACATAATGATTAACATGTAACCCCAATTTCATCTGGATGCCTCATGAGCAGGACGACTATGTTCTCTTCTATGACCAGGAATACCTTTAAGAACTACCTACAGCAGACACCAGATCAGATGAAATTGGGGTTACATGTTAATCATTATATTCATGCCACGTGCTCGCAGATGTCTACAAAAGGCTATGTGGTGTCTGCTCTAGGTAGTTCTTAAAGGTATTCCTGGTCATAGAAGAGAACATAGTCGTCCTGCTCATGAGGCATCCAGATGAAATTGGGGTTACATGTTAATCATTATTTTCATGCCACGTGCTCGCAGATGTCTACACAAGGCAATGTGGTTTCTGCTGTAGGTAGTTCCACTATGATGTAATTATTTTTATGAAAGCATCAAAATCTCAAAAACTAAACTAGATATGGAAAAGTGTGTACAAAGAATTTTCTTGTACTCGATCAGGTCAACAAAAAGTTATTGGAGAAAAATTTTCATATCTCGAAAAAAACATTGTGACCGGACATGACGTGAAAATAATTCCGTATAAAAACACAATATTAAATAGAAAGAAATACGAAATAAAACTAAATATAATCTAAAAGGTCCTCCTGCTCATAGAAGAGAACATAGTCGTTCTGCTCATGAGGCATTCAGATGGAATTGTGGTTAAATACGAATTATTATATTCATGCCACGTGCTCGCAGATGTCTATGTGGTGTCGGCTGTAGGTAGTTCCACTATGATGTAATTATTTTTATGAAAGCATCAGTATCCCAAAAACGAAAGTAGATATGGAAAAGTGTGTACGAACAATTTTCTTGTACTCGATCAGGTCAACAAAAAAATATTTGTGAAAATTTTTCATATCTCGAAAAAAAAAAAAATTGTGACTGGACATGGGGTAAAAAAATTCGTCGGGACTTAGTGTTTCGACGAATTTGAATAATTCCGTATATAAATACACAATATATTGTAAAATAGAAAGAAATACGGAATAAAACTAAGTATACTCCGAAAGGTCTTTCTGCTCATAGAAGAGAATATAGTCAATCTGCTCATGAGGCATCCAGATGAAATTGGGTGTACATGTGAATCATTATATTCATGCCACGTGCTCGCTGATGTCTACAGTAGGCTATGTGGTGTCTGCTGTAGGTAGTTCTTGAACGTCTTCCTGCTCATAGAAGAGAACATAGTCGATCTGCTCATGAGGCATCCAGATGAAGTTGGGTTTAATTCTGTATGAATACACAATATCAAATAGAAATGAATACGAAATAAAACTAAGTATAATCTAAATGGTCTTCCTGCTCATAGAAGAGGACATAGTCAATCTGCTCATGAGGCATCCAGATGAAATTGGGTTTACATGTGAATCATTATATTCATGCCACGTGCTCGCTGATGTCTACAGTAGGCTATGTGGTGTCTGCTGTAGGTAGTTCTTGAAGGTCTTCCTGCTCATAGAAGAGAACATAGTCGATCTGCTCATGAGGCATCCAGATGAAATTGGGTTTACATGTGATCATGTTCATGCCACGAGCTCGCAGATGTCTACAGTAGGCTATGTGGTGTCTGCTATAGGTAGTTCCTGAATTATGTAATTATTTTTATGGAAGCATCAAACTCTCAAAAACTAAACTTGATACGGAAAAATGTGTACGAAGAATTTTCGTGTACTCGGTCAAGTCAAAAAAAAGTTATTGGTGAACATTTTTTATATCTCGAAAAAAAAATTTGTGACCGGACTTGGCGTATAAAAATTCGTTGGTACTTAGCGTTTCGACGAATTTGCATAATTCCGTATATATACACAATATAATGTAAAATAGAAAAAAATACGGAATAAAACTACGTATACTCTGAAAGGTCTTCCTGCTCATAGAAGAGAATATAGTCGATCTGCTCATGAGGCATCCAGATGAAATTGGGTTTACATGTGATCATGTTCATGCCACGAGCTTGCAGATGTCTACAGTAGGCTATGTGGTGTCTGCTATAGGTAGTTCCACAATGATGTAATTATTTTTATGGAAGCATCAAAATCTCAAAAACTAAACTAGATAAGGAAAAGTGTGTATTAATAATTTTCCTGTACTCGATCAAACAAAAAGTTATTGGTGAAAATTTTTCATATCTCGAAAAAAAAAATTTGTGACTGGACTTGGCGTATAAAAATTCTTTGGGACTTGGTGTTTCGACGAATTTGTATAATTCCGTATATATACAGTATAATGTTAAATGGAAAGAAATACGAAATAAAACTAAGTATAATCTAAAAGGTCTTCCTGCTGATAGAAGAGGACATAGTCGTTCTGCTCATGAGGCATTCAGATGAAATTGGGGTTACATGTTAATCATTATATTCATGCCACGTGGTCGCTGATGTCTACAGTAGGCTATGTGGTGTCTGCTGTAGGTAGTTCTAAAAGGTCTTGCTGCTCATAGAAGAGAACATAGTCGATCTGCTCATGAGGCATCCACATGAAATTGGGTTTACATGTGATCATGTTCATGCCACGTGCTCGCAGATGTCCACAGTAGGCTATGTGGTGTCTGCTCTAGGTAGTTCCAGAATTATGTAATTATTTTTATGGAAGCATCAAACTCTCAAAAACTAAACTTGATACGGAAAAATGTGTACGAAGAATTTTCGTGTAATCGGTCAGGTCAAAAAAAAGTTATTGGTGAAAATTTTTTATATCTCAAAAAAAAAATTTGTGACCGGACTTGGCGTAAAAAAATTCGTTGGTACTTATTTCGACGAATTTGCATAATTCCGTATATATACACAATATAATGTAAAATAGAAAAAAATACGGAATAAAACTACATATACTCTTCAAATTCGTCGTAACGAAAATATTCGCCACGTCCCGACCATTTTTTTTTTCGAAATATGTGAAATTTTCACCAATAACTTTTTGTTGACCTGATCGAGTACTAGAAAATTCTTTGTACACACTTTTCCATATCTAGTTTAGTTTTTGAGATTTTGATGATTTCATAAAAATAATTACATCATAGTGGAACTACCTACAGCAGATACCACATAGCCTTCTGTAGACATCTGCGAGCACGTGGCATGAATTTAATGATTAACATGTAACCCCAATTTCATCTGGATGCCTCATGAGCAGAACGACTATGTTCTCTTCTATGACCAGGAATACCTTTAAGAACTACCTACAGCAGACACCACATAGCCTCCTGTAGACATCTGCGAGCACGTGGCATGAAAATAATGATTAACATATAACTCCAAATTCATCTGGTTGCCTCATGAGCAGAACGACTATGTCCTCTTCTATGAGCAGGAAGACCTTTTAGATTATACTTAGTTTTATTTCGTATTTCTTTCCATTTAACATTATACTGTATATATACGGAATTATACAAATTCCTCGAAACAAAAATATTCGCTAAGTCCCGACGAATTTTTTTACGCCGTGTTACAATTTTTTTTTCGAGATATGAAAAATTTTCACCAATAACTTTTTGTTGACCTGATCGAGTACTAGAAAATTCTTTTACACACTTTTCCATATCTAGTTTAGTTTTTGAGATTTTGATGCTTTCATAAAAATAATTACATCATAGTGGAACTACCTACAGCAGACACCACATAGCCTTCTGTAGACATCTGCGAGCACGTGGCATGAATATAATGATTAACATGTAACCCCAATTTTATCTGGATGTCTCATGAGCAGGACGACTATGTTCTCTTCTATGACCAGGAATACCTTTAAGAACTACCTACAGCAGACACCACATAGCCTACTGTAGGCATCTGCGAGCACGTGGCATGTTTATAATGATTCACATGTCCCAATTTCATCTGAAAGCCTCACGTGCAGAACGACTATGTCCTCTTGTATGAGCAGGAAGACCTTAGTTTTATTTCGTATTCCATTCTATTTGATATTGTGTATTTATACGGAATTATTCAAATTCGTCGAAACACCAAGTCCCGATGAATTTTTTTACATGTCCAGTCACAATTTTTTTTTTCGAGATATGAAAAATTTTTGCCATTAAGTTTTTATTGACCTGATCGAGTACAAGAAAATTCTTTGTACACACTTTACCATATCTAGTTTAGTTTTTGAGATTTTGATGCTTTCATAAAAAGAATTACATCATAGTGGAACTACAGCAGACACCACAAAGCCTACTGTAGGCATCTGCGAGCACGTGGCATGAATATAATGATTAACATGTAACCCCAATTTCATCTGGATGCCTCATGAGCAGGACGACTATGTTCTCTTCTATGACCAGGAATACCTTTAAGAACTACCTACAGCAGACACCACATAGCCTTCTGTAGACATCTGCGAGCACGTGGCATGAATATAATTATTAACATGTAACCCCAATTTCATCTGGATGCCTCATGAGCAGGACGACTATGGTCTCTTCTATGACCAGGAATACCTTTAAGATTTACCTACAGCAGACACCACATAGCCTTCTGTAGATATCTGCGCGCACGTGGCATGAATATAATGATTAACATGTAACCTCAATTTCATCTGGATGCCTCATGAGCAGAACAACTATGTCCTCTTCTATGAACAGGAAGACCTTTTAGATTATACTTAGTTTTATTTCGTATTTCTTTCCATTTAACATTATACTGTATATATACGGAATTATACAAATTCGTCGAAACAAAAATATTCGCCAAGTCCCGACGAATTTTTTTACGCCGTGTTACAATTTTTTTTTCGAGATATGAAAAATTTTTACCTATAACTTTTTGTTGACCTGATCGAGTACAAGAAAATTCTTTGTACACACTTTTCCATATCTAGTTTAGTTTTTGAGATTTTGATGCTTTCATAAAAATAATTACATCATAGTGGAACTACCTACAGCAGACACCACATAGCCTTCTGTAGACATCTGCGAGCACGTGGCATGAATATAATGATAAACATGTAACCCCAATTTCATCTGGATGCCTCATGAGCAGGACGACTATGTTCTCTTCTATGACCAGGAATACCTTTAAGAACTACCTACAGCAGACACCACATAGCCTTCTGTAGACATCTGCGAGCACGTGGCATGAATATAATGATTAACATGTAACCCCAATTTCATCTGGATGCCTCATGAGCAGAACGACTATGTCCTCTTCTATGAGCAGGAAGACCATTTAGATTATACTTAGTTTTATTTCGTATTCATTTCTATTTGATATTGTGTATTCATACGGAATAAAACCCAATTTCATCTGGATGCCTCATGAGCAGATCGACTATGTTCTCTTCTATGAGCAGGAAGACCTTCAAGAACTACCTACAGCAGACACCACATACCCTACTGTAGACATCAGCGAGCACGTGGCATGAATATAATGATTCACATGTAAACCCAATTTCATCTGGATGCCTCATGGGCAGATTGACTATATTCTCTTCTATGAGCAGAAAGACCTTTCAGAGTATACTTAGTTTTATTCCGTATTTCTTTCTATTTTACATTATATTGTGTATATATATACGGAATTATTCAAATTCGTCGAAACACTAAGTCCCGACGAATTTTTTTACGCCATGTCCAGTCACAATTTTTTTTTTCGAGATATGAAAAATTTTCACAAATATTTTTTTGTTGACCTGATCGAGTACAAGAAAATTGTTCGCACACACTTTTCCATATCTACTTTCGTTTTTGGGATACTGATGCTTTCATAAAAATAATTACATCATACCTACAGCCGACACCACATAGACATCTGCGAGCACGTGGCATGAATATAATAATTCATATTTAACCACAATTCCATCTGAATGCCTCATGAGCAGAACGACTATGTTCTCTTCTATGAGCAGGAGGACCTTTTAGATTATATTTAGTTTTATTTCGTATTTCTTTCTATTTAATATTGTTTTTTTATACGGAATTATTTTCACGTCATCTCGGTCACAATTTTTTTTTTCGAGATATGAAAATTTTTCTCCAATAACTTTTTGTTGACCTGATCGAGTACAAGAAAATTCTTTGTACATATTTTTCCATAATCAGTTTAGTTTTTGAGATTTTGATGCTTCCATAAAAATAATCACATCATTGTGGAACTACCTACAGCAGACACCACATAGCCTTCTGTAGACAACTGCGAGCACGTGGCATGAATTTAATGATTCACATGTAACCTCAATTTCATCCGGATGCCTCATGAGCAGAGCAGAACGACTATGTTCTCTTTATGAGCAGGAAGACCTTTCAGATTATACTTTGCTTTATTTCGTATTTCATTCTATTTTACATTATATTACAAGCAGAACGACTATGTTCTCTTCTATGAGCAGGAAGACCTTTTGATTATACTTGGTTTTATTTCGTATTTCTTTCTATTCTACATTATATTGTGTATATATAAGGAATTATTCAAATTCGTCGTAACGAAAATATTCGCCACGTCCCGACCATTTTTTTTTTCGAAATATGTGAAATTTTTACCAATAACTTTTTGTTGACCTGATCGAGTACTAGAAAATTCTTTGTACACACTTTTCCATATCTAGTTTAGTTTTTGAGATTTTGATGATTTCATAAAAATAATTACATCATAGTGGAACTACCTACAGCAGATACCACATAGCCTTCTGTAGACATCTGCGAGCACGTGGCATGAATATAATGATTAACATGTAACCCCAATTTTATCTGGATGTCTCATGAGCAGGACGACTATGTTCTCTTCTATGACCAGGAATACCTTTAAGAACTACCTACAGCAGACACCACATAGCCTACTGTAGGCATCTGCGAGCACGTGGCATGTTTATAATGATTCACATGTCCCAATTTCATCTGAAAGCCTCACGTGCAGAACGACTATGTCCTCTTGTATGAGCAGGAAGACCTTAGTTTTATTTCGTATTCCATTCTATTTGATATTGTGTATTTATACGGAATTATTCAAATTCGTCGAAACACCAAGTCCCGATGAATTTTTTTACATGTCCAGTCACAATTTTTTTTTTCGAGATATGAAAAATTTTTGCCATTAAGTTTTTGTTGACCTGATCGAGTACAAGAAAATTCTTTGTACACACTTTACCATATCTAGTTTAGTTTTTGAGATTTTGATGCTTTCATAAAAAGAATTACATCATAGTGGAACTACAGCAGACACCACAAAGCCTACTGTAGGCATCTGCGAGCACGTGGCATGAATATAATGATTAACATGTAACCCCAATTTCATCTGGATGCCTCATGAGCAGGACGACTATGTTCTCTTCTATGACCAGGAATACCTTTAAGAACTACCTACAGCAGACACCACATAGCCTTCTGTAGACATCTGCGAGCACGTGGCATGAATATAATGATTAACATGTAACCCCAATTTCATCTGGATGCCTCATGAGCAGGACGACTATGGTCTCTTCTATGACCAGGAATACCTTTAAGATTTACCTACAGCAGACACCACATAGCCTTCTGTAGATATCTGCGCGCACGTGGCATGAATATAATGATTAACATGTAACCTCAATTTCATCTGGATGCCTCATGAGCAGAACAACTATGTCCTCTTCTATGAACAGGAAGACCTTTTAGATTATACTTAGTTTTATTTCGTATTTCTTTCCATTTAACATTATACTGTATATATACGGAATTATACAAATTCGTCGAAACAAAAATATTCGCCAAGTCCCGACGAATTTTTTTACGCCGTGTTACAATTTTTTTTTCGAGATATGAAAAATTTTCACCAATAACTTTTTGTTGACCTGATCGAGTACTAGAAAATTCTTTTACACACTTTTCCATATCTAGTTTAGTTTTTGAGATTTTGATGCTTTCATAAAAATAATTACATCATAGTGGAACTACCTACAGCAGACACCACATAGCCTTCTGTAGACATCTGCGAGCACGTGGCATGAATATAATGATTAACATGTAACTCCAATTTCATCTGGATGCCTCATGAGCAGGACGACTATGTTCTCTTCTATGACCAGGAATACCTTTAAGAACTACCTACAGCAGACACCACATAGCCTACTGTAGGCATCTGCGAGCACGTGGCATGAATATAATGATTCACATGTAACCCCAATTTCATCGGGTTGCCTCATGAGAAGAACGACCATGTTCTCTTCTATGAGCAAGAAGACCTCTTATATTATACTTAGTTTTATTGCGTATTTCTTTCTATTTAATATTGTGTATCTATACGGAATTATTCAAATTCGTCGAGACAAAAATATTCGCAAATTCCCGACGATTTTTTTTACGCCATGTCCAGTTAGAATTTTTTTTTCGATATATGAAAAATTTTCACTCATAACTTTTTGTTCACCTGATCGAATCCACGAAAATTCTTCGTACTCAATTTTTGCATATCTAGTTTAGTTTTTGAGATTTTGATGCTTTCATAAAAATAATTACATCATAGTGGAACTACCTACAGCTGACACCACATAGACATCTGCGAGCACGTGGCATGAACATGATCACATGTAAACCCAATTTCATCTGGATGCCTCATGAGCTGAACGACTATGTTCTCTTCTATGAGCAGGAAGACCTTGAAGAACTACCTGCAGCTAACACAACATAGCCTACTGTAGACATCTGCGACCACGTGGCATGAATATAATGATTCACATGTAACCCCAATTTCATCGGGTTGCCTCATGAGAAGAACGACCATGTTCTCTTCTATGAGCAAGAAGACCTCTTATATTATACTTAGTTTATTGCGTATTTCTTTCTATTTAATATTGTGTATCTATACGGAATTATTCAAATTCGTCGAAACAAAAATATTCGCTAAGTCCCGACGAATTTTTTTACGCAATGTCCAGTCACAATCATAGTGGAACTACAACAGACACCACAAAGCCTACTGTAGGCATCTGCGAGCACGTGGCATGAATATAATGATTAACATGTAACCCCAATTTCATCTGGATGCCTCATGAGCAGGACGACTATGTTCTCTTCTATGACCAGGAATACCTTTAAGAACTACCTACAGCAGACACCACATAGCCTTCTGTAGACATCTGCGAGCACGTGGCATGAATATAATGATTAACATGTAACCCCAATTTCATCTGGATGCCTCATGAGCAGGACGACTATGGTCTCTTCTATGACCAGGAATACCTTTAAGAATTACCTACAGCAGACACCACATAGCCTTCTGTAGATATCTGCGCGCACGTGGCATGAATATAATGATTAACATGTAACCTCAATTTCATCTGGATGCCTCATGAGCAGAACGACTATGTCCTCTTCTATGAACAGGAAGACCTTTTAGATTATACTCAGTTTTATTTCGTATTTCTTTCCATTTAACATTATACTGTATATATACGGAATTATACAAATTCGTCGAAACAAAAATATTCGCCAAGTCCCGACGAATTTTTTTACGCCGTGTTACAATTTTTTTTTCGAGATATGAAAAATTTTCACCAATAACTTTTTGTTGACCTGATCGAGTACTAGAAAATTCTTTTACACACTTTTCCATATCTAGTTAAGGTTTTGAGATTTTGATGCTTTCATAAAAATAATTACATCATAGTGGAACTACCTACAGCAGACACCACATAGCCTTCTGTAGACATCTGCGAGCACGTGGCAAGAATATAATGATTAACATGTAACCCCAATTTTATCTGGATGTCTCATGAGCAGGACGACTATGTTCTCTTCTATGACCAGGAATACCTTTAAGAACTACCTACAGCAGACACCACATAGCCTACTGTAGGCATCTGCGAGCACGTGGCATGAATATAATGATTCACATGTAACCCCAATTTCATCTGAAAGCCTCACGTGCAGAACGACTATGTCCTCTTGTATGAGCAGGAAGACCTTAGTTTTATTTCGTATTCCATTCTATTTGATATTGTGTATTTATACGGAATTATTCAAATTCGTCGAAACACCAAGTCCCGATGAATTTTTTTACGACATGTCCAGTCACAATTTTTTTTTTCGAGATATGAAAAATTTTTGCCATTAACTTTTTGTTGACCTGATCGAGTACAAGAAAATTCTTTGTACACACTTTACCATATCTAGTTTAGTTTTTGAGATTTTGATGCTTTCATAAAAAGAATTACATCATAGTGGAACTACAGCAGACACCACAAAGCCTACTGTAGACATCTGCGAGCACGTGGCATGAATATAATGATTAACATGTAACCCCAATTTCATCTGGATGCCTCATGAGCAGGACGACTATGTTCTCTTCTATGACCAGAATACCTTTAAGAACTACCTACAGCAGACACCACATAGCCTTCTGTAGACATCTGCGAGCACGTGGCATGAATATAATGATTAACATGTAACCCCAATTTTATCTGGATGTCTCATGAGCAGGACGACTATGTTCTCTTCTATGACCAGGAATACCTTTAAGAACTACCTACAGCAGACACCACATAGCCTACTGTAGGCATCTGCGAGCACGTGGCATGAATATAATGATTAACATGTAACCCCAATTTTATCTGGATGTCTCATGAGCAGGACGACTATGTTCTCTTCTATGACCAGGAATACCTTTAAGAACTACCTACAGCAGACACCACATAGCCTACTGTAGGCATCTGCGAGCACGTGGCATGTTTATAATGATTCACATGTCCCAATTTCATCTGAAAGCCTCACGAGCAGAACGACTATGTCCTCTTGTATGAGCAGGAAGACCTTAGTTTTATTTCGTATTCCATTCTATTTGATATTGTGTATTTATACGGAATTATTCAATTTCGTCGAAACACCAAGTCCCGATGAATTTTTTTACGACATGTCCAGTCACAATTTTTTTTTTCGAGATATGAAAAATTTTTGCCAATAACTTTTTGTTGACCTGATCGAGTACAAAAAAATTCTTTGTACACACTTTACCATATCTAGTTTAGTTTTTGAGATTTTGATGCTTTCATGAAAATAATTACATCATAGTGGAACTACAGCAGACACCACAAAGCCTACTGTAGGCATCTGCGAGCACGTGGCATGAATATAATGATTAACATGTAACACCAATTTCATCTGGATGCCTCATGAGCAGGACGACTATGTTCTCTTCTATGACCAGGAATACCTTTAAGAACTACCTACAGCAGACACCACATAGCCTTCTGTAGACATCTGCGAGCACGTGGCATGAATATAATGATTAACATGTAACCCCAATTTCATCTGGATGCCTCATGAGCAGAACGACTATGTCCTCTTCTATGAGCAGGAAGACCTTTCAGATTATACTTAGTTTTATTTCGTATTTCTTTCCACTTAACATTATACTGTATATATACGGAATTATACAAATTCGTCGAAACAAAAATATTCGCTAAGTCCCGACGAATTTTTTTACGCCATGTCCAGTCACAATTTTTTTTTCGAGATATGAAAAATTTTCACCAATAACTTTTTGTTGACCTTATCGAGTACTAGAAAATTCTTTACACACTTTTCCATATCTAGTTTAGTTTTTGAGATTTTGATGCTTTCATAAAAATAATTACATCATAGTGGAACTACCTACAGCAGACACCACATAGCCTTCTGTAGACATCTGCGAGCACGTGGCATGAATATAATGATTAACATGTAACCCCAATTTCATCTGGATGCCTCATCAGCAGGACGACTATGTTCTCTTCTATGACCAGAATACCTTTAAGAACTACCTACAGCAGACACCACATACCCTTCTGTAGACATCTGCGAGCACTTGGCATGAATATAATGATTAACATGTAACCCCAATTTTATCTGGATGTCTCATGAGCAGGACGACTATGTTCTCTTCTATGACCAGGAATACCTTTAAGAACTACCTACAGCAGACACCACATAGCCTTTTGTAGACATCTGCGAGCACGTGGCATGAATATAATGATTAACATGTAACCCCAATTTCTTCTGGATGCCTCATGAGCAGAACGACTATGTTCTCTTCTATGACCAGGAATACCTTTAAGAACTACCTACAGCAGACACCACATAGCCTACTGTAGGCATCTCCGAGCACGTGGCATTTTTATAATGATTCACATGTCCCAATTTCATCTGAAAGCCTCACGAGCAGAACGACTATGTCCTCTTGTTTGAGCAGGAAGACCTTAGTTTTATTTCGTATTCCATTCTATTTGATATTGTGTATTTATACGGAATTATTCAAATTCGTAGAAACACCAAGTCCCGATGAATTTACGACATGTCCAGTCACAATTTTTTTTTTCGAGATACGAAAAATTTTTGCCAATAACTTTTTGTTGACCTGATCGAGTACAAGAAAATTCTTTGTACACACTTTACCATATCTAGTTTAGTTTTTGAGATTTTGATGCTTTCATAAAAATAATTACATCATAGTGGAACTACAGCAGACACCACAAAGCCTACTGTAGGCATCTGCGAGCACGTGGCATGTAACCCCAATTTTTTCTGGATGCCTCATGAGCAGAACGACTATGTTCTCTTCTATGACCAGGAATACCTTTAAGAACTACCTACAGCAGACACCACATAGCCTTCTGTAGACATCTGCGAGCACGTGGCATGAATATAATGATTAACATGTAACCCCAATTTCATCTGGATGCCTCATGAGCAGAACGACTATGTCCTCTTCTATGAGCAGGAAGACCTTTCAGATTATACTTAGTTTTATTTCGTATTTCTTTCCACTTAACATTATACTGTATATATACGGAATTATACAAATTCGTCGAAACAAAAATATTCGCTAAGTCCCGACGAATTTTTTTACGCCATGTCCAGTCACAATTTTTTTTTCGAGATATGAAAAATTTTCACCAATAACTTTTTGTTGACCTTATCGAGTACTAGAAAATTCTTTACACACTTTTCCATATCTAGTTTAGTTTTTGAGATTTTGATGCTTTCATAAAAATAATTACATCATAGTGGAACTACCTACAGCAGACACCACATAGCCTTCTGTAGACATCTGCGAGCACGTGGCATGAATATAATGATTAACATGTAACCCCAATTTCATCTGGATGCCTCATCAGCAGGACGACTATGTTCTCTTCTATGACCAGAATACCTTTAAGAACTACCTACAGCAGACACCACATAGCCTTCTGTAGACATCTGCGAGCACTTGGCATGAATATAATGATTAACATGTAACCCCAATTTTATCTGGATGTCTCATGAGCAGGACGACTATGTTCTCTTCTATGACCAGGAATACCTTTATGAACTACCTACAGCAGACACCACATAGCCTTTTGTAGACATCTGCGAGCACGTGGCATGAATATAATGATTAACATGTAACCCCAATTTCTTCTGGATGCCTCATGAGAAGAACGACTATGTTCTCTTCTATGACCAGGAATACCTTTAAGAACTACCTACAGCAGACACCACATAGCCTACTGTAGGCATCTCCGAGCACGTGGCATTTTTATAATGATTCACATGTCCCAATTTCATCTGAAAGCCTCACGAGCAGAACGACTATGTCCTCATGTTTGAGCAGGAAGACCTTACTTTTATTTCGTATTCCATTCTATTTGATATTGTGTATTTATACGGAATTATTCAAATTCGTAGAAACACCAAGTCCCGATGAATTTACGACATGTCCAGTCACAATTTTTTTTTTCGAGATACGAAAAATTTTTGCCAATAACTTTTTGTTGACCTGATCGAGTACAAGAAAATTCTTTGTACACACTTTACCATATCTAGTTTAGTTTTTGAGATTTTGATGCTTTCATAAAAATAATTACATCATAGTGGAACTACAGCAGACACCACAAAGCCTACTGTAGGCATCTGCGAGCACGTGGCATGTAACCCCAATTTTTTCTGGATGCCTCATGAGCAGAACGACTATGTTCTCTTCTATGACCAGGAAAGACCTTTTAGATTATACTTAGTTTTATTTCGTATTTCTTTCCATTTAACATTATACTGTATATATACGGAACTATACAAATTCGTCGAAACACTAAGTCCCAAAGAATTTTTATACCCCAACTCCAGTCACAAATTTTTTTTTTCGAGATATGAAAAATTTTCACCAATAACTTTTTGTTTGATCGAGTACAGGAAAATTATTAATACACACTTTTCCTTATCTAGTTTAGTTTTTGAGATTTTGATGCTTCCATAAAAATAATTACATCATTGTGGAACTACCTATAGCAGACACCACATATCACATGTAAACCCAATTTCATCTGGATGCCTCATCAAGATCGACTATGTTCTCTTCTATGAGCAGGAAGACCTTCAAGAACTACCTACAGCAGACACCACATAGCCTACTGTAGACATCAGCGAGCACTTGGCATGAATATAATGATTCACATGTAAACCCAATTTCATCTGGATGCCTCATGAGCAGATTGACTATATTCTCTTCTATGAGCAGAAAGACCTTTCAGAGTATACTTAGTTTTATTCCGTATTTTTTTCTATTTTACATTATATTGTGTATGTATACGGAATTATGCAAATTCGTCGAAACGCTAAGTACCAACGAATTTTTATACGCCAAGTCCGGTCACAAATTTTTTTTTTCGAGATATAAAAAATTTTCACCAATAACTTTTTTTTGACTTGACTGAGTACACGAAAATTCTTCGTACACATTTTTCCGTATCAAGTTTAGTTTTTGAGAGTTTGATGCTTCCATAAAAATAATTACATAATTCTGGAACTACCTAGAGCAGACACCACATAGCCTACTGTGGAAATCTGCGGGCACGTGGCATGAACATGATCACATGTAAACCCAATTTCATCTGGATGCCTCAGAGCAGATCGACTATGTTCTCTTCTATGAGCAGCAAGACCTTTAGAACTACCTACAGCAGACACCACATAGCCTACTGTAGACATCAGCGACCACGTGGCATGAATATAATGATTCACATGTAAACCCAATTTCATCTGGATGCCTCATGAGCAGATTGACTATATTCTCTTCTAGGAGCAGGAAGACCTTTCAGAGTATACTTAGTTTTATTTCGTATTTCTTTCTATTTGCCAAGTCCAGTCACAAATTTTTTTTTTTCGAAATATGAAAAATTTTCACCAATAACTTTTTGGTTGATCGAGTACAGGAAAATTCTTAGTACACACTTTTCCTTATCTAGTTTAGTTTTTGAGATTTTGATCCTTTCAAAAAAATAATTACATCATTGTGGAACTACCTACAGCAGACACCACATAGCCTACTGTAGACATCTGCGAGCACGTGGCATGAACATGATCACATGTATACCCAATTTCATCTAGATGCCTCATGAGCAAAACGACTATGTTCTCTTCTATCAGCAGGAAGACCTTTCAGATTATACATAGTTTTATTTCGTATTTCTTTCTATTTCACATTATATTGTGTATATATACGAAATTATTCAAATTCGTCGAAACACTAAGTCCCAACGAACTTTTATACACCAAGTCCACTCACATTTTTTTTTTTTCGAGATATGAAAAATTTTAACCAATTACTTTTGGTTTACCTGATCGAGTACACACTACACATTTTTCCATATCCAGTTTAGTTTTTGAGATTTTGATGCTTCTATAAAAATAATTACATCATTGTGGAACTACCTACAGCAGACACCACACGGCCTACTGTAGACATCTGCGAGCACGTGGCTGAATATAATGATTCACCTGTAACCCCAATATCATCTGTATTTCTCATGAGCAGAACGAATATGTTCTCTTCTATGAGAAGTTAGATCTTTTAGATTATACTTTGTTTTATTTCGAATATCATTCTATTTTACGTTATATTGTGTATATATACGGAATTATTCAAATTCGTCGAAATGAAATTATTCGGTAAGTCCCGACGAATTTTTTTACGCCGTGTCACAATTTTTTTTTTCGAGATATGAAAAATTTTCACCAATAAATTTTTGTTGACCTGATCGAGTACAAGAAACTTTTTCGTACACACTTTTCCATATCTACTTTAGTTTTTGGGATACTGATGCTTTCATAAAAATAATTACAGCATAGTGGAACTACCTACAGCCGACACCACATAGACATCTGCGAGCACGTGGCATGAATATAATAATTCATATTTAACCACAATTCCATCTGAATGCCTCATGAGCAGAACGACTATGTTCTCTTCTATGAGCAGGAGGACCTTTTAGATTATATTTAGTTTTATTTCGTATTTCTTTCTATTTAATATTGTGTTTTTATACGGAATTATTTTCACGTCATGTCCGGTCACAATGTTTTTTTTCGAGATATGAAAATTTTTCTCCAATAACTTTTTGTTGACCTGATCGAGTACAAGAAAATTCTTTTCCATATCTAGTCTAGTTTTTGAGATTTTGATGCTTTCATAAAAATAATTACATCATAGTGGAACTACCTACAGCAGAAACCACATTGCCTTCTGTAGACATCTGCGAGCACGTGGCATGAATATAATGATTAACATGTAACCCCAATTTCATCTGGATGCCTCATGAGCAGAACGACTATGTCCTCTTCTATGAGCAGGAAGACCATTTAGATTATACTTAGTTTTATTTCGTATTCATTTCTATTTGATATTGTGTATTCATACCGAATTAAACCCAATTTCATCTGGATGCCTCATGAGCAGATCGACTATGTTCTCTTATGAGCAGGAAGACCTTCAAGAACTACCTACAGCAGACACCACATAGCTTACTGTAGGCATCTGCGAGCACGTGGTATGTTTATAATGATTCACATGTCCCAATTTCATCTGAAAGCCTCACGAGCGGAACGACTATGTCCTCTTCTATGAGTAGGAAGTCTTTTTAGATTATCCTTAGTTTTATTTCGTATTCCATTCTATTTGATATTGTGTATTTACACGGAATTATTCAAATTCGTCGAAACACCAAGTCCCGATGAATTTTTTTACGACATGTCCAGTCACAATTTTTTTTTTCGAGATATGAAAAATTTTTACCAATAACTTTTTGTTGACCTGATCGAGTACAAGAAAATTCTTTGTACACACTTTTCCATATCTAGTTTAGTTTTTGAGATTTTGATGCTTTCATAAAAATAATTACATCATAGTGGAACTACCTACAGCAGAAACCACATTGCCTTCTGTAGACATCTGCGAGCACGTGGCATGAATATAATGATTAACATGTAACTCCAATTTCATCTGGATGCCTCATGAGCAGGACGACTATGTTCTCTTCTATGACCAGGAATACTTTTAAGAACTACCTACAGCAGACACCACATAGCCTTCTGTAGACATCTGCGAGCACGTGGCATGAATATAATGATTAACATGTAACCCCAATTTCATCTGGATGCCTCATGAGCAGGACGACTATGTTCCCTTCTATAACCAGGAATACCTTTAAGAACTACCTACAGCAGACACCACATAGCCTTTTGTAGACATCTGCGAGCACGTGGCATGAATATAATGATTAACATGTAACCCCAATTTCATCTGGATGCCTCATGAGCAGAACGACTATGTTCTCTTCTATGACCAGGAATACCTTTAAGAACTACCTACAGCAGACACCACATAGCCTACTGTAGGCATCTGCGAGCACGTGGCATGTTTATAATGATTCACATGTCCCAATTTCATCTGAAAGCCTCACGAGCAGAACGACTATGTCCTCTTCTATGAGCAGGAAGACCTTTTAGATTATATTTGTTAGTTTTATTTCGTATTCCATTCTATTTGATATTGTGTATTTATACGGAATTATTCAAATTCGTCGAAACACCAAGTCCCGACGAATTTTTTTACGACATGTCCAGCCACAATTTTTTTTTTCGAGATATGAAAAACTTTTACCAATAACTTTTTGTTGACCTGATCGAGTACAAGAAAATTCTTTGTACACACTTTTCCATATCTAGTTTAGTTTTTGAGATTTTGATGCTTTCATAAAAATAATTACATCATATTTGAACTACCTACAGCAGACACCACATAGCCTTCTGTAGACATCTACGAGCACGTGGCATGAATATAATGATTAACATGTAACCCCAATTTCATCTGGATGCCTCATGAGCAGAACGACTATGTTCTCTTCTATGAGCAGGAGGACCTTTTAGCTTATACTTTGTTTTATTTCGTATTTCTTTCTATTTAATATTGTGTATTTATACGGAATTATTCAAATTCGTCGAAACGAAAATATTCGCTAAGTCCCGACGAATTTTTTTACGCAGACTCTAGTAAAAAATTTTTTTTTTCGAGACATGAAGAATATTCACCAATATTTTTTTGGTGACCTGATCGAGTACAAGAAAATTCTTTGTACACACTTTTCCATATCTAGTTTAGTTTTTGAGATTTTGATGCTTCTATTAATATAATTACATCATTGTGGAACTACCTACAGCAGACACCACATAGCCTACTGTAGACATCAGCGAGCACGTGGCATGAATATAATGATTCACATGTCCCAATTTCATCTGGATGCCTCATGAGCAGGACGACTATGTTCTCTTCTATGACCAGGAATACCTTTAAGAACTACCTACAGCAGACACCACATAGCCTTCTGTAGACATCTGCGAGCACGTGGCATGAATATAATGATTAACATGTAACCCCAATTTCATCTGGATGCCTCATGAGCAGGACGACTATGTTCTCTTCTATGACCAGGAATACCTTTAAGAACTACCTACAGCAGACACCACATAGCCTTTTGTAGACATCTGCGAGCACGTGGCATGAATATAATGATTAACATGTAATCCCAATTTCATCTGGATGCCTCATGAGCAGAACGACTATGTCCTCTTCTATGAGCAGGAAGACCTTTTAGATTACATTTGTTAGTTTTATTTCGTATTCCATTCTATTTGATATTGTGTATTTATACGGAATTATTCAAATTCGTCGAAACACCAAGTCCCGACGAATTTTTTTACATGTCCAGCCACAATTTTTTTTTTCGAGATATGAAAAATTTTTATCAATAACTTTTTGTTGACCTGATCGAGTACAAGAAAATTCTTTGTACCCACTTTTCCATATCTAGTTTAGTTTTTGAGATTTTGATGCTTTCATAAAAATAATTACATCATATTTGAACTACCTACAGCAGACACCACATAGCCTTCTGTAGACATCTACGAGCACGTGGCATGAATATAATGATTCACATGTGAACCCAATTTCATCTGGATGCCTCATGAGCAGATCGACTATGTTCTCTTCTATGAGCAGGAAGACCTTCAAGAACTACCTACAGCAGACACCACATAGCCTACTGTAGGCATCTGCGAGCACGTGGCATGTTTATAATGATTCACATGTCCCAATTTCATCTGAAAGCCTCACGAGCAGAACGACTATGTCCTCTTCTATGAGCAGGAAGTCCTTTTAGATTATACTTAGTTTTATTTCGTATTCCATTCTATTTGATATTGTGTATTTATACGGAATTATTCAAATTCGTCGAAACACCAATTCCCGACGAATTTTTTTACGACATGTCCAGTCACAATTTTTTTTTTCGAGATATGAAAAATTTTTACTCATAACTTTTTGTTGACCTGATCGAGTACAAGAAAATTCTTTGGACACACTTTTCCATATCTAGTTTAGTTTTTGAGATTTTGATGCTTTCATAAAAATAATTACATCATAGTGGAACTACCTACAGCAGACACCACATAGCCTTCTGTAGACATCTGCGAGCTCGTGGCATGAATATAATGATTAACATGTAACCCCAATTTCATCTGGATGCCTCATGAGCAGGACGACTATGTTCTCTTCTATGACCAGAATACCTTTAAGAACTACCTACAGCAGACACCACATAGCCTTCTGTAGCTTCTGCGAGCACGTGGCATGAATATAATGATTAACATGTAACCCTAATTTTATCTGGATGTCTCATGAGCAGGACGACTATGTTCTCTTCTATGACCAGGAATACCTTTAAGAACTACCCACAGCAGACACCACATAGTCTTCTGTAGACAACTGCGAGCACGTGGCATGAATATAATGATTTAACATGTAACCCCAATTTCATCTGGATGCCTCATGAGCAGAACGACTATGTCCTCTTCTATGAGCAGGAAGACCTTTTAGATTATACTTAGTTTTATTTCGTATTTCTTTCCATTCAACATTATACTGTATATATACGGAATTATACAAATTCGTCGAAAAAAAAATATTCGCCAAGTCCCGACGAATTTTTTTACGCCGTGTTACAATTTTTTTTTCGAGATATGAAAAATTTTCACCAATAACTTTTTGTTGACCTGATCGAGTACAAGAAAGTTCTTTGTGCACACTTTTCCGTATCGAGTTTAGTTTTTGAAATTTTGATGCTTCCATAAAAATAATTACATCATTCTGGAACTACCTATAGCATACACCACATAGCCTACTGTAGACATCTGCGAGCACGTGGCATGAACATGATCACATGTAAACCCAATTTCATCTGGATGGCTCATGAGCAGAACGACTATGTCCTCTTCTATGAGCAGGAAGTCCTTTTAGATTATACTTAGTTTTATTTCGTATTCCATTCTATTTGATATTGTGTATTTACACTGAATTATTCAAATTCGTCGAAACACCAAGTCCCGACGAACTTTTTTACGACATGTCCAGTCACAATTTTTTTTTTCGAGATATGAAAAATTTTCACCAATAACTTTTTGTTGACCTGATCGAGTACAAGAAAATTTTTCGTACACACTTTTCCATATCTAGTTTAGTTTTTGAGATTTTGATGGTTCTATTAATATAATTACATCATTGTGGAACTACCTACAGCAGACACCACATAGCCTACTGTAGACATCAGCGAGCACGTGGCATGAATATAATGATTCACATGTCCCAATTTCATCTGGATGCCTCATGAGCAGAATGATTATGTCCTCTTCTATGAGCAGGAAGACCTTTTAGATTATACGTAGTTTTATTTCGTATTTCATTCTATTTGATATTGTGTATATATACGGAATTATTCAAATTCGTCGAAACAAAAATATTCGCTAAGTCCCGACGAATTTTTTTACGCCGTGTCACAATTTTTTTTTTCGAGATATGAAAAATTTTCACCAATAACTTTTTGTTGACCTGATCGAGTACAAGAAAATTTTTCGTACACACTTTTCCATATCTAGTTTATTTTTTGAGATTTTGATGCTTTCATAAAAATAATTACATCATAGTGGAACTACCTACAGCAGAAACCACATAGCCTTCTGTAGACATCTGCGAGCACGTGGCATGAATATAATGATTAACATGTAACCCCAATTTCATCTGGATGCCTCATGAGCAGGACGACTATGTTCTCTTCTATGACCAGGAATACCTTTAAGAACTACCTACAGCAGACACCACATAGCCTCCTGTAGATATCTGCGAGCACGTGGCATGAATATAATGATTAACATGTAACTCCAATTTCATATGGTTGCCTCTTGAGCAGAACGACTATGTCCTCTTCTATGAGCAGGAAGACCTTTTAGATTATACTTAGTTTTATTTCGTATTTCTTTACATTTAACATTATACTGTATATATACGGAATTATACAAATTCGTCGAAACAAAAATAGTCGCTAAGTCCCGACGAATTTTGTTACGCCATGTCCAGTCACAATTTTTTTTTTCGAGATATGAAAAATTTTCACCAATACTTTTTGTTGACCTGATTGAGTACAAGAAAATTCTTTGTACACACTTTTCCATATCTAGTTTAGTTTTTGAGATTTTGATGCTTTCATAAAAATAATTACATCATAGTGGAACTACCTACAGCAGAAACCACATAGCCTTCTGTAGACATCTGCGAGCACGTGGCATGAATATAATGATTAACATGTAACCCCAATTTCATCTGGATGCCTCATGAGCAGAACGACTATGTTCTCTTCTATGAGCAGGAGGACCTTTTAGCTTATACTTTGTTTTATTTCGTATTTCTTTCTATTTAATATTGTGTATTTATACGGAATTATTCAAATTCGTCGAAACAAAAATATTCGCTAAGTCCCGACGAATTTTTTTACGCAGACTCCAGTAAAAATTTTTTTTTTTCGAGACATGAAGAATATTCACCAATAACACCTGATCGAGTACAAGAAAATTCTTTGTACACACTTTTCCATATCTAGTTTATTTTTTGAGATCTTGATGCTTTCATAAAAATAATTACATCATAGTGGAACTACCTACAGCAGAAACCACATAGCCTTCTGTAGACATCTGCGAGCACGTGGCATGAATATAATGATTAACATGTAACCCCAATTTCATCTGGATGCCTCATGAGCAGGACGACTATGTTCTCTTCTATGACCAGAATACCTTTAAGAACTACCTACAGCAGACACCACATAGCCTTCTGTAGACATCTGCGAGCACGTGGCATGAATATAATGATTAACATGTAACCCCAATTTTTTCTGGATGTCTCATGAGCAGGACGATTATGTTCTCTTCTATGACCAGGAATACCTTTAAGAACTACCTACAGCAGAAACCACATAGCCTTTTGTAGACATCTGCGAGCACGTGGCATGAATATAATGATTATATGTAACCCCAATTTCTTCTGGATGCCTCATGAGCAGAACGACTATGTTCTCTTCTATGACCAGGAATACCTTTAAGAACTACCTACAGCAGACACCACATAGCCTACTGTAGGCATCTGCGAGCACGTGGCATGTTTATAATGATTCACATGTCCCAATTTCATCTGAAAGCCTCACGAGCAGAACGACTATGTCCTCTTGTATGAGCAGGAAGACCTTAGTTTTATTTCGTATTCCATTCTATTTGATATTGTGTATTTATACGGAATTATTCAAATATGTCGAAACACCAAGTCCCGATTAATTTTTTTACGACATGTCCAGTCACAATTTTTTTTTTCGAGATATGAAAAATTTTTTCCAAAAACTTTTTGTTGACCTGAGCGAGTACAAGAAAATTCTTTGTACACACTTTTCCATATCTAGTTTAGTTTTTGAGATTTTGATGCTTTCATAAAAATAATTACATCATAGTGGAACTACAGCAGACACCACAAAGCCTACTGTAGGCATCTGCGAGCACGTGGCATGAATATAATGATTAACATGTAACCCCAATTTCATCTGGATGCCTCATGAGCAGGACGACTATGTTCTCTTCTATGACCAGGAATACCTTTAAGAACTACCTACAGCAGAAACCACATAGCCTTTTGTAGACATCTGCGAGCACGTGGCATGAATATAATGATTAACACTTACCACAATTTTATCTGGATGTCTCATGAGCAGGACGACTATGTTCTCTTCTATGACCAGGAATACCTTTAAGAACTACCTACAGCAGACACCACATAGCCTTTTGTAGACATCTGCGAGCACGTGGCATGAATATAATGATTAACATGTAACCCCAATTTCTTCTGGATGCCTCATGAGCAGAACGACTATGTTCTCTTCTATGACCAGGAATACCTTTAAGAACTACCTACAGCAGACACCACATAGCCTACTGTAGGCATCTCCGAGCACGTGGCATGTTTATAATGATTCACATGTCCCAATTTCATCTGAAAGCCTCACGAGCAGAACGACTATGTCCTCTTGTTTGAGCAGGAAGACCTTAGTTTTATTTCGTATTCCATTCTATTTGATATTGTGTATTTATACGGAATTATTCAAATTCGTCGAAACACCAAGTCCCGATGAATTTACGACATGTCCAGTCACAATTTTTTTTTTCGAGATACGAAAAATTTTTGCCAATAACTTTTTGTTGACCTGATCGAGTACAAGAAAATTCTTTGTACACACTTTACCATATCTAGTTTAGTTTTTGAGATTTTGATGCTTTCATAAAAATAATTACATCATAGTGGAACTACAGCAGACACCACAAAGCCTACTGTAGGCATCTGCGAGCACGTGGCATGAATATAATGATTAACATGTAACCCCAATTTCATCTGGATGCCTCATGAGCAGGACGACTATGTTCTCTTCTATGACCAGGAATACCTTTAAGAACTACCTACAGCAGACACCACATAGCCTTCTGTAGACATCTGCGAGCACGTGGCATGAATATGATGATTAACATGTAACCCCAATTTCATCTGGATGCCTCATGAGCAGAACGACTATGTCCTCTTCTATGAGCAGGAAGACCTTTTAGATTATACTTAGTTTTATTTCGTATTTCTTTCCATTTAACATTATACTGTATATATACGGAATTATACAAATTCGTCGAAACAAAAATATTCGCTAAGTCCCGACGAATTTTTTTACGCCATGTCCAGTCACAATTTTTTTTTCGAGATATGAAAAATTTTCACCAATAACTTTTTGTTGACCTGATCGAGTACTAGAAAATTCTTTGTACACACTTTTACATATCTAGTTTAGTTTTTGAGATTTTGATGCTTACATAAAAATAATTACATCATAGTGGAACTACCTACAGCAGACACCACATAGCCTTCTCTAGACATCTGCGAGCACGTGGCATGAATATAATGATTAACATGTAACCCCAATTTCATCTGGATGCCTCATGAGCAGAACGACTATGTCCTCTTCTATGAGCAGGAAGACCTTTTAGATTATACTTAGTTTTATTTCGTATTTCTTTCCATTTAACATTATACTGTATATATACGGAATTATACAAATTCGTCGAAACAAAAATATTCGCTAAGTCCCGACGAATTTTTTTACGCCATGTCCAGTCACAATTTTTTTTTCGAGATATGAAAAATTTTCACCAATAACTTTTTGTTGACCTGATCGAGTACTAGAAAATTCTTTGTACACACTTTTACATATCTAGTTTAGTTTTTGAGATTTTGATGCTTTCATAAAAATAATTACATCATAGTGGAACTACCTACAGCAGACACCACATAGCCTTCTGTAGACATCTGCGTTCACGTGGCATGAATATAATGATTAATATGTAACCCCAATTTCATCTGGATGCCTCATGAGCAGGACGACTATGTTCTCTTCTATGACCAGAATACCTTTAAGAACTACCTACAGCAGACACCACATAGCCTTCTGTAGACATCTGCGAGCACGTGGCATGAATATAATGATTAACATGTAACCCCAATTTCATCTGGATGCCTCATGAGCAGAACGACTATGTCCTCTTCTACGAGCAGGAAGACCTTTCAGATTATACTTAGTTTTATTTCGTATTTCTTTCCACTTAACATTATACTGTATATATACGGAATTATACAAATTCGTCGAAACAAAAATATTCGCTAAGTCCCGACGAATTTTTTTACGCCATGTCCAGTCACAATTTTTTTTTCGAGATATGAAAAATTTTCACCAATAACTTTTTGTTGACCTTATCCAGTACTAGAAAATTCTTTACACACTTTTCCATATCTAGTTTAGTTTTTGAGATTTTGATGCTTTCATAAAAATAATTACATCATAGTGGAACTACCTACAGCAGACACCACATAGCCTTCTGTAGACATCTGCGAGCACGTGGCATGAATATAATGATTAACATGTAACCCCAATTTCATCTGGATGCCTCATCAGCAGGACGACTATGTTCTCTTCTATGACCAGAATACCTTTAAGAACTACCTACAGCAGACACCACATAGCCTTCTGTAGACATCTGCGAGCACGTGGCATGAATATAATGATTAACACTTACCACAGCAGACACCACATAGCCTACTGTAGGCATCTCCGAGCACGTGGCATGTTTATAATGATTCACATGTCCCAATTTCATCTGAAAGCCTCACGAGCAGAACGACTATGTCCTCTTGTTTGAGCAGGAAGACCTTAGTTTTATTTCGTATTCCATTCTATTTGATATTGTGTATTTATACGGAACTATTCAAATTCGTCGAAACACCAAGTCCCGATGAATTTACGACATGTCCAGTCACAATTTTTTTTTTCGATATACGAAAAATTTTTGCCAATAACTTTTTGTTGACCTGATCGAGTACAAGAAAATTCTTTGTACACACTTTACCATATCTAGTTTAGTTTTTGAGATTTTGATGCTTTCATAAAAATAATTACATCATAGTGGAACTACAGCAGACACCACAAAGCCTACTGTAGGCATCTGCGAGCACGTTGCATGAATATAATGATTAACATGTAACCCCAATTTCATCTGGATGCCTCATGAGCAGGACGACTATGTTCTCTTCTATGACCAGGAATACCTTTAAGAACTACCTACAGCAGACACCACATAGCCTTCTGTAGACATCTGCGAACACGTGGCATGAATATAATGATTAACATGTAACCCCAATTTCATCTGGATGCCTTATGAGCAGAACGACTATGTCCTCTTCTATGAGCAGGAAGACCTTTTAGATTATACTTCTATGACGAATTTTTTTACGCCATGTCCAGTCACAATTTTTTTTTCGAGATATGAAAAATTTTCACCAATAACTTTTTGTTGACCTGATCGAGTACTAGAAAATTCTTTGTACACACTTTTACATATCTAGTTTAGTTTTTGAGATTTTGATGCTTTCATAAAAATAATTACATCATAGTGGAATTACCTACAGCAGACACCACATAGCCTTCTGTAGACATCTGCGAGCACGTGGCATGAATATAATGATTAACATGTAACCCCAATTTCATCTGGATGCCTCATGAGCAGGACGACTATGTTCTCTTCTATGACCAGAATACCTTCAAGAACTACCTACAGCAGACACCACATAGCCTTCTGTAGACATCTGCGAGCACGTGGCATGAATATAATGATTAACATGTAACCCCAATTTTTTCTGGATGACTCATGAGCAGGACGATTATGTTCTCTTCTATGACCAGGAATACCTTTAAGAACTACCTACAGCAGAAACCACATAGCCTTTTGTAGACATCTGCGAGCACGTGGCATGAATATTATGATTATATGTAACCCCAATTTCTTCTGGATGCCTCATGAGCAGAACGACTATGTTCTCTTCTATGACCAGGAATACCTTTAAGAACTACCTACAGCAGACACCACATAGCCTACTGTAGGCATCTGCGAGCACGTGGCATGTTTATAATGATTCACATGTCCCAATTTCATCTGAAAGCCTCACGAGCAGAACGACTATGTCCTCTTGTATGAGCAGGAAGACCTTAGTTTTATTTCGTATTCCTTTCTATTTGATATTGTGTATTTATACGGAATTATTCAAATTCGTCGAAACACCAAGTCCCGATTAATTTTTTTACGACATGTCCAGTCACAATTTTTTTTTTCGAGATATGAAAAATTTTTTCCAATAACTTTTTGTTGACCTGAGCGAGTACAAGAAAATTCTTTGTACACACTTTTCCATATCTAGTTTAGTTTTTGAGATTTTGATGCTTTCATAAAAATAATTACATCATAGTGGAACTACCTACAGCAGACACCACAACAAAGCCTACTGTAGGCATCTGCGAGCACGTGGCATGAATATAATGATTAACATGTATCCCCAATTTCATCTGGATGCCTCATGAGCAGGACGACTATGTTCTCTTCTATGACCAGGAATACCTTTAAGAACTACCTACAGCAGACACCACATAGCCTTCTGTAGACATCTGCGAGCACGTGGCATGAATATAATGATTAACATGTAACCCCAATTTCATCTGGATGCCTCATCAGCAGGACGACTATGTTCTCTTCTATGACCAGAATACCTTTAAGAACTACCTACAGCAGACACCACATAGCCTTCTGTAGACATCTGCGAGCACGTGGCATGAATATAATGATTAACACTTAACCCCAATTTTATCTGGATGTCTCATGAGCAGGACGACTATGTTCTCTTCTATGACCAGGAATACCTTTAAGAACTACCTACAGCAGACACCACATAGCCTTTTGTAGACATCTGCGAGCACGTGGCATGAATATAATGATTAACATGTAACCCCAATTTCTTCTGGATGCCTCATGAGCAGAACGACTATGTTCTCTTCTATGACCAGGAATACCTTTAAGAACTACCTACAGCAGACACCACATAGCCTACTGTAGGCATCTCCGAGCACGTGGCATGTTTATAATGATTCACATGTCCCAATTTCATCTGAAAGCCTCACGAGCAGAACGACTATGTCCTCTTGTTTGAGCAGGAAGACCTTAGTTTTATTTCGTATTCCATTCTATTTGATATTGTGTATTTATACGGAATTATTCAAATTCGTCGAAACACCAAGTCCCGATGAATTTACGACATGTCCAGTCACAATTTTTTTTTCGAGATACGAAAAATTTTTGCCAATAACTTTTTGTTGACCTGATCGAGTACAAGAAAATTCTTTGTACACACTTTACCATATCTAGTTTAGTTTTTGAGATTTTGATGCTTTCATAAAAATAATTACATCATAGTGGAACTACAGCAGACACCACAAAGCCTACTGTAGGCATCTGCGAGCACGTGGCATGTAACCCCAATTTCTTCTGGATGCCTCATGAGCAGAACGACTATGTTCTCTTCTATGACCAGGAATACCTTTAAGAACTACCTACAGCAGACACCACATAGCCTACTGTAGGCATCTCCGAGCACGTGGCATGTTTATAATGATTCACATGTCCCAATTTCATCTGAAAGCCTCACGAGCAGAACGACTATGTCCTCTTGTTTGAGCAGGAAGACCTTAGTTTTATTTCGTATTCCATTCTATTTGATATTGTGTATTTATACGGAATTATTCAAATTCGTCGAAACACCAAGTCCCGATGAATTTACGACATGTCCAGTCACAATTTTTTTTTTTCGAGATACGAAAAATTTTTGCCAATAACTTTTTGTTGACCTGATCGAGTACAAGAAAATTCTTTGTACACACTTTACCATATCTAGTTTAGTTTTTGAGATTTTGATGCTTTCATAAAAATAATTACATCATAGTGGAACTACAGCAGACACCACAAAGCCTACTGTAGGCATCTGCGAGCACGTGGCATGAATATAATGATTAACATGTAACACCAATTTCATCTGGATGCCTCATGAGCAGGACGACTATGTTCTCTTCTATGACCAGGAATACCTTTAAGAACTACCTACAGCAGACACCACATAGCCTTCTGTAGACATCTGCGAGCACGTGGCATGAATATGATGATTAACATGTAACCCCAATTTCATCTGGATGCCTCATGAGCAGAACGACTATGTCCTCTTCTATGAGCAGGAAGACCTTTTAGATTATACTTAGTTTTATTTCGTATTTCTTTCCATTTAACATTATACTGTATATATACGGAATTATACAAATTCGTCGAAACAAAAATATTCGCTAAGTCCCGACGAATTTTTTTACGCCTTGTCCAGTCACAATTTTTTTTTCGAGATATGAAAAATTTTCACCAATAACTTTTTGTTGACCTGATCGAGTACTAGAAAATTCTTTGTACACACTTTTACATATCTAGTTTAGTTTTTGAGATTTTGATGCTTACATAAAAATAATTACATCATAGTGGAACTACCTACAGCAGACACCACATAGCCTTCTGTAGACATCTGCGAGCACGTGGCATGAATATAATGATTAACATGTAACCCCAATTTCATCTGGATGCCTCATGAGCAGGACGACTATGTTCTCTTCTATGACCAGAATACCTTTAAGAACTACCTACAGCAGACACCACATAGCCTTCTGTAGACATCTGCGAGCACGTGGCATGAATATAATGATTAACATGTAACCCCAATTTTTTCTGGATGTCTCATGAGCAGGACGATTATGTTCTCTTCTATGACCAGGAATACCTTTAAGAACTACCTACAGCAGAAACCACATAGCCTTTTGTAGACATCTGCGAGCACGTGGCATGAATATAATGATTATATGTAACCCCAATTTCTTCTGGATGCCTCATGAGCAGAACGACTATGTTCTCTTCTATGACCAGGAATACCTTTAAGAACTACCTACAGCAGACACCACATAGCCTACTGTAGGCATCTGCGAGCACGTGGCATGTTTATAATGATTCACATGTCCCAATTTCATCTGAAAGCCTCACGAGCAGAACGACTATGTCCTCTTGTTTGAGCAGGAAGACCTTAGTTTTATTTCGTATTCCATTCTATTTGATATTGTGTATTTATACGGAATTATTCAAATTCGTCGAAACACCAAGTCCCGATGAATTTACGACATGTCCAGTCACAATTTTTTTTTTCGAGATACGAAAAATTTTTGCCAATAACTTTATGTTGACCTGATCGAGTACAAGAAAATTCTTTGTACACACTTTACCATATCTAGTTTAGTTTTTGAGATTTTGATGCTTTCATAAAAATAATTACATCATAGTGGAACTACAGCAGACACCACAAAGCCTACTGTAGGCATCTGCGAGCACGTGGCATGTAACCCCAATTTCTTCTGGATGCCTCATGAGCAGAACGACTATGTTCTCTTCTATGACCAGGAATACCTTTAAGAACTACCTACAGCAGACACCACATAGCCTACTGTAGGCATCTGCGAGCACGTGGCATGTTTATAATGATTCACATGTCCCAATTTCATCTGAAAGCCTCACGAGCAGAACGACTATGTCCTCTTGTATGAGCAGGAAGACCTTAGTTTTATTTCGTATTCCATTCTATTTGATATTGTGTATTTATACGGAATTATTCAATTTCGTCGAAACACCAAGTCCCGATGAATTTTTTTACGACATGTCCAGTCACAATTTTTTTTTTCGAGATATGAAAAATTTTTGTCAATAACTTTTTGTTGACCTGATCGAGTACAAGAAAATTCTTTGTACACACTTTACCATATCTAGTTTAGTTTTTGAGATTTTGATGCTTTCATGAAAATAATTACATCATAGTGGAACTACAGCAGACACCACAAAGCCTACTGTAGGCATCTGCGAGCACGTGGCATGAATATAATGATTAACATGTAACACCAATTTCATCTGGATGCCTCATGAGCAGGACGACTATGTTCTCTTCTATGACCAGGAATACCTTTAAGAACTACCTACAGCAGACACCACATAGCCTTCTGTAGACATCTGCGAGCACGTGGCATGAATATAATGATTAACATGTAACCCCAATTTCATCTGGATGCCTCATGAGCAGAACGACTATGTCCTCTTCTATGAGCAGGAAGACCTTTCAGATTATACTTAGTTTTATTTCGTATTTCTTTCCACTTAACATTATACTGTATATATACGGAATTATACAAATTCGTCGAAACAAAATAAGTCCCGACGAATTTTTTTACGCCATGTCCAGTCACAATTTTTTTTTCGAGATATGAAAAATTTTCACCAATAACTTTTTGTTGACCTTATCGAGTACTAGAAAATTCTTTACACACTTTTCCATATCTAGTTTAGTTTTTGAGATTTTGATGCTTTCATAAAAATAATTACATCATAGTGGAACTACCTACAGCAGACACCACATAGCCTTCTGTAGACATCTGCGAGCACGTGGCATGAATATAATGATTAACATGTAACCCCAATTTCATCTGGATGCCTCATCAGCAGGACGACTATGTTCTCTTCTATGACCAGAATACCTTTAAGAACTACCTACAGCAGACACCACATAGCCTTCTGTAGACATCTGCGAGCACTTGGCATGAATATAATGATTAACATGTAACCCCAATTTTATCTGGATGTCTCATGAGCAGGACGACTATGTTCTCTTCTATGACCAGGAATACCTTTAAGAACTACCTACAGCAGACACCACATAGCCTTTTGTAGACATCTGCGAGCACGTGGCATGAATATAATGATTAACATGTAACCCCAATTTCTTCTGGATGCCTCATGAGCAGAACGACTATGTTCTCTTCTATGACCAGGAATACCTTTAAGAACTACCTACAGCAGACACCACATAGCCTACTGTAGGCATCTCCGAGCACGTGGCATTTTTATAATGATTCACATGTCCCAATTTCATCTGAAAGCCTCACGAGCAGAACGACTATGTCCTCTTGTTTGAGCAGGAAGACCTTAGTTTTATTTCGTATTCCATTCTATTTGATATTGTGTATTTATACGGAATTATTCAAATTCGTAGAAACACCAAGTCCCGATGAATTTACGACATGTCCAGTCACAATTTTTTTTTTCGAGATACGAAAAATTTTTGCCAATAACTTTTTGTTGACCTGATCGAGTACAAGAAAATTCTTTGTACACACTTTACCATATCTAGTTTAGTTTTTGAGATTTTGATGCTTTCATAAAAATAATTACATCATAGTGGAACTACAGCAGACACCACAAAGCCTACTGTAGGCATCTGCGAGCACGTGGCATGTAACCCCAATTTTTTCTGGATGCCTCATGAGCAGAACGACTATGTTCTCTTCTATGACCAGGAATACCTTTAAGAACTACCTACAGCAGACACCACATAGCCTTCTGTAGACATCTGCGAGCACGTGGCATGAATATAATGATTAACATGTAACCCCAATTTCATCTGGATGCCTCATGAGCAGAACGACTATGTCCTCTTCTATGAGCAGGAAGACCTTTCAGATTATACTTAGTTTTATTTCGTATTTCTTTCCACTTAACATTATACTGTATATATACGGAATTATACAAATTCGTCGAAACAAAAATATTCGCTAAGTCCCGACGAATTTTTTTACGCCATGTCCAGTCACAATTTTTTTTTCGAGATATGAAAAATTTTCACCAATAACTTTTTGTTGACCTTATCGAGTACTAGAAAATTCTTTACACACTTTTCCATATCTAGTTTAGTTTTTGAGATTTTGATGCTTTCATAAAAATAATTACATCATAGTGGAACTACCTACAGCAGACACCACATAGCCTTCTGTAGACATCTGCGAGCACGTGGCATGAATATAATGATTAACATGTAACCCCAATTTCATCTGGATGCCTCATCAGCAGGACGACTATGTTCTCTTCTATGACCAGAATACCTTTAAGAACTACCTACAGCAGACACCACATAGCCTTCTGTAGACATCTGCGAGCACTTGGCATGAATATAATGATTAACATGTAACCCCAATTTTATCTGGATGTCTCATGAGCAGGACGACTATGTTCTCTTCTATGACCAGGAATACCTTTAAGAACTACCTACAGCAGACACCACATAGCCTTTTGTAGACATCTGCGAGCACGTGGCATGAATATAATGATTAACATGTAACCCCAATTTCTTCTGGATGCCTCATGAGCAGAACGACTATGTTCTCTTCTATGACCAGGAATACCTTTAAGAACTACCTACAGCAGACACCACATAGCCTACTGTAGGCATCTCCGAGCACGTGGCATTTTTATAATGATTCACATGTCCCAATTTCATCTGAAAGCCTCACGAGCAGAACGACTATGTCCTCTTGTTTGAGCAGGAAGACCTTACTTTTATTTCGTATTCCATTCTATTTGATATTGTGTATTTATACGGAATTATTCAAATTCGTAGAAACACCAAGTCCCGATGAATTTACGACATGTCCAGTCACAATTTTTTTTTTCGAGATACGAAAAATTTTTGCCAATAACTTTTTGTTGACCTGATCGAGTACAAGAAAATTCTTTGTACACACTTTACCATATCTAGTTTAGTTTTTGAGATTTTGATGCTTTCATAAAAATAATTACATCATAGTGGAACTACAGCAGACACCACAAAGCCTACTGTAGGCATCTGCGAGCACGTGGCATGTAACCCCAATTTTTTCTGGATGCCTCATGAGCAGAACGACTATGTTCTCTTCTATGACCAGGAATACCTTTAAGAACTACCTACAGCAGACACCACATAGCCTACTGTAGGCATCTGCGAGCACGTGGCATGTTTATAATGATTCACATGTCCCAATTTCATCTGAAAGCCTCACGAGCAGAACGACTATGTCCTCTTGTATGAGCAGGAAGACCTTAGTTTTATTTCGTATTCCATTCTATTTGATATTGTGTATTTATACGGAATTATTCAAATTCGTCGAAACACCAAGTCCCGATGAATTTTTTTACGACATGTCCAGTCACAATTTTTTTTTTCGAGATATGAAAAATTTTTGCCAATAACTTTTTGTTGACCTGATCGAGTACAAGAAAATTCTTTGTACACACTTTACCATATCTAGTTTAGTTTTTGAGATTTTGATGCTTTCATGAAAATAATTACATCATAGTGGAACTACAGCAGACACCACAAAGCCTACTGTAGGCATCTGCGGGCACGTGGCATGAATATAATGATTAACATGTAACCCCAATTTCATCTGGATGCCTCATGAGCAGGACGACTATGTTCTCTTCTATGACCAGGAATACCTTTAAGAATTACCTACAGCAGACACCACATAGCCTTCTGTAGACATCTGCGAGCACGTGGCATGAATATAATGATTAACATGTAACCTCAATTTCATCTGGATGCCTCATGAGCAGAACGACTATGTCCTCTTCTATGAGCAGGAAGACCTTTTAGATTATACTTAGTTTTATTTCGTATTTCTTTCCATTTAACATTATTCTGTATATATACGGAATTATACAAATTCGTCGAAACAAAAATATTCGCTAAGTCCCGACGAATTTTTTTACGCCGTGTTACAATTTTTTTTTCGAGATATGAAAAATTTTCACCAATAACTTTTTGTTGACCTGATCGAGTACAAGAAAGTTCTTTGTGCACACTTTTCCGTATCGAGTTTAGTTTTTGAGATTTTGATGCTTCCATAAAAATAATTACATCATTCTGGAACTACCTATAGCATACACCACATAGCCTACTGTAGACATCTGCGAGCACGTGGCATGAGCATGATCACATGTGAACCCAATTTCATCTGGATGGCTCATGAGCAGAACGACTATGTCCTCTTCTATGAGCAGGAAGACCTTTCAGATTATACTTAGTTTTATTTCGTATTCCTTTCTATTTGATTTTGTGTATTCATACGGAATTAAACCTTATTTCATCTGGATGCCTCATGAGCAGATTGACTATATTCTCTTCTATGAGCAGGAAGACCTTTCAGAGTATACGTAGTTTTATTCCGTATTTCTTTCTATTTTACATTATATTGTGTATATATACGGAATTATGCAAATTCGTCGAAATAAGTACCAACGAATTTTTATACGTCAAGTCCGGTCACAATTTTTTTTTTCGAGATATAAAAAATTTTCACCAATAACTTTTTTTTGACCTGACCGATTACACGAAAATTCTTCGTACACATTTTTCCGTATCAAGTTTAGTTTATGAGAGTTTGATGCTTCCATAAAAATAATTACATAATTCTGGAACTACCTAGAGCAGACACCACATAGCCTACTGTGGACATCTGCGAGCACGTGGCATGAACATGATCACATGTAAACCCAATTTCATGTGGATGCCTCATGAGCAGATCGACTATGTTCTCTTCTATGAGCAGCAAGACCTTTTAGAACTACCTACAGCAGACACCACATAGCCTACTGTAGACATCAGCGACCACGGGGCATGAATATAATGATTAACATGTAACCCCAATTTCATCTGAATGCCTCATGAGCAGAACGACTATGTCCTCTTCTATCAGCAGGAAGACCTTTTAGATTATACTTAGTTTTATTTCGTATTTCTTTCCATTTAACATTATACTGTATATATACGGAATTATACAAATTCGTCGAAACACTAAGTCCCAAAGAATTTTTATACGCCAAGTCCAGTCACAAATTTTTTTTTTCGAGATATGAAAAATTTTCACCAATAACTTTTTGTTTGATCGAGTACAGGAAAATTATTAATACACACTTTTCCTTATCTAGTTTAGTTTTTGAGATTTTGATGCTTCCATAAAAATAATTACATCATTGTGGAACTACCTATAGCAGACACCACATAGCCTACTGTAGACATCTGCAAGCTCGTGGCATGAACATGATCACATGTAAACCCAATTTCATCTGGATGCCTCATGAGCAGATCGACTATGTTCTCTTCTATGAGCAGGAAGACCTTCAAGAACTACCTACAGCAGACACCACATAGCCTACTGTAGACATGAGCGAGCACGTGGCATGAATATAATGATTCACATGTAAACCCAGTTTCATCTGGATGCCTCATGAGCAGATTGACTATGTCCTCTTCTATGAGCAGGAAGACCATTTAGATTATACTTAGTTTTATTTCGTATTCATTTCTATTTGATATTGTGTATTCATACAGAATTAAACCCAACTTCATCTGGTTGCCTCATGAGCAGATCGACTATGTTCTCTTCTATGAGCAGGAAGACCTTCAAGAACTACCTACAGCAGACACCACATAGCCTACTGTAGACATCAGCGAGCACGTGGCATGAATATAATGATTCACATGTAAACCCAATTTCATCTGGATGCCTCATGAGCAGATTGACTATATTCTCTTCTATGAGCAGAAAGACCTTTCAGAGTATACTTAGTTTTATTCCGTATTTCTTTCTATTTTACAATATATTGTGTATATATATATACGGAAAAATTCAAATTCGTCGAAACACTAAGTCCCGACGAATTTTTTTACCCCATGTCCAGTCACAATTTTTTTTTTTTCGAGATATGAAAAATTTTCACAAATATTATTTTGTTGACCTGATCGAGTACAAGAAAATTGTTCGTACACACTTTTCCATATCTACTTTAGTTTTTGGGATACTGATGCTTTCATAAAAATAATTACATCATAGTGGAACTACCTACAGCCGACACCACATAGACATCTGCGAGCACGTGGCATGAATATAATAATTCATATTTAACCACAATTCCATCTGAATGCCTCATGAGCAGAACGACTATGTTCTCTTCTATGAGCAGGAGGACCTTTTAGATTATATTTAGTTTTATTTCGTATTTCTTTCTATTTAATATTGTGTTTTTATACGGAATTATTTTCACGTCATGTCCGGTCACAATGTTTTTTTTCGAGATATGAAAATTTTTCTCCAATAACTTTTTGTTGACCTGATCGAGTACAAGAAAATTCTTTGTACACACTTTTCCATATCTAGTTTAATTTTTGAGATTTTGATGCTTTCATAAAAATAATTACATCATAGTGGAACTACCTACAGCAGAAACCACATTGCTTCTGTAGACATCTGCGAGCACGTGGCATGAAAATAATGATTAACATGTAACCCCAATTTCATCTGGATGCCTCATGAGCAGGACGACTATGTTCTCTTCTATGACCAGGAATACCTTTAAGAACTACCTACAGCAGACACCACATAGCCTTTTGTAGACATCTGCGAGCACGTGGCATGAATATAATGATTAACATGTAACCCCAATTTCATCTGGATGCCTCATGAGCAGAACGACTATGTTCTCTTCTATGAGCAGCAAGTCCTTTAAGAACTACCTACAGCAGACACCACATAGCCTACTGTAGACATCAGCGACCACGTGGCATGAATATAATGATTCACATGTAAACCCAATTTCATCTGGATGCCTCATGAGCAGAACGACTATGTCCTCTTCTATGAGCAGGAAGACCATTTAGATTATACTTAGTTTTATTTCGTATTCATTTCTATTTGTTATTGTGTATTCATACGGAATTAAACCCAATTTCATCTGGATGCCTCATGAGCAGATCGACTATGTTCTCTGATGAGCAGGAAGACCTTCAAGAACTACCTACAGCAGACACCACATAGCCTTCTGTAGGCATCTGCGAGCACGTGGCATGTTTATAATAATTCACATGTCCCAATTTCATCTGAAAGCCTCACGAGCAGAACGACTATGTCCTCTTCTATGAGCAGGAAGACCTTAGTTTTATTTCGTATTCCATTCTATTTGATATTGTGTATTTATACGGAATTATTCAAATTCGTCGAAACACCAAGTCCCGATTAATTTTTTTACGACATGTCCAGTCACAATTTTTTTTTTCGAGATATTAAAAAAAATTTTCCAATAACTTTTTGTTGACCTGAGCGAGTACAAGAAAATTCTTTGTACACACTTTTCCATATCTAGTTTAGTTTTTGAGATTTTGATGCTTTCATAAAAATAATTACATCATAGTGGAACTACCTACAGCAGACACCACAAAGCCTACTGTAGGCATCTGCGAGCACGTGGCATGAATATAATGATTAACATGTAACCCCAATTTCATCTGGATGCCTCATGAGCAGGACGACTATGTTCTCTTCTATGACCAGGAATACCTTTAAGAACTACCTACAACAGACACCACATAGCCTTCTGTAGACATCTGCGAGCACGTGGCATGAATATAATGATTAACATGTAACCCCAATTTCATCTGGATGCCTCATGAGCAGAACGACTATGTCCTCTTCCATGAGCAGGAAGACCTTTCAGATTATACTTAGTTTTATTTCGTATTTCTTTCCACTTAACATTATACTGTATATATACGGAATTATACAAATTCGTCGAAACAAAAATATTCGCTAAGTCCCGACGAATTTTTTTACGCCATGTCCAGTCACAATTTTTTTTTCGATATATGAAAAATTTTCACCAATAACTTTTTGTTGACCTTATCGAGTACTAGAAAATTCTTTACACACTTTTCCATATCTAGTTTAGTTTTTGAGATTTTGATGCTTTCATAAAAATAATTACATCATAGTGGAACTACCTACAGCAGACACCACATAGCCTTCTGTAGACATCTGCGAGCACGTGGCATGAATATAATGATTAACATGTAACCCCAATTTCATCTGGATGCCTCATCAGCAGGACGACTATGTTCTCTTCTATGACCAGAATACCTTTAAGAACTACCTACAGCAGACATCACATAGCCTTCTGTAGACATCTGCGAGCACGTGGCATGAATATAATGATTAACATGTAACCCCAATTTTATCTGGATGTCTCATGAGCAGGACGACTATGTTCTCTTCTAAGACCAGGAATACCTTTAAGAACTACCTACAGCAGACACCACATAGCATTTTGTAGACATCTGCGAGCACGTGGCATGAATATAATGATTAACATGTAACCCCAATTTCTTCTGGATGCCTCATGAGCAGAACGACTATGTTCTCTTCTATGACCAGGAATACCTTTAAGAACTACCTACAGCAGACACCACATAGCCTACTGTAGGCATCTCCGAGCACGTGGCATGTTTATAATGATTCACATGTCCCAATTTCATCTGAAAGCCTCACGAGCAGAACGACTATGTCCTCTTGTTTGAGCAGGAAGACCTTACTTTTATTTCGTATTCCATTCTATTTGATATTGTGTATTTATACGGAATTATTCAAATTCGTAGAAACACCAAGTCCCGATGAATTTACGACATGTCCAGTCACAATTTTTTTTTTCGAGATACGAAAAATTTTTGCCAATAACTTTTTGTTGACCTGATCGAGTACAAGAAAATTCTTTGTACACACTTTACCATATCTAGTTTAGTTTTTGAGATTTTGATGCTTTCATAAAAATAATTACATCATAGTGGAACTACAGCAGACACCACAAAGCCTACTGTAGGCATCTGCGAGCACGTGGCATGTAACCCCAATTTTTTCTGGATGCCTCATGAGCAGAACGACTATGTTCTCTTCTATGACCAGGAATACCTTTAAGAACTACCTACAGCAGACACCACATAGCCTACTGTAGGCATCTGCGAGCACGTGGCATGTTTATAATGATTCACATGTCCCAATTTCATCTGAAAGCCTCACGAGCAGAACGACTATGTCCTCTTGTATGAGCAGGAAGACCTTAGTTTTATTTCGTATTCCATTCTATTTGATATTGTGTATTTATACGGAATTATTCAAATTCGTCGAAACACCAAGTCCCGATGAATTTTTTTACGACATGTCCAGTCACAATTTTTTTTTTCGAGATATGAAAAATTTTTGCCAATAACTTTTTGTTGACCTGATCGAGTACAAGAAAATTCTTTGTACACACTTTACCATATCTAGTTTAGTTTTTGAGATTTTGATGCTTTCATGAAAATAATTACATCATAGTGGAACTACAGCAGACACCACAAAGCCTACTGTAGGCATCTGCGGGCACGTGGCATGAATATAATGATTAACATGTAACCCCAATTTCATCTGGATGCCTCATGAGCAGGACGACTATGTTCTCTTCTATGACCAGGAATACCTTTAAGAATTACCTACAGCAGACACCACATAGCCTTCTGTAGACATCTGCGAGCACGTGGCATGAATATAATGATTAACATGTAACCTCAATTTCATCTGGATGCCTCATGAGCAGAACGACTATGTCCTCTTCTATGAGCAGGAAGACCTTTTAGATTATACTTAGTTTTATTTCGTATTTCTTTCCATTTAACATTATTCTGTATATATACGGAATTATACAAATTCGTCGAAACAAAAATATTCGCTAAGTCCCGACGAATTTTTTTACGCCGTGTTACAATTTTTTTTTCGAGATATGAAAAATTTTCACCAATAACTTTTTGTTGACCTGATCGAGTACAAGAAAGTTCTTTGTGCACACTTTTCCGTATCGAGTTTAGTTTTTGAGATTTTGATGCTTCCATAAAAATAATTACATCATTCTGGAACTACCTATAGCATACACCACATAGCCTACTGTAGACATCTGCGAGCACGTGGCATGAGCATGATCACATGTAAACCCAATTTCATCTGGATGGCTCATGAGCAGAACGACTATGTCCTCTTCTATGAGCAGGAAGACCTTTCAGATTATACTTAGTTTTATTTCGTATTCCTTTCTATTTGATTTTGTGTATTCATACGGAATTAAACCTTATTTCATCTGGATGCCTCATGAGCAGATTGACTATATTCTCTTCTATGAGCAGGAAGACCTTTCAGAGTATACGTAGTTTTATTCCGTATTTCTTTCTATTTTACATTATATTGTGTATATATACGGAATTATGCAAATTCGTCGAAATAAGTACCAACGAATTTTTATACGTCAAGTCCGGTCACAATTTTTTTTTTCGAGATATAAAAAATTTTCACCAATAACTTTTTTTTGACCTGACCGATTACACGAAAATTCTTCGTACACATTTTTCCGTATCAAGTTTAGTTTATGAGAGTTTGATGCTTCCATAAAAATAATTACATAATTCTGGAACTACCTAGAGCAGACACCACATAGCCTACTGTGGACATCTGCGAGCACGTGGCATGAACATGATCACATGTAAACCCAATTTCATGTGGATGCCTCATGAGCAGATCGACTATGTTCTCTTCTATGAGCAGCAAGACCTTTTAGAACTACCTACAGCAGACACCACATAGCCTACTGTAGACATCAGCGACCACGGGGCATGAATATAATGATTAACATGTAACCCCAATTTCATCTGAATGCCTCATGAGCAGAACGACTATGTCCTCTTCTATCAGCAGGAAGACCTTTTAGATTATACTTAGTTTTATTTCGTATTTCTTTCCATTTAACATTATACTGTATATATACGGAATTATACAAATTCGTCGAAACACTAAGTCCCAAAGAATTTTTATACGCCAAGTCCAGTCACAAATTTTTTTTTTCGAGATATGAAAAATTTTCACCAATAACTTTTTGTTTGATCGAGTACAGGAAAATTATTAATACACACTTTTCCTTATCTAGTTTAGTTTTTGAGATTTTGATGCTTCCATAAAAATAATTACATCATTGTGGAACTACCTATAGCAGACACCACATAGCCTACTGTAGACATCTGCAAGCTCGTGGCATGAACATGATCACATGTAAACCCAATTTCATCTGGATGCCTCATGAGCAGATCGACTATGTTCTCTTCTATGAGCAGGAAGACCTTCAAGAACTACCTACAGCAGACACCACATAGCCTACTGTAGACATGAGCGAGCACGTGGCATGAATATAATGATTCACATGTAAACCCAGTTTCATCTGGATGCCTCATGAGCAGATTGACTATGTCCTCTTCTATGAGCAGGAAGACCATTTAGATTATACTTAGTTTTATTTCGTATTCATTTCTATTTGATATTGTGTATTCATACAGAATTAAACCCAACTTCATCTGGATGCCTCATGAGCAGATCGACTATGTTCTCTTCTATGAGCAGGAAGACCTTCAAGAACTACCTACAGCAGACACCACATAGCCTACTGTAGACATCAGCGAGCACGTGGCATGAATATAATGATTCACATGTAAACCCAATTTCATCTGGATGCCTCATGAGCAGATTGACTATATTCTCTTCTATGAGCAGAAAGACCTTTCAGAGTATACTTAGTTTTATTCCGTATTTCTTTCTATTTTACAATATATTGTGTATATATATATACGGAATTATTCAAATTCGTCGAAACACTAAGTCCCGACGAATTTTTTTACCCCATGTCCAGTCACAATTTTTTTTTTTTCGAGATATGAAAAATTTTCACAAATATTATTTTGTTGACCTGATCGAGTACAAGAAAATTGTTCGTACACACTTTTCCATATCTACTTTAGTTTTTGGGATACTGATGCTTTCATAAAAATAATTACATCATAGTGGAACTACCTACAGCCGACACCACATAGACATCTGCGAGCACGTGGCATGAATATAATAATTCATATTTAACCACAATTCCATCTGAATGCCTCATGAGCAGAACGACTATGTTCTCTTCTATGAGCAGGAGGACCTTTTAGATTATATTTAGTTTTATTTCGTATTTCTTTCTATTTAATATTGTGTTTTTATACGGAATTATTTTCACGTCATGTCCGGTCACAATGTTTTTTTTCGAGATATGAAAATTTTTCTCCAATAACTTTTTGTTGACCTGATCGAGTACAAGAAAATTCTTTGTACACACTTTTCCATATCTAGTTTAATTTTTGAGATTTTGATGCTTTCATAAAAATAATTACATCATAGTGGAACTACCTACAGCAGAAACCACATTGCTTCTGTAGACATCTGCGAGCACGTGGCATGAAAATAATGATTAACATGTAACCCCAATTTCATCTGGATGCCTCATGAGCAGGACGACTATGTTCTCTTCTATGACCAGGAATACCTTTAAGAACTACCTACAGCAGACACCACATAGCCTTTTGTAGACATCTGCGAGCACGTGGCATGAATATAATGTTTAACATGTAACCCCAATTTCATCTGGATGCCTCATGAGCAGAACGACTATGTTCTCTTCTATGAGCAGCAAGTCCTTTAAGAACTACCTACAGCAGACACCACATAGCCTACTGTAGACATCAGCGACCACGTGGCATGAATATAATGATTCACATGTAAACCCAATTTCATCTGGATGCCTCATGAGCAGAACGACTATGTCCTCTTCTATGAGCAGGAAGACCATTTAGATTATACTTAGTTTTATTTCGTATTCATTTCTATTTGTTATTGTGTATTCATACGGAATTAAACCCAATTTCATCTGGATGCCTCATGAGCAGATCGACTATGTTCTCTGATGAGCAGGAAGACCTTCAAGAACTACCTACAGCAGACACCACATAGCCTTCTGTAGGCATCTGCGAGCACGTGGCATGTTTATAATAATTCACATGTCCCAATTTCATCTGAAAGCCTCACGAGCAGAACGACTATGTCCTCTTCTATGAGCAGGAAGACCTTAGTTTTATTTCGTATTCCATTCTATTTGATATTGTGTATTTATACGGAATTATTCAAATTCGTCGAAACACCAAGTCCCGATTAATTTTTTTACGACATGTCCAGTCACAATTTTTTTTTTCGAGATATTAAAAAAAATTTTCCAATAACTTTTTGTTGACCTGAGCGAGTACAAGAAAATTCTTTGTACACACTTTTCCATATCTAGTTTAGTTTTTGAGATTTTGATGCTTTCATAAAAATAATTACATCATAGTGGAACTACCTACAGCAGACACCACAAAGCCTACTGTAGGCATCTGCGAGCACGTGGCATGAATATAATGATTAACATGTAACCCCAATTTCATCAGGATGCCTCATGAGCAGGACGACTATGTTCTCTTCTATGACCAGGAATACCTTTAAGAACTACCTACAACAGACACCACATAGCCTTCTGTAGACATCTGCGAGCACGTGGCATGAATATAATGATTAACATGTAACCCCAATTTCATCTGGATGCCTCATGAGCAGAACGACTATGTCCTCTTCCATGAGCAGGAAGACCTTTCAGATTATACTTAGTTTTATTTCGTATTTCTTTCCACTTAACATTATACTGTATATATACGGAATTATACAAATTCGTCGAAACAAAAATATTCGCTAAGTCCCGACGAATTTTTTTACGCCATGTCGTCACAATTTTTTTTTCGATATATGAAAAATTTTCACCAATAACTTTTTGTTGACCTTATCGAGTACTAGAAAATTCTTTACACACTTTTCCATATCTAGTTTAGTTTTTGAGATTTTGATGCTTTCATAAAAATAATTACATCATAGTGGAACTACCTACAGCAGACACCACATAGCCTTCTGTAGACATCTGCGAGCACGTGGCATGAATATAATGATTAACATGTAACCCCAATTTCATCTGGATGCCTCATCAGCAGGACGACTATGTTCTCTTCTATGACCAGAATACCTTTAAGAACTACCTACAGCAGACATCACATAGCCTTCTGTAGACATCTGCGAGCACGTGGCATGAATATAATGATTAACATGTAACCCCAATTTTATCTGGATGTCTCATGAGCAGGACGACTATGTTCTCTTCTAAGACCAGGAATACCTTTAAGAACTACCTACAGCAGACACCACATAGCATTTTGTAGACATCTGCGAGCACGTGGCATGAATATAATGATTAACATGTAACCCCAATTTCTTCTGGATGCCTCATGAGCAGAACGACTATGTTCTCTTCTATGACCAGGAATACCTTTAAGAGCTACCTACAGCAGACACCACATAGCCTACTGTAGGCATCTCCGAGCACGTGGCATGTTTATAATGATTCACATGTCCCAATTTCATCTGAAAGCCTCACGAGCAGAACTACTATGTCCTCTTGTTTGAGCAGGAAGACCTTAGTTTTATTTCGTATTCCATTCTATTTGATATTGTGTATTTATACGGAATTATTCAAATTCGTCGAAACACCAAGTCCCGATGAATTTACGACATGTCCAGTCACAATTTTTTTTTTCGAGATACGAAAAATTTTTGCCAATAACTTTTTGTTGACCTGATCGAGTACAAGAAAATTCTTTGTACACACTTTACCATATCTAGTTTAGTTTTTGAGATTTTGATGCTTTCATAAAAATAATTACATCATAGTGGAACTACAGCAGACACCACAAAGCCTACTGTAGGCATCTGCGAGCACGTGGCATGTAACCCCAATTTCTTCTGGATGCCTCATGAGCAGAACGACTATGTTCTCTTCTATGACCAGGAATACCTTTAAGAACTACCTACAGCAGACACCACATAGCCTACTGTAGGCATCCGCGGGCACGTGGCATGAATATAATGATTAACATGTAACCCCAATTTCATCTGGATGCCTCATGAGCAGGACGACTATGTTCTCTTCTATGACCAGGAATACCTTTAAGAATTACCTACAGCAGACACCACATAGCCTTCTGTAGACATCTGCGAGCACGTGGCATGAATATAATGATTAACATGTAACCTCAATTTCATCTGGATGCCTCATGAGCAGAACGACTATGTCCTCTTCTATGAGCAGGAAGACCTTTTAGATTATACTTAGTTTTATTTCGTATTTCTTTCCATTTAACATTATACTGTATATATACGGAATTATACAAATTCGTCGAAACAAAAATATTCGCTAAGTCCCGACGAATTTTTTTACGCCGTGTTACAATTTTTTTTTCGAGATATGAAAAATTTTCACCAATAACTTTTTGTTGACCTGATCGAGTACAAGAAAGTTCTTTGGGCACACTTTTCCGTATCGAGTTTAGTTTTTGAGATTTTGATGCTTCCATAAAAATAATTACATCATTCTGGAACTACCTATAGCATACACCACATAGCCTACTGTAGACATCTGCGAGCACGTGGCATGAGCATGATCACATGTAAACCCAATTTCATCTGGATGGCTCATGAGCAGAACGACTATGTCCTCTTCTATGAGCAGGAAGACCTTTCAGAGTATATGTAGTTTTATTCCGTATTTTTTTCTATTTTACATTATATTGTGTATATATACGGAATTATGCAAATTCGTCGAAATAAGTACCAACGAATTTTTTTACGCCAAGTCCGGTCACAAATTTTTTTTTTGAGATATAAAAAATTTTCACCAATAACTTTTTTTTGACCTGACCGATTACACGAAAATTCTTCGTACACATTTTTCCGTATCAAGTTTAGTTTTTGAGAGTTTGATGCTTCCATAAAAATAATTACATAATTCTGGAACTACCTAGAGCAGACACCACATAGCCTACTGTGGACATCTGCGAGCACGTGGCATGAACATGATCACATGTAAACCCAATTTCATGTGGATGCCTCATGAGCAGATCGACTATGTTCTCTTCTATGAGCAGCAAGACCTTTTAGAACTACCTACAGCAGACACCACATAGCCTACTGTAGACATCAGCGACCACGTGGCATGAATATAATGATTAACATGTAACCCCAATTTCATCTGAATGCCTCATGAGCAGAACGACTATGTCCTCTTCTATCAGCAGGAAGACCTTTTAGATTATACTTAGTTTTATTTCGTATTTCTTTCCATTTAACATTATACTGTATATATACGGAATTATACAAATTCGTCGAAACACTAAGTCCCAAAGAATTTTTATACGCCAAGTCCAGTCACAAATTTTTTTTTTCGAGATATGAAAAATTTTCACCAATAACTTTTTGTTTGATCGAGTACAGGAAAATTATTAATACACACTTTTCCTTATCTAGTTTAGTTTTTGAGATTTTGATGCTTCCATAAAAATAATTACATCATTGTGGAACTACCTATAGCAGACACCACATAGCCTACTGTAGACATCTGCAAGCTCGTGGCATGAACATGATCACATGTAAACCCAATTTCATCTGGATGCCTCATGAGCAGATCGACTATGTTCTCTTCTATGAGCAGGAAGACCTTCAAGAACTACCTACAGCAGACACCACATAGCCTACTGTAGACATGAGCGAGCACGTGGCATGAATATAATGATTCACATGTAAACCCAGTTTCATCTGGATGCCTCATGAGCAGATTGACTATGTCCTCTTCTATGAGCAGGAAGACCATTTAGATTATACTTAGTTTTATTTCGTATTCATTTCTATTTGATATTGTGTATTCATACAGAATTAAACCCAACTTCATCTGGATGCCTCATGAGCAGATCGACTATGTTCTCTTCTATGAGCAGGAAGACCTTCAAGAACTACCTACAGCAGACACCACATAGCCTACTGTAGACATCAGCGAGCACGTGGCATGAATATAATGATTCACATGTAAACCCAATTTCATCTGGATGCCTCATGAGCAGATTGACTATATTCTCTTCTATGAGCAGAAAGACCTTTCAGAGTATACTTAGTTTTATTCCGTATTTTTTTCTATTTTACAATATATTGTGTATATATATATACGGAATTATTCAAATTCGTCGAAACACTAAGTCCCGACGAATTTTTTTACCCCATGTCCAGTCACAATTTTTTTTTTTTCGAGATATGAAAAATTTTCACAAATATTATTTTGTTGACCTGATCGAGTACAAGAAAATTGTTCGTACACACTTTTCCATATCTACTTTAGTTTTTGGGATACTGATGCTTTCATAAAAATAATTACATCATAGTGGAACTACCTACAGCCGACACCACATAGACATCTGCGAGCACGTGGCATGAATATAATAATTCATATTTAACCACAATTCCATCTGAATGCCTCATGAGCAGAACGACTATGTTCTCTTCTATGAGCAGGAGGACCTTTTAGATTATATTTAGTTTTATTTCGTATTTCTTTCTATTTAATATTGTGTTTTTATACGGAATTATTTTCACGTCATGTCCGGTCACAATGTTTTTTTTCGAGATATGAAAATTTTTCTCCAATAACTTTTTGTTGACCTGATCGAGTACAAGAAAATTCTTTGTACACACTTTTCCATATCTAGTTCAATTTTTGAGATTTTGATGCTTTCATAAAAATAATTACATCATAGTGGAACTACCTACAGCAGAAACCACATTGCTTCTGTAGACATCTGCGAGCACGTGGCATGAAAATAATGATTAACATGTAACCCCAATTTCATCTGGATGCCTCATGAGCAGGACGACTATGTTCTCTTCTATGACCAGGAATACCTTTAAGAACTACCTACAGCAGACACCACATAGCCTTTTGTAGACATCTGCGAGCACGTGGCATGAATATAATGATTAACATGTAACCCCAATTTCATCTGGATGCCTCATGAGCAGAACGACTATGTTCTCTTCTATGAGCAGCAAGTCCTTTAAGAACTACCTACAGCAGACACCACATAGCCTACTGTAGACATCAGCGACCACGTGGCATGAATATAATGATTCACATGTAAACCCAATTTCATCTGGATGCCTCATGAGCAGAACGACTATGTCCTCTTCTATGAGCAGGAAGACCATTTAGATTATACTTAGTTTTATTTCGTATTCATTTCTATTTGTTATTGTGTATTCATACGGAATTAAACCCAATTTCATCTGGATGCCTCATGAGCAGATCGACTATGTTCTCTGATGAGCAGGAAGACCTTCAAGAACTACCTACAGCAGACACCACATAGCCTTCTGTAGGCATCTGCGAGCACGTGGCATGTTTATAATAATTCACATGTCCCAATTTCATCTGAAAGCCTCACGAGAGAACGACTATGTCCTCTTCTATGAGCAGGAAGACCTTAGTTTTATTTCGTATTCCATTCTATTTGATATTGTGTATTTATACGGAATTATTCAAATTCGTCGAAACACCAAGTCCCGATTAATTTTTTTACGACATGTCCAGTCACAATTTTTTTTTTCGAGATATTAAAAAAAATTTTCCAATAACTTTTTGTTGACCTGAGCGAGTACAAGAAAATTCTTTGTACACACTTTTCCATATCTAGTTTAGTTTTTGAGATTTTGATGCTTTCATAAAAATAATTACATCATAGTGGAACTACCTACAGCAGACACCACAAAGCCTACTGTAGGCATCTGCGAGCACGTGGCATGAATATAATGATTAACATGTAACCCCAATTTCATCTGGATGCCTCATGAGCAGGACGACTATGTTCTCTTCTATGACCAGGAATACCTTTAAGAACTACCTACAACAGACACCACATAGCCTTCTGTAGACATCTGCGAGCTCGTGGCATGAATATAATGATTAACATGTAACCCCAATTTCATCTGGATGCCTCATGAGCAGAACGACTATGTCCTCTTCCATGAGCAGGAAGACCTTTCAGATTATACTTAGTTTTATTTCGTATTTCTTTCCACTTAACATTATACTGTATATATACGGAATTATACAAATTCGTCGAAACAAAAATATTCGCTAAGTCCCGACGAATTTTTTTACGCCATGTCCAGTCACAATTTTTTTTTCGATATATGAAAAATTTTCACCAATAACTTTTTGTTGACCTTATCGAGTACTAGAAAATTCTTTACACACTTTTCCATATCTAGTTTAGTTTTTGAGATTTTGATGCTTTCATAAAAATAATTACATCATAGTGGAACTACCTACAGCAGACACCACATAGCCTTCTGTAGACATCTGCGAGCACGTGGCATGAATATAATGATTAACATGTAACCCCAATTTCATCTGGATGCCTCATCAGCAGGACGACTATGTTCTCTTCTATGACCAGAATACCTTTAAGAACTACCTACAGCAGACATCACATAGCCTTCTGTAGACATCTGCGAGCACGTGGCATGAATATAATGATTAACATGTAACCCCAATTTTATCTGGATGTCTCATGAGCAGGACGACTATGTTCTCTTCTAAGACCAGGAATACCTTTAAGAACTACCTACAGCAGACACCACATAGCATTTTGTAGACATCTGCGAGCACGTGGCATGAATATAATGATTAACATGTAACCCCAATTTCTTCTGGATGCCTCATGAGCAGAACGACTATGTTCTCTTCTATGACCAGGAATACCTTTAAGAACTACCTACAGCAGACACCACATAGCCTACTGTAGGCATCTCCGAGCACGTGGCATGTTTATAATGATTCACATGTCCCAATTTCATCTGAAAGCCTCACGAGCAGAACGACTATGTCCACTTGTTTGAGCAGGAAGACCTTAGTTTTATTTCGTATTCCATTCTATTTGATATTGTGTATTTATACGGAATTATTCAAATTCGTCGAAACACCAAGTCCCGATGAATTTACGACATGTCCAGTCACAATTTTTTTTTTCGAGATACGAAAAATTTTTGCCAATAACTTTTTGTTGACCTGATCGAGTACAAGAAAATTCTTTGTACACACTTTACCATATCTAGTTTAGTTTTTGAGATTTTGATGCTTTCATAAAAATAATTACATCATAGTGGAACTACAGCAGACACCACAAAGCCTACTGTAGGCATCTGCGAGCACGTGGCATGTAACCCCAATTTCTTCTGGATGCCTCATGAGCAGAACGACTATGTTCTCTTCTATGACCAGGAATACCTTTAAGAACTACCTACAGCAGACACCACATAGCCTACTGTAGGCATCCGCGGGCACGTGGCATGAATATAATGATTAACATGTAACCCCAATTTCATCTGGATGCCTCATGAGCAGGACGACTATGTTCTCTTCTATGACCAGGAATACCTTTAAGAATTACCTACAGCAGACACCACATAGCCTTCTGTAGACATCTGCGAGCACGTGGCATGAATATAATGATTAACATGTAACCTCAATTTCATCTGGATGCCTCATGAGCAGAACGACTATGTCCTCTTCTATGAGCAGGAAGACCTTTTAGATTATACTTAGTTTTATTTCGTATTTCTTTCCATTTAACATTATACTGTATATATACGGAATTATACAAATTCGTCGAAACAAAAATATTCGCTAAGTCCCGACGAATTTTTTTACGCCGTGTTACAATTTTTTTTTCGAGATATGAAAAATTTTCACCAATAACTTTTTGTTGACCTGATCGAGTACAAGAAAGTTCTTTGGGCACACTTTTCCGTATCGAGTTTAGTTTTTGAGATTTTGATGCTTCCATAAAAATAATTACATCATTCTGGAACTACCTATAGCATACACCACATAGCCTACTGTAGACATCTGCGAGCACGTGGCATGAGCATGATCACATGTAAACCCAATTTCATCTGGATGGCTCATGAGCAGAACGACTATGTCCTCTTCTATGAGCAGGAAGACCTTTCAGAGTATATGTAGTTTTATTCCGTATTTTTTTCTATTTTACATTATATTGTGTATATATACGGAATTATGCAAATTCGTCGAAATAAGTACCAACGAATTTTTTTACGCCAAGTCCGGTCACAAATTTTTTTTTTGAGATATAAAAAATTTTCACCAATAACTTTTTTTTGACCTGACCGATTACACGAAAATTCTTCGTACACATTTTTCCGTATCAAGTTTAGTTTTTGAGAGTTTGATGCTTCCATAAAAATAATTACATAATTCTGGAACTACCTAGAGCAGACACCACATAGCCTACTGTGGACATCTGCGAGCACGTGGCATGAACATGATCACATGTAAACCCAATTTCATGTGGATGCCTCATGAGCAGATCGACTATGTTCTCTTCTATGAGCAGCAAGACCTTTTAGAACTACCTACAGCAGACACCACATAGCCTACTGTAGACATCAGCGACCACGTGGCATGAATATAATGATTAACATGTAACCCCAATTTCATCTGAATGCCTCATGAGCAGAACGACTATGTCCTCTTCTATCAGCAGGAAGACCTTTTAGATTATACTTAGTTTTATTTCGTATTTCTTTCCATTTAACATTATACTGTATATATACGGAATTATACAAATTCGTCGAAACACCAAGTCCCAAAGAATTTTTATACGCCAAGTCCAGTCACAAATTTTTTTTTTCGAGATATGAAAAATTTTCACCAATAACTTTTTGTTTGATCGAGTACAGGAAAATTATTAATACACACTTTTCCTTATCTAGTTTAGTTTTTGAGATTTTGATGCTTCCATAAAAATAATTACATCATTGTGGAACTACCTATAGCAGACACCACATAGCCTACTGTAGACATCTGCAAGCTCGTGGCATGAACATGATCACATGTAAACCCAATTTCATCTGGATGCCTCATGAGCAGATCGACTATATTCTCTTCTATGAGCAGGAAGACCTTTCAGAGTATACGTAGTTTTATTCCGTATTTTTTTCTATTTTACATTATATTGTGTATATATACGGAATTATGCAAATTCGTCGAAACGCTAAGTACCAACGAATTTTTATACGCCAAGTCCGGTCACAAATTTTTTTTTCGAGATATAAAAAATGTTCACCAATAACTTTTTTTTGACTTGACCGAGTACACGAAAATTCTTCGTACACATTTTTCCGTATCAAGTTTAGTTTTTGAGAGTTTGATGCTTCCATAAAAATAATTACATAATTCAGGAACTACCTATAGCAGACACCACATAGCCTACTGTAGACATCTGCGAGCTCGTGGCATGAACATGATCACATGTAAACCCAATTTCATCTGGATGCCTCATGAGCAGATCGACTATGTTCTCTTCTATGAGCAGGAAGACCTTCAAGAACTACCTACAGCAGACACCACATAGCCTACTGTAGACATCAGCGAGCACGTGGCATGAATATAATGATTCACATGTAAACCCAATTTCATCTGGATGCCTCATGAGCAGATTGACTATGTCCTCTTCTATGAGCAGGAAGACCATTTAGATTATACTTAGTTTTATTTCGTATTCATTTCTATTTGATATTGTGTATTCATACAGAATTAAACCCAACTTCATCTGGATGCCTCATGAGCAGATCGACTATGTTCTCTTCTATGAGCAGGAAGACGTTCAAGAACTACCTACAGCAGACACCACATAGCCTACTGTAGACATCAGCGAGCACGTGGCATGAATATAATGATTCACATGTACACCCAATTTCATCTGGATGCCTCATGAGCAGATTGACTATATTCTCTTCTATGAGCAGAAAGACCTTTCAGAGTATACTTAGTTTTATTCCGTATTTCTTTCTATTTTACAATATATTGTGTATTTATATACGGAATTATTCAAATTCGTCGAAACACTAAGTCCCGACGAATTTTTTTACCCCATGTCCAGTCACAATTTTTTTTTTTTTCGAGATATGAAAAATTTTCACAAATATTTTTTTGTTGACCTGATCGAGTACAAGAAAATTGTTCGTACACACTTTTCCATATCTACTTTCGTTTTTGGGATACTGATGCTTTCATAAAAATAATTACATCATAGTGGAACTACCTACAGCCGACACCACATAGACATCTGCGAGCACGTGGCATGAATATAATAATTCGTATTTAACCACAATTCCATCTGAATGCCTCATGAGCAGAACGACTATGTTCTCTTCTATGAGCAGGAGGACCTTTTAGATTATATTTAGTTTTATTTCGTATTTCTTTCTATTTAATATTGTGTTTTTATACGGAATTATTTTCACGTCATGTCCGGTCACAATGTTTTTTTCGAGATATGAAAATTTTTCTCCAATAACTTTTTGTTGACCTGATCGAGTACAAGAAAATTCTTTGTACACACTTTTCCATATCTAGTTTAGTTTTTGAGATTTTGATGCTTTCATAAAAATAATTACATCATAGTGGAACTACCTACAGCAGAAACCACATTGCCTTGTGTAGACATCTGCGAGCACGTGGCATGAAAATAATGATTAACATGTAACCCCAATTTCATCTGGATGCCTCATGAGCAGGACGACTATGTTCTCTTCTATGACCAGGAATACCTTTAAGAACTACCTAGAGCAGACACCACATAGCCTTTTGTAGACATCTGCGAGCACGTGGCATGAATATAATGATTAACATGTAACCCCAATTTCATCTGGATGCCTCATGAGCAGAACGACTATGTCCTCTTCTATGAGCAGGAAGACCATTTAGATTATACTTAGTTTTATTTCGTATTCATTTCTATTTGATATTGTGTATTCATACGGAATTAAACCCAATTTCATCTGGATGCCTCATGAGCAGATCGACTATGTTCTCTTATGAGCAGGAAGACCTTCAAGAACTACCTACAGCAGACACCACATAGCCTACTGTGGGCATCTGCGAGCACGTGGCATGTTTATAATGATTGACATGTCCCAATTTCATCTGAAAGCCTCACGAGCAGAACGACTATGTCCTCTTCTATGAGCAGGAAGTCCTTTTAGATTATCCTTAGTTTTATTTCGTATTCCATTCTATTTGATATTGTGTATTTACACGGAATTATTCAAATTCGTCGAAACACCAAGTCCCGATGAATTTTTTTACGACATGTCCAGTCACAATTTTTTTTTTCGAGATATGAAAAATTTTTACCAATAACTTTTTGTTGACCTGATCGAGTACAAGAAAATTCTTTATACACACTTTTCCATATCTAGTTTAGTTTTTGAGATTTTGATGCTTTCATAAAAATAATTACATCATAGTGGAACTACCTACAGCAGACACCACATAGCCTTCTGTAGACATCTGCGAGCACGTGGCAAGAATATAATGATTAACATGTAACCCCAATTTCATCTGGATGCCTCATGAGCAGAACGACTATGTCCTCTTCTATGAGCAGGAAGACCATTTAGATTATACTTAGTTTTATTTCGTATTCATTTCTATTTGATATTGTGTATTCATACGGAATTAAACGCAATTTCATCCGGATGCCTCATGAGCAGATCGACTATGTTCTCTTCTATGAGCAGGAAGACCTTCAAGAACTACCTCAGCAGGCACCACATACCCTACTGTAGACATCAGCGAGCACGTGGCATGAATATAATGATTCACATGTAAACCCAATTTCATCTGGATGCCTCATGAGCAGATTGACTATATTCTCTTCTATGAGCAGAAAGAACTTTCAGAGTATACTTAGTTTTATTCCGTATTTCTTTCTATTTTACATTATATTGTGTATATATATACGGAATTATTCAAATTCGTCGAAACACTAAGTCCCGACGGATTTTTTTACGCCATGTCCAGTCACAATTTTTTTTTGTCGAGATATGAAAAATTTTCACAAATTTTTTTTTTGACCTGATCGAGTACAAGAAAATTGTTCGTACACACTTTTCCATATCTACTTTCGTTTTTGGGATACTGATGCTTTCATAAAAATAATTACATGATAGTGAAACTACCTACAGCCGACACCACATAGACATCTGCGAACACGTGGCATGAATATAATAATTCATATTTAACCACAATTCCATCTGAATGCCTCATGAGCAGAACGACTATGTTCTCTTCTATGAGCAGGAGGACCTTTTAGATTATATTAAGTTTTATTTCGTATTTCTTTCTATTTAATATTGTGTTTTTATACGGAATTATTTTCACGTCATGTCCGGTCACAATTTTTTTTTTCGAGATATGAAAATTTTTCTTTTTGTTGACCTGATCGAGTACAAGAAAATTCTTTGTACATTATTTTCCATAATCAGTTTAGTTTTTGAGATTTTGATGCTTCCATAAAAATAATCACATCATTGTGGAACTACCTACAGCAGACACCACATAGCCTTCTGTAGACAACTGCGAGCACGTGGCATGAATTTAATGATTCACATGTAACCCCAATTTCATCCGGATGCCTCATGAGCAGAGCAGAACGACTATGTTCTCTTTATGAGCAGGAAGACCTTTCAGATTATACTTTGCTTTATTTCGTATTTCATTCTATTTTACAAGCAGAACGACTATGTTCTCTTCTATGAGCAGGAAGACCTTTTGATTATACTTGGTTTTATTTCGTATTTCTTTCTATTCTACATTATATTGTGTATATATAAGGAATTATTCAAATTCGTCGTAACGAAAATATTCGCCTAGTCCCGACCTTTTTTTTTTTCGAAATATGTAAAATTTTCACCATTAACTTTTTGTTGACCTGACCGAGTACAAGAAAATTCTTTGTACACACTTTTCCATATCTAGTTTAGTTTTTGAGATTTTGATGCTTTCATAAAAATAATTACATCATAGTGGAACTACCTACAGCAGACACCACATAGCCTACTGTAGGCATCTGCGAGCACGTGGCGTGAGTATAATAATTCACATTTAACCCCAATTTCATCTGGATGCCTCATGAGCAAAACGACTATGTTCTCTTCTATGAGCAGGAAACCTTCAAGAACTACCTACAGCAGACACCACATAGCCTTCTGTAGACATCTGCGAGCACGTGGCATGTTTATAATGATTCACATGTCCCAATTTCATCTGAAAGCCTCACGAGCAGAACGACTATGTCCTCTTGTATGAGCAGGAAGACCTTAGTTTTATTTCGTATTCCATTCTATTTGAAATTGTGTATTTATACGGAATTATTCAAATTCGTCGAAACACCAAGTCCCGACGAATTTTTTTACATGTCCAGTCACAATTTTTTTTTTCGAGATATGAAAAATTTTTACCTATAACTTTTTGTTGACCTGATCGAGTACAAGAAAATTCTTTGTACACACTTTTCCATATCTAGTTTAGTTTTTGAGATTTTGATGCTTTCATAAAAATAATTACATCATAGTGGAACTACCTACAGCAGACACCACATAGCCTTCTGTAGACATCTGCGAGCACGTGGCATGAATATAATGATAAACATGTAACCCCAATTTCATCTGGATGCCTCATGAGCAGGACGACTTTGTTCTCTTCTATGACCAGGAATACCTTTAAGAACTACCTACAGCAGACACCACATAACCTTCTGTAGACATCTGCGAGCACGTGGCATGAATATAATGATTAACATGTAACCCCAATTTCATCTGGATGCCTCATGAGCAGAACGACTATGTCCTCTTCTATGAGCAGGAAGACCATTTAGATTATACTTAGTTTTATTTCGTATTCATTTCTATTTGATATTGTGTATTCATACGGAATTAAACCCAATTTCATCTGGATGCCTCATGAGCAGATCGACTATGTTCTCTTCTATGAGCAGGAAGACCTTCAAGAACTACCTACAGCAGACACCACATACCCTACTGTAGACATCAGCGAGCACGTGGCATGAATATAATGATTCACATGTAAACCCAATTTCATCTGGATGCCTCATGAGCAGATTGACTATATTCTCTTCTATGAGCAGAAAGACCTTTCAGAGTATACTTAGTTTTATTCCGTATTTCTTTCTATTTTACATTATATTGTGTATATATATACGGAATTATTCAAATTCGTCGAAACACTAAGTCCCGACGAATTTTTTTACGCCATGTCCAGTCACAATTTTTTTTTTCGAGATATGAAAAATTTTCACAAATATTTTTTTGTTGACCTGATCGAGTACAAGAAAATTGTTCGTACACACTTTTCCATATCTACTTTCGTTTTTGGGATACTGATGCTTTCATAAAAATAATTACATCATAGTGGAACTACCTACAGCCGACACCACATAGACATCTGCGAGCACGTGGCATGAATATAATAATTCATATTTAACCACAATTCCATCTGAATGCCTCATGAGCAGAACGACTATGTTCTCTTCTATGAGCAGGAGGACCTTTTAGATTATATTTAGTTTTATTTCGTATTTCTTTCTATTTAATATTGTTTTTTTATACGGAATTATTTTCACGTCATGTCCGGTCACAATTTTTTTTTTCGAGATATGAAAATTTTTCTCCAATAACTTTTTGTTGACCTGATCGAGTACAAGAAAATTCTTTGTACATATTTTTCCATAATCAGTTTAGTTTTTGAGATTTTGATGCTTCCATAAAAATAATCACATCATTGTGGAACTACCTACAGCAGACACCACATAGCCTTCTGTAGACAACTGCGAGCACGTGGCATGAATTTAATGATTCACATGTAACCTCAATTTCATCCGGATGCCTCATGAGCAGAGCAGAACGACTATGTTCTCTTTATGAGCAGGAAGACCTTTCAGATTATACTTTGCTTTATTTCGTATTTCATTCTATTTTACATTATATTACAAGCAGAACGACTATGTTCTCTTCTATGAGCAGGAAGACCTTTTGATTATACTTGGTTTTATTTCGTATTTCTTTCTATTCTACATTATATTGTGTATATATAAGGAATTATTCAAATTCGTCGTAACGAAAATATTCGCCACGTCCCGACCATTTTTTTTTTTCGAAATATGTAAAATTTTCACCAATAACTTTTTGTTGACCTGATCGAGTACTAGAAAATTCTTTGTACACACTTTTCCATATCTAGTTTAGTTTTTGAGATTTTGATGATTTCATAAAAATAATTACATCATAGTGGAACTACCTACAGCAGATACCACATAGCCTTCTGTAGACATCTGCGAGCACGTGGCATGAATTTAATGATTAACATGTAACCCCAATTTCATCTGGATGCCTCATGAGCAGAACGACTATGTTCTCTTCTATGACCAGGAATACCTTTAAGAACTACCTACAGCAGACACCACGTAGCCTACTGTAGGCATCTGCGAGCACGTGGCATGTTTATAATGATTCACATGTCCCAATTTCATCTGAAAGCCTCACGAGCAGAACGACTATGTCCTCTTGTATGAGCAGGAAGACCTTAGTTTTATTTCGTATTCCCTTTCTATTTGATATTGTGTATTTATACGGAATTATTCAAATTCGTCGAAACACCAAGTCCCGACGAATTTTTTTACGACATGTCCAGTCACAATTCTTTTTTTCGAGATATGAAAAATTTTTGCCAATAACTTTTTGTTGACCTGATCGAGTACAAGAAAATTCTTTGTACACACTTTTCCATATCTAGTTTAGTTTTTGAGATTTTGATGCTTTCATAAAATTAATTACATCATAGTGGAACTACCTACAGCAGACACCACATAGCCTACTGTAGGCATCTGCGAGCAAGTGGCATGAACATAATGATTAACATGTAACCCCAATTTCATCTGGATGCCTCATGAGCAGGACGACTATGTTCTCTTCTATGACCAGGAATACCTTTAAGAACTACCTACAGCAGACACCACATAGCCTTCTGTAGACATCTGCGAGCACGTGGCATGAATATAATGATTAACATGTAACCCCAATTTCATCTGGATGCCTCATGAGCAGGACGACTATGTTCTCTTCTATGACCAGGAATACCTTTAAGAACTACCTACAGCAGACACCACATGGCCTACTGTAGACATCAGCGAGCACGTGGCATGAATATAATGATTCACATGTCCCAATTTCATCTGGATGCCTCATGAGCAGGACGACTATGTTCTCTTCTATGACCAGGAATACCTTTAAGAACTACCTACAGCAGACACCACATAGCCTTCTGTAGACATCTGCGAGCACGTGGCATGAATATAATGATTAACATGTAACCCCAATTTCATCTGGATGCCTCATGAGCAGGACGACTATGTTCTCTTCTATGACCAGGAATACCTTTAAGAACTACCTACAGCAGACACCACATGGCCTCCTGTAGACATCTGCGAGCACGTGGCATGAAAATAATGATTAACATGTAACCCCAATTTCATCTGGTTGCCTCATGAGCAGAACGACTATGTCCTCTTCTATGAGCAGGAAGACCTTTTAGATTATACTTAGTTTTATTTCGTATTTCTTTCCATTTAACATTATACTGTATATATACGGAATTATACAAATTCGTCGAAACAAAAATATTCGCTAAGTCCCGACGAATTTTTTTACGCCATGTCCAGTCACAATTTTTTTTTCGAGATATGAAAAATTTTCACCAATAACTTTTTGTTGACCTGATCGAGTACTAGAAAATTCTTTGTACACACTTTTCCATATCTAGTTTAGTTTTTGAGATTTTGATGCTTTCATAAAAATAATTACATCATAGTGGAACTACCTACAGCAGACACCACATAGCCTTCTGTAGACATCTGCGAGCACGTGGCATGAATATAATGATTAACATGTAACCCCAATTTCATCTGGATGCCTCATGAGCAGGACGACTATGTTCTCTTCTATGACCAGAATACCTTTAAGAACTACCTACAGCAGACACCACATAGCCTTCTGTAGACATCTGCGAGCACGTGGCATGAATATAATAATTAACATGTAACCCCAATTTTTTCTGGATGTCTCATGAGCAGGACGATTATGTTCTCTTCTATGACCAGGAATACCTTTAAGAACTACCTACAGCAGAAACCACATAGCCTTTTGTAGACATCTGCGAGCACGTGGCATGAATATAATGATTAACATGTAACCCCAATTTCTTCTGGATGCCTCATGAGCAGAACGACTATGTTCTCTTCTATGACCAGGAATACCTTTAAGAACTACCTACAGCAGACACCACATAGCCTACTGTAGGCATCTGCGAGCACGTGGCATGTTTATAATGATTCACATGTCCCAATTTCATCTGAAAGCCTCACGAGCAGAACGACTATGTCCTCTTGTATGAGCAGGAAGACCTTAGTTTTATTTCGTATTCCATTCTATTTGATATTGTGTATTTATACGGAATTATTCAAATTCGTCGAAACACCAAGTCCCGATTAATTTTTTTACGACATGTCCAGTCACAATTTTTTTTTTCGAGATATGAAAAATTTTTGCCAATAACTTTTTGTTGACCTGAGCGAGTACAAGAAAATTCTTTGTACACACTTTTCCATATCTAGTTTAGTTTTTGAGATTTTGATGCTTTCATAAAAATAATTACATCATAGTGGAACTACCTACAGCAGACACCACAAAGCCTACTGTAGGCATCTGCGAGCACGTGGCATGAATATAATGATTAACATGTAACCCCAATTTCATCTGGATGCCTCATGAGCAGGACGACTATGTTCTCTTCTATGACCAGGAATACCTTTAAGAACTACCTACAGCAGACACCACATAGCCTTCTGTAGACATCTGCGAGCACGTGGCATGAATATAATGATTAACATGTAACCCCAATTTCATCTGGATGCCTCATGAGCAGGACGACTATGTTCTCTTCTATGACCAGGAATACCTTTAAGAACTACCTACAGCAGACACCACATAGCCTTCTGTAGACATCTGCGAGCACGTGGCATGAATATAATGATTAACATGTAACCCCAATTTCATCTGGATGCCTCATGAGCAGGACGACTATGTTCTCTTCTATGACCAGGAATACCTTTAAGAACTACCTACAGCAGACACCACATAGCCTTCTGTAGACATCTGCGAGCACGTGGCATGAATATAATGATTAACATGTAACCCCAATTTCATCTGGATGCCTCATGAGCAGGACGACTATGTTCTCTTCTATGACCAGGAAGACCATTTAGATTATACTTAGTTTTATTTCGTATTCATTTCTATTTGATATTGTGTATTCATACGGAATTAAACCCAATTTCATCTGGATGCCTCATGAGCAGATCGACTATGTTCTCTTCTATGAGCAGGAAGACCTTCAAGAACTACCTACAGCAGACACCACATACCCTACTGTAGACATCAGCGAGCACGTGGCATGAATATAATGATTCACATGTAAACCCAATTTCATCTGGATGCCTCATGGGCAGATTGACTATATTCTCTTCTATGAGCAGAAAGACCTTTCAGAGTATACTTAGTTTTATTCCGTATTTCTTTCTATTTTACATTATATTGTGTATATATATACGGAATTATTCAAATTCGTCGAAACACTAAGTCCCGACGAATTTTTTTACGCCATGTCCAGTCACAATTTTTTTTTTCGAGATATGAAAAATTTTCACAAATATTTTTTTGTTGACCTGATCGAGTACAAGAAAATTGTTCGTACACACTTTTCCATATCTACTTTCGTTTTTGGGATACTGATGCTTTCATAAAAATAATTACATCATACCTACAGCCGACACCACATAGACATCTGCGAGCACGTGGCATGAATATAATAATTCATATTTAACCACAATTCCATCTGAATGCCTCATGAGCAGAACGACTATGTTCTCTTCTATGAGCAGGAGGACCTTTTAGATTATATTTAGTTTTATTTCGTATTTCTTTCTATTTAATATTGTTTTTTTATACGGAATTATTTTCACGTCATCTCGGTCACAATTTTTTTTTTTCGAGATATGAAATTTTTCTCCAATAACTTTTTGTTGACCTGATCGAGTACAAGAAAATTCTTTGTACATATTTTTCCATAATCAGTTTAGTTTTTGAGATTTTGATGCTTCCATAAAAATAATCACATCATTGTGGAACTACCTACAGCAGACACCACATAGCCTTCTGTAGACAACTGCGAGCACGTGGCATGAATTTAATGATTCACATGTAACCTCAATTTCATCCGGATGCCTCATGAGCAGAGCAGAACGACTATGTTCTCTTTATGAGCAGGAAGACCTTTCAGATTATACTTTGCTTTATTTCGTATTTCATTCTATTTTACATTATATTACAAGCAGAACGACTATGTTCTCTTCTATGAGCAGGAAGACCTTTTGATTATACTTGGTTTTATTTCGTATTTCTTTCTATTCTACATTATATTGTGTATATATAAGGAATTATTCAAATTCGTCGTAACGAAAATATTCGCCACGTCCCGACCATTTTTTTTTTCGAAATATGTGAAATTTTCACCAATAACTTTTTGTTGACCTGATCGAGTACTAGAAAATTCTTTGTACACACTTTTCCATATCTAGTTTAGTTTTTGAGATTTTGATGATTTCATAAAAATAATTACATCATAGTGGAACTACCTACAGCAGATACCACATAGCCTTCTGTAGACATCTGCGAGCACGTGGCATGAATTTAATGATTAACATGTAACCCCAATTTCATCTGGATGCCTCATGAGCAGAACGACTATGTTCTCTTCTATGACCAGGAATACCTTTAAGAACTACCTACAGCAGACACCACATAGCCTCCTGTAGACATCTGCGAGCACGTGGCATGAAAATAATGATTAACATATAACTCCAAATTCATCTGGTTGCCTCATGAGCAGAACGACTATGTCCTCTTCTATGAGCAGGAAGACCTTTTAGATTATACTTAGTTTTATTTCGTATTTCTTTCCATTTAACATTATACTGTATATATACGGAATTATACAAATTCCTCGAAACAAAAATATTCGCTAAGTCCCGACGAATTTTTTTACGCCGTGTTACAATTTTTTTTTCGAGATATGAAAAATTTTCACCAATAACTTTTTGTTGACCTGATCGAGTACTAGAAAATTCTTTTACACACTTTTCCATATCTAGTTTAGTTTTTGAGATTTTGATGCTTTCATAAAAATAATTACATCATAGTGGAACTACCTACAGCAGACACCACATAGCCTTCTGTAGACATCTGCGAGCACGTGGCATGAATATAATGATTAACATGTAACCCCAATTTTATCTGGATGTCTCATGAGCAGGACGACTATGTTCTCTTCTATGACCAGGAATACCTTTAAGAACTACCTACAGCAGACACCACATAGCCTACTGTAGGCATCTGCGAGCACGTGGCATGTTTATAATGATTCACATGTCCCAATTTCATCTGAAAGCCTCACGTGCAGAACGACTATGTCCTCTTGTATGAGCAGGAAGACCTTAGTTTTATTTCGTATTCCATTCTATTTGATATTGTGTATTTATACGGAATTATTCAAATTCGTCGAAACACCAAGTCCCGATGAATTTTTTTACATGTCCAGTCACAATTTTTTTTTTCGAGATATGAAAAATTTTTGCCATTAAGTTTTTATTGACCTGATCGAGTACAAGAAAATTCTTTGTACACACTTTACCATATCTAGTTTAGTTTTTGAGATTTTGATGCTTTCATAAAAAGAATTACATCATAGTGGAACTACAGCAGACACCACAAAGCCTACTGTAGGCATCTGCGAGCACGTGGCATGAATATAATGATTAACATGTAACCCCAATTTCATCTGGATGCCTCATGAGCAGGACGACTATGTTCTCTTCTATGACCAGGAATACCTTTAAGAACTACCTACAGCAGACACCACATAGCCTTCTGTAGACATCTGCGAGCACGTGGCATGAATATAATTATTAACATGTAACCCCAATTTCATCTGGATGCCTCATGAGCAGGACGACTATGGTCTCTTCTATGACCAGGAATACCTTTAAGATTTACCTACAGCAGACACCACATAGCCTTCTGTAGATATCTGCGCGCACGTGGCATGAATATAATGATTAACATGTAACCTCAATTTCATCTGGATGCCTCATGAGCAGAACAACTATGTCCTCTTCTATGAACAGGAAGACCTTTTAGATTATACTTAGTTTTATTTCGTATTTCTTTCCATTTAACATTATACTGTATATATACGGAATTATACAAATTCGTCGAAACAAAAATATTCGCCAAGTCCCGACGAATTTTTTTACGCCGTGTTACAATTTTTTTTTCGAGATATGAAAAATTTTTACCTATAACTTTTTGTTGACCTGATCGAGTACAAGAAAATTCTTTGTACACACTTTTCCATATCTAGTTTAGTTTTTGAGATTTTGATGCTTTCATAAAAATAATTACATCATAGTGGAACTACCTACAGCAGACACCACATAGCCTTCTGTAGACATCTGCGAGCACGTGGCATGAATATAATGATAAACATGTAACCCCAATTTCATCTGGATGCCTCATGAGCAGGACGACTATGTTCTCTTCTATGACCAGGAATACCTTTAAGAACTACCTACAGCAGACACCACATAGCCTTCTGTAGACATCTGCGAGCACGTGGCATGAATATAATGATTAACATGTAACCCCAATTTCATCTGGATGCCTCATGAGCAGAACGACTATGTCCTCTTCTATGAGCAGGAAGACCATTTAGATTATACTTAGTTTTATTTCGTATTCATTTCTATTTGATATTGTGTATTCATACGGAATAAAACCCAATTTCATCTGGATGCCTCATGAGCAGATCGACTATGTTCTCTTCTATGAGCAGGAAGACCTTCAAGAACTACCTACAGCAGACACCACATACCCTACTGTAGACATCAGCGAGCACGTGGCATGAATATAATGATTCACATGTAAACCCAATTTCATCTGGATGCCTCATGGGCAGATTGACTATATTCTCTTCTATGAGCAGAAAGACCTTTCAGAGTATACTTAGTTTTATTCCGTATTTCTTTCTATTTTACATTATATTGTGTATATATATACGGAATTATTCAAATTCGTCGAAACACTAAGTCCCGACGAATTTTTTTACGCCATGTCCAGTCACAATTTTTTTTTTCGAGATATGAAAAATTTTCACAAATATTTTTTTGTTGACCTGATCGAGTACAAGAAAATTGTTCGCACACACTTTTCCATATCTACTTTCGTTTTTGGGATACTGATGCTTTCATAAAAATAATTACATCATACCTACAGCCGACACCACATAGACATCTGCGAGCACGTGGCATGAATATAATAATTCATATTTAACCACAATTCCATCTGAATGCCTCATGAGCAGAACGACTATGTTCTCTTCTATGAGCAGGAGGACCTTTTAGATTATATTTAGTTTTATTTCGTATTTCTTTCTATTTAATATTGTTTTTTTATACGGAATTATTTTCACGTCATCTCGGTCACAATTTTTTTTTTCGAGATATGAAAATTTTTCTCCAATAACTTTTTGTTGACCTGATCGAGTACAAGAAAATTCTTTGTACATATTTTTCCATAATCAGTTTAGTTTTTGAGATTTTGATGCTTCCATAAAAATAATCACATCATTGTGGAACTACCTACAGCAGACACCACATAGCCTTCTGTAGACAACTGCGAGCACGTGGCATGAATTTAATGATTCACATGTAACCTCAATTTCATCCGGATGCCTCATGAGCAGAGCAGAACGACTATGTTCTCTTTATGAGCAGGAAGACCTTTCAGATTATACTTTGCTTTATTTCGTATTTCATTCTATTTTACATTATATTACAAGCAGAACGACTATGTTCTCTTCTATGAGCAGGAAGACCTTTTGATTATACTTGGTTTTATTTCGTATTTCTTTCTATTCTACATTATATTGTGTATATATAAGGAATTATTCAAATTCGTCGTAACGAAAATATTCGCCACGTCCCGACCATTTTTTTTTTCGAAATATGTGAAATTTTCACCAATAACTTTTTGTTGACCTGATCGAGTACTAGAAAATTCTTTGTACACACTTTTCCATATCTAGTTTAGTTTTTGAGATTTTGATGATTTCATAAAAATAATTACATCATAGTGGAACTACCTACAGCAGATACCACATAGCCTTCTGTAGACATCTGCGAGCACGTGGCATGAATATAATGATTAACATGTAACCCCAATTTTATCTGGATGTCTCATGAGCAGGACGACTATGTTCTCTTCTATGACCAGGAATACCTTTAAGAACTACCTACAGCAGACACCACATAGCCTACTGTAGGCATCTGCGAGCACGTGGCATGTTTATAATGATTCACATGTCCCAATTTCATCTGAAAGCCTCACGTGCAGAACGACTATGTCCTCTTGTATGAGCAGGAAGACCTTAGTTTTATTTCGTATTCCATTCTATTTGATATTGTGTATTTATACGGAATTATTCAAATTCGTCGAAACACCAAGTCCCGATGAATTTTTTTACATGTCCAGTCACAATTTTTTTTTTCGAGATATGAAAAATTTTTGCCATTAAGTTTTTGTTGACCTGATCGAGTACAAGAAAATTCTTTGTACACACTTTACCATATCTAGTTTAGTTTTTGAGATTTTGATGCTTTCATAAAAAGAATTACATCATAGTGGAACTACAGCAGACACCACAAAGCCTACTGTAGGCATCTGCGAGCACGTGGCATGAATATAATGATTAACATGTAACCCCAATTTCATCTGGATGCCTCATGAGCAGGACGACTATGTTCTCTTCTATGACCAGGAATACCTTTAAGAACTACCTACAGCAGACACCACATAGCCTTCTGTAGACATCTGCGAGCACGTGGCATGAATATAATGATTAACATGTAACCCCAATTTCATCTGGATGCCTCATGAGCAGGACGACTATGGTCTCTTCTATGACCAGGAATACCTTTAAGATTTACCTACAGCAGACACCACATAGCCTTCTGTAGATATCTGCGCGCACGTGGCATGAATATAATGATTAACATGTAACCTCAATTTCATCTGGATGCCTCATGAGCAGAACAACTATGTCCTCTTCTATGAACAGGAAGACCTTTTAGATTATACTTAGTTTTATTTCGTATTTCTTTCCATTTAACATTATACTGTATATATACGGAATTATACAAATTCGTCGAAACAAAAATATTCGCCAAGTCCCGACGAATTTTTTTACGCCGTGTTACAATTTTTTTTTCGAGATATGAAAAATTTTCACCAATAACTTTTTGTTGACCTGATCGAGTACTAGAAAATTCTTTTACACACTTTTCCATATCTAGTTTAGTTTTTGAGATTTTGATGCTTTCATAAAAATAATTACATCATAGTGGAACTACCTACAGCAGACACCACATAGCCTTCTGTAGACATCTGCGAGCACGTGGCATGAATATAATGATTAACATGTAACTCCAATTTCATCTGGATGCCTCATGAGCAGGACGACTATGTTCTCTTCTATGACCAGGAATACCTTTAAGAACTACCTACAGCAGACACCACATAGCCTACTGTAGGCATCTGCGAGCACGTGGCATGAATATAATGATTCACATGTAACCCCAATTTCATCGGGTTGCCTCATGAGAAGAACGACCATGTTCTCTTCTATGAGCAAGAAGACCTCTTATATTATACTTAGTTTTATTGCGTATTTCTTTCTATTTAATATTGTGTATCTATACGGAATTATTCAAATTCGTCGAGACAAAAATATTCGCAAATTCCCGACGATTTTTTTTACGCCATGTCCAGTTAGAATTTTTTTTTCGATATATGAAAAATTTTCACTCATAACTTTTTGTTCACCTGATCGAATCCACGAAAATTCTTCGTACTCAATTTTTGCATATCTAGTTTAGTTTTTGAGATTTTGATGCTTTCATAAAAATAATTACATCATAGTGGAACTACCTACAGCTGACACCACATAGACATCTGCGAGCACGTGGCATGAACATGATCACATGTAAACCCAATTTCATCTGGATGCCTCATGAGCTGAACGACTATGTTCTCTTCTATGAGCAGGAAGACCTTGAAGAACTACCTGCAGCTAACACAACATAGCCTACTGTAGACATCTGCGACCACGTGGCATGAATATAATGATTCACATGTAACCCCAATTTCATCGGGTTGCCTCATGAGAAGAACGACCATGTTCTCTTCTATGAGCAAGAAGACCTCTTATATTATACTTAGTTTTATTGCGTATTTCTTTCTATTTAATATTGTGTATCTATACGGAATTATTCAAATTCGTCGAAACAAAAATATTCGCTAAGTCCCGACGAATTTTTTTACGCAATGTCCAGTCACAATCATAGTGGAACTACAACAGACACCACAAAGCCTACTGTAGGCATCTGCGAGCACGTGGCATGAATATAATGATTAACATGTAACCCCAATTTCATCTGGATGCCTCATGAGCAGGACGACTATGTTCTCTTCTATGACCAGGAATACCTTTAAGAACTACCTACAGCAGACACCACATAGCCTTCTGTAGACATCTGCGAGCACGTGGCATGAATATAATGATTAACATGTAACCCCAATTTCATCTGGATGCCTCATGAGCAGGACGACTATGGTCTCTTCTATGACCAGGAATACCTTTAAGAATTACCTACAGCAGACACCACATAGCCTTCTGTAGATATCTGCGCGCACGTGGCATGAATATAATGATTAACATGTAACCTCAATTTCATCTGGATGCCTCATGAGCAGAACGACTATGTCCTCTTCTATGAACAGGAAGACCTTTTAGATTATACTCAGTTTTATTTCGTATTTCTTTCCATTTAACATTATACTGTATATATACGGAATTATACAAATTCGTCGAAACAAAAATATTCGCTAAGTCCCGACGAATTTTTTTACGCCGTGTTACAATTTTTTTTTCGAGATATGAAAAATTTTCACCAATAACTTTTTGTTGACCTGATCGAGTACTAGAAAATTCTTTTACACACTTTTCCATATCTAGTTAAGGTTTTGAGATTTTGATGCTTTCATAAAAATAATTACATCATAGTGGAACTACCTACAGCAGACACCACATAGCCTTCTGTAGACATCTGCGAGCACGTGGCAAGAATATAATGATTAACATGTAACCCCAATTTTATCTGGATGTCTCATGAGCAGGACGACTATGTTCTCTTCTATGACCAGGAATACCTTTAAGAACTACCTACAGCAGACACCACATAGCCTACTGTAGGCATCTGCGAGCACGTGGCATGAATATAATGATTCACATGTAACCCCAATTTCATCTGAAAGCCTCACGTGCAGAACGACTATGTCCTCTTGTATGAGCAGGAAGACCTTAGTTTTATTTCGTATTCCATTCTATTTGATATTGTGTATTTATACGGAATTATTCAAATTCGTCGAAACACCAAGTCCCGATGAATTTTTTTACGACATGTCCAGTCACAATTTTTTTTTTCGAGATATGAAAAATTTTTGCCATTAACTTTTTGTTGACCTGATCGAGTACAAGAAAATTCTTTGTACACACTTTACCATATCTAGTTTAGTTTTTGAGATTTTGATGCTTTCATAAAAAGAATTACATCATAGTGGAACTACAGCAGACACCACAAAGCCTACTGTAGACATCTGCGAGCACGTGGCATGAATATAATGATTAACATGTAACCCCAATTTCATCTGGATGCCTCATGAGCAGGACGACTATGTTCTCTTCTATGACCAGAATACCTTTAAGAACTACCTACAGCAGACACCACATAGCCTTCTGTAGACATCTGCGAGCACGTGGCATGAATATAATGATTAACATGTAACCCCAATTTTATCTGGATGTCTCATGAGCAGGACGACTATGTTCTCTTCTATGACCAGGAATACCTTTAAGAACTACCTACAGCAGACACCACATAGCCTACTGTAGGCATCTGCGAGCACGTGGCATGAATATAATGATTAACATGTAACCCCAATTTTATCTGGATGTCTCATGAGCAGGACGACTATGTTCTCTTCTATGACCAGGAATACCTTTAAGAACTACCTACAGCAGACACCACATAGCCTACTGTAGGCATCTGCGAGCACGTGGCATGTTTATAATGATTCACATGTCCCAATTTCATCTGAAAGCCTCACGAGCAGAACGACTATGTCCTCTTGTATGAGCAGGAAGACCTTAGTTTTATTTCGTATTCCATTCTATTTGATATTGTGTATTTATACGGAATTATTCAATTTCGTCGAAACACCAAGTCCCGATGAATTTTTTTACGACATGTCCAGTCACAATTTTTTTTTTCGAGATATGAAAAATTTTTGCCAATAACTTTTTGTTGACCTGATCGAGTACAAAAAAATTCTTTGTACACACTTTACCATATCTAGTTTAGTTTTTGAGATTTTGATGCTTTCATGAAAATAATTACATCATAGTGGAACTACAGCAGACACCACAAAGCCTACTGTAGGCATCTGCGAGCACGTGGCATGAATATAATGATTAACATGTAACACCAATTTCATCTGGATGCCTCATGAGCAGGACGACTATGTTCTCTTCTATGACCAGGAATACCTTTAAGAACTACCTACAGCAGACACCACATAGCCTTCTGTAGACATCTGCGAGCACGTGGCATGAATATAATGATTAACATGTAACCCCAATTTCATCTGGATGCCTCATGAGCAGAACGACTATGTCCTCTTCTATGAGCAGGAAGACCTTTCAGATTATACTTAGTTTTATTTCGTATTTCTTTCCACTTAACATTATACTGTATATATACGGAATTATACAAATTCGTCGAAACAAAAATATTCGCTAAGTCCCGACGAATTTTTTTACGCCATGTCCAGTCACAATTTTTTTTTCGAGATATGAAAAATTTTCACCAATAACTTTTTGTTGACCTTATCGAGTACTAGAAAATTCTTTACACACTTTTCCATATCTAGTTTAGTTTTTGAGATTTTGATGCTTTCATAAAAATAATTACATCATAGTGGAACTACCTACAGCAGACACCACATAGCCTTCTGTAGACATCTGCGAGCACGTGGCATGAATATAATGATTAACATGTAACCCCAATTTCATCTGGATGCCTCATCAGCAGGACGACTATGTTCTCTTCTATGACCAGAATACCTTTAAGAACTACCTACAGCAGACACCACATAGCCTTCTGTAGACATCTGCGAGCACTTGGCATGAATATAATGATTAACATGTAACCCCAATTTTATCTGGATGTCTCATGAGCAGGACGACTATGTTCTCTTCTATGACCAGGAATACCTTTATGAACTACCTACAGCAGACACCACATAGCCTTTTGTAGACATCTGCGAGCACGTGGCATGAATATAATGATTAACATGTAACCCCAATTTCTTCTGGATGCCTCATGAGAAGAACGACTATGTTCTCTTCTATGACCAGGAATACCTTTAAGAACTACCTACAGCAGACACCACATAGCCTACTGTAGGCATCTCCGAGCACGTGGCATTTTTATAATGATTCACATGTCCCAATTTCATCTGAAAGCCTCACGAGCAGAACGACTATGTCCTCATGTTTGAGCAGGAAGACCTTACTTTTATTTCGTATTCCATTCTATTTGATATTGTGTATTTATACGGAATTATTCAAATTCGTAGAAACACCAAGTCCCGATGAATTTACGACATGTCCAGTCACAATTTTTTTTTTCGAGATACGAAAAATTTTTGCCAATAACTTTTTGTTGACCTGATCGAGTACAAGAAAATTCTTTGTACACACTTTACCATATCTAGTTTAGTTTTTGAGATTTTGATGCTTTCATAAAAATAATTACATCATAGTGGAACTACAGCAGACACCACAAAGCCTACTGTAGGCATCTGCGAGCACGTGGCATGTAACCCCAATTTTTTCTGGATGCCTCATGAGCAGAACGACTATGTTCTCTTCTATGACCAGGAATACCTTTAAGAACTACCTACAGCAGACACCACATAGCCTTCTGTAGACATCTGCGAGCACGTGGCATGAATATAATGATTAACATGTAACCCCAATTTCATCTGGATGCCTCATGAGCAGAACGACTATGTCCTCTTCTATGAGCAGGAAGACCATTTAGATTATACTTAGTTTTATTTCGTATTCATTTCTATTTGATATTGTGTATTCATACCGAATTAAACCCAATTTCATCTGGATGCCTCATGAGCAGATCGACTATGTTCTCTTATGAGCAGGAAGACCTTCAAGAACTACCTACAGCAGACACCACATAGCTTACTGTAGGCATCTGCGAGCACGTGGTATGTTTATAATGATTCACATGTCCCAATTTCATCTGAAAGCCTCACGAGCGGAACGACTATGTCCTCTTCTATGAGTAGGAAGTCTTTTTAGATTATCCTTAGTTTTATTTCGTATTCCATTCTATTTGATATTGTGTATTTACACGGAATTATTCAAATTCGTCGAAACACCAAGTCCCGATGAATTTTTTTACGACATGTCCAGTCACAATTTTTTTTTTCGAGATATGAAAAATTTTTACCAATAACTTTTTGTTGACCTGATCGAGTACAAGAAAATTCTTTGTACACACTTTTCCATATCTAGTTTAGTTTTTGAGATTTTGATGCTTTCATAAAAATAATTACATCATAGTGGAACTACCTACAGCAGAAACCACATTGCCTTCTGTAGACATCTGCGAGCACGTGGCATGAATATAATGATTAACATGTAACTCCAATTTCATCTGGATGCCTCATGAGCAGGACGACTATGTTCTCTTCTATGACCAGGAATACTTTTAAGAACTACCTACAGCAGACACCACATAGCCTTCTGTAGACATCTGCGAGCACGTGGCATGAATATAATGATTAACATGTAACCCCAATTTCATCTGGATGCCTCATGAGCAGGACGACTATGTTCCCTTCTATAACCAGGAATACCTTTAAGAACTACCTACAGCAGACACCACATAGCCTTTTGTAGACATCTGCGAGCACGTGGCATGAATATAATGATTAACATGTAACCCCAATTTCATCTGGATGCCTCATGAGCAGAACGACTATGTTCTCTTCTATGACCAGGAATACCTTTAAGAACTACCTACAGCAGACACCACATAGCCTACTGTAGGCATCTGCGAGCACGTGGCATGTTTATAATGATTCACATGTCCCAATTTCATCTGAAAGCCTCACGAGCAGAACGACTATGTCCTCTTCTATGAGCAGGAAGACCTTTTAGATTATATTTGTTAGTTTTATTTCGTATTCCATTCTATTTGATATTGTGTATTTATACGGAATTATTCAAATTCGTCGAAACACCAAGTCCCGACGAATTTTTTTACGACATGTCCAGCCACAATTTTTTTTTTCGAGATATGAAAAACTTTTACCAATAACTTTTTGTTGACCTGATCGAGTACAAGAAAATTCTTTGTACACACTTTTCCATATCTAGTTTAGTTTTTGAGATTTTGATGCTTTCATAAAAATAATTACATCATATTTGAACTACCTACAGCAGACACCACATAGCCTTCTGTAGACATCTACGAGCACGTGGCATGAATATAATGATTAACATGTAACCCCAATTTCATCTGGATGCCTCATGAGCAGAACGACTATGTTCTCTTCTATGAGCAGGAGGACCTTTTAGCTTATACTTTGTTTTATTTCGTATTTCTTTCTATTTAATATTGTGTATTTATACGGAATTATTCAAATTCGTCGAAACGAAAATATTCGCTAAGTCCCGACGAATTTTTTTACGCAGACTCTAGTAAAAAATTTTTTTTTTCGAGACATGAAGAATATTCACCAATATTTTTTTGGTGACCTGATCGAGTACAAGAAAATTCTTTGTACACACTTTTCCATATCTAGTTTAGTTTTTGAGATTTTGATGCTTCTATTAATATAATTACATCATTGTGGAACTACCTACAGCAGACACCACATAGCCTACTGTAGACATCAGCGAGCACGTGGCATGAATATAATGATTCACATGTCCCAATTTCATCTGGATGCCTCATGAGCAGGACGACTATGTTCTCTTCTATGACCAGGAATACCTTTAAGAACTACCTACAGCAGACACCACATAGCCTTCTGTAGACATCTGCGAGCACGTGGCATGAATATAATGATTAACATGTAACCCCAATTTCATCTGGATGCCTCATGAGCAGGACGACTATGTTCTCTTCTATGACCAGGAATACCTTTAAGAACTACCTACAGCAGACACCACATAGCCTTTTGTAGACATCTGCGAGCACGTGGCATGAATATAATGATTAACATGTAATCCCAATTTCATCTGGATGCCTCATGAGCAGAACGACTATGTCCTCTTCTATGAGCAGGAAGACCTTTTAGATTACATTTGTTAGTTTTATTTCGTATTCCATTCTATTTGATATTGTGTATTTATACGGAATTATTCAAATTCGTCGAAACACCAAGTCCCGACGAATTTTTTTACATGTCCAGCCACAATTTTTTTTTTCGAGATATGAAAAATTTTTATCAATAACTTTTTGTTGACCTGATCGAGTACAAGAAAATTCTTTGTACCCACTTTTCCATATCTAGTTTAGTTTTTGAGATTTTGATGCTTTCATAAAAATAATTACATCATATTTGAACTACCTACAGCAGACACCACATAGCCTTCTGTAGACATCTACGAGCACGTGGCATGAATATAATGATTCACATGTGAACCCAATTTCATCTGGATGCCTCATGAGCAGATCGACTATGTTCTCTTCTATGAGCAGGAAGACCTTCAAGAACTACCTACAGCAGACACCACATAGCCTACTGTAGGCATCTGCGAGCACGTGGCATGTTTATAATGATTCACATGTCCCAATTTCATCTGAAAGCCTCACGAGCAGAACGACTATGTCCTCTTCTATGAGCAGGAAGTCCTTTTAGATTATACTTAGTTTTATTTCGTATTCCATTCTATTTGATATTGTGTATTTATACGGAATTATTCAAATTCGTCGAAACACCAATTCCCGACGAATTTTTTTACGACATGTCCAGTCACAATTTTTTTTTTCGAGATATGAAAAATTTTTACTCATAACTTTTTGTTGACCTGATCGAGTACAAGAAAATTCTTTGGACACACTTTTCCATATCTAGTTTAGTTTTTGAGATTTTGATGCTTTCATAAAAATAATTACATCATAGTGGAACTACCTACAGCAGACACCACATAGCCTTCTGTAGACATCTGCGAGCTCGTGGCATGAATATAATGATTAACATGTAACCCCAATTTCATCTGGATGCCTCATGAGCAGGACGACTATGTTCTCTTCTATGACCAGAATACCTTTAAGAACTACCTACAGCAGACACCACATAGCCTTCTGTAGCTTCTGCGAGCACGTGGCATGAATATAATGATTAACATGTAACCCTAATTTTATCTGGATGTCTCATGAGCAGGACGACTATGTTCTCTTCTATGACCAGGAATACCTTTAAGAACTACCCACAGCAGACACCACATAGTCTTCTGTAGACAACTGCGAGCACGTGGCATGAATATAATGATTTAACATGTAACCCCAATTTCATCTGGATGCCTCATGAGCAGAACGACTATGTCCTCTTCTATGAGCAGGAAGACCTTTTAGATTATACTTAGTTTTATTTCGTATTTCTTTCCATTCAACATTATACTGTATATATACGGAATTATACAAATTCGTCGAAAAAAAAATATTCGCCAAGTCCCGACGAATTTTTTTACGCCGTGTTACAATTTTTTTTTCGAGATATGAAAAATTTTCACCAATAACTTTTTGTTGACCTGATCGAGTACAAGAAAGTTCTTTGTGCACACTTTTCCGTATCGAGTTTAGTTTTTGAAATTTTGATGCTTCCATAAAAATAATTACATCATTCTGGAACTACCTAAGCATACACCACATAGCCTACTGTAGACATCTGCGAGCACGTGGCATGAACATGATCACATGTAAACCCAATTTCATCTGGATGGCTCATGAGCAGAACGACTATGTCCTCTTCTATGAGCAGGAAGTCCTTTTAGATTATACTTAGTTTTATTTCGTATTCCATTCTATTTGATATTGTGTATTTACACTGAATTATTCAAATTCGTCGAAACACCAAGTCCCGACGAACTTTTTTACGACATGTCCAGTCACAATTTTTTTTTTCGAGATATGAAAAATTTTCACCAATAACTTTTTGTTGACCTGATCGAGTACAAGAAAATTTTTCGTACACACTTTTCCATATCTAGTTTAGTTTTTGAGATTTTGATGGTTCTATTAATATAATTACATCATTGTGGAACTACCTACAGCAGACACCACATAGCCTACTGTAGACATCAGCGAGCACGTGGCATGAATATAATGATTCACATGTCCCAATTTCATCTGGATGCCTCATGAGCAGAATGATTATGTCCTCTTCTATGAGCAGGAAGACCTTTTAGATTATACGTAGTTTTATTTCGTATTTCATTCTATTTGATATTGTGTATATATACGGAATTATTCAAATTCGTCGAAACAAAAATATTCGCTAAGTCCCGACGAATTTTTTTACGCCGTGTCACAATTTTTTTTTTCGAGATATGAAAAATTTTCACCAATAACTTTTTGTTGACCTGATCGAGTACAAGAAAATTTTTCGTACACACTTTTCCATATCTAGTTTATTTTTTGAGATTTTGATGCTTTCATAAAAATAATTACATCATAGTGGAACTACCTACAGCAGAAACCACATAGCCTTCTGTAGACATCTGCGAGCACGTGGCATGAATATAATGATTAACATGTAACCCCAATTTCATCTGGATGCCTCATGAGCAGGACGACTATGTTCTCTTCTATGACCAGGAATACCTTTAAGAACTACCTACAGCAGACACCACATAGCCTCCTGTAGATATCTGCGAGCACGTGGCATGAATATAATGATTAACATGTAACTCCAATTTCATATGGTTGCCTCTTGAGCAGAACGACTATGTCCTCTTCTATGAGCAGGAAGACCTTTTAGATTATACTTAGTTTTATTTCGTATTTCTTTACATTTAACATTATACTGTATATATACGGAATTATACAAATTCGTCGAAACAAAAATAGTCGCTAAGTCCCGACGAATTTTGTTACGCCATGTCCAGTCACAATTTTTTTTTTCGAGATATGAAAAATTTTCACCAATACTTTTTGTTGACCTGATTGAGTACAAGAAAATTCTTTGTACACACTTTTCCATATCTAGTTTAGTTTTTGAGATTTTGATGCTTTCATAAAAATAATTACATCATAGTGGAACTACCTACAGCAGAAACCACATAGCCTTCTGTAGACATCTGCGAGCACGTGGCATGAATATAATGATTAACATGTAACCCCAATTTCATCTGGATGCCTCATGAGCAGAACGACTATGTTCTCTTCTATGAGCAGGAGGACCTTTTAGCTTATACTTTGTTTTATTTCGTATTTCTTTCTATTTAATATTGTGTATTTATACGGAATTATTCAAATTCGTCGAAACAAAAATATTCGCTAAGTCCCGACGAATTTTTTTACGCAGACTCCAGTAAAAATTTTTTTTTTTCGAGACATGAAGAATATTCACCAATAACACCTGATCGAGTACAAGAAAATTCTTTGTACACACTTTTCCATATCTAGTTTATTTTTTGAGATCTTGATGCTTTCATAAAAATAATTACATCATAGTGGAACTACCTACAGCAGAAACCACATAGCCTTCTGTAGACATCTGCGAGCACGTGGCATGAATATAATGATTAACATGTAACCCCAATTTCATCTGGATGCCTCATGAGCAGGACGACTATGTTCTCTTCTATGACCAGGAATACCTTTAAGAACTACCTACAGCAGACACCACATAGCCTCCTGTAGATATCTGCGAGCACGTGGCATGAATATAATGATTAACATGTAACCCCAATTTCATATGGTTGCCTCTTGAGCAGAACGACTATGTCCTCTTCTATGAGCAGGAAGACCTTTTAGATTATACTTAGTTTTATTTCGTATTTCTTTACATTTAACATTATACTGTATATATACGGAATTATACAAATTCGTCGAAACAAAAATAGTCGCTAAGTCCCGACGAATTTTTTTACGCCGTGTCACAATTTTTTTTTTCGAGATATGAAAAATTTTCACCAATAACTTTTTGTTGACCTGACCGAGTACAAGAAAATTTTGTATACACTTTTCCATATCTAGTTTAGTTTTTGAGATTTTGATGCTTTCATAAAAATAATTACATCATATTTGAACTACCTACAGCAGACACCACATAGCCCACTGTAGGCATCTGCGAGCACGTGGCATGTTTATAATGATTCACATGTCCCAATTTCATCTGAAAGCCTCACGAGCAGAACGACTATGTCCTCTTCTATGAGCAGGAAGTCCTTTTAGATTATACTTAGTTTTATTTCGTATTCCATTCTATTTGTTATTGTGTATTTACACGGAATTATTCAAATTCGTCGAAACACCAAGTCCCGACGAATTTTTTTAGGACATGTCCAGCCACAATTTTTTTTTTCGAGATATGAAAAATTTTCACTAATAACTTTTTGTTGACCTGATTGAGTACAAGAAAATTCTTTGTACACACTTTTCCATATCTAGTTTAGTTTTTGAGATTTTGATGCTTTCATAAAAATAATTACATCATAGTGGAACTACCTACAGCAGACACCACATAGCCTTCAGTAGACATCTGCGAGCACGTGGCATGAATATAATGATTAACCTGTAACCCCAATTTCATCTGGATGCCTCATGAGCAGAACGACTATGTTCTCTTCTATGAGCAGGAGGAGCTTTTAGCTTATACTTCGTTTTATTTCGTATTTCTTTTTATTTAATATTGTGTATTTATACGGAATTATTCAAATTCGTCGAAACGAAAATATTCGCTAAGTCCCGACGAATTTTTTTACGCAGACTCCAATAAATTTTTTTTTTTTCGAGATATGAAGAATATTCACCAATAACTTTTTGGTGACCTGATCGAACAAGAAAATTCTTTGTACACACTTTTCCATATCTAGTTTATTTTTTGAGATTTTGATGCTTTCATAAAAATAATTACATCATAGTGGAACTACCTACAGCAGAAACCACATAGACATCTGCGAGCACGTGGCATGAATATAATGATTAACATGTAACCCCAATTTCATCTGGATGCCTCATGAGCAGAACGACTATGTTCTCTTCTATGACCAGGAATACCTTTAAGAACTACCTACAGCAGACACCACATAGCCTCCTGTAGACATCAGCGAGCACGTGGCATGGATATAATGATTCACATGTAAACCCAATTTCATCTGGATGCCTCATGAGCAGATTGACTATGTCCTCTTCTATGAGCAGGAAGACCATTTGGATTATACTTAGTTTTATTTCGTATTCATTTCTATTTGATATTGTGTATTCATACAGAATTAAAACCAACTTCATCTGGATGCCTCATGAGCAGATCGACTATGTACTCTTCTATGAGCAGGAAGACCTTCAAGAACTTACCTACAGCAGACACCACATAGCCTACCGTAGACATCAGCAAGCACGTGGCATGAATATAATGATTCACATGTAAACCCAATTTCATCTGGATGACTCATGAGCAGATTGACTATATTCTCTTCTATGAGCAGAAAGACCTTTCAGAGTATACTTAGTTTTATTCCGTATTTCTTTCTATTTTACAATATATTGTGTATATATATACGGAATTATTCAAATTCGTCGAAACACTAAATCCCGACGAATTTTTTTACGCCATGTCCAGTCACAATTTTTTTTTTCGAGATATGAAAAATTTTCACAAATATTTTTTTGTTGACCTGATCGAGTACAAGAAAATTGTTCGTACACACTTTTCCATATCTACTTTAGTGTTTGGGATACTGATGCTTTCATAAAAATAATTACATCATAGTGGAACTACCTACAGCCGACACCACATAGACATCTGCGAGCACGTGGCATGAATATAATAATTCATATTTAACCACAATTACATCTGAATGCCTCATGAGCAGAACGACTATGTTCTCTTCTATGAGCAGGAGGACCTTTTAGATTATATTTAGTTTTATTTCGTATTTCTTTCTATTTAATATTGTGTTTTTTTACGGAATTATTATCACGTCATGTCCGGTACACACTTTTCCTTATCTAGTTTAGTTTTTGAGATTTTGATCCTTTCAAAAAAATAATTACATCATTGTGGAACTACCTACAGCAGACACCACATAGCCTACTGTAGACATCTGCGAGCACGTGGCATGAACATGATCACATGTATACCCAATTTCATCTAGATGCCTCATGAGCAAAACGACTATGTTCTCTTCTATCAGCAGGAAGACCTTTCAGATTATACATAGTTTTATTTCGTATTTCTTTCTATTTCACATTATATTGTGTATATATACGAAATTATTCAAATTCGTCGAAACACTAAGTCCCAACGAACTTTTATACACCAAGTCCACTCACATTTTTTTTTTTCGAGATATGAAAAATTTTAACCAATTACTTTTGGTTTACCTGATCGAGTACACACTACACATTTTTCCATATCTAGTTTAGTTTTTGAGATTTTGATGCTTCTATAAAATTAATTACATCATTGTGGAACTTCCTACAGCAGACACCACACGGCCTACTGTAGACATCTGCGAGCACGTGGCTGAATATAATGATTCACCTGTAACCCCAATATCATCTGTATTTCTCATGAGCAGAACGAATATGTTCTCTTCTATGAGAAGGTAGATCTTTTAGATTATACTTTGTTTTATTTCGAATATCATTCTATTTTACGTTATATTGTGTATATATACGGAATTATTCAAATTCGTCGAAATGAAAATATTCGGTAAGTCCCGACGAATTTTTTTACGCCGTGTCACAATTTTTTTTTTCGAGATATGAAAAATTTTCACCAATAAATTTTTGTTGACCTGATCGAGTACAAGAAACTTTTTCGTACACACTTTTCCATATCTACTTTCGTTTTTGGGATTCTGATGCTTTCATAAAAATAATTACATCATAGTGGAACTACCTACAGCTGACACCACATAGACATCTGCGAGCACGTGGCATGAACATGATCACATGTAAACCCAATTTAATCTGGATGCCTCATGAGCTGAATGACTATGTTCTCTTCTATGAGCAGGAAGACCTTGAAGAACTACCTGCAGCTAACACAACATAGCCTACTGTAGACATCTGCGACCACGTGGCATGAATATAATGATTCACATGTAACCCCAATTTCATCGGGTTGCCTCATGAGAAGAACGACCATGTTCTCTTCTATGAGCAAGAAGACCTTTTATATTATACTTAGTTTTATTGCGTATTTCTTTCTATTTAATATTGTGTATCTATACGGAATTATTCAAATTCGTCGAAACAAAAATATTCGCTAAGTCCCGACGATTTTTTTTACGCCATGTCCAGTTAGAATTTTTTTTTCGATATATTAAAAATTTTCACTCATAACTTTTTGTTTACCTGATCGAATCCAAGAAAATTCTTCGTACTCAATTTTCCATATCTAGTTTTCGAGATTTTGATGCTTTTTCATAAATATAATTACATCATAGTGGAACAACCTACAGCAGACACCGCATAGCCTACTGTAGACATCTGCGAGCACGTAGCATGAATATAATGATTCACATGTAAACCCAATATGTGCAGGAAGACCTTTTAGATTATACTTAGTTTTATTTCGTATTTCTTTCTATTTAACATTATACTGTATATATACGAAATTATACAAATTCGTCGAAACAAAAATATTCGCTAAGTCCCGACGAATTTTTTTACGCCGTGTCACAATTTTTTTTTTCGACATATGAAAAATTTTCACCAATAACTTTTTGTTGACCTGATCGAGTACAAGAAAATTTTTCGTACACACTTTTCCATATCTAGTTTAGTTTTTGAGATTTTGATGGTTCTATTAATATGATTACATCATTGTGGAACTACCTACAGCAGACACCACATAGCCTACTGTAGACATCAGCGAGTACGTGGCATGAATATAATGATTCACATGTCCCAATTTCATCTGGATGCCTCATGAGCAGAATGATTATGTCCTCTTCTATGAGCAGGAAGACCTTTTAGATTATACGTAGTTTTATTTCGTATTTCATTCTATTTGATATTGTGTATATATACGGAATTATTCAAATTCGTCGAAACACTAAGTCCCGACGAAATTTTTTACGCCATGTCCGGTCACAATTTTTTTTTCGAGATATGAAAAATTTTCACCAATAACTTTTTGTTGACCTGATAGAGTACAAGAAAATTCTTTGTACACACTTTTCCATATCTAGTTTAGTTTTTGAGATTTTGATGCTTTCATAAAAATAATTACATCATAGTGGAACTACCTACAGCAGACACCACATAGCCTTCTGTAGACATCTGCGAGCACATGGCATGAATATAATGATTAACATGTAACCCCAATTTCATCTGGATGCCTCATGAGCAGAACGACTATGTTCTCTTCTATGAGCAGGAGGACCTTTTAGCTTATACTTTGTTTTATTTCGTATTTCTTTCTATTTAATATTGTGTATTTATACGGAATTATTCAAATTCGTCGAAACGAAAATATTCGCTAAGTCCCGACGAATTTTTTTACGCAGACTCCAGTAAAAATTTTTTTTTTTCGAGACATGAAGAATATTCACCAATAACTTTTTGGTGACCTGATCGAGTACAAGAAAATTCTTTGTACACACTTTTCCATATCTAGTTTATTTTTTGAGATTTTGATGCTTTCATAAAAATAATTACATCATAGTGGAACTACCTACAGCAGAAACCACATAACCTTCTGTAGACATCTGCGAGCACGTAGCATGAATATAATGATTAACATGTAACCCCAATTTCATCTGGATGCCTCATGAGCAGGACGACTATGTTCTCTTCTATGACCAGGAATACCTTTAAGAACTACCTACAGCAGACACCACATAGCCTCCTGTAGACATCTGCGAGCACGTGGCATGAATATAATGATTAACATGTAACCCCAATTTCATATGGTTGCCTCTTGAGCAGAACGACTATGTCCTCTTCTATGAGCAGGAAGACCTTTTAGATTATACTTAGTTTTATTTCGTATTTCTTTCCATTTAACATTATACTGTATATATACGGAATTATACAAATTCGTCGAAACAAAAATAGTCGCTAAGTCCCGACGAATTTTTTTACGCCGTGTCACAATTTTTTTTTTCGAGATATGAAAAATTTTCACCAATAACTTTTTGTTGACCTGATCGAGTATAAGATAATATTTCGTACACTATTTTCCATATCTAGTTTAGTTTTTGAGATTTTGATGCTTCTATTAATATAATTACATCATTGTGGAACTACCTACAGCAGACACCACATAGCCTACTGTAGACATCAGCGAGCACGTGGCATGAATATAATGATTCACATGTCCCAATTTCATCTGGATGCCTCATGAGCAGGACGACTATGTTCTCTTCTATGACCAGGAATACCTTTAAGAACTACCTACAGCAGACACCACATAGCCTTCTGTAGACATCTGCGAGCACGTGGCATGAATATAATGATTAACATGTAACCCCAATTTCATCTGGATGCCTCATGAGCAGGACGACTATGTTCTCTTCTATGACCAGGAATACCTTTAAGAACTACCTACAGCAGACACCACATAGCCTTTTGTAGACATCTGCGAGCACGTGGCATGAATATAATGATTAACATGTAACCCCAATTTCATCTGGATGCCTCATGAGCAGAACGACTATGTTCTCTTCTATGACCAGGAATACCTTTAAGAACTACCTACAGCAGACACCACATAGCCTACTGTAGGCATCTGCGAGCACGTGGCATGTTTATTATGATTCACATGTCCCAATTTCATCTGAAAGCCTCACGAGCAGAACGACTATGTCCTCTTCTATGAGCAGGAAGACCTTTTAGATTACATTTGTTAGTTTTATTTCGTATTCCATTCTATTTGATATTGTGTATTTATACGGAATTATTCAAATTCGTCGAAACACCAAGTCCCGACGAATTTTTTTACATGTCCAGCCACAATTTTTTTTTTCGAGATATGAAAAATTTTTATCAATAACTTTTTGTTGACCTGATCGAGTACAAGAAAATTCTTTGTACACACTTTTCCATATCTAGTTTAGTTTTTGAGATTTTGATGCTTTCATAAAAATAATTACATCATATTTGAACTACCTACAGCAGACACCACATAGCCTTCTGTAGACATCTACGAGCACGTGGCATGAATATAATGATTCACATGTAAACCCAATTTCATCTGGATGCCTCATGAGCAGATCGACTATGTTCTCTTCTATGAGCAGGAAGACCTTCAAGAACTACCTACAGCAGACACCACATAGCCTACTGTAGGCATCTGCGAGCACGTGGCATGTTTATAATGATTCACATGTCCCAATTTCATCTGAAAGCCTCACGAGCAGAACGACTATGTCCTCTTCTATGAGCAGGAAGTCCTTTTAGATTATACTTAGTTTTATTTCGTATTCCATTCTATTTGATATTGTGTATTTATACGGAATTATTCAAATTCGTCGAAACACCAAGTCCCGACGAATTTTTTTACGACATGTCCAGTCACAATTTTTTTTTTCGAGATATGAAAAATTTTTACTCATAACTTTTTGTTGACCTGATCGAGTACAAGAAAATTCTTTGGACACACTTTTCCATATCTAGTTTAGTTTTTGAGATTTTGATGCTTTCATAAAAATAATTACATCATTGTGGAACTACCTACAGCAGACACCACATAGCCTACTCTAGACATCAGCGAGCACGTGGCATGAATATAATGATTCACATGTCCCAATTTCATCTGGATGCCTCATGAGCAGAATGATTATGTCCTCTTCTATGAGCAGGAAGACCTTTTAGATTATACGTAGTTTTATTTCGTATTCCATTCTATTTGATATTGTGTATATATACGGAATTATTCAAATTCGTCGAAACACTAAGTCCCGACGAATTTTTTTACGCCATGTCCAGTCACAATTTTTTTTTCCAGATATGAAAAATTTTCACCAATAACTTTTTGTTGACCAGATCGAGTACTAGAAAATTCTTTGTACACACTTTTCCATATCTAGTTTAGTTTTTGAGATTTTGATGCTTTCATAAAAATAATTACATCATAGTGGAACTACCTACAGCAGACACCACATAGCCTTCTGTAGACATCTGCGAGCTCGTGGCATGAATATAATGATTAACATGTAACCCCAATTTCATCTGGATGCCTCATGAGCAGGACGACTATGTTCTCTTCTATGACCAGAATACCTTTAAGAACTACCTACAGCAGACACCACATAGCCTTCTGTAGCTTCTGCGAGCACGTGGCATGAATATAATGATTAACATGTAACCCTAATTTTATCTGGATGTCTCATGAGCAGGACGACTATGTTCTCTTCTATGACCAGGAATACCTTTAAGAACTACCTACAGCAGACACCACATAGCCTTCTGTAGACAACTGCGAGCACGTGGCATGAATATAATGATTTAACATGTAACCCCAATTTCATCTGGATGCCTCATGAGCAGAACGACTATGTCCTCTTCTATGAGCAGGAAAACCTTTTAGATTATACTTAGTTTTATTTCGTATTTCTTTCCATTCAACATTATACTGTATATATACGGAATTATACAAATTCGTCGAAAAAAAAATATTCGCCAAGTCCCGACGAATTTTTTTACGCCGTGTTACAATTTTTTTTTCGAGATATGAAAAATTTTCACCAATAACTTTTTGTTGACCTGATCGAGTACAAGAAAGTTCTTTGTGCACACTTTTCCGTATCGAGTTTAGTTTTTGAAATTTTGATGCTTCCATAAAAATAATTACATCATTCTGGAACTACCTATAGCATACACCACATAGCCTACTGTAGACATCTGCGAGCACGTGGCATGAACATGATCACATGTAAACCCAATTTCATCTGGATGCCTCATGAGCAGATTGACTATATTCTCTTCTATGAGCAGGAAGACCTTTCAGAGTATACGTAGTTTTATTCCGTATTTTTTTCTATTTTACATTATATTGTGTATATATACGGAATTATGCAAATTCGTCGAAATAAGTACCAACGAATTTCTATACGCCATGTCCGGTCACAAATTTTTTTTTCGAGATATAAAAAATTTTCACCAATAACTTTTTTTTGACCTGACCGATTACACGAAAATTCTTCGTACACATTTTTCCGTATCAAGTTTAGTTTTTGAGAGTTTGATGCTTCCATAAAATTAATTACATAATTCTGGAACTACCTAGAGCAGACACCACATAGCCTACTGTGGACATCTGCGAGCACGTGGCATGAAGATGATCACATGTAAACCCAATTTCATCTGGATGCCTCATGAGCAGATCGACTATGTTCTCTTCTATGAGCAGCAAGACCTTTAAGAACTACCTACAGCAGACACCACATAGCCTACTGTAGACATCAGCGACCACGTGGCATGAATATAATGATTAACATGTAACCCCAATTTCATCTGAATGCCTCATGAGCAGAACGACTATGTCCTCTTCTATGAGCAGGAAGACCTTTTAGATTATACTTAGTTTTATTTCGTATTTCTTTCCATTTAACATTATACTGTATGTAAATATACGGAATTATACAAATTCGTCGAAACACTAAGTCCCAAAGAATTTTTATACGCCAAGTCGTCACAAATTTTTTTTTTCGAGATATGAAAAATTTTCACCAATAACTTTTTGTTTGATCGAGTACAGGAAAATTATTAATACACACTTTTCCTTATCTAGTTTAGTTTTTGAGATTTTGATGCATCCATAAAAATAATTACATCATTGTGGAACTACCTATAGCAGACACCACATAGCCTGCTGTAGACATCTGCGAGCACGTGGCATGAACATGATCACATGTAAACCCAATTTCATCTGGATGCCTCATGAGCAGATCGACTATGTTCTCTTCTATGAGCAGGAAGACCTTCAAGAACTACCTACAGCAGACACCACATAGCCTACTGTAGACATCAGCGAGCACGTGGCATGAATATAATGATTCACATGTAAACCCAATTTCATCTGGATGCCTCATGAGCAGATTGACTATGTCCTCTTCTATGAGCAGGAAGACCATTTAGATTATACTTAGTTTTATTTCGTATTCATTTCTATTTTCATACAGAATTAAACCCAATTTCATCTGGATGCCTCATGAGCAGATCGACTATGTTCTCTTCTATGAGCAGGAAGACCTTCAAGAACTACCTACAGCAGACACCACATAGCCTACTGTAGACATCAGCGAGCACGTGGCATGAATATAATGATTCACATGTAAACCCAATTTCAACTCGATGCCTCATGAGCAGATTGACTATATTCTCTTCTATTAGCAGAAAGACCTTTCAGAGTATACTTAGTTTTATTCCGTATTTCTTTCTATTTTACATTATATTGTGTATATATATACGGAATTATACAAATTCGTCGAAACACTAAGTCCCGACGAATTTTTTTACGCCATGTCCAGTCACAATTTTTTTTTTCGAGATATGAAAAATTTTCACAAATATTTTTTTGTTGACGTGATCGAGTACAAGAAAATTGTTCGTACACACTTTTACATACCTACTTTAGTTTTTGGGATACTGATGCTTTCATAAAAATATTTACATCATAGTGGAACTACCTACAGCCGACACCACATAGACATCTGCGAGCACGTGGCATGAATATAATAATTCATATTTAACCACAATTCCATCTGAATGCCTCATGAGCAGAACGACTATGTTCTCTTCTATGAGCAGGAGGACCTTTTAGATTATATTAAGTTTTATTTCGTATTTCTTTCTATTTAATATTGTGTTTTTATACGGAATTATTTTCACGTCATGTCCGGTCACAATTTTTTTTTTCGAGATATGTAAATTTTTCTCCAATAACTTTTTGTTGACCTGATTGAGTACAAAAAAATTCTTTGTACACACTTTTCCATATCTAGTTTAGTTTTTGAGATTTTGATACTTTCATAAAAATAATTACATCATAGTGGAACTACCTACAGCAGATACCACATAGCCTTCTGTAGACATCTGCGAGCACGTGGCATGTTTATAATGATTCACATGTCCCAATTTCATCTGAAAGCCTCACGAGCAGAACGACTATGTCCTCTTCTATGAGCAGGAAGTCCTTTTAGATTATACTTAGTTTTATTTCGTATTCCATTCTATTTGATATTGTGTATTTACACTGAATTATTCAAATTCGTCGAAACACCAAGTCCCGACGAACTTTTTTACGACATGTCCAGTCACAATTTTTTTTTTCGAGATATGAAAAATTTTCACCAATAACTTTTTGTTGACCTGATCGAGTACAAGAAAATTTTTCGTACACACTTTTCCATATCTAGTTTAGTTTTTGAGATTTTGATGGTTCTATTAATATAATTACATCATTGTGGAACTACCTACAGCAGACACCACATAGCCTACTGTAGACATCAGCGAGCACGTGGCATGAATATAATGATTCACATGTCCCAATTTCATCTGGATGCCTCATGAGCAGAATGATTATGTCCTCTTCTATGAGCAGGAAGACCTTTTAGATTATACGTAGTTTTATTTCGTATTTCATTCTATTTCATATTGTGTATATATACGGAATTATTCAAATTCGTCGAAACAAAAATATTCGCTAAGTCCCGACGAATTTTTTTACGCCGTGTCACAATTTTTTTTTTCGAGATATGAAAAATTTTCAGCAATAACTTTTTGTTGACCTGATCGAGTACAAGAAAATTTTTCGTACACACTTTTCCATATCTAGTTTATTTTTTGAGATTTTGATGCTTTCATAAAAATAATTACATCATAGTGGAACTACCTACAGCAGAAACCACATAGCCTTCTGTAGACATCTGCGAGCACGTGGCATGAATATAATGATTAACATGTAACCCCAATTTCATCTGGATGCCTCATGAGCAGGACGACTATGTTCTCTTCTATGACCAGGAATACCTTTAAGAACTACCTACAGCAGACACCACATAGCCTCCTGTAGATATCTGCGAGCACGTGGCATGAATATAATGATTAACATGTAACCCCAATTTCATATGGTTGCCTCTTGAGCAGAACGACTATGTCCTCTTCTATGAGCAGGAAGACCTTTTAGATTATACTTAGTTTTATTTCGTATTTCTTTACATTTAACATTATACTGTATATATACGGAATTATACAAATTCGTCGAAACAAAAATAGTCGCTAAGTCCCGACGAATTTTGTTACGCCATGTCCAGTCACAATTTTTTTTTCGAGATATGAAAAATTTTCACCAATACTTTTTGTTGACCTGATTGAGTACAAGAAAATTCTTTGTACACACTTTTCCATATCTAGTTTAGTTTTTGAGATTTTGATGCTTTCATAAAAATAATTACATCATAGTGGAACTACCTACAGCAGAAACCACATAGCCTTCTGTAGACATCTGCGAGCACGTGGCATGAATATAATGATTAACATGTAACCCCAATTTCATCTGGATGCCTCATGAGCAGAACGACTATGTTCTCTTCTATGAGCAGGAGGACCTTTTAGCTTATACTTTGTTTTATTTCGTATTTCTTTCTATTTAATATTGTGTATTTATACGGAATTATTCAAATTCGTCGAAACAAAAATATTCGCTAAGTCCCGACGAATTTTTTTACGCAGACTCCAGTAAAAATTTTTTTTTTTCGAGACATGAAGAATATTCACCAATAACTTTTTGGTGACCTGATCGAGTACAAGAAAATTCTTTGTACACACTTTTCCATATCTAGTTTATTTTTTGAGATTTTGATGCTTTCATAAAAATAATTACATCATAGTGGAACTACCTACAGCAGAAACCACATAGCCTTCTGTAGACATCTGCGAGCACGTGGCATGAATATAATGATTAACATGTAACCCCAATTTCATCTGGATGCCTCATGAGCAGGACGACTATGTTCTCTTCTATGACCAGGAATACCTTTAAGAACTACCTACAGCAGACACCACATAGCCTCCTGTAGATATCTGCGAGCACGTGGCATGAATATAATGATTAACATGTAACCCCAATTTCATATGGTTGCCTCTTGAGCAGAACGACTATGTCCTCTTCTATGAGCAGGAAGACCTTTTAGATTATACTTAGTTTTATTTCGTATTTCTTTACATTTAACATTATACTGTATATATACGGAATTATACAAATTCGTCGAAACAAAAATAGTCGCTAAGTCCCGACGAATTTTTTTACGCCGTGTCACAATTTTTTTTTTCGAGATATGAAAAATTTTCACCAATAACTTTTTGTTGACCTGACCGAGTATAAGAAAATTTTTCGTACACACTTTTCCATCTAGTTTAGTTTTTGAGATTTTGATGCTTCTATTAATATAATTACATCATTGTGGAACTACCTACAGCAGACACCACATAGCCTTCTGTAGACATCTGCGAGCACGTGGCATGAATATAATGATTAACATGTAACCCCAATTTCATCTGGACGCCTCATGAGCAGGACGACTATGTTCTCTTCTATGACCAGGAATACCTTTAAGAACTACCTACAGCAGACACCACATAGCCTACTGTAGGCATCTGCGAGCACGTGGCATGTTTATAATGATTCACATGTCCCAATTTCATCTGAAAGCCTCACGAGCAGAACGACTATGTCCTCTTCTATGAGCAGGAAGACCTTTTAGATTATATTTGTTAGTTTTATTTCGTATTCCATTTTATTTGATATTGTGTATTTATACGGAATTATTCAAATTCGTCGAAACACCAAGTCCCGACGAATTTTTTTACGACATGTCCAGCCATAATTTTTTTTTTCGAGATATGAAAAATTTTTACCAATAACTTTTTGTTGACCTGATCGAGTACAAGAAAATTTTGTACACACTTTTCCATATCTAGTTTAGTTTTTGAGATTTTGATGCTTTCATAAAAATAATTACATCATATTTGAACTACCTACAGCAGACACCACATAGCCCACTGTAGGCATCTGCGAGCACGTGGCATGTTTATAATGATTCACATGTCCCAATTTCATCTGAAAGCCTCACGAGCAGAACGACTATGTCCTCTTCTATGAGCAGGAAGTCCTTTTGGATTATACTTAGTTTTATTTCGTATTCCATTCTATTTGATATTGTGTATTTACACGGAATTATTCAAATTCGTCGAAACACCAAGTCCCGACGAATTTTTTTACGACATGTCCAGCCACAATTTTTTTTTTCGAGATATGAAAAATTTTCACTAATAACTTTTTGTTGACCTGATTGAGTACAAGAAAATTCTTTGTACACACTTTTCCATATCTAGTTTAGTTTTTGAGATTTTGATGCTTTCATAAAAATAATTACATCATAGTGGAACTACCTACAGCAGACACCACATAGCCTTCAGTAGACATCTGCGAGCACGTGGCATGAATATAATGATTAACATGTAACCCCAATTTCATCTGGATGCCTCATGAGCAGAACGACTATGTTCTCTTCTATGAGCAGGAGGAGCTTTTAGCTCATACTTCGTTTTATTTCGTATTTCTTTTTATTTAATATTGTGTATTTATACGGAATTATTCAAATTCGTCGAAACGAAAATATTCGCTAAGTCCCGACGAATTTTTTTACGCAGACTCCAGTAAATTTTTTTTTTTTTCGAGACATGAAGAATATTCACCAATAACTTTTTGTTGACCTGATCGAGTACAAGAAAATTTTTTGTACACACTTTTCCATACCTAGTTTAGTTTTTGAGATTTTGATGGTTCTATTAATATAATTACATCATAGTGGAACTACCTACAGCAGACACCACATAGCCTACTGTAGACATCAGCGAGCACGTGGCATGAATATAATTATTCACATGTCCCAATTTCATCTGGATGCCTCATGAGCAGAATGATTATGTCCTCTTCTATGAGCAGGAAGACCTTTTAGATTATACTTTGTTTTATTTCGTATTTCTTTCCATTAACATTATACGGAATTATACAAATTCGTCGAAACAAAAATATTCGCTAAATCCCGACGAATTTTTTTACGCCGTCACAATTTTTTTTTTTCGAGATATGAAAAATTTTCACCAATAAATTTTTGTTGACCTGATCGAGTACAAGAAACTTTTTCGTACACACTTTTCCATATCTACTTTCGTTTTTGGGATTCTGATGCTTTCATAAAAATAATTACATCATAGTGGAACTACCTACAGCTGACACCACATAGACATCTGCGAGCACGCGGAATGAACATGATCACATGTAACCCCAATTTCATCTGGATGCCTCATGAGCAGAACGACTATGTTCTCTTCTATGAGCAGGAGGACCTTTTAGCTTATACTTTGTTTTATTTCGTATTTCTTTCTATTTAATATTGTGTATTTATACGGAATTATTCAAATTCGTCGAAACAAAAATATTCGCTAATTGCCGACGAATTTTTTTACGCAGACTCCAGTAAAAATTTTTTTTTTTCGAGACATGAAGAATATTCACCAATAACTTTTTGGTGACCTGATCGAGTACAAGAAAATTCTTTGTACACACTTTTCCATATCTAGTTTATTTTTTGAGATTTTGATGCTTTCATAAAAATAATTACATCATAGTGGAACTACCTACAGCAGAAACCACATAGCCTTCTGTAGACATCTGCGAGCACGTGGCATGAATACAATGATTAACATGTAACCCCAATTTCATCTGGATGCCTCATGAGCAGGACGACTATGTTCTCTTCTATGAGCAGGAAGACCTTTTAGATTATACTTAGTTTTATTTCGTATTTCTTTCCATTTAACATTATACTGTATATATACGGAATTATACAAATTCGTCGAAACAAAAATATTCGCTAAGTCCCGACGAATTTTTTTACGCCGTGTCACAATTTTTTTTTTCGAGATATGAAAAATTTTCACCAATAACTTTTTGTTGACCTGATCGAGTACAAGAAAATTTTTCGTACACACTTTTCCATATCTAGTTTAGTTTTTGAGATTTTGATGCTTCTAATAATATAATTACATCATTGTGGAACTACCTACAGCAGACACCACATAGCCTACTGTAGACATCAGCGAGCACGTGGCATGGATATAATGATTCACATGTCCCAATTTCATCTGGATGCCTCATGAGCAGGACGACTATGTTCTCTTCTATGACCAGGAATACCTTCAAGAACTACCTACAGCAGACACCACATAGCCTTTTGTAGACATCTGCGAACACGTGGCATGAATATAATGATTAACATTTAACCACAATTTCATCTGGATGCCTCATGAGCAGAACGACTATGTCCTCTTCTATGAGCAGGAAGACCATTTAGATTATACTTAGTTTTATTTCGTATTCATTTCTATTTGATATTTTGTGTATTCATACGGAATTAAACCCAATTTCATCTGGATGCCTCATGGGCAGATCGACTATGTTCTCTTCTATGAGCAGGAAGACCTTCAAGAACTACCTACAGCAGACACCACATAGCCTACTGTAGACATCAGCGAGCACGTGGCATGGATATAATGATTCACATGTCCCAATTTCATCTGGATGCCTCATGAGCAGGACGACTATGTTCTCTTCTATGACCAGGAATACTTTCAAGAACTACCTACAGCAGACACCACATAGCCTTTTGTAGACATCTGCGAACACGTGGCATGAATATAATGATTAACATGTAACCACAATTTCATCTGGATGCCTCATGAGCAGAACGACTATGTCCTCTTCTATGAGCAGGAAGACCATTTAGATTATACTTAGTTTTATTTCGTATTTCATTCTATTTGATATTGTGTATATATACGGAATTATTCAAATTCGTCGAAACACTAAGTCCCGACGAATTTTTTTACGCCATGTCCAGTCACAATTTTTTTTTCGAGATATGAAAAATTTTCACCAATACTTTTTGTTGACCTGATTGAGTACAAGAAAATTCTTTGCACACACTTTTCCATATCTAGTTTAGTTTTTGAGATTTTGATGCTTTCATAAAAATAATTACATCATAGTGGAACTACCTACAGCAGACACCACATAGCCTTCTGTAGACATCTGCGAGCACGTGGCATGAATATAATGATTAACATGTAACCCCAATTTCATCTGGATGCCTCATGAGCAGAACGACTATGTTCTCTTCTATGAGCAGGAGGACCTTTTAGCTTATACTTTGTTTTATTTCGTATTTCTTTCTATTTAATATTGTGTATTTATACGGAATTATTCAAATTCGTCGAAACAAAAATATTCGCTAATTCCCGACGAATTTTTTTACGCAGACTCCAGTAAAAAAATTTTTTTTTCGAGACATGAAGAATATTCACCAATAACTTTTTGGTGACCTGATCGAGTACAAGAAAATTCTTTGTACACACTTTTCCATATCTAGTTTATTTTTTGAGATTTTGATGCTTTCATAAAAATAATTACATCATAGTGGAACTACCTACAGCAGAAACCACATAGCCTTCTGTAGACATCTGCGAGCACGTGGCATGAATATAATGATTCACATGTCCCAATTTCATCTGGATGCCTCATGAGCAGAATGATTATGTCCTCTTCTATGAGCCGGAAGACCTTTTAGATTATACGTAGTTTTATTTCGTTATTCATTCTATTTGATATTGTGTATATATACGGAATTATTCAAATTCGTCGAAACACTAAGTCCCGACGAATTTTTTTACGCCATGTCCAGTCACAATTTTTTTTTCGAGATATGAAAAATTTTCACCAATACTTTTTGTTGACCTGATTGAGTACAAGAAAATTCTTTGCACACACTTTTCCATATCTAGTTTAGTTTTTGAGATTTTGATGCTTTCATAAAAATAATTACATCATAGTGGAACTACCTACAGCAGACACCACATAGCCTTCTGTAGACATCTGCGAGCACGTGGCATGAATATAATGATTAACATGTAACCCCAATTTCATCTGGATGCCTCATGAGCAGAACGACTATGTTCTCTTCTATGAGCAGGAGGACCTTTTAGCTTATACTTTGTTTTATTTAGTATTTCTTTCTATTTAATATTGTGTATTTATACGGAAATATTCAAATTCGTCGAAACAAAAATATTCGCTAATTCCCGACGAATTTTTTTACGCAGACTCCAGTAAAAAATTTTTTTTTTCGAGACATGAAGAATATTCACCAATAACTTTTTGGTGACCTGATCGAGTACAAGAAAATTCTTTGTACACACTTTTCCATATCTAGTTTATTTTTTGAGATTTTGATGCTTTCATAAAAATAATTACATCATAGTGGAACTACCTACAGCAGAAACCACATAGCCTTCTGTAGACATCTGCGAGCACGTGGCATGAATATAATGATTAACATGTAACCCCAATTTCATCTGGATGCCTCATGAGCAGGACGACTATGTTCTCTTCTATGACCAGGAATACCTTTAAGAACTACCTACAGCAGACACCACATAGCCTCCTGTAGATATCTGCGAGCACGTGGCATGAATATAATGATTAACATGTAACCCCAATTTCATATGGTTGCCTCTTGAGCAGAACGACTATGTCCTCTTCTATGAGCAGGAAGTCCTTTTAGATTATACTTAGTTTTATTTCGTATTCCATTCTATTTGATATTGTGTATTTATACGGAATTATTCAAATTCGTCGAAACACCAAGTCCCGACGAATTTTTTTACGACATGTCCAGCCATAATTTTTTTTTTCGAGATATGAAAAATTTTTACCAATAACTTTTTGTTGACCTGATCGAGTACAAGAAAATTCTTTGTACACACTTTTCCATATCTAGTTTATTTTTTGAGATTTTGATGCTTTCATAAAAATAATTACATCATAGTGGAACTACCTACAGCAGAAACCACATAACCTTCTGTAGACATCTGCGAGCACGTGGCATGAATATAATGATTACCATGTAACCCCAATTTCATATGGTTGCCTCTTGAGCAGAACGACTACGTCCTCTTCTATGAGCAGGAAGACCTTTTAGATTATACTTAGTTTTATTTCGTATTTCTTTCCATTTAACATTATACTGTATATATACGGAATTATACAAATTCGTCGAAACAAAAATAGTCGCTAAGCACGTGGCATGAACATGATCACATGTATACCCAATTTCATCTAGTTGCCTCATGAGCAAAACGACTATGTTCTCTTCTATCAGCAGGAAGACCTTTCAGATTATACATAGTTTTATTTTGTATTTCTTTCTATTTCACATTATATTGTGTATATATACGAAATTATTCAAATTCGTCGAAACACTAAGTCCCAACGAACTTTTATACACCAAGTCCACTCACATTTTTTTTTTTTCGAGATATGAAAAATTTTAACCAATTACTTTTGGTTTACCTGATCGAGTACACACTACACATTTTTCCATATCTAGTTTAGTTTTTGAGATTTTGATGCTTCTATAAAAATAATTACATCATTGTGGAACTACCTACAGCAGACACCACACGGCCTACTGTAGACATCTACGAGCACGTGGCTGAATATAATGATTCACCTGTAACCCCAATATCATCTGTATTTCTCATGAGCAGAACGACTATGTTCTCTTCTATGAGAAGGTAGATCTTTTAGATTATACTTTGTTTTATTTCGAATATCATTCTATTTTACGTTATATTGTGTATATATACGGAATTATTCAAATTCGTCGAAACACTAAGTCCCGACGAATTTTTTTACGCCATGTCCAGTCACAATTTTTTTTTCGAGATATGAAAAATTTTCACCAATACTTTTTGTTGACCTGATTGAGTACAAGAAAATTCTTTGCACACACTTTTCCATATCTAGTTTAGTTTTTGAGATTTTGATGCTTTCATAAAAATAATTACATCATAGTGGAACTACCTACAGCAGACACCACATAGCCTTCTGTAGACATCTGCGAGCACGTGGCATGAATATAATGATTAACATGTAACCCCAATTTCATCTGGATGCCTCATGAGCAGAACGACTATGTTCTCTTCTATGAGCAGGAGGACCTTTTAGCTTATACTTTGTTTTATTTCGTATTTCTTTCTATTTAATATGGTGTATTTATACGGAATTATTCAAATTCGTCGAAACACCAAGTCTTGACGAATTTTTTTACATGTCCAGCCATAATTTTTTTTTTCGAGATATGAAAAATTTTTACCAATAACTTTTTGTTGACCTGATCGAGTACAAGAAAATTTTGTACACACTTTTCCATATCTAGTTTAGTTTTTGAGATTTTGATGCTTTCATAAAAATAATTACATCATATTTGAACTACCTACAGCAGACACCACATAGCCCACTGTAGGCATCTGCGAGCACGTGGCATGTTTATAATGATTCACATGTCCCAGTTTCATCTGAAAGCCTCACGAGCAGAACGACTATGTCCTCTTCTATGAGCAGGAAGTCCTTTTAGATTATACTTAGTTTTATTTCGTATTCCATTCTATTTGATATTGTGTATTTATACGGAATTATTAAAATTCGTCGAAACACAAAGTCCCGATGAATTTTTTTACGACATGTCCAGTCACAATTTTTTTTTTCGAGATATGAAAAATTTTTGCCATTAACATTTTGTTGACCTGATCGAGTACAAGAAAATTCTTTGTACACACTTTACCATATCTAGTTTAGTTTTTGAGATTTTGATGCTTTCATAAAAATAATTACATCATAGTGGACTTACAGCAGACACCACAAAGCCTACTGTAGGCATCTACGAGCACGTGGCATGAATATAATGATTAACATGTAACCCCAATTTCATCTGGATGCCTCATGAGCAGGACGACTATGTTCTCTTCTATGACCAGGAATACCTTTAAGAACTACCTACAGCAGACACCACATAGCCTCCTGTAGATATCTGCGAGCACGTGGCATGAATATAATGATTAACATGTAACCCCAATTTCATATGGTTGCCTCTTGAGCAGAACGACTATGTCCTCTTCTATGAGCAGGAAGACCTTTTAGATTATACTTAGTTTTATTTCGTATTTCTTTACATTTAACATTATACTGTATATATACGGAATTATACAAATTCGTCGAAACAAAAATAGTCGCTAAGTCCCGACGAATTTTTTTACGCCGTGTCACAATTTTTTTTTTCGAGATATGAAAAATTTTCACCAATAACTTTTTGTTGACCTGACCGAGTATAAGAAAATTTTTCGTACACACTTTTCCATCTAGTTTAGTTTTTGAGATTTTGATGCTTCTATTAATATAATTACATCATTGTGGAACTACCTACAGCAGACACCACATAGCCTTCTGTAGACATCTGCGAGCACGTGGCATGAATATAATGATTAACATGTAACCCCAATTTCATCTGGACGCCTCATGAGCAGGACGACTATGTTCTCTTCTATGACCAGGAATACCTTTAAGAACTACCTACAGCAGACACCACATAGCCTACTGTAGGCATCTGCGAGCACGTGGCATGTTTATAATGATTCACATGTCCCAATTTCATCTGAAAGCCTCACGAGCAGAACGACTATGTCCTCTTCTATGAGCAGGAAGACCTTTTAGATTATATTTGTTAGTTTTATTTCGTATTCCATTTTATTTGATATTGTGTATTTATACGGAATTATTCAAATTCGTCGAAACACCAAGTCCCGACGAATTTTTTTACGACATGTCCAGCCATAATTTTTTTTTTCGAGATATGAAAAATTTTTACCAATAACTTTTTGTTGACCTGATCGAGTACAAGAAAATTTTGTACACACTTTTCCATATCTAGTTTAGTTTTTGAGATTTTGATGCTTTCATAAAAATAATTACATCATATTTGAACTACCTACAGCAGACACCACATAGCCCACTGTAGGCATCTGCGAGCACGTGGCATGTTTATAATGATTCACATGTCCCAATTTCATCTGAAAGCCTCACGAGCAGAACGACTATGTCCTCTTCTATGAGCAGGAAGTCCTTTTGGATTATACTTAGTTTTATTTCGTATTCCATTCTATTTGATATTGTGTATTTACACGGAATTATTCAAATTCGTCGAAACACCAAGTCCCGACGAATTTTTTTACGACATGTCCAGCCACAATTTTTTTTTTCGAGATATGAAAAATTTTCACTAATAACTTTTTGTTGACCTGATTGAGTACAAGAAAATTCTTTGTACACACTTTTCCATATCTAGTTTAGTTTTTGAGATTTTGATGCTTTCATAAAAATAATTACATCATAGTGGAACTACCTACAGCAGACACCACATAGCCTTCAGTAGACATCTGCGAGCACGTGGCATGAATATAATGATTAACATGTAACCCCAATTTCATCTGGATGCCTCATGAGCAGAACGACTATGTTCTCTTCTATGAGCAGGAGGAGCTTTTAGCTTATACTTCGTTTTATTTCGTATTTCTTTTTATTTAATATTGTGTATTTATACGGAATTATTCAAATTCGTCGAAACGAAAATATTCGCTAAGTCCCGACGAATTTTTTTACGCAGACTCCAGTAAATTTTTTTTTTTTTCGAGACATGAAGAATATTCACCAATAACTTTTTGTTGACCTGATCGAGTACAAGAAAATTTTTTGTACACACTTTTCCATACCTAGTTTAGTTTTTGAGATTTTGATGGTTCTATTAATATAATTACATCATAGTGGAACTACCTACAGCAGACACCACATAGCCTACTGTAGACATCAGCGAGCACGTGGCATGAATATAATTATTCACATGTCCCAATTTCATCTGGATGCCTCATGAGCAGAATGATTATGTCCTCTTCTATGAGCAGGAAGACCTTTTAGATTATACTTTGTTTTATTTCGTATTTCTTTCCATTAACATTATACGGAATTATACAAATTCGTCGAAACAAAAATATTCGCTAAATCCCGACGAATTTTTTTACGCCGTCACAATTTTTTTTTTTCGAGATATGAAAAATTTTCACCAATAAATTTTTGTTGACCTGATCGAGTACAAGAAACTTTTTCGTACACACTTTTCCATATCTACTTTCGTTTTTGGGATTCTGATGCTTTCATAAAAATAATTACATCATAGTGGAACTACCTACAGCTGACACCACATAGACATCTGCGAGCACGCGGAATGAACATGATCACATGTAACCCCAATTTCATCTGGATGCCTCATGAGCAGAACGACTATGTTCTCTTCTATGAGCAGGAGGACCTTTTAGCTTATACTTTGTTTTATTTCGTATTTCTTTCTATTTAATATTGTGTATTTATACGGAATTATTCAAATTCGTCGAAACAAAAATATTCGCTAATTGCCGACGAATTTTTTTACGCAGACTCCAGTAAAAATTTTTTTTTTTCGAGACATGAAGAATATTCACCAATAACTTTTTGGTGACCTGATCGAGTACAAGAAAATTCTTTGTACACACTTTTCCATATCTAGTTTATTTTTTGAGATTTTGATGCTTTCATAAAAATAATTACATCATAGTGGAACTACCTACAGCAGAAACCACATAGCCTTCTGTAGACATCTGCGAGCACGTGGCATGAATACAATGATTAACATGTAACCCCAATTTCATCTGGATGCCTCATGAGCAGGACGACTATGTTCTCTTCTATGAGCAGGAAGACCTTTTAGATTATACTTAGTTTTATTTCGTATTTCTTTCCATTTAACATTATACTGTATATATACGGAATTATACAAATTCGTCGAAACAAAAATATTCGCTAAGTCCCGACGAATTTTTTTACGCCGTGTCACAATTTTTTTTTTCGAGATATGAAAAATTTTCACCAATAACTTTTTGTTGACCTGATCGAGTACAAGAAAATTTTTCGTACACACTTTTCCATATCTAGTTTAGTTTTTGAGATTTTGATGCTTCTAATAATATAATTACATCATTGTGGAACTACCTACAGCAGACACCACATAGCCTACTGTAGACATCAGCGAGCACGTGGCATGGATATAATGATTCACATGTCCCAATTTCATCTGGATGCCTCATGAGCAGGACGACTATGTTCTCTTCTATGACCAGGAATACCTTCAAGAACTACCTACAGCAGACACCACATAGCCTTTTGTAGACATCTGCGAACACGTGGCATGAATATAATGATTAACATTTAACCACAATTTCATCTGGATGCCTCATGAGCAGAACGACTATGTCCTCTTCTATGAGCAGGAAGACCATTTAGATTATACTTAGTTTTATTTCGTATTCATTTCTATTTGATATTTTGTGTATTCATACGGAATTAAACCCAATTTCATCTGGATGCCTCATGGGCAGATCGACTATGTTCTCTTCTATGAGCAGGAAGACCTTCAAGAACTACCTACAGCAGACACCACATAGCCTACTGTAGACATCAGCGAGCACGTGGCATGGATATAATGATTCACATGTCCCAATTTCATCTGGATGCCTCATGAGCAGGACGACTATGTTCTCTTCTATGACCAGGAATACTTTCAAGAACTACCTACAGCAGACACCACATAGCCTTTTGTAGACATCTGCGAACACGTGGCATGAATATAATGATTAACATGTAACCACAATTTCATCTGGATGCCTCATGAGCAGAACGACTATGTCCTCTTCTATGAGCAGGAAGACCATTTAGATTATACTTAGTTTTATTTCGTATTTCATTCTATTTGATATTGTGTATATATACGGAATTATTCAAATTCGTCGAAACACTAAGTCCCGACGAATTTTTTTACGCCATGTCCAGTCACAATTTTTTTTTCGAGATATGAAAAATTTTCACCAATACTTTTTGTTGACCTGATTGAGTACAAGAAAATTCTTTGCACACACTTTTCCATATCTAGTTTAGTTTTTGAGATTTTGATGCTTTCATAAAAATAATTACATCATAGTGGAACTACCTACAGCAGACACCACATAGCCTTCTGTAGACATCTGCGAGCACGTGGCATGAATATAATGATTAACATGTAACCCCAATTTCATCTGGATGCCTCATGAGCAGAACGACTATGTTCTCTTCTATGAGCAGGAGGACCTTTTAGCTTATACTTTGTTTTATTTCGTATTTCTTTCTATTTAATATTGTGTATTTATACGGAATTATTCAAATTCGTCGAAACAAAAATATTCGCTAATTCCCGACGAATTTTTTTACGCAGACTCCAGTAAAAAAATTTTTTTTTCGAGACATGAAGAATATTCACCAATAACTTTTTGGTGACCTGATCGAGTACAAGAAAATTCTTTGTACACACTTTTCCATATCTAGTTTATTTTTTGAGATTTTGATGCTTTCATAAAAATAATTACATCATAGTGGAACTACCTACAGCAGAAACCACATAGCCTTCTGTAGACATCTGCGAGCACGTGGCATGAATATAATGATTCACATGTCCCAATTTCATCTGGATGCCTCATGAGCAGAATGATTATGTCCTCTTCTATGAGCCGGAAGACCTTTTAGATTATACGTAGTTTTATTTCGTTATTCATTCTATTTGATATTGTGTATATATACGGAATTATTCAAATTCGTCGAAACACTAAGTCCCGACGAATTTTTTTACGCCATGTCCAGTCACAATTTTTTTTTCGAGATATGAAAAATTTTCACCAATACTTTTTGTTGACCTGATTGAGTACAAGAAAATTCTTTGCACACACTTTTCCATATCTAGTTTAGTTTTTGAGATTTTGATGCTTTCATAAAAATAATTACATCATAGTGGAACTACCTACAGCAGACACCACATAGCCTTCTGTAGACATCTGCGAGCACGTGGCATGAATATAATGATTAACATGTAACCCCAATTTCATCTGGATGCCTCATGAGCAGAACGACTATGTTCTCTTCTATGAGCAGGAGGACCTTTTAGCTTATACTTTGTTTTATTTAGTATTTCTTTCTATTTAATATTGTGTATTTATACGGAAATATTCAAATTCGTCGAAACAAAAATATTCGCTAATTCCCGACGAATTTTTTTACGCAGACTCCAGTAAAAAATTTTTTTTTTCGAGACATGAAGAATATTCACCAATAACTTTTTGGTGACCTGATCGAGTACAAGAAAATTCTTTGTACACACTTTTCCATATCTAGTTTATTTTTTGAGATTTTGATGCTTTCATAAAAATAATTACATCATAGTGGAACTACCTACAGCAGAAACCACATAGCCTTCTGTAGACATCTGCGAGCACGTGGCATGAATATAATGATTAACATGTAACCCCAATTTCATCTGGATGCCTCATGAGCAGGACGACTATGTTCTCTTCTATGACCAGGAATACCTTTAAGAACTACCTACAGCAGACACCACATAGCCTCCTGTAGATATCTGCGAGCACGTGGCATGAATATAATGATTAACATGTAACCCCAATTTCATATGGTTGCCTCTTGAGCAGAACGACTATGTCCTCTTCTATGAGCAGGAAGTCCTTTTAGATTATACTTAGTTTTATTTCGTATTCCATTCTATTTGATATTGTGTATTTATACGGAATTATTCAAATTCGTCGAAACACCAAGTCCCGACGAATTTTTTTACGACATGTCCAGCCATAATTTTTTTTTTCGAGATATGAAAAATTTTTACCAATAACTTTTTGTTGACCTGATCGAGTACAAGAAAATTCTTTGTACACACTTTTCCATATCTAGTTTATTTTTTGAGATTTTGATGCTTTCATAAAAATAATTACATCATAGTGGAACTACCTACAGCAGAAACCACATAACCTTCTGTAGACATCTGCGAGCACGTGGCATGAATATAATGATTACCATGTAACCCCAATTTCATATGGTTGCCTCTTGAGCAGAACGACTACGTCCTCTTCTATGAGCAGGAAGACCTTTTAGATTATACTTAGTTTTATTTCGTATTTCTTTCCATTTAACATTATACTGTATATATACGGAATTATACAAATTCGTCGAAACAAAAATAGTCGCTAAGCACGTGGCATGAACATGATCACATGTATACCCAATTTCATCTAGTTGCCTCATGAGCAAAACGACTATGTTCTCTTCTATCAGCAGGAAGACCTTTCAGATTATACATAGTTTTATTTTGTATTTCTTTCTATTTCACATTATATTGTGTATATATACGAAATTATTCAAATTCGTCGAAACACTAAGTCCCAACGAACTTTTATACACCAAGTCCACTCACATTTTTTTTTTTTCGAGATATGAAAAATTTTAACCAATTACTTTTGGTTTACCTGATCGAGTACACACTACACATTTTTCCATATCTAGTTTAGTTTTTGAGATTTTGATGCTTCTATAAAAATAATTACATCATTGTGGAACTACCTACAGCAGACACCACACGGCCTACTGTAGACATCTACGAGCACGTGGCTGAATATAATGATTCACCTGTAACCCCAATATCATCTGTATTTCTCATGAGCAGAACGACTATGTTCTCTTCTATGAGAAGGTAGATCTTTTAGATTATACTTTGTTTTATTTCGAATATCATTCTATTTTACGTTATATTGTGTATATATACGGAATTATTCAAATTCGTCGAAACACTAAGTCCCGACGAATTTTTTTACGCCATGTCCAGTCACAATTTTTTTTTCGAGATATGAAAAATTTTCACCAATACTTTTTGTTGACCTGATTGAGTACAAGAAAATTCTTTGCACACACTTTTCCATATCTAGTTTAGTTTTTGAGATTTTGATGCTTTCATAAAAATAATTACATCATAGTGGAACTACCTACAGCAGACACCACATAGCCTTCTGTAGACATCTGCGAGCACGTGGCATGAATATAATGATTAACATGTAACCCCAATTTCATCTGGATGCCTCATGAGCAGAACGACTATGTTCTCTTCTATGAGCAGGAGGACCTTTTAGCTTATACTTTGTTTTATTTCGTATTTCTTTCTATTTAATATGGTGTATTTATACGGAATTATTCAAATTCGTCGAAACACCAAGTCTTGACGAATTTTTTTACGACATGTCCAGCCATAATTTTTTTTTTCGAGATATGAAAAATTTTTACCAATAACTTTTTGTTGACCTGATCGAGTACAAGAAAATTTTGTACACACTTTTCCATATCTAGTTTAGTTTTTGAGATTTTGATGCTTTCATAAAAATAATTACATCATATTTGAACTACCTACAGCAGACACCACATAGCCCACTGTAGGCATCTGCGAGCACGTGGCATGTTTATAATGATTCACATGTCCCAGTTTCATCTGAAAGCCTCACGAGCAGAACGACTATGTCCTCTTCTATGAGCAGGAAGTCCTTTTAGATTATACTTAGTTTTATTTCGTATTCCATTCTATTTGATATTGTGTATTTATACGGAATTATTAAAATTCGTCGAAACACAAAGTCCCGATGAATTTTTTTACGACATGTCCAGTCACAATTTTTTTTTTCGAGATATGAAAAATTTTTGCCATTAACATTTTGTTGACCTGATCGAGTACAAGAAAATTCTTTGTACACACTTTACCATATCTAGTTTAGTTTTTGAGATTTTGATGCTTTCATAAAAATAATTACATCATAGTGGACTTACAGCAGACACCACAAAGCCTACTGTAGGCATCTACGAGCACGTGGCATGAATATAATGATTAACATGTAACCCCAATTTCATCTGGATGCCTCATGAGCAGGACGACTATGTTCTCTTCTATGACCAGGAATACCTTTAAGAACTACCTACAGCAGACACCTATAGCCTTCTGTAGACATCTGCGAGCACGTGGCATGAATATAATGATTAACATGTAACCCCAACTTCATCTGGATGCCTCATGAGCAGAACGACTATGTCCTCTTCTATGAGCAGGAAGACCTTTTAGATTATACTTAGTTTTACTTCGTATTTCTTTCCATTTAACATTATACTGTATATATACGGAATTATACAAATTCGTCGAAACAAAAATATTCTCTAAGTCCCGACGAATTTTTTTACGCCATGTCCAGTCACAATTTTTTTTTCGAGATATGAAAAATTTTCACCAATAACTTTTTGTTGACCTGATCGAGTACTAGAAAATTCTTTGTACACACTTTTCCATATCTAGTTTAGTATTTGAGATTTTGATGGTTTCATAAAAATAATTACATCATTGTGGAACTACCTATAGCAGACACCACATAGCCTACTGTAGACATCTGCGAGCACGTGGCATGAGCATGATCACATGTAAACCCAATTTCATCTGGATGCCTCATGAGCAGAACGACTATGTCTTCTTCTATGAGCAGGAAGACCATTTAGATTATACTTAGTTTTATTTCGTATTCATTTCTATTTGATATTGTGTATTCATACGGAATTAAACCCAATTTCATCTGGATGCCTCATGAGCAGATCGACTATGTTCTCTTCTATGAGCAGGAAGACCTTCAAGAACTACCTACAGCAGACACCACATAGCCTACTGTAGACATCAGCGAGCACGTGGCATGAATATAATGATTCACATGTAAACCCAATTTCAACTGGATGCCTCATGAGCAGATTGACTATATTCTCTTCTATTAGCAGAAAGACCTTTCAGAGTATACTTAGTTTTATTTCGTATTTCTTTCTATTTTACATTATATTGTGTATATATATACGGAATTATTCAAATTCGTGGAAACACTAAGTCCCGACGAATTTTTTTACGCCATGTCCAGTCACAATTTTTTTTTTCGAGATATGAAAAATTTTCACAAATATTTTTTTGTTGACGTGATCGAGTACAAGAAAATTGTTCGTACACACTTTTACATATCTACTTTAGTTTTTGGGATACTGATGCTTTCATAAAAATATTTACATCATAGTGGAACTACCTACAGCCGACACCACATAGACATCTGCGAGCACGTGGCATGAATATAATAATTCATATTTAACCACAATTCCATCTGAATGCCTCATGAGCAGAACGACTATGTTCTCTTCTATGAGCAGGAGGACCTTTTAGATTATATTTAGTTTTATTTCGTATTTCTTTCTATTTAATATTGTGTTTTTATACGGAATTATTTTCACGTCATGTCCGGTCACAATTTTTTTTTTCGAGATATGAAAATTTTTCTCCAATAACTTTTTGTTGACCTGATCGAGTACAAGAAAATTCTTTGTACACACTTTTCCATATCTAGTTTAGTTTTTGAGATTTTGATACTTTCATAAAAATAATTACATCATAGTGGAACTACCTACAGCAGATACCACATAGCCTTCTGTAGACATCTGCGAGCACGTGGCATGAATATAATGATTAACATGTAACCCCAATTTCATCTGGATGCCTCATGAGCAGAACGACTATGTTCTCTTCTATGACCAGGAATACATTTAAGAACTACCTACAGCAGACACCACATAGCCCACTGTAGGCATCTGCGAGCACGTGGCATGAATATAATAATTCACATTTAACCTCAATTTCATCTTGATGCCTCATGAGCAGAACGACTATGTTCTCTTCTATGAGCAGGAGGACCTTTTAGCTTATACTTTGTTTTATTTCGTATTTCTTTCTATTTAATATTGTGTATTTATACGGAATTATTCAAATTCGTCGAAACGAAAATATTCGCTTAGTCCCGACGAATTTTTTTATGCAGACTCCAGTAAAAATTTTTTTTTTTCGAGACATGTAGAATATTCACCAAAAACTTTTTGGTGACCTGATCGAGTACAAGAAAATTCTTTGTACACACTTTTCCATATCTAGTTTATTTTTTGAGATTTTGATGCTTTCATAAAAATAATTACATCATAGTGGAACTACCTACAGCAGAAACCACATTGCCTTCTGTACACATCTGCGAGCACGTGGCATGAATATAATGATTAACATGTAACCCCAATTTCATCTGGATGCCTCATGAGCAGGACGACTATGTTCTCTTCTATGAGCAGGAAGACCTTTTAGATTATACTTAGTTTTATTTCGTATTTCTTTCCATTTAACATTATACTGTATATATACGGAATTATACAAATTCGTCGAAACAAAAATATTCGCTAAGTCCCGACGAATTTTTTTACGCCGTGTCACAATTTTTTTTTTTCGAGATATGAAAAATTTTCACCAATAACTTTTTGTTTACCTGATCGAGTACAAGAAAAGTTTTCGTACACACTTTTCCATATCTAGTTTAGTTTTTGAGATTTTGATGCTTCTAATAATATAATTACATCATTGTGGAACTACCTACAGCAGACACCACATAGCCTACTGTAGACATCAGCGAGCACGTGGCATGAATATGACGATTCACATGTCCCAATTTCATCTGGATGCCTCATGAGCAGGACGACTATGTTCTCTTCTATGACCAGGAATACCTTCAAGAACTACCTACAGCAGACACCACATAGCCTTTTGTAGACATCTGCGAGCACGTGGCATGAATATAATGATTAACATGTAACCCCAATTTCATCTGGATGCCTCATGAGCAGAACGACTATGTCCTCTTCTATGAGCAGGAAGACCATTTAGATTATACTTAGTTTTATTTCGTATTCATTTCTATTTGATATTTTGTGTATTCATACGGAATTAAACCCAATTTCATCTGGATGCCTCATGAGCAGATCGACTATGTTCTCTTCTATGAGCAGGAAGACCTTCAAGAACTACCTACAGCAGACACCACATAGGCTACTGTAGGCTTCTGCGAGCACGTATAATGTTTATAATGATTCACATGTCCCAATTTCATCTGAAAGCCTCACGAGCAGAACGACTATGTCCTCTTCTATGAGCAGGAAGTCCTTTTAGATTATACTTAGTTTTATTTCGTATTCCATCCTATTTGATATTGTGTATTTACACGGAATTATTCAAATTCGTCGAAACACCAAGTCCCGACGAATTTTTTTACATGTCCAGTCACAATTTTTTTTTTCGAGATATGAAAAATTTTTACCAATAACTTTTTGTTGACCTGATCGAGTACAAGAAAATTCTTTGTACACACTTTTCCATATCTAGTTTAGTTTTTGAGATTTTGATGCTTTTATAAAAATAAATACATCATAGTGGAACTACCTACAGCAGACACCACATAGCCTTCTGTAGACATCTGCGAGCACGTGGCATGAATATAATGATTAACATGTAACCCAATTTCATCTGGATGCCTCATGAGCAGGACGACTATGTTCTCCTCTATGACCAGGAATACCTTTAAGAACTACCTACAGCAGACACCACATAGCCTACTGTAGGCATCTGCGAGCACGTATAATGTTTATAATGATTCACATGTCCCAATTTCATCTGAAAGCCTCACGAGCAGAATGACTATGTCCTCTTCTATGAGCAGGAAGTCCTTTTAGATTATACTTAGTTTTATTTCGTATTCCATTCTATTTGATATTGTGTATTTACACGGAATTATTCAAATTCGTCGAAACACCAAGTCCCGACGAATTTTTTTACGACATGTCCAGTCACAATTTTTTTTTTCGAGATATAAAAAATTTTTACCAATAACTTTTTGTTGACCTGATCGAGTACAAGAAAATTCTTTGTACACACTTTTCCATATCTAGTTTAGTTTTTGAGATTTTGATGCTTTCATAAAAATAATTACATCATAGTGGAACTACCTACAGCAGACACCACATAGCCTTCTGTAGACATCTGCGAGCACGTGGCTTGAATACAATGATTAACATGTAACCCCAATTTCATCTGGATGCCTCATGAGCAGAACGACTATGTTCTCTTCTATGACCAGGAATACCTTTTAGATTATACTTAGTTTTATTTCGTATTCATTTCTATTTGATATTGTGTATTCATACGGAATTAAACCCAATTTCATCTGGATGCCTCATGAGCAGATCGACTATGTTCTCTTCTATGAGCAGGAAGACCTTCAAGAACTACCTACAGCAGACACCACATAGCCTACTGTAGACATCAGCGAGCACGTGGCATGAATATAATGATTCACATGTAAACCCAATTTCAACTCGATGCCTCATGAGCAGATTGACTATATTCTCTTCTATTAGCAGAAAGACCTTTCAGAGTATACTTAGTTTTATTCCGTATTTCTTTCTATTTTACATTATACGGAATTATACAAATTCGTCGAAACACTAAGTCCCGACGAATTTTTTTACGCCATGTCCAGTCACAATTTTTTTTTTCGATATATGAAAAATTTTCACAAATATTTTTTTGTTGACCTGATCGAGTACAAGAAAATTGTTCGTACACACTTTTCCATATCTACTTTCGTTTTTGGGATACTGATGCTATCATAAAATTAATTACATCATAGTGGAACTACCTACAGCCGACACCACATAGACATCTGCGAGCACGTGGCATGAATATAATAATTCATATTTAACCACAATTCTATCTGAATGCCTCATGAGCAGAACGACTATGTTCTCTTCTCTGAGCAGGAGGACTTTTTAGATTATACTTAGTTTTATTTCGTATTTCTTTCTATTTAATATTGTGTTTTTATACGGAATTATTTTCACGTCATGTCCGGTCACAATTTTTTTTTTCGAGATATGAAAATTTTTCTCCAATAACTTTTTGTTGACCTGATCGAGTACAAGAAAATTCTTTGTACATATTTTTCCATAATCAGTTTAGTTTTTGAGATTTTGATGCTTCCATAAAAATAATCACATCATTGTGGAACTACCTACAACAGACACCACATAGCCTTCTGTAGACAACTTCGAGCACGTGGCATGAATTTAATGATTCACATGTAACCCCAATTTCATCCGGATGCCTCATGAGCAGAGCAGAACGACTATGTTCTCTTTAGGAGCAGGAAGACCTTTCAGATTATACTTTGCTTTATTTCGTATTTCATTCTATTTTACATTATATTACAAGCAGAACGACTATGTTCTCTTCTATGAGGAGGAAGACCTTTTGATTATACTTGGTTTTATTTCGTATTTCTTTCTATTCTACATTATATTGTGTATATATAAGGAATTATGCAAATTCGTCGTAACGAAAATATTCGCCAAGTCCCGACAAATTTTTTTTGTCGAAATATGTAAAATTTTCACCATTAACTTTTTGTTGACCTGATCGAGTACAAGAAAATTCTTTGTACACACTTTTCCATATCTAGTTTAGTTTTTGAGATTTTGATGCTTTTATAAAAATAAATACATCATAGTGGAACTACCTACAGCAGACACCACATAGCCTACTGTAGGCATCTGCGAGCACGTGGCATGTTTATAATGATTCACATGTCCCAATTTCATCTGAAAGCCTCACGAGCAGAACGACTAAGTCCTCTTCTATGAGCAGGAAGTCCTTTTAGATTATACTTAGTTTCATTTCGTATTCCATTCTATTTGATATTGTGTATTTACACGGAATTATTCAAATTCGTCGAAACACCAAGTCCCGACGAACTTTTTTACGACATGTCCAGTCACAATTTTTTTTTTCGAGATATGAAAAATTTTCACCAATAACTTTTTGTTGACCTGATCGAGTACAAGAAAATTTTTCGTACACACTTTTCCATATCTAGTTTAGTTTTTGAGATTTTGATGGTTCTATTAATATAAATACATCATTGTGGAACTACCTACAGCAGACACCACATAGCCTACTGTAGACATCAGCGAGCACGTGGCATGAATATAATGATTCACATGTCCCAATTTCATCTGGATGCCTCATGAGCAGAATGATTATGTCCTCTTCTATGAGCAAGAAGACCTTTTAGATTATACGTAGTTTTATTTCGTATTTCATTCTATTTGATATTGTGTATATATACGGAATTATTCAAATTCGTCGAAACACTAAGTCCCGACGAATTTTGTTACGCTATGTCCAGTCACAATTTTTTTTTCGAGATATGAAAAATTTTCACCAATACTTTTTGTTGACCTGATTGAGTACAAGAAAATTCTTTGTACACACTTTTCCATATCTAGTTTAGTTTTTGAGATTTTGATGCTTTCATAAAAATAATTACATCATAGTGGAACTACCTACAGCAGACACCACATAGCCTTCTGTAGACATCTGCGAGCACGTGGCATGAATATAATGATTAACATGTAACCCCAATTTCATCTGGATGCCTCATGAGCAGAACGACTATGTTCTCTTCTATGAGCAGGAGGACCTTTTAGCTTATACTTTGTTTTATTTCGTATTTCTTTCTATTTAATATTGTGTATTTATACGGAATTATTCAAATTCGTCGAAACAAAAATATTCGCTAAGTCCCGACGAATTTTTTTACGCAGACTCCAGTAAAAATTTTTTTTTTTCGAGACATGAAGAATATTCACCAATAACTTTTTGGTGACCTGATCGAGTACAAGAAAATTCTTTGTACACACTTTTCCATATCTAGTTTATTTTTTGAGATTTTGATGCTTTCATAAAAATAATTACATCATAGTGGAACTACCTACAGCAGAAACCACATAGCCTTCTGTAGACATCTGCGAGCACGTGGCATGAATATAATGATTCACATGTCCCAATTTCATCTGGATGCCTCATGAGCAGAATGATTATGTCCTCTTCTATGAGCAGGAAGACCTTTTAGATTATACGTAGTTTTATTTCGTATTTCATTCTATTTGATATTGTGTATATATACGGAATTATTCAAATTCGTCGAAACACTAAGTCCCGACGAATTTTTTTACGCCATGTCCAGTCACAATTTTTTTTTCGAGATATGAAAAATTTTCACCAATACTTTTTGTTGACCTGATTGAGTACAAGAAAATTCTTTGTACACACTTTTCCATATCTAGTTTAGTTTTTGAGATTTTGATGCTTTCATAAAAATAATTACATCATAGTGGAACTACCTACAGCAGACACCACATAGCCTTCTGTAGACATCTGCGAGCACGTGGCATGAATATAATGATTAACATGTAACCCCAATTTCATCTGGATGCCTCATGAGCAGAACGACTATGTTCTCTTCTATGAGCAGGAGGACCTTTTAGCTTATACTTTGTTTTATTTCGTATTTCTTTCTATTTAATATTGTGTATTTATACGGAATTATTCAAATTCGTCGAAACAAAAATATTCGCTAAGTCCCGACGAATTTTTTTACGCAGACTCCAGTAAAAAATTTTTTTTTTCGAGACATGAAGAATATTCACCAATAACTTTTTGGTGACCTGATCGAGTACAAGAAAATTCTTTGTACACACTTTTCCATATCTAGTTTATTTTTTGAGATTTTGATGCTTTCATAAAAATAATTACATCATAGTGGAACTACCTACAGCAGAAACCACATAGCCTTCTGTAGACATCTGCGAGCACGTGGCATGAATATAATGATTAACATGTAACCCCAATTTCATCTGGATGCCTCATGAGCAGGACGACTATGTTCTCTTCTATGAGCAGGAAGACCTTTTAAATTATACTTAGTTTTATTTCGTATTTCTTTCCATTTAACATTATATATATATATATACGGAATTATACAAATTCGTCGAGACAAAAATATTCGCTAAGTCCCGACGAATTTTTTTACGCCGTGTCACAATTTTTTTTTTTCGAGATATGAAAAATTTTCACCAATAACTTTTTGTTGACCTGATCGAGTACAAGAAAATTTTTCGTACACACTTTTCCATATCTAGTTTAGTTTTTGAGATTTTGAAGCTTCTAATAATATAATTACATCATTGTGGAACTACCTACAGCAGACACCACATAGCCTACTGTAGACATCAGCGAGCACGTGGCATGGATATAATGATTCACATGTCCCAATTTCATCTGGATGCCTCATGAGCAGGACGACTATGTTCTCTTCTATGACCAGGAATACCTTCAAGAACTACCTACAGCAGACACCACATAGCCTTTTGTAGACATCTGCGAATACGTGGCATGAATATAATGATTAACATGTAACCCCAATTTCATCTGGATGCCTCATGAGCAGAACGACTATGTCCTCTTCTATGAGCAGGAAGACCATTTAGATTATACTTAGTTTTATTTCGTATTCATTTCTATTTGATATTTTGTGTATTCATACGGAATTAAACCCAATTTCATCTGGATGCCTCATGAGCAGATCGACTATGTTCTCTTCTATGAGCAGGAAGACCTTCAAGAACTACCTACAGCAGACACCACATAGGCTACTGTAGGCATCTGCGAGCACGTATAATGTTTATAATGATTCACATGTCCCAATTTCATCTGAAAGCCTTACGAGCAGAACGACTATGTCCTCTTCTATGAGCAGGAAGTCCTTTTAGATTATACTTAGTGTTATTTCGTATTCCATTCTATTTGATATTGTGTATTTACACGGAATTATTCAAATTCGTCGAAACACCAAGTCCCGACGAATTTTTTTACGACATGTCCAGTCACAATTTTTTTTTTCGAGATATGAAAAATTTTTACCAATAACTTTTTGTTGACCTGATCGAGTACAAGAAAATTCTTTGTACACACTTTTCCATATCTAGTTTAGTTTTTGAGATTTTGATGCTTTCATAAAAATAATTACATCATAGTGGAACTACCTACAGCAGACACCACATAGCCTTCTGTAGACATCTGCGAGCACGTGGCATGAATATAATGATTAACATGTAACCCCAATTTCATCTGGATGCCTCATGAGCAGGACGACTATGTTCTCCTCTATGACCAGGAATACCTTTAAGAACTACCTACAGCAGACACCACATAGCCTACTGTAGGCATCTGCGAGCACGTATAATGTTTATAATGATTCACATGTCCCAATTTCATCTGAAAGCCTCACGAGCAGAATGACTATGTCCTCTTCTATGAGCAGGAAGTCCTTTTAGATTATACTTAGTTTTATTTCGTATTTCATTCTATTTGATATTGTGTATTTACACGGAATTATTCAAATTAGTCGAAACACCAAGTCCCGACGAATTTTTTTACGACATGTCCAGTCACAATTTTTTTTTTTCGAGATATGAAAAATTTTTACCAATAACTTTTTGTTGACCTGATCGAGTACAAGAAAATTCTTTGTACACACTTTTCCATATCTAGTTTAGTTTTTGAGATTTTGATGCTTTCATAAAAATAATTACATCATAGTGGAACTACCTACAGCAGACACCACATAGCCTTCTGTAGACATCTGCGAGCACGTGGCTTGAATACAATGATTAACATGTAACCCCAATTTCATCTGGATGCCTCATGAGCAGAACGACTATGTTCTCTTCTATGACCAGGAATACCTTTTAGATTATACTTAGTTTTATTTCGTATTCATTTCTATTTGATATTGTGTATTCATACGGAATTAAACCCAATTTCATCTGGATGCCTCGTGAGCAGATCGACTATGTTCTCTTCTATGAGCAGGAAGACCTTCAAGAACTACCTACAGCAGACACCACATAGCCTACTGTAGACATCAGCGAGCACGTGGCATGAATATAATTATTCACATGTAAACCCAATTTCAACTCGATGCCTCATGAGCAGATTGACTATATTCTCTTCTATTAGCAGAAAGACCTTTCAGAGTATACTTAGTTTTATTCCGTATTTCTTTCTATTTTACATTATATTGTGTATATATATACGGAATTATACAAATTCGTCGAAACACTAAGTCCCGACGAATTTTTTTACGCCATGTCCAGTCACAATTTTTTTTTTCGATATATGAAAAATTTTCACAAATATTTTTTTGTTGACCTGATCGAGTACAAGAAAATTGTTCGTACACACTTTTCCATATCTACTTTCGTTTTTGGGGTACTGATGCTTTCATAAAATTAATTACATCATAGTGGAACTACCTACAGCCGACACCACATAGACATCTGCGAGCACGTGGCATGAATATAATAATTCATATTTAACCACAATTCCATCTGAATGCCTCATGAGCAGAACGACTATGTTCTCTTCTCTGAGCAGGAGGACTTTTTAGATTATACTTAGTTTTATTTCGTATTTCTTTCTATTTAATATTGTGTTTTTATACGGAATTATTTTCACGTCATGTCCGGTCACAATTTTTTTTTTCGAGATATGAAAATTTTTCTCCAATAACTTTTTGTTGACCTGATCGAGTACAAGAAAATTCTTTGTACATATTTTTCCATAATCAGTTTAGTTTTTGAGATTTTGATGCTTCCATAAAAATAATCACATCATTGTGGAACTACCTACAACAGACACCACATAGCCTTCTGTAGACAACTTCGAGCACGTGGCATGAATTTAATGATTCACATGTAACCCCAATTTCATCCGGATGCCTCATGAGCAGAGCAGAACGACTATGTTCTCTTTAGGAGCAGGAAGACCTTTCAGATTATACTTTGCTTTATTTCGTATTTCATTCTATTTTACATTATATTACAAGCAGAACGACTATGTTCTCTTCTATGAGGAGGAAGACCTTTTGATTATACTTGGTTTTATTTCGTATTTCTTTCTATTCTACATTATATTGTGTATATATAAGGAATTATGCAAATTCGTCGTAACGAAAATATTCGCCAAGTCCCGACAAATTTTTTTTGTCGAAATATGTAAAATTTTCACCATTAACTTTTTGTTGACCTGATCGAGTACAAGAAAATTCTTTGTACACACTTTTCCATATCTAGTTTAGTTTTTGAGATTTTGATGCTTTTATAAAAATAAATACAACATAGTGGAACTACCTACAGCAGACACCACATAGCCTACTGTAGGCATCTGCGAGCACGTGGCATGTTTATAATGATTCACATGTCCCAATTTCATCTGAAAGCCTCACGAGCAGAACGACTATGTCCTCTTCTATGAGCAGGAAGTCCTTTTAGATTATACTTAGTTTTATTTCGTATTCCATTCTATTTGATATTGTGTATTTACACGGAATTATTCAAATTCGTCGAAACACCAAGTCCCGACGAACTTTTTTACGACATGTCCAGTCACAATTTTTTTTTTCGAGATATGAAAAATTTTCACCAATAACTTTTTGTTGACCTGATCGAGTACAAGAAAATTTTTCGTACACACTTTTCCATATCTAGTTTAGTTTTTGAGATTTTGATGGTTCTATTAATATAATTACATCATTGTGGAACTACCTACAGCAGACACCACATAGCCTACTGTAGACATCAGCTAGCACGTGGCATGAATATAATGATTCACATGTCCCAATTTCATCTGGATGCCTCATGAGCAGAATGATTATGTCCTCTTCTATGAGCAGGAAGACCTTTTAGATTATACGTAGTTTTATTTCGTATTTCATTCTATTTGATATTGTGTATATATACGGAATTATTCAAATTCGTCGAAACACTAAGTCCCGACGAATTTTTTTACGCCATGTCCAGTCACAATTTTTTTTTCGAGATATGAAAAATTTTCAACAATACTTTTTGTTGACCTGATTGAGTACAAGAAAATTCTTTGCACACACTTTTCCATATCTAGTTTAGTTTTTGAGATTTTGATGCTTTCATAAAAATAATTACATCATAGTGGAACTACCTACAGCAGACACCACATAGCCTTCTGTAGACATCTGCGAGCACGTGGCATGAATATAATGATTAACATGTAACCCCAATTTCATCTGGATGCCTCATGAGCAGAACGACTATGTTCTCTTCTATGAGCAGGAGGACCTTTTAGCTTATACTTTGTTTTATTTCGTATTTCTTTCTATTTAATATTGTGTATTTATACGGAATTATTCAAATTCGTCGAAACAAAAATATTCGCTAAGTCCCGACGAATTTTTTTACGCAGACTCCAGTAAAAAATTTTTTTTTTCGAGACATGAAGAATATTCACCAATAACTTTTTGGTGACCTGATCGAGTACAAGAAAATTCTTTGTACACACTTTTCCATATCTAGTTTATTTTTTGAGATTTTGATGCTTTCATAAAAATAATTACATCATAGTGGAACTACCTACAGCAGAAACCACATAGCCTTCTGTAGACATCTGCGAGCACGTGGCATGAATATAATGATTAACATGTAACCCCAATTTCATCTGGATGCCTCATGAGCAGAACGACTATGTTCTCTTCTATGAGCAGTTGGAGCTTTTAGCTTATACTTCGTTTTATTTCGTATTTCTTTTTATTTAATATTGTGTATTTATACGGAATTATTCAAATTCGTCGAAACGAAAATATTCGCTAAGTCCCGACGAATTTTTTTACGCAGACTCCAGTAAATTTTTTTTTTTTTCGAGACATGAAGAATATTCACCAATAACTTTTTGTTGACCTGATCGAGTACAAGAAAATTTTTTGTACACACTTTTCCATACCTAGTTTAGTTTTTGAGATTTTGATGGTTCTATTAATATAATTACATCATAGTGGAACTACCTACAGCAGACACCACATAGCCTACTGTAGACATCAGCGAGCACGTGGCATGAATATAATTATTCACATGTCCCAATTTCATCTGGATGCCTCATGAGCAGAATGATTATGTCCTCTTCTATGAGCAGGAAGACCTTTTAGATTATACGTAGTTTTATTTCGTATTTCATTCTATTTGATATTGTGTATATATACGGAATTATTCAAATTCGTCGAAACACTAAGTCCCGACGAATTTTTTTACGCCATGTCCAGTCACAATTTTTTTTTCGAGATATGAAAAATTTTCACCAATAATTTTTTGTTAACCTGATTGAGTACAAGAAAATTCTTTGTACACACTTTTCCATATCTAGTTTAGTTTTTGAGATTTTGATGCTTTCATAAAAATAATTACATCATAGTGGAACTACCTACAGAAGACACCACATAGCCTTCAGTAGACATCTGCGAGCCCGTGGCATGAATATAATGATTAACATGTAACCCCAATTTCATCTGGATGCCTCATGAGCAGAACGACTATGTTCTCTTCTATGAGCAGGAGGACCTTTTAGCTTATACTTTGTTTTATTTCGTATTTCTTTTTATTTAATATTGTGTATTTATACGGAATTATTCAAATTCGTCGAAACGAAAATATTCGCTAAGTCCCGACGAATTTTTTTACGCCGTCACAATTTTTTTTTTTCGAGATATGAAAAATTTTCACCAATAAATTTTTGTTGACCTGATCGAGTACAAGAAACTTTTTCGTACACACTTTTCCATATCTACTTTCGTTTTTGGGATTCTGATGCTTTCATAAAAATAATTACATCATAGTGGAACTACCTACAGCTGACACCACATAGACATCTGCGAGCACGCGGCATGAACATGATCACATGTAAACCCAATTTCATCTGGATGCCTCATTAGCAGAACGACTATGTCCTCTTCTATGAGCAGGAAGACCTTTTAGATTATACCTAGTTTTATTTCGTATTCCTTTCTATTTGATATTGTGTATTGATACGGAATTAAACCCAATTTAATCTGGATGCCTCATGAGCAGATTGACTATATTCCCTTCTATGAGCAGGAAGACCTTTCAGATTATACTTTGCTTTATTTCGTATTTCATTTCATTTTACATTATATTACAAGCAGAACGACTATGTTCTCTTCTATTAGCAGGAAGAACTTTTGATTATACTTGGTTTTATTTCGTATTTCTTTCTATTCTACATTATATTGTGTATATATAAGGAATTATTCAAATTCGTCGTAACGAAAATATACGCCAAGTCCCGACCAATTTTTTTTTTCGAGATATGTAAAATTTTCACCAATAACTTTTTGTTGACCCGATCGAGTACAAGAAAATTCTTTGTACACACTTTCCCGTATCTAGTTTAGTTTTTGAGATTTTGATGCTTCCATAAAAATAATTACATCATTCTGGAACTACCTATAGCAGACACCACATAGCCTACTGTAGACATCTGCGAGCACGTGGCATGAATATAATAATTCACATTTAACCCCAATTTCAAATAGACCAGGAATACCTTTAAGAACTACCTACAGCAGACACCACATAGCCCACTGTAGGCATCTGCGAGCACGTGGCATGAATATAATAATTCACATTTAACCTAAATTTCATCTGGATGCCTCATGAGCAGAACGACTATGTTCTCTTCTATGAGCAGGAGGACCTTTTAGCTTATACTTTGTTTTATTTCGTATTTCTTTCTATTTAATATTGTGTATACGGAATTATTCAAATTCGTCGAAACGAAAATATTCGCTAAGTCCCGACGAATTTTTTTACGCAGACTCCAGTAAAAATTTTTTTTTTTTTCGAGACATGAAGAATATTCACCAATAACTTTTTGGTTACCTGATCGAGTACAAGAAAATTCTTTGTACACACTTTTCCATATCTAGTTTATTTTTTGAGATTTTGATGATTTCATAAAAATAATTACATCATAGTGGAACTACCTACAGCAGAAACCACATAGCCTTCTGTAGACATCTGCGAGCACGTGGCATGAATATAATGATTAATATGTAACCCCAATTTCACCTGGATGCCTCATGAGCAGAACGACTATGTCCTCTTCTATGAGCAAGAAGACCTTTTAGATTATACTTTGTTTTATTTCGTATTTCTTTCCATTAACATTATACTGTATATATACGGAATTATACAAATTCGTCGAAACAAAAATATTCGCTAAATCCCGACGAATTTTTTTACGTCGTGTCACAATTTTTTTTTTCGAGATATGAAAAATATTCACCAATAACTTTTTGTTGACCTGATCGAGTACAAGAAAATTTTTTGTACACACTTTTCCATATCTAGTTTAGTTTTTGAGATTTTGATGCTTCTATTAATAAATTACATCATTGTGGAACTACCTACAGCAGACACCACATAGCCTACTGTAGACATCAGCGAGCACGTGGCATGAATATAATGATTCACATGTCCCAATATCATCTGGATGCCTCATGAGCAGAATGATTATGTCCTCTTCTATGAGCAGGAAGACCTTTTAGATTATACTTAGTTTTATTTCGTATTCCATTCTATTTTATATTGTGTATATATACGGAATTATTCAAATTCGTCGAAACACTAAGTCCCGACGAATTTTTTTACGCCATGTCCAGTCACAATTTTTTTTTCGAGATATGAAAAATTTTCACCAATAACTTTTTGTTGACCTGATCGAGTACTAGAAAATTCTCTGTACACACTTTTCCATATCTAGTTTAGTTTTTGAGATTTTGATGCTTTCATAAAAATAATTACATCATAGTGGAACTACCTACAGCAGACACCACATAGCCTTCTGTAGACATCTGCGAGCACGTGGCATGAATATAATGATTAACATGTAACCCCAATTTCATCTGGATGCCTCATGAGCAGAACGACTATGTTCTCTTCTATGAGCAGGAGGACCTTTTAGCTTATACTTTGTTTTATTTCGTATTTCTTTCTATTTAATATTGTGTATTTATACGGAATTATTCAAATTCGTCGAAACAAAAATATTCGCTAAGTCCCGACGAATTTTTTTACGCAGACTCCAGTAAAAATTTTTTTTTTTCGAGACATGAAGAATATTCACCAATAACTTTTTGGTGACCTGATCGAGTACAAGAAAATTCTTTGTACACACTTTTCCATATCTAGTTTATTTTTTGAGATTTTGATGCTTTCATAAAAATAATTACATCATAGTGGAACTACCTACAGCAGAAACCACATAGCCTTCTGTAGACATCTGCGAGCACGTGGCATGAATATAATGATTAACATGTAACCCCAATTTCATCTGGATGCCTCATGAGCAGGACGACTATGTTCTCTTCTATGAGCAGGAAGACCTTTTAGATTATACTTAGTTTTATTTCGTATTTCTTTCCATTTAACATTATACTGTATATATACGGAATTATACAAATTCGTCGAAACAAAAATATTCGCTAAGTCCCGACGAATTTTTTTACGCCGTGTCTCAATTTTTTTTTTCGAGATATGAAAAATTTTCACCAATAACTTTTTGTTGACCTGATCGAGTATAAGAAAATTTTTCGTACACACTTTTCCATCTAGTTTAGTTTTTGAGATTTTGATGCTTCTATTAATATAATTACATCATTGTGGAACTACCTACAGCAGACACCACATAGCCTTCTGTAGACATCTGCGAGCACGTGGCATGAATATAATGATTAACATGTAACCCCAATTTCATCTGGACGCCTCATGAGCAGGACGACTATGTTCTCTTCTATGACCAGGAATACCTTTAAGAACTACCTACAGCAGACAAGCCTACTGTAGGCATCTGCGAGCACGTGGCATGTTTATAATGATTCACATGTCCCAATTTCATCTGAAAGCCTCACGAGCAGAACGACTATGTCCTCTTCTATGAGCAGGAAGACCTTTTAGATTATATTTGTTAGTTTTATTTCGTATTCCATTTTATTTGATATTGTGTATTTATACGGAATTATTCAAATTCGTCGAAACACCAAGTCCCGACGAATTTTTTTACGACATGTCCAGCCATAATTTTTTTTTTCGAGATATGAAAAATTTTTACCAATAACTTTTTGTTGACCTGATCGAGTACAAGAAAATTTTGTACACACTTTTCCATATCTAGTTTAGTTTTTGAGATTTTGATGCTTTCATAAAAATAATTACATCATATTTGAACTACCTACAGCAGACACCACATAGCCCACTGTAGGCATCTGCGAGCACGTGGCATGTTTATAATGATTCACATGTCCCAATTTCATCTGAAAGCCTCACGAGCAGAACGACTATGTCCTCTTCTATGAGCAGGAAGTCCTTTTAGATTATACTTAGTTTTATTTCGTATTCCATTCTATTTGATATTGTGTATTTACACGGAATTATTCAAATTCGTCGAAACACCAAGTCCCGACGAATTTTTTTACGACATGTCCAGCCACAATTTTTTTTTTCGAGATATGAAAAATTTTCACTTATAACTTTTTGTTGACCTGATCGAGTACAAGAAAATTTTTTGTACACACTTTTCCATACCTAGTTTAGTTTTTGAGATTTTGATGGTTCTATTAATATAATTACATCATAGTGGAACTACCTACAGCAGACACCACATAGCCTACTGTAGACATCAGCGAGCACGTGGCATGAATATAATTATTCACATGTCCCAATTTCATCTGGATGCCTCACGAGCAGAACGACTATGTCCTCTTCTATGAGCAGGAAGGCCTTTTAGATTATATTTGTTAGTTTTATTTCGTATTCCATTTTATTTGATATTGTGTATTCATACGGAATTATTCAAATTCGTCGAAACACCAAGTCCCGACGAATTTTTTTACGACATGTCCAGCCACAATTTTTTTTTTCGAGATATGAAAAATTTTCACTAATAACTTTTTGTTGACCTGATTGAGTACAAGAAAATTCTTTGTACACACTTTTCCATATCTAGTTTAGTTTTTGAGATTTTGATGCTTTCATAAAAATAATTACATCATAGTGGAACTACCTACAGCAGACACCACATAGCCTTCAGTAGACATCTGCGAGCACGTGGCATGAATATAATGATTAACATGTAACCCCAATTTCATCTGGATGCCTCATGAGCAGAACGACTATGTTCTCTTCTATGAGCAGGAGGAGCTTTTAGCTTATACTTCGTTTTATTTCGTATTTCTTTTTATTTAATATTGTGTATTTATACGGAATTATTCAAATTCGTCGAAACGAAAATATTCGCTAAGTCCCGACGAATTTTTTTACGCAGACTCCAGTAAATTTTTTTTTTTTTTCGAGACATGAAGAATATTCACCAATAACTTTTTGTTGACCTGATCGAGTACAAGAAAATTTTTTGTACACACTTTTCCATACCTAGTTTAGTTTTTGAGATTTTGATGGTTCTATTAATATAATTACATCATAGTGGAACTACCTACAGCAGACACCACATAGCCTACTGTAGACATCAGCGAGCACGTGGCATGAATATAATTATTCACATGTCCCAATTTCATCTGGATGCCTCATGAGCAGAATGATTATGTCCTCTTCTATGAGCAGGAAGACCTTTTAGATTATACGTAGTTTTATTTCGTATTTCATTCTATTTGATATTGTGTATATATACGGAATTATTCAAATTCGTCGAAACACTAAGTCCCGACGAATTTTTTTACGCCATGTCCAGTCACAATTTTTTTTTCGAGATATGAAAAATTTTCACCAATAACTTTTTGTTGACCTGATTGAGTACAAGAAAATTCTTTGTACACACTTTTCCATATCTAGTTTAGTTTTTGAGATTTTGATGCTTTCATAAAAATAATTACATCATAGTGGAACTACCTACAGCAGACACCACATAGCCTTCAGTAGACATCTGCGAGCCCGTGGCATGAATATAATGATTAACATGTAACCCCAATTTCATCTGGATGCCTCATGAGCAGAACGACTATGTTCTCTTCTATGAGCAGGAGGACCTTTTAGCTTATACTTTGTTTTATTTCGTATTTCTTTTTATTTAATAATGTGTATTTATACGGAATTATTCAAATTCGTCGAAACGAAAATATTCACTAAGTCCCGACGAATTTTTTTACGCCGTCACAATTTTTTTTTTTCGAGATATGAAAAATTTTCACCAATAAATTTTTGTTGACCTGATCGAGTACAAGAAACTTTTTCGTACACACTTTTCCATATCTACTTTCGTTTTTGGGATTCTGATGCTTTCATAAAAATAATTACATCATAGTGGAACTACCTACAGCTGACACCACATAGACATCTGCGAGCACGCGGCATGAACATGATCACATGTAAACCCAATTTCATCTGGATGCCTCATTAGCAGAACGACTATGTCCTCTTCTATGAGCAGGAAGACCTTTTAGATTATACCTAGTTTTATTTCGTATTCCTTTCTATTTGATATTGTGTATTGATACGGAATTAAACCCAATTTAATCTGGATGCCTCATGAGCAGATTGACTATATTCTCTTCTATGAGCAGGAAGACCTTTCAGATTATACTTTGCTTTATTTCGTATTTCATTTCATTTTACATTATATTACAAGCAGAACGACTATGTTCTCTTCTATTAGCAGGAAGAACTTTTGATTATACTTGGTTTTATTTCGTATTTCTTTCTATTCTACATTATATTGTGTATATATAAGGAATTATTCAAATTCGTCGTAACGAAAATATACGCCAAGTCCCGACCAATTTTTTTTTTCGAGATATGTAAAATTTTCACCAATAACTTTTTGTTGACCCGATCGAGTACAAGAAAATTCTTTGTACACACTTTCCCGTATCTAGTTTAGTTTTTGAGATTTTGATGCTTCCATAAAAATAATTACATCATTCTGGAACTACCTATAGCAGACACCACATAGCCTACTGTAGACATCTGCGAGCACGTGGCATGAATATAATAATTCACATTTAACCCCAATTTCAAATAGACCAGGAATACCTTTAAGAACTACCTACAGCAGACACCACATAGCCCACTGTAGGCATCTGCGAGCACGTGGCATGAATATAATAATTCACATTTAACCTCAATTTCATCTGGATGCCTCATGAGCAGAACGACTATGTTCTCTTCTATGAGCAGGAGGACCTTTTAGCTTATACTTTGTTTTATTTCGTATTTCTTTCTATTTAATATTGTGTATACGGAATTATTCAAATTCGTCGAAACGAAAATATTCGCTAAGTCCCGACGAATTTTTTTACGCAGACTCCAGTAAAAATTTTTTTTTTTTTCGAGACATGAAGAATATTCACCAATAACTTTTTGGTTACCTGATCGAGTACAAGAAAATTCTTTGTACACACTTTTCCATATCTAGTTTATTTTTTGAGATTTTGATGATTTCATAAAAATAATTACATCATAGTGGAACTACCTACAGCAGAAACCACATAGCCTTCTGTAGACATCTGCGAGCACGTGGCATGAATATAATGATTAACATGTAACCCCAATTTCATCTGGATGCCTCATGAGCAGGACGACTATGTTCTCTTCTATGACCAGGAATACCTTTAAGAACTACCTACAGCTGACACCACATAGCCTTCTGTAGACATCTGCGAGCACGTGGCATGAATATAATGATTAACATGTAACCCCAATTTCACCTGGATGCCTCATGAGCAGAACGACTATGTCCACTTCTATGAGCAGGAAGACCTTTTAGATTATACTTTGTTTTATTTCGTATTTCTTTCCATTAACATTATACTGTATATATACGGAATTATACAAATTCGTCGAAACAAAAATATTCGCTAAATCCCGACGAATTTTTTTACGCCGTCACAATTTTTTTTTTTTCGAGATATGAAAAATTTTCACCAATAAATTTTTGTTGACCTGATCGAGTACAAGAAACTTTTTCGTACACACTTTTCCATATCTACTTTCGTTTTTGGGATTCTGATGCTTTCATAAAAATAATTACATCATAGTGGAACTACCTACAGCTGACACCACATAGACATCTGCGAGCACGCGGAATGAACATGATCACATGTAAACCCAATTTCATCTGGATGCCTCATGAGCAGAACGACTATGTCCTCTTCTATGAGCAGGAAGACCTTTTAGATTATACCTAGTTTTATTTCGTATTCCTTTCTATTTGATATTGTGTATTAATACGGAATTAAACCCAATTTAATCTGGATGCCTCATGAGCAGATTGACTATATTCTCTTCTATGAGCAGGAAGACCTTTCAGATTATACTTTGCTTTATTTCGTATTTCATTTTATTTTACATTATATTACAAGCAGAACGACTATGTTCTCTTCAATTAGCAGGAAGAACTTTTGATTATACTTGGTTTTATTTCGTATTTCTTTCTATTCTACATTATATTGTGTATATATAAGGAATTATTCAAATTCGTCGTAACGAAAATATACGCCAAGTCCCGACCAATTTTTTTTTTCGAGATATGTAAAATTTTCACCAATAACTTTTTGTTGACCCGATCGAGTACAAGAAAATTCTTTGTACACACTTTCCCGTATCTAGTTTAGTTTTTGAGATTTTGATGCTTCCATAAAAATAATTACATCATTCTGGAACTACCTATAGCAGACACCACATAGCCTACTGTAGACATCTGCGAGCACGTGGCATGAATATAATAATTCACATTTAACCCCAATTTCAAATAGACCAGGAATACCTTTAAGAACTACCTACAGCAGACACCACATAGCCCACTGTAGGCATCTGCGAGCACGTGGCATGAATATAATAATTCACATTTAACCTCAATTTCATCTGGATGCCTCATGAGCAGAACGACTATGTTCTCTTCTATGAGCAGGAGGACCTTTTAGCTTATACTTTGTTTTATTTCGTATTTCTTTCTATTTAATATTGTGTATACGGAATTATTCAAATTCGTCGAAACGAAAATATTCGCTAAGTCCCGACGACTTTTTTTACGCAGACTCCAGTAAAAATTTTTTTTTTTTCGAGACATGAAGAATATTCACCAATAACTTTTTGGTTACCTGATCGAGTACAAGAAAATTCTTTGTACACACTTTTCCATATCTAGTTTATTTTTTGAGATTTTGATGATTTCATAAAAATAATTACATCATAGTGGAACTACCTACAGCAGAAACCAGATAGCCTTCTGTAGACATCTGCGAGCACGTGGATGAATATAATGATTAACATGTAACCCCAATTTCACCTGGATGCCTCATGAGCAGAACGACTATGTCCTCTTCTATGAGCAGGAAGACCTTTTAGATTATACTTTGTTTTATTTCGTATTTCTTTCCATTAACATTATACTGTATATATACGGAATTATACAAATTCGTCGAAACAAAAATATTCGCTAAATCCCGACGAATTTTTTTACGCCGTGTCACAATTTTTTTTTTCGAGATATGAAAAATATTCACCAATAACTTTTTGTTGACCTGATCGAGTACAAGAAAATTTTTTGTACACACTTTTCCATATCTAGTTTAGTTTTTGAGATTTTGATGCTTCTATTAATAAATTACATCATTGTGGAACTACCTACAGCAGACACCACATAGCCTACTGTAGACATCAGCGAGCACGTGGCATGAATATAATGATTCACATGTCCCAATTTCATCTGGATGCCTCATGAGCAGAATGATTATGTCCTCTTCTATGAGCAGGAAGTCCTTTTAGATTATACTTAGTTTTATTTCGTATTCCATTCTATTTGATATTGTGTATTTACACGGAATTATTCAAATTCGTCGAAACACCAAGTCCCGACGAATTTTTTTACGACATGTCCAGTCACAATTTTTTTTTTCGAAATATGAAAAATTTTTACCAATAACTTTTTGTTGACCTGATCGAGTACAAGAAAATTCTTTGTACACACTTTTCCATATCTAGTTTAGTTTTTGAGATTTTGATGCTTTCATAAAAATAATTACATCATAGTGGAACTACCTACAGCAGACACCACATAGCCTTCTGTAGACATCTGCGAGCACGTGGCTTGAATACAATGATTAACATGTAACCCCAATTTCATCTGGATGCCTCATGAGCAGACCGACTATGTTCTCTTCTATGACCAGGAATACCTTTTAGATTATACTTAGTTTTATTTCGTATTCATTTCTATTTGATATTGTGTATTCATACGGAATTAAACCCAATTTCATCTGGATGCCTCATGAGCAGATCGACTATGTTCTCTTCTATGAGCAGGAAGACCTTCAAGAACTACCTACAGCAGACACCACATAGCCTACTGTAGACATCAGCGAGCACGTGGCATGAATATAATGATTCACATGTAAACCCAATTTCAACTCGATGCCTCATGAGCAGATTGACTATATTCTCTTCTATTAGCAGAAAGACCTTTCAGAGTATACTTAGTTTTATTCCGTATTTCTTTCTATTTTACATTATATTGTGTATATATATACGGAATTATAGAAATTCGTCGAAACACTAAGTCCCGACGAATTTTTTTACGCCATGTCCAGTCACAATTTTTTTTTTCGATATATGAAAAATTTTCACAAATATTTTTTTGTTGACCTGATCGAGTACAAGAAAATTGTTCGTACACACTTTTCCATATCTACTTTCGTTTTTGGGATACTGATGCTTTCATAAAATTAATTACATCATAGTGGAACTACCTACAGCCGACACCACATAGACATCTGCGAGCACGTGGCATGAATATAATAATTCATATTTAACCACAATTCCATCTGAATGCCTCATGAGCAGAACGACTATGTTCTCTTCTCTGAGCAGGAGGACTTTTTAGATTATACTTAGTTTTATTTCGTATTTCTTTCTATTTAATATTGTGTTTTTATACGGAATTATTTTCACGTCATGTCCGGTCACAATTTTTTTTTTCGAGATATGAAAATTTTTCTCCAATAACTTTTTGTTGACCTGATCGAGTACAAGAAAATTCTTTGTACATATTTTTCCATAATCAGTTTAGTTTTTGAGATTTTGATGCTTCCATAAAAATAATCACATCATTGTGGAACTACCTACAACAGACACCACAGCCTTCTGTAGACAACTTCGAGCACGTGGCATGAATTTAATGATTCACATGTAACCCCAATTTCATCCGGATGCCTCATGAGCAGAGCAGAACGACTATGTTCTCTTTAGGAGCAGGAAGACCTTTCAGATTATACTTTGCTTTATTTCGTATTTCATTCTATTTTACATTATATTACAAGCAGAACGACTATGTTCTCTTCTATGAGGAGGAAGACCTTTTGATTATACTTGGTTTTATTTCGTATTTCTTTCTATTCTACATTATATTGTGTATATATAAGGAATTATGCAAATTCGTCAAAACGAAAATATTCGCCAAGTCCCGACAAATTTTTTTTGTCGAAATATGTAAAATTTTCACCATTAACTTTTTGTTGACCTGATCGAGTACAAGAAAATTCTTTGTACACACTTTTCCATATCTAGTTTAGTTTTTGAGATTTTGATGCTTTTATAAAAATAAATACATCATAGTGGAACTACCTACAGCAGACACCACATAGCCTACTGTAGGCATCTGCAAGCACGTGGCATGTTTATAATGATTCACATGTCCCAATTTCATCTGAAAGCCTCACGAGCAGAACGACTATGTCCTCTTCTATGAGCAGGAAGTCCTTTTAGATTATACTTAGTTTTATTTCGTATTCCATTCTATTTGATATTGTGTATTTACACAGAATTATTCAAATTCGTCGAAACACCAAGTCCCGACGAACTTTTTTACGACATGTCCAGTCACAATTTTTTTTTTCGAGATATGAAAAATTTTCACCAATAACTTTTTGTTGACCTGATCGAGTACAAGAAAATTTTTCGTACACACTTTTCCATATCTAGTTTAGTTTTTGAGATTTTGATGGTTCTATTAATATAAATACATCATTGTGGAACTAGCTACAGCAGACACCACATAGCCTACTGTAGACATCAGCGAGCACGTGGCATGAATATAATGGTTCACATGTCCCAATTTCATCTGGATGCCTCATGAGCAGAATGATTATGTCCTCTTCTATGAGCAGGAAGACCTTTTAGATTATACGTAGTTTTATTTCGTATTTCATTCTATTTGATATTGTGTATATATACGGAATTATTCAAATTCGTCGAAACACTAAGTCCCGACGAATTTTGTTACGCTATGTCCAGTCACAATTTTTTTTTCGAGATATGAAAAATTTTCACCAATACTTTTTGTTGACCTGATTGAGTACAAGAAAATTCTTTGTACACACTTTTCCATATCTAGTTTAGTTTTTGAGATTTTGATGCTTTCATAAAAATAATTACATCATAGTGGAACTACCTACAGCAGACACCACATAGCCTTCTGTAGACATCTGCGAGCACGTGGCATGAATATAATGATTAACATGTAACCCCAATTTCATCTGGATGCCTCATGAGCAGAACGACTATGTTCTCTTCTATGAGCAGGAGGACCTTTTAGCTTATACTTTGTTTTATTTCGTATTTCTTTCTATTTAATATTGTGTATTTATACGGAATTATTCAAATTCGTCGAAACAAAAATATTCGCTAAGTCCCGACGAATTTTTTTACGCAGACTCCAGTAAAATTTTTTTTTTTTCGAGACATGAAGAATATTCACCAATAACTTTTTGGTGACCTGATCGAGTACAAGAAAATTCTTTGTACACACTTTTCCATATCTAGTTTATTTTTTGAGATTTTGATGCTTTCATAAAAATAATTACATCATAGTGGAACTACCTACAGCAGACACCACATAGCCTTCTGTAGACATCTGCGAGCACGTGGCATGAATATAATGATTAACATGTAACCCCAATTTCATATGGTTGCCTCTTGAGCAGAACGACTATGTCTTCTTCTATGAGCAGGAAGACCTTTTAGATTATACTTAGTTTTATTTCGTATTTCTTTACATTTAACATTATACTGTATATATACGGAATTATACAAATTCGTCGAAACAAAAATAGTCGCTAAGTCCCGACGAATTTTTTTACGCCGTGTCACAATTTTTTTTTTCGAGATATGAAAAATTTTCACCAATAACTTTTTGTTGACCTGATCGAGTATAAGAAAATTTTTCGTACACACTTTTCCATCTAGTTTAGTTTTTGAGATTTTGATGCTTCTATTAATATAATTACATCATTGTGGAACTACCTACAGCAGACACCAAATAGCCTTCTGTAGACATCTGCGAGCACGTGGCATGAATATAATGATTAACATGTAACCCCAATTTCATCTGGACGTCTCATGAGCAGGACGACTATGTTCTCTTCTATGACCAGGAATACCTTTAAGAACTACCTACAGCAGACACCACATAGCCTACTGTAGGCATCTGCGAGCACGTGGCATGTTTATAATGATTCACATGTCCCAATTTCATCTGAAAGCCTCACGAGCAGAACGACTATGTCCTCTTCTATGAGCAGGAAGACCTTTTAGATTATATTTGTTAGTTTTATTTCGTATTCCATTTTATTTGATATTGTGTATTTATACGGAATTATTCAAATTCGTCGAAACACCAAGTCCCGACGAATTTTTTTACGACATGTCCAGCCATAATTTTTTTTTTCGAGATATGAAAAATTTTTACCAGTAACTTTTTGTTGACCTGATCGAGTACAAGAAAATTTTGTACACACTTTTCCATATCTAGTTTAGTTTTTGAGATTTTGATGCTTTCATAAAAATAATTACATCATATTTGAACTACCTACAGCAGACACCACATAGCCCACTGTAGGCATCTGCGAGCACGTGGCATGTTTATAATGATTCACATGTCCCAATTTCATCTGAAAGCCTCACGAGCAGAACGACTATGTCCTCTTCTATGAGCAGGAAGTCCTTTTAGATTATACTTAGTTTTATTTCGTATTCCATTCTATTTGATATTGTGTATTTACACGGAATTATTCAAATTCGTCGAAACACCAAGTCCCGACGAATTTTTTTACGCAGACTCCAGTAAATTTTTTTTTTTTCGAGACATGAAGAATATTCACCAATAACTTTTTGTTGACCTGATCGAGTACAAGAAAATTTTTTGTACACACTTTTCCATACCTAGTTTAGTTTTTGAGATTTTGATGGTTCTATTAATATAATTACATCATAGTGGAACTACCTACAGCAGACACCACATAGCCTACTGTAGACATCAGCGAGCACGTGGCATGAATATAATTATTCACATGTCCCAATTTCATCTGGATGCCTCATGAGCAGAATGATTATGTCCTCTTCTATGAGCAGGAAGACCTTTTAGATTATACGTAGTTTTATTTCGTATATCATTCTATTTGATATTGTGTATATATACGGAATTATTCAAATTCGTCGAATTTTTTTACGCCATGTCCAGTCACAATTTTTTTTTCGAGATATGAAAAATTTTCACCAATAACTTTTTGTTGACCTGATTGAGTACAAGAAAATTCTTTGTACACACTTTTCCATATCTAGTTTAGTTTTTGAGATTTTGATGCTTTCATAAAAATAATTACATCATAGTGGAACTACCTACAGCAGACACCACATAGCCTTCAGTAGACATCTGCGAGCCCGTGGCATGAATATAATGATTAACATGTAACCCCAATTTCATCTGGATGCCTCATGAGCAGAACGACTATGTTCTCTTCTATGAGCAGGAGGACCTTTTAGCTTATACTTTGTTTTATTTCGTATTTCTTTTTATTTAATATTGTGTATTTATACGGAATTATTCAAATTCGTCGAAACGAAAATATTCGCTAAGTCCCGACGAATTTTTTTACGCCGTCACAATTTTTTTTTTTCGAGATATGAAAAATTTTCACCAATAAATTTTTGTTGACCTGATGAAACTTTTTCGTACACACTTTTCCATATCTACTTTCGTTTTTGGGATTCTGATGCTTTCATAAAAATAATTACATCATAGTGGAACTACCTACAGCAGAAACCACATAGCCTTCTGTAGACATCTGCGAGCACGTGGCATGAATATAATAATTCACATTTAACCCCAATTTCAAATAGACCAGGAATACCTTTAAGAACTACCTACAGCAGACACCACATAGCCCACTGTAGGCATCTGCGAGCACGTGGCATGAATATAATAATTCACATTTAACCTCAATTTCATCTGGATGCCTCATGAGCAGAACGACTATGTTCTCTTCTATGAGCAGGAGGACCTTTTAGCTTATACTTTGTTTTATTTCGTATTTCTTTCTATTTAATATTGTGTATACGGAATTATTCAAATTCGTCGAAACGAAAATATTCGCTAAGTCACGACGAATTTTTTTACGCAGACTCCAGTAAAAATTTTTTTTTTTTTCGAGACATGAAGAATATTCACCAATAACTTTTTGGTTACCTGATCGAGTACAAGAAAATTCTTTGTACACACTTTTCCATATCTAGTTTATTTTTTGAGATTTTGATGATTTCATAAAAATAATTACATCATAGTGGAACTACCTACAGCAGAAACCACATAGCCTTCTGTAGACATCTGCGAGCACGTGGCATGAATATAATGATTAACATGTAACCCCAATTTCATCTGGATGCCTCATGAGCAGGACGACTATGTTCTCTTCTATGACCAGGAATACCTTTAAGAACTACCTACAGCTGACACCACATAGCCTTCTGTAGACATCTGCGAGCACGTGGCATGAATATAATGATTAACATGTAACCCCAATTTCACCTGGATGCCTCATGAGCAGAACGACTATGTCCTCTTCTATGAGCAGGAAGACCTTTTAGATTATACTTTGTTTTATTTCGTATTTCTTTCCATTAACATTATACTGTATATATACGGAATTATACAAATTCGTCGAAACAAAAATATTCGCTAAATCCCGACGAATTTTTTTACGCCGTCACAATTTTTTTTTTTTCGAGATATGAAAAATTTTCACCAATAAATTTTTGTTGACCTGATCGAGTACAAGAAACTTTTTCGTACACACTTTTCCATATCTACTTTCGTTTTTGGGATTCTGATGCTTTCATAAAAATAATTACATCATAGTGGAACTACCTACAGCTGACACCACATAGACATCTGCGAGCACGCGGAATGAACATGATCACATGTAAACCCAATTTCATCTGGATGCCTCATGAGCAGAACGACTATGTCCTCTTCTATGAGCAGGAAGACCTTTTAGATTATATCTAGTTTTATTTCGTATTCCTTTCTATTTGATATTGTGTATTAATACGGAATTAAACCCAATTTAATCTGGATGCCTCATGAGCAGATTAACTATATTCTCTTCTATGAGCAGGAAGACCTTTCAGATTATACTTTGCTTTATTTCGTATTTCATTTTATTTTACATTATATTACAAGCAGAACGACTATGTTCTCTTCAATTAGCAGGAAGAACTTTTGATTATACTTGGTTTTATTTCGTATTTCTTTCTATTCTACATTATATTGTGTATATATAAGGAATTATTCAAATTCGTCGTAACGAAAATATACGCCAAGTCCCGACCAATTTTTTTTTTCGAGATATGTAAAATTTTCTCCAATAACTTTTTGTTGACCCGATCGAGTACAAGAAAATTCTTTGTACACACTTTCCCGTATCTAGTTTAGTTTTTGAGATTTTGATGCTTCCATAAAAATAATTACATCATTCTGGAACTACCTATAGCAGACACCACATAGCCTACTGTAGACATCTGCGAGCACGTGGCATGAATATAATAATTCACATTTAACCCCAATTTCAAATAGACCAGGAATACCTTTAAGAACTACCTACAGCAGACACCACATAGCCCACTGTAGGCATCTGCGAGCACGTGGCATGAATATAATAATTCACATTTAACCTCAATTTCATCTGGATGCCTCATGAGCAGAACGACTATGTTCTCTTCTATGAGCAGGAGGACCTTTTAGCTTATACTTTGTTTTATTTCGTATTTCTTTCTATTTAATATTGTGTATACGGAATTATTCAAATTCGTCGAAACGAAAATATTCGCTAAGTCCCGACGACTTTTTTTACGCAGACTCCAGTAAAAAATTTTTTTTTTTCGAGACATGAAGAATATTCACCAATAACTTTTTGGTTACCTGATCGAGTACAAGAAAATTCTTTGTACACACTTTTCCATATCTAGTTTATTTTTTGAGATTTTGATGATTTCATAAAAATAATTACATCATAGTGGAACTACCTACAGCAGAAACCACATAGCCTTCTGTAGACATCTGCGAGCACGTGGCATGAATATAATGATTAACATGTAACCCCAATTTCACCTGGATGCCTCATGAGCAGAACGACTATGTCCTCTTCTATGAGCAGGAAGACCTTTTAGATTATACTTTGTTTTATTTCGTATTTCTTTCCATTAACATTATACTGTATATATACGGAATTATACAAATTCGTCGAAACAAAAATATTCGCTAAATCCCGACGAATTTTTTTACGCCGTGTCACAATTTTTTTTTTCGAGATATGAAAAATATTCACCAATAACTTTTTGTTGACCTGATCGAGTACAAGAAAATTTTTTGTACACACTTTTCCATATCTAGTTTAGTTTTTGAGATTTTGATGCTTCTATTAATAAATTACATCATTGTGGAACTACCTACAGCAGACACCACATAGCCTACTGTAGACATCAGCGAGCACGTGGCATGAATATAATGATTCACATGTCCCAATTTCATCTGGATGCCTCATGAGCAGAATGATTATGTCCTCTTCTATGAGCAGGAAGACCTTTTAGATTATACTTAGTTTTATTTCGTATTCCATTCTATTTTATATTGTGTATATATACGGAATTATTCAAATTCGTCGAAACACTAAGTCCCGACGAATTTTTTTACGCCATGTCCAGTCACAATTTTTTTTTCGAGATATGAAAAATTTTCACCAATAACTTTTTATTGACCTGATCGAGTACTAGAAAATTCTCTGTACACACTTTTCCATATCTAGTTTAGTTTTTGAGATTTTGATGCTTTCATAAAAATAATTACATCATAGTGGAACTACCTACAGCAGACACCACATAGCCTTCTGTAGACATCTGCGAGCACGTGGCATGAATATAATGATTAACATGTAACCCCAATTTCATCTGGATGCCTCATGAGCAGAACGACTATGTTCTCTTCTATGAGCAGGAGGACCTTTTAGCTTATACTTTGTTTTATTTCGTATTTCTTTCTATTTAATATTGTGTATTTATACGGAATTATTCAAATTCGTCGAAACAAAAATATTCGCTAAGTCCCGACGAATTTTTTTACGCAGACTCCAGTAAAAAATTTTTTTTTTTCGAGACATGAAGAATATTCACCAATAACTTTTTGGTGACCTGATCGAGTACAAGAAAATTCTTTGTACACACTTTTCCATATCTAGTTTATTTTTTGAGATTTTGATGCTTTCATAAAAATAATTACATCATAGTGGAACTACCTACAGCAGACACCACATAGCCCACTGTAGGCATCTGCGAGCACGTGGCATGTTTATAATGATTCACATGTCCCAATTTCATCTGAAAGCCTCACGAGCAGAACGACTATGTCCTCTTCTATGAGCAGGAAGTCCTTTTAGATTATACTTAGTTTTATTTCGTATTCCATTCTATTTGATATTGTGTATTTACACGGAATTATTCAAATTCGTCGAAACACCAAGTCCCGACGAATTTTTTTACGACATGTCCAGCCACAATTTTTTTTTTCGAGATATGAAAAATTTTTACCAGTAACTTTTTGTTGACCTGATCGAGTACAAGAAAATTTTGTACACACTTTTCCATATCTAGTTTAGTTTTCGAGATTTTGATGCTTTCATAAAAATAATTACATCATATTTGAACTACCTACAGCAGACACCACATAGCCCACTGTAGGCATCTGCGAGCACGTGGCATGTTTATAATGATTCACATGTCCCAATTTCATCTGAAAGCCTCACGAGCAGAACGACTATGTCCTCTTCTATGAGCAGGAAGTCCTTTTAGATTATACTTAGTTTTATTTCGTATTCCATTCTATTTGATATTGTGTATTTACACGAAATTATTCAAATTCGTCGAAACACCAAGTCCCGACGAATTTTTTTACGCAGACTCCAGTAAATTTTTATTTTTTCGAGACATGAAGAATATTCATCAATAACTATTTGTTGACCTGATCGAGTACAAGAAAATTTTTTGTACACACTTTTCCATACCTAGTTTAGTTTTTGAGATTTTGATGGTTCTATTAATATAATTACATCATAGTGGAACTACCTACAGCAGACACCACATAGCCTACTGTAGACATCAGCGAGCACGTGGCATGAATATAATTATTCACATGTCCCAATTTCATCTGGATGCCTCATGAGCAGAATGATTATGTCCTCTTCTATGAGCAGGAAGACCTTTTAGATTATACGTAGTTTTATTTCGTATTTCATTCTATTTGATATTGTGTATATATACGGAATTATTCAAATTCGTCGAAACACTAAGTCCCGACGAATTTTTTTACGCCATGTCCAGTCACAATTTTTTTTTCGAGATATGAAAAATTTTCACCAATAACTTTTTGTTGACCTGATTGAGTACAAGAAAATTCTTTGTACACACTTTTCCATATCTAGTTTAGTTTTTGAGATTTTGATGCTTTCATAAAAATAATTACATCATAGTGGAACTACCTACAGCAGACACCACATAGCCTTCAGTAGACATCTGCGAGCCCGTGGCATGAATATAATGATTAATATGTAACCCCAATTTCATCTGGATGCCTCATGAGCAGAACGACTATGTTCTCTTCTATGAGCAGGAGGACCTTTTAGCTTATACTTTGTTTTATTTCGTATTTCTTTTTATTTAATATTGTGTATTTATACGGAATTATTCAAATTCGTCGAAACGAAAATATTCGCTAAGTCCCGACGAATTTTTTTACGCCGTCACAATTTTTTTTTTTCGAGATATGAAAAATTTTCACCAATAAATTTTTGTTGACCTGATCGAGTACAAGAAACTTTTTCGTACCTACTTTTCCATATCTACTTTCGTTTTTGGGATTCTGATGCTTTCATAAAAATAATTACATCATAGTGGAACTACCTACAGCAGAAACCACATAGCCTTCTGTAGACATCTGCGAGCACGTGGCATGAATATAATAATTCACATTTAACCCCAATTTCAAATAGACCAGGAATACCTTTAAGAACTACCTACAGCAGACACCACATAGCCCACTGTAGGCATCTGCGAGCACGTGGCATGAATATAATAATTCACATTTAACCTCAATTTCATCTGGATGCCTCATGAGCAGAACGACTATGTTCTCTTCTATGAGCAGGAGGACCTTTTAGCTTATACTTTGTTTTATTTCGTATTTCTTTCTATTTAATATTGTGTATACGGAATTATACAAATTCGTCGAAACAAAAATATTCGCTAAATCCCGACGAATTTTTTTACGCCGTCACAATTTTTTTTTTTTCGAGATATGAAAAATTTTCACCAATAAATTTTTGTTGACCTGATCGAGTACAAGAAACTTTTTCGTACACACTTTTCCATATCTACTTTCGTTTTTGGGATTCTGATGCTTTCATAAAAATAATTACATCATAGTGGAACTACCTACAGCTGACACCACATAGACATCTGCGAGCACGCGGAATGAACATGATCACATGTAAACCCAATTTCATCTGGATGCCTCATGAGCAGAACGACTATGTCCTCTTCTATGAGCAGGAAGACCTTTTAGATTATACCTAGTTTTATTTCGTATTCCTTTCTATTTGATATTGTGTATTAATACGGAATTAAACCCAATTTAATCTGGATGCCTCATGAGCAGATTGACTATATTCTCTTCAATGAGCAGGAATACCTTTAAGAACTACCTACAGCTGACACCACATAGCCTTCTGTAGACATCTGCGAGCACGTGGCATGAATATAATGATTAACATGTAACCCCAATTTCACCTGGATGCCTCACGAGCAGAACGACTATGTCCTCTTCTATGAGCAGGAAGACCTTTTAGATTATATTTGTTAGTTTTATTTCGTATTCCATTTTATTTGATATTGTGTATTTATACGGAATTATTCAAATTCGTCGAAACACCAAGTCCCGACGAATTTTTTTACGCCATGTCCAGTCACAATTTTTTTTTTCGATATATGAAAAATTTTCACAAATATTTTTTTGTTGACCTGATCGAGTACAAGAAAATTGTTCGTACACACTTTTCCATATCTACTTTCGTTTTTGGGATACTGATGCTTTCATAAAATTAATTACATCATAGTGGAACTACCTACAGCCGACACCACATAGACATCTGCGAGCACGTGGCATGAATATAATAATTCATATTTAACCACAATTCCATCTGAATGCCTCATGAGCAGAACGACTATGTTCTCTTCTCTGAGCAGGAGGACTTTTTAGATTATACTTAGTTTTATTTCGTATTTCTTTCTATTTAATATTGTGTTTTTATACGGAATTATTTTCACGTCATGTCCGGTCACAATTTTTTTTTTCGAGATATGAAAATTTTTCTCCAATAACTTTTTGTTGACCTGATCGAGTACAAGAAAATTCTTTGTACATATTTTTCCATAATCAGTTTAGTTTTTGAGATTTTGATGCTTCCATAAAAATAATCACATCATTGTGGAACTACCTACAACAGACACCACATAGCCTTCTGTAGACAACTTCGAGCACGTGGCATGAATTTATGATTCACATGTAACCCCAATTTAATCCGGATGCCTCATGAGCAGAGCAGAACGACTATGTTCTCTTTAGGAGCAGGAAGACCTTTCAGATTATACTTTGCTTTATTTCGTATTTCATTCTATTTTACATTATATTACAAGCAGAACGACTATGTTCTCTTCTATGAGGAGGAAGACCTTTTGATTATACTTGGTTTTATTTCGTATTTCTTTCTATTCTACATTATATTGTGTATATATAAGGAATTATGCAAATTCGTCGTAACGAAAATATTCGCCAAGTCCCGACAAATTTTTTTTGTCGAAATATGTAAAATTTTCACCATTAACTTTTTGTTGACCTGATCGAGTACAAGAAAATTCTTTGTACACACTTTTCCATATCTAGTTTAGTTTTTGAGATTTTGACGCTTTTATAAAAATAAATACATCATAGTGGAACTACCTAAAGCAGACACCACATAGCCTACTGTAGGCATCTGCAAGCACGTGGCATGTTTATAATGATTCACATGTCCCAATTTCATCTGAAAGCCTCACGAGCAGAACGACTATGTCCTCTTCTATGAGCAGGAAGTCCTTTTAGATTATACTTAGTTTTATTTCGTATTCCATTCTATTTGATATTGTGTATTTACACGGAATTATTCAAATTCGTCGAAACACCAAGTCCCGACGAACTTTTTTACGACATGTCCAGTCACAATTTTTTTTTTCGAGATATGAAAAATTTTCACCAATAACTTTTTGTTGACCTGATCGAGTACAAGAAAATTTTTCGTACACACTTTTCCATATCTAGTTTAGTTTTTGAGATTTTGATGGTTCTATTAATATAAATACATCATTGTGGAACTACCTACAGCAGACACCACATAGCCTACTATAGACATCAGCGAGCACGTGGCATGAATATAATGATTCACATGTCCCAATTTCATCTGGATGCCTCATGAGCAGGACGACTATGTTCTCTTCTATGACCAGGAATACCTTTAAGAACTACCTACAGCTGACACCACATAGCCTTCTGTAGACATCTGCGAGCACGTGGCATGAATATAATGATTAACATGTAACCCCAATTTCACCTGGATGCCTCATGAGCAGAACGACTATGTCCTCTTCTATGAGCAGGAAGACCTTTTAGATTATACTTTGTTTTATTTCGTATTTCTTTCCATTAACATTATACTGTATATATACGGAATTATACAAATTCGTCGAAACAAAAATATTCGCTAAATCCCGACGAATTTTTTTACGCCGTCACAATTTTTTTTTTTCGAGATATGAAAAATTTTCACCAATAAATTTTTGTTGACCTGATCGAGTACAAGAAACTTTTTCGTACACACTTTTCCATATCTACTTTCGTTTTTGGGATTCTGATGCTTTCATAAAAATAATTACATCATAGTCGAACTACCTACAGCTGACACCACATAGACATCTGCGAGCACGCGGAATGAACATGATCACATGTAAACCCAATTTCATCTGGATGCCTCATGAGCAGAACGACTATGTCCTCTTCTATGAGCAGGAAGACCTTTTAGATTATACCTAGTTTTATTTCGTATTCCTTTCTATTTGATATTGTGTATTAATACGGAATTAAACCCAATTTAATCTGGATGCCTCATGAGCAGATTGACTATATTCTCTTCTATGAGCAGGAAGACCTTTCAGATTATACTTTGCTTTATTTCGTATTTCATTTTATTTTACATTATATTACAAGCAGAACGACTATGTTCTCTTCAATTAGCAGGAAGAACTTTTGATTATACTTGGTTTTAATTCGTATTTCTTTCTATTCTACATTATATTGTGTATATATAAGGAATTATTCAAATTCGTCGTAACGAAAATATACGCCAAGTCCCGACCAATTTTTTTTTTCGAGATATGTAAAATTTTCTCCAATAACTTTTTGTTGACCCGATCGAGTACAAGAAAATTCTTTGTACACACTTTCCCGTATCTAGTTTAGTTTTTGAGATTTTGATGCTTCCATAAAAATAATTACATCATTCTGGAACTACCTATAGCAGACACCACATAGCCTACTGTAGACATCTGCGAGCACGTGGCATGAATATAATAATTCACATTTAACCCCAATTTCAAATAGACCAGGAATACCTTTAAGAACTACCTACAGCAGACACCACATAGCCCACTGTAGGCATCTGCGAGCACGTGGCATGAATATAATAATTCACATTTAACCTCAATTTCATCTGGATGCCTCATGAGCAGAACGACTATGTTCTCTTCTATGAGCAGGAGGACCTTTTAGCTTATACTTTGTTTTATTTCGTATTTCTTTCTATTTAATATTGTGTATACGGAATTATTCAAATTCGTCGAAACGAAAATATTCGCTAAGTCCCGACGAATTTTTTTACGCAGACTCCAGTAAAAATTTTTTTTTTTTTCGAGACATGAAGAATATTCACCAATAACTTTTTGGTTACCTGATCGAGTACAAGAAAATTCTTTGTACACACTTTTCCATATCTAGTTTATTTTTTGAGATTTTGATGATTTCATAAAAATAATTACATCATAGTGGAACTACCTACAGCAGAAACCACATAGCCTTCTGTAGACATCTGCGAGCACGTGGCATGAATATAATGATTAACATGTAACCCCAATTTCATCTGGATGCCTCATGAGCAGGACGACTATGTTCTCTTCTATGACCAGGAATACCTTTAAGAACTACCTACAGCTGACACCACATAGCCTTCTGTAGACATCTGCGAGCACGTGGCATGAATATAATGATTAACATGTAACCCCAATTTCACCTGGATGCCTCATGAGCAGAACGACTATGTCCACTTCTATGAGCAGGAAGACCTTTTAGATTATACTTTGTTTTATTTCGTATTTCTTTCCATTAACATTATACTGTATATATACGGAATTATACAAATTCGTCGAAACAAAAATATTCGCTAAATCCCGACGAATTTTTTTACGCCGTCACAATTTTTTTTTTTTCGAGATATGAAAAATTTTCACCAATAAATTTTTGTTGACCTGATCGAGTACAAGAAACTTTTTCGTACACACTTTTCCATATCTACTTTCGTTTTTGGGATTCTGATGCTTTCATAAAAATAATTACATCATAGTGGAACTACCTACAGCTGACACCACATAGACATCTGCGAGCACGCGGAATGAACATGATCACATGTAAACCCAATTTCATCTGGATGCCTCATGAGCAGAACGACTATGTCCTCTTCTATGAGCAGGAAGACCTTTTAGATTATACCTAGTTTTATTTCGTATTCCTTTCTATTTGATATTGTGTATTAATACGGAATTAAACCCAATTTAATCTGGATGCCTCATGAGCAGATTGACTATATTCTCTTCTATGAGCAGGAAGACCTTTCAGATTATACTTTGCTTTATTTCGTATTTCATTTTATTTTACATTATATTACAAGCAGAACGACTATGTTCTCTTCAATTAGCAGGAAGAACTTTTGATTATACTTGGTTTTATTTCGTATTTCTTTCTATTCTACATTATATTGTGTATATATAAGGAATTATTCAAATTCGTCGTAACGAAAATATACGCCAAGTCCCGACCAATTTTTTTTTTCGAGATATGTAAAATTTTCACCAATAACTTTTTGTTGACCCGATCGAGTACAAGAAAATTCTTTGTACACACTTTCCCGTATCTAGTTTAGTTTTTGAGATTTTGATGCTTCCATAAAAATAATTACATCATTCTGGAACTACCTATAGCAGACACCACATAGCCTACTGTAGACATCTGCGAGCACGTGGCATGAATATAATAATTCACATTTAACCCCAATTTCAAATAGACCAGGAATACCTTTAAGAACTACCTACAGCAGACACCACATAGCCCACTGTAGGCATCTGCGAGCACGTGGCATGAATATAATAATTCACATTTAACCTCAATTTCATCTGGATGCCTCATGAGCAGAACGACTATGTTCTCTTCTATGAGCAGGAGGACCTTTTAGCTTATACTTTGTTTTATTTCGTATTTCTTTCTATTTAATATTGTGTATACGGAATTATTCAAATTCGTCGAAACGAAAATATTCGCTAAGTCCCGACGACTTTTTTTACGCAGACTCCAGTAAAAATTTTTTTTTTTTCGAGACATGAAGAATATTCACCAATAACTTTTTGGTTACCTGATCGAGTACAAGAAAATTCTTTGTACACACTTTTCCATATCTAGTTTATTTTTTGAGATTTTGATGATTTCATAAAAATAATTACATCATAGTGGAACTACCTACAGCAGAAACCAGATAGCCTTCTGTAGACATCTGCGAGCACGTGGATGAATATAATGATTAACATGTAACCCCAATTTCACCTGGATGCCTCATGAGCAGAACGACTATGTCCTCTTCTATGAGCAGGAAGACCTTTTAGATTATACTTTGTTTTATTTCGTATTTCTTTCCATTAACATTATACTGTATATATACGGAATTATACAAATTCGTCGAAACAAAAATATTCGCTAAATCCCGACGAATTTTTTTACGCCGTGTCACAATTTTTTTTTTCGAGATATGAAAAATATTCACCAATAACTTTTTGTTGACCTGATCGAGTACAAGAAAATTTTTTGTACACACTTTTCCATATCTAGTTTAGTTTTTGAGATTTTGATGCTTCTATTAATAAATTACATCATTGTGGAACTACCTAGAGCAGACACCACATAGCCTACTGTAGACATCAGCGAGCACGTGGCATGAATATAATGATTCACATGTCCCAATTTCATCTGGATGCCTCATGAGCAGAATGATTATGTCCTCTTCTATGAGCAGGAAGTCCTTTTAGATTATACTTAGTTTTATTTCGTATTCCATTCTATTTGATATTGTGTATTTACACGGAATTATTCAAATTCGTCGAAACACCAAGTCCCGACGAATTTTTTTACGACATGTCCAGTCACAATTTTTTTTTTCGAAATATGAAAAATTTTTACCAATAACTTTTTGTTGACCTGATCGAGTACAAGAAAATTCTTTGTACACACTTTTCCATATCTAGTTTAGTTTTTGAGATTTTGATGCTTTCATAAAAATAATTACATCATAGTGGAACTACCTACAGCAGACACCACATAGCCTTCTGTAGACATCTGCGAGCACGTGGCTTGAATACAATGATTAACATGTAACCCCAATTTCATCTGGATGCCTCATGAGCAGACCGACTATGTTCTCTTCTATGACCAGGAATACCTTTTAGATTATACTTAGTTTTATTTCGTATTCATTTCTATTTGATATTGTGTATTCATACGGAATTAAACCCAATTTCATCTGGATGCCTCATGAGCAGATCGACTATGTTCTCTTCTATGAGCAGGAAGACCTTCAAGAACTACCTACAGCAGACACCACATAGCCTACTGTAGACATCAGCGAGCACGTGGCATGAATATAATGATTCACATGTAAACCCAATTTCAACTCGATGCCTCATGAGCAGATTGACTATATTCTCTTCTATTAGCAGAAAGACCTTTCAGAGTATACTTAGTTTTATTCCGTATTTCTTTCTATTTTACATTATATTGTGTATATATATACGGAATTATAGAAATTCGTCGAAACACTAAGTCCCGACGAATTTTTTTACGCCATGTCCAGTCACAATTTTTTTTTTCGATATATGAAAAATTTTCACAAATATTTTTTTGTTGACCTGATCGAGTACAAGAAAATTGTTCGTACACACTTTTCCATATCTACTTTCGTTTTTGGGATACTGATGCTTTCATAAAATTAATTACATCATAGTGGAACTACCTACAGCCGACACCACATAGACATCTGCGAGCACGTGGCATGAATATAATAATTCATATTTAACCACAATTCCATCTGAATGCCTCATGAGCAGAACGACTATGTTCTCTTCTCTGAGCAGGAGGACTTTTTAGATTATACTTAGTTTTATTTCGTATTTCTTTCTATTTAATATTGTGTTTTTATACGGAATTATTTTCACGTCATGTCCGGTCACAATTTTTTTTTTCGAGATATGAAAATTTTTCTCCAATAACTTTTTGTTGACCTGATCGAGTACAAGAAAATTCTTTGTACATATTTTTCCATAATCAGTTTAGTTTTTGAGATTTTGATGCTTCCATAAAAATAATCACATCATTGTGGAACTACCTACAACAGACACCACATAGCCTTCTGTAGACAACTTCGAGCACGTGGCATGAATTTAATGATTCACATGTAACCCCAATTTCATCCGGATGCCTCATGAGCAGAGCAGAACGACTATGTTCTCTTTAGGAGCAGGAAGACCTTTCAGATTATACTTTGCTTTATTTCGTATTTCATTCTATTTTACATTATATTACAAGCAGAACGACTATGTTCTCTTCTATGAGGAGGAAGACCTTTTGATTATACTTGGTTTTATTTCGTATTTCTTTCTATTCTACATTATATTGTGTATATATAAGGAATTATGCAAATTCGTCAAAACGAAAATATTCGCCAAGTCCCGACAAATTTTTTTTGTCGAAATATGTAAAATTTTCACCATTAACTTTTTGTTGACCTGATCGAGTACAAGAAAATTCTTTGTACACACTTTTCCATATCTAGTTTAGTTTTTGAGATTTTGATGCTTTTATAAAAATAAATACATCATAGTGGAACTACCTACAGCAGACACCACATAGCCTACTGTAGGCATCTGCAAGCACGTGGCATGTTTATAATGATTCACATGTCCCAATTTCATCTGAAAGCCTCACGAGCAGAACGACTATGTCCTCTTCTATGAGCAGGAAGTCCTTTTAGATTATACTTAGTTTTATTTCGTATTCCATTCTATTTGATATTGTGTATTTACACAGAATTATTCAAATTCGTCGAAACACCAAGTCCCGACGAACTTTTTTACATGTCCAGTCACAATTTTTTTTTTCGAGATATGAAAAATTTTCACCAATAACTTTTTGTTGACCTGATCGAGTACAAGAAAATTTTTCGTACACACTTTTCCATATCTAGTTTAGTTTTTGAGATTTTGATGGTTCTATTAATATAAATACATCATTGTGGAACTACCTACAGCAGACACCACATAGCCTACTGTAGACATCAGCGAGCACGTGGCATGAATATAATGGTTCACATGTCCCAATTTCATCTGGATGCCTCATGAGCAGAATGATTATGTCCTCTTCTATGAGCAGGAAGACCTTTTAGATTATACGTAGTTTTATTTCGTATTTCATTCTATTTGATATTGTGTATATATACGGAATTATTCAAATTCGTCGAAACACTAAGTCCCGACGAATTTTGTTACGCTATGTCCAGTCACAATTTTTTTTTCGAGATATGAAAAATTTTCACCAATACTTTTTGTTGACCTGATTGAGTACAAGAAAATTCTTTGTACACACTTTTCCATATCTAGTTTAGTTTTTGAGATTTTGATGCTTTCATAAAAATAATTACATCATAGTGGAACTACCTACAGCAGACACCACATAGCCTTCTGTAGACATCTGCGAGCACGTGGCATGAATATAATGATTAACATGTAACCCCAATTTCATCTGGATGCCTCATGAGCAGAACGACTATGTTCTCTTCTATGAGCAGGAGGACCTTTTAGCTTATACTTTGTTTTATTTCGTATTTCTTTCTATTTAATATTGTGTATTTATACGGAATTATTCAAATTCGTCGAAACAAAAATATTCGCTAAGTCCCGACGAATTTTTTTACGCAGACTCCAGTAAAATTTTTTTTTTTTCGAGACATGAAGAATATTCACCAATAACTTTTTGGTGACCTGATCGAGTACAAGAAAATTCTTTGTACACACTTTTCCATATCTAGTTTATTTTTTGAGATTTTGATGCTTTCATAAAAATAATTACATCATAGTGGAACTACCTACAGCAGACACCACATAGCCTTCTGTAGACATCTGCGAGCACGTGGCATGAATATAATGATTAACATGTAACCCCAATTTCACCTGGATGCCTCATGAGCAGAACGACTATGTCCTCTTCTATGAGCAGGAAGACCTTTTAGATTATACTTTGTTTTATTTCGTATTTCTTTCCATTAACATTATACTGTATATATACGGAATTATACAAATTCGTCGAAACAAAAATATTCGCTAAATCCCGACGAATTTTTTTACGCCGTGTCACAATTTTTTTTTTCGAGATATGAAAAATATTCACCAATAACTTTTTGTTGACCTGATCGAGTACAAGAAAATTTTTTGTACACACTTTTCCATATCTAGTTTAGTTTTTGAGATTTTGATGCTTCTATTAATAAATTACATCATTGTGGAACTACCTACAGCAGACACCACATAGCCTACTGTAGACATCAGCGAGCACGTGGCATGAATATAATGATTCACATGTCCCAATTTCATCTGGATGCCTCATGAGCAGAATGATTATGTCCTCTTCTATGAGCAGGAAGACCTTTTAGATTATACTTAGTTTTATTTCGTATTCCATTCTATTTTATATTGTGTATATATACGGAATTATTCAAATTCGTCGAAACACTAAGTCCCGACGAATTTTTTTACGCCATGTCCAGTCACAATTTTTTTTTCGAGATATGAAAAATTTTCACCAATAACTTTTTATTGACCTGATCGAGTACTAGAAAATTCTCTGTACACACTTTTCCATATCTAGTTTAGTTTTTGAGATTTTGATGCTTTCATAAAAATAATTACATCATAGTGGAACTACCTACAGCAGACACCACATAGCCTTCTGTAGACATCTGCGAGCACGTGGCATGAATATAATGATTAACATGTAACCCCAATTTCATCTGGATGCCTCATGAGCAGAACGACTATGTTCTCTTCTATGAGCAGGAGGACCTTTTAGCTTATACTTTGTTTTATTTCGTATTTCTTTCTATTTAATATTGTGTATTTATACGGAATTATTCAAATTCGTCGAAACAAAAATATTCGCTAAGTCCCGACGAATTTTTTTACGCAGACTCCAGTAAAAAATTTTTTTTTTTCGAGACATGAAGAATATTCACCAATAACTTTTTGGTGACCTGATCGAGTACAAGAAAATTCTTTGTACACACTTTTCCATATCTAGTTTATTTTTTGAGATTTTGATGCTTTCATAAAAATAATTACATCATAGTGGAACTACCTACAGCAGACACCACATAGCCCACTGTAGGCATCTGCGAGCACGTGGCATGTTTATAATGATTCACATGTCCCAATTTCATCTGAAAGCCTCACGAGCAGAACGACTATGTCCTCTTCTATGAGCAGGAAGTCCTTTTAGATTATACTTAGTTTTATTTCGTATTCCATTCTATTTGATATTGTGTATTTACACGGAATTATTCAAATTCGTCGAAACACCAAGTCCCGACGAATTTTTTTACGACATGTCCAGCCACAATTTTTTTTTTCGAGATATGAAAAATTTTTACCAGTAACTTTTTGTTGACCTGATCGAGTACAAGAAAATTTTGTACACACTTTTCCATATCTAGTTTAGTTTTCGAGATTTTGATGCTTTCATAAAAATAATTACATCATATTTGAACTACCTACAGCAGACACCACATAGCCCACTGTAGGCATCTGCGAGCACGTGGCATGTTTATAATGATTCACATGTCCCAATTTCATCTGAAAGCCTCACGAGCAGAACGACTATGTCCTCTTCTATGAGCAGGAAGTCCTTTTAGATTATACTTAGTTTTATTTCGTATTCCATTCTATTTGATATTGTGTATTTACACGAAATTATTCAAATTCGTCGAAACACCAAGTCCCGACGAATTTTTTTACGCAGACTCCAGTAAATTTTTATTTTTTCGAGACATGAAGAATATTCATCAATAACTTTTTGTTGACCTGATCGAGTACAAGAAAATTTTTTGTACACACTTTTCCATACCTAGTTTAGTTTTTGAGATTTTGATGGTTCTATTAATATAATTACATCATAGTGGAACTACCTACAGCAGACACCACATAGCCTACTGTAGACATCAGCGAGCACGTGGCATGAATATAATTATTCACATGTCCCAATTTCATCTGGATGCCTCATGAGCAGAATGATTATGTCCTCTTCTATGAGCAGGAAGACCTTTTAGATTATACGTAGTTTTATTTCGTATTTCATTCTATTTGATATTGTGTATATATACGGAATTATTCAAATTCGTCGAAACACTAAGTCCCGACGAATTTTTTTACGCCATGTCCAGTCACAATTTTTTTTTCGAGATATGAAAAATTTTCACCAATAACTTTTTGTTGACCTGATTGAGTACAAGAAAATTCTTTGTACACACTTTTCCATATCTAGTTTAGTTTTTGAGATTTTGATGCTTTCATAAAAATAATTACATCATAGTGGAACTACCTACAGCAGACACCACATAGCCTTCAGTAGACATCTGCGAGCCCGTGGCATGAATATAATGATTAATATGTAACCCCAATTTCATCTGGATGCCTCATGAGCAGAACGACTATGTTCTCTTCTATGAGCAGGAGGACCTTTTAGCTTATACTTTGTTTTATTTCGTATTTCTTTTTATTTAATATTGTGTATTTATACGGAATTATTCAAATTCGTCGAAACGAAAATATTCGCTAAGTCCCGACGAATTTTTTTACGCCGTCACAATTTTTTTTTTTCGAGATATGAAAAATTTCCACCAATAAATTTTTGTTGACCTGATCGAGTACAAGAAACTTTTTCGTACCTACTTTTCCATATCTACTTTCGTTTTTGGGATTCTGATGCTTTCATAAAAATAATTACATCATAGTGGAACTACCTACAGCAGAAACCACATAGCCTTCTGTAGACATCTGCGAGCACGTGGCATGAATATAATAATTCACATTTAACCCCAATTTCAAATAGACCAGGAATACCTTTAAGAACTACCTACAGCAGACACCACATAGCCCACTGTAGGCATCTGCGAGCACGTGGCATGAATATAATAATTCACATTTAACCTCAATTTCATCTGGATGCCTCATGAGCAGAACGACTATGTTCTCTTCTATGAGCAGGAGGACCTTTTAGCTTATACTTTGTTTTATTTCGTATTTCTTTCTATTTAATATTGTGTATACGGAATTATACAAATTCGTCGAAACAAAAATATTCGCTAAATCCCGACGAATTTTTTTACGCCGTCACAATTTTTTTTTTTTCGAGATATGAAAAATTTTCACCAATAAATTTTTGTTGACCTGATCGAGTACAAGAAACTTTTTCGTACACACTTTTCCATATCTACTTTCGTTTTTGGGATTCTGATGCTTTCATAAAAATAATTACATCATAGTGGAACTACCTACAGCTGACACCACATAGACATCTGCGAGCACGCGGAATGAACATGATCACATGTAAACCCAATTTCATCTGGATGCCTCATGAGCAGAACGACTATGTCCTCTTCTATGAGCAGGAAGACCTTTTAGATTATACCTAGTTTTATTTCGTATTCCTTTCTATTTGATATTGTGTATTAATACGGAATTAAACCCAATTTAATCTGGATGCCTCATGAGCAGATTGACTATATTCTCTTCAATGAGCAGGAATACCTTTAAGAACTACCTACAGCTGACACCACATAGCCTTCTGTAGACATCTGCGAGCACGTGGCATGAATATAATGATTAACATGTAACCCCAATTTCACCTGGATGCCTCACGAGCAGAACGACTATGTCCTCTTCTATGAGCAGGAAGACCTTTTAGATTATATTTGTTAGTTTTATTTCGTATTCCATTTTATTTGATATTGTGTATTTATACGGAATTATTCAAATTCGTCGAAACACCAAGTCCCGACGAATTTTTTTACGCCATGTCCAGTCACAATTTTTTTTTTCGATATATGAAAAATTTTCACAAATATTTTTTTGTTGACCTGATCGAGTACAAGAAAATTGTTCGTACACACTTTTCCATATCTACTTTCGTTTTTGGGATACTGATGCTTTCATAAAATTAATTACATCATAGTGGAACTACCTACAGCCGACACCACATAGACATCTGCGAGCACGTGGCATGAATATAATAATTCATATTTAACCACAATTCCATCTGAATGCCTCATGAGCAGAACGACTATGTTCTCTTCTCTGAGCAGGAGGACTTTTTAGATTATACTTAGTTTTATTTCGTATTTCTTTCTATTTAATATTGTGTTTTTATACGGAATTATTTTCACGTCATGTCCGGTCACAATTTTTTTTTTCGAGATATGAAAATTTTTCTCCAATAACTTTTTGTTGACCTGATCGAGTACAAGAAAATTCTTTGTACATATTTTTCCATAATCAGTTTAGTTTTTGAGATTTTGATGCTTCCATAAAAATAATCACATCATTGTGGAACTACCTACAACAGACACCACATAGCCTTCTGTAGACAACTTCGAGCACGTGGCATGAATTTATGATTCACATGTAACCCCAATTTAATCCGGATGCCTCATGAGCAGAGCAGAACGACTATGTTCTCTTTAGGAGCAGGAAGACCTTTCAGATTATACTTTGCTTTATTTCGTATTTCATTCTATTTTACATTATATTACAAGCAGAACGACTATGTTCTCTTCTATGAGGAGGAAGACCTTTTGATTATACTTGGTTTTATTTCGTATTTCTTTCTATTCTACATTATATTGTGTATATATAAGGAATTATGCAAATTCGTCGTAACGAAAATATTCGCCAAGTCCCGACAAATTTTTTTTGTCGAAATATGTAAAATTTTCACCATTAACTTTTTGTTGACCTGATCGAGTACAAGAAAATTCTTTGTACACACTTTTCCATATCTAGTTTAGTTTTTGAGATTTTGACGCTTTTATAAAAATAAATACATCATAGTGGAACTACCTAAAGCAGACACCACATAGCCTACTGTAGGCATCTGCAAGCACGTGGCATGTTTATAATGATTCACATGTCCCAATTTCATCTGAAAGCCTCACGAGCAGAACGACTATGTCCTCTTCTATGAGCAGGAAGTCCTTTTAGATTATACTTAGTTTTATTTCGTATTCCATTCTATTTGATATTGTGTATTTACACGGAATTATTCAAATTCGTCGAAACACCAAGTCCCGACGAACTTTTTTACGACATGTCCAGTCACAATTTTTTTTTTCGAGATATGAAAAATTTTCACCAATAACTTTTTGTTGACCTGATCGAGTACAAGAAAATTTTTCGTACACACTTTTCCATATCTAGTTTAGTTTTTGAGATTTTGATGGTTCTATTAATATAAATACATCATTGTGGAACTACCTACAGCAGACACCACATAGCCTACTATAGACATCAGCGAGCACGTGGCATGAATATAATGATTCACATGTCCCAATTTCATCTGGATGCCTCATGAGCAGGACGACTATGTTCTCTTCTATGACCAGGAATACCTTTAAGAACTACCTACAGCTGACACCACATAGCCTTCTGTAGACATCTGCGAGCACGTGGCATGAATATAATGATTAACATGTAACCCCAATTTCACCTGGATGCCTCATGAGCAGAACGACTATGTCCTCTTCTATGAGCAGGAAGACCTTTTAGATTATACTTTGTTTTATTTCGTATTTCTTTCCATTAACATTATACTGTATATATACGGAATTATACAAATTCGTCGAAACAAAAATATTCGCTAAATCCCGACGAATTTTTTTACGCCGTCACAATTTTTTTTTTTCGAGATATGAAAAATTTTCACCAATAAATTTTTGTTGACCTGATCGAGTACAAGAAACTTTTTCGTACACACTTTTCCATATCTACTTTCGTTTTTGGGATTCTGATGCTTTCATAAAAATAATTACATCATAGTCGAACTACCTACAGCTGACACCACATAGACATCTGCGAGCACGCGGAATGAACATGATCACATGTAAACCCAATTTCATCTGGATGCCTCATGAGCAGAACGACTATGTCCTCTTCTATGAGCAGGAAGACCTTTTAGATTATACCTAGTTTTATTTCGTATTCCTTTCTATTTGATATTGTGTATTAATACGGAATTAAACCCAATTTAATCTGGATGCCTCATGAGCAGATTGACTATATTCTCTTCTATGAGCAGGAAGACCTTTCAGATTATACTTTGCTTTATTTCGTATTTCATTTTATTTTACATTATATTACAAGCAGAACGACTATGTTCTCTTCAATTAGCAGGAAGAACTTTTGATTATACTTGGTTTTAATTCGTATTTCTTTCTATTCTACATTATATTGTGTATATATAAGGAATTATTCAAATTCGTCGTAACGAAAATATACGCCAAGTCCCGACCAATTTTTTTTTTCGAGATATGTAAAATTTTCTCCAATAACTTTTTGTTGACCCGATCGAGTACAAGAAAATTCTTTGTACACACTTTCCCGTATCTAGTTTAGTTTTTGAGATTTTGATGCTTCCATAAAAATAATTACATCATTCTGCAACTACCTATAGCAGACACCACATAGCCTACTGTAGACATCTGCGAGCACGTGGCATGAATATAATAATTCACATTTAACCCCAATTTCAAATAGACCAGGAATACCTTTAAGAACTACCTACAGCAGACACCACATAGCCCACTGTAGGCATCTGCGAGCACGTGGCATGAATATAATAATTCACATTTAACCTCAATTTCATCTGGATGCCTCATGAGCAGAACGACTATGTTCTCTTCTATGAGCAGGAGGACCTTTTAGCTTATACTTTGTTTCATTTCGTATTTCTTTCTATTTAATATTGTGTATACGGAATTATTCAAATTCGTCGAAACGAAAATATTCGCTAAGTCCCGACGACTTTTTTTACGCAGACTCCAGTAAAAAATTTTTTATTTTCGAGACATGAAGAATATTCACCAATAACTTTTTGGTTACCTGATCGAGTACAAGAAAATTCTTTGTACACACTTTTCCATATCTAGTTTATTTTTTGAGATTTTGATGATTTCATAAAAATAATTACATCATAGTGGAACTACCTACAGCAGAAACCACATAGCCTTCTGTAGACATCTGCGAGCACGTGGCATGAATATAATGATTAACATGTAACCCCAATTTCACCTGGATGCCTCATGAGCAGAACGACTATGTCCTCTTCTATGAGCAGGAAGACCTTTTAGATTATACTTTGTTTTATTTCGTATTTCTTTCCATTAACATTATACTGTATATATACGGAATTATACAAATTCGTCGAAACAAAAATATTCGCTAAATCCCGACGAATTTTTTTACGCCGTGTCACAATTTTTTTTTTCGAGATATGAAAAATATTCACCAATAACTTTTTGTTGACCTGATCGAGTACAAGAAAATTTTTTGTACACACTTTTCCATATCTAGTTTAGTTTTTGAGATTTTGATGCTTCTATTAATAAATTACATCATTGTGGATGTGGAACTACCTACAGCAGACACCACATAGCCTACTGTAGACATCAGCGAGCACGTGGCATGAATATAATGATTCACATGTCCCAATTTCATCTGGATGCCTCATGAGCAGAATGATTATGTCCTCTTCTATGAGCAGGAAGTCCTTTTAGATTATACTTAGTTTTATTTCGTATTCCATTCTATTTGATATTGTGTATTTACACGGAATTATTCAAATTCGTCGAAACACCAAGTCCCGACGAATTTTTTTACATGTCCAGTCACAATTTTTTTTTTCGAGATATGAAAAATTTTTACCAATAACTTTTTGTTGACCTGATCGAGTACAAGAAAATTCTTTGTACACACTTTTCCATATCTAGTTTAGTTTTTGAGATTTTGATGCTTTCATAAAAATAATTACATCATAGTGGAACTACCTACAGCAGACACCACATAGCCTTCTGTAGACATCTGCGAGCACGTGGCTTGAATACAATGATTAACATGTAACCCCAATTTCATCTGGATGCCTCATGAGCAGAACGACTATGTTCTCTTCTATGACCAGGAATACCTTTTAGATTATACTTAGTTTTATTTCGTATTCATTTCTATTTGATATTGTGTATTCATACGGAATTAAACCCAATTTCATCTGGATGCCTCATGAGCAGATCGACTATGTTCTCTTCTATGAGCAGGAAGACCTTCAAGAACTACCTACAGCAGACACCACATAGCCTACTGTAGACATCAGCGAGCACGTGGCATGAATATAATGATTAACATGTAAACCCAATTTCAACTCGATGCCTCATGAGCAGATTGACTATATTCTCTTCTATTAGCAGAAAGACCTTTCAGAGTATACTTAGTTTTATTCCGTATTTCTTTCTATTTTACATTATATTGTGTATATATATACGGAATTATACAAATTCGTCGAAACACTAAGTCCCGACGAATTTTTTTACGCCATGTCCAGTCACAATTTTTTTTTTCGATATATGAAAAATTTTCACAAATATTTTTTTGTTGACCTGATCGAGTACAAGAAAATTGTTCGTACACACTTTTCCATATCTACTTTCGTTTTTGGGATACTGATGCTTTCATAAAATTAATTACATCATAGTGGAACTACCTACAGCCGACACCACATAGACATCTGCGAGCACGTGGCATGAATATCATAATTCATATTTAACCACAATTCCATCTGAATGCCTCATGAGCAGAACGACTATGTTCTCTTCTCTGAGCAGGAGGACTTTTTAGATTATACTTAGTTTTATTTCGTATTTCTTTCTATTTAATATTGTGTTTTTATACGGAATTATTTTCACGTCATGTCCAGTCACAATTTTTTTTTTCGAGATATGAAAATTTTTCTCCAATAACTTTTTGTTCGAGTACAAGAAAATTCTTTGTACATATTTTTCCATAATCAGTTTAGTTTTTGAGATTTTGATGCTTCCATAAAAATAATCACATCATTGTGGAACTACCTACAACAGACACCACATAGCCTTCTGTAGACAACTTCGAGCACGTGGCATGAATTTAATGATTCACATGTCCCAATTTCATCTGAAAGCCTCACGAGCAGAACGACTATGTCCTCTTCTATGAGCAGGAAGTCCTTTTAGATTATACTTAGTTTTATTTCGTATTCCATTCTATTTGATATTGTGTATTTACACGGAATTATTCAAATTCGTCGAAACACCAAGTCCCGACGAACTTTTTTACGACATGTCCAGTCACAATTTTTTTTTTCGAGATATGAAAAATTTTCACCAATAACTTTTTGTTGACCTGATCGAGTACAAGAAAATTTTTCGTACACACTTTTCCATATCTAGTTTAGTTTTTGAGATTTTGATGGTTCTATTAATATAAATACATCATTGTGGAACTACCTACAGCAGACACCACATAGCCTACTGTAGACATCAGCGAGCACGTGGCATGAATATAATGATTAACATGTAACCCCAATTTCATCTGGATGCCTCATGAGCAGAACGACTATGTTCTCTTCTATGAGCAGGAGGACCTTTTAGCTTATACTTTGTTTTATTTCGTATTTCTTTCTATTTAATATTGTGTATTTATACGGAATTATTCAAATTCGTCGAAACAAAAATATTCGCTAAGTCCCGACGAATTTTTTTACGCAGACTCCAGTAAAAAATTTTTTTTTTCGAGACATGAAGAATATTCACCAATAACTTTTTGGTGACCTGATCGAGTACAAGAAAATTCTTTGTACACACTTTTCCATATCTAGTTTATTTTTTGAGATTTTGATGCTTTCATAAAAATAATTACATCATAGTGGAACTACCTACAGCAGAAACCACATAGCCTTCTGTAGACATCTGCGAGCACGTGGCATGAATATAATGATTAACATGTAACCCCAATTTCATCTGGATGCCTCATGAGCAGGACGACTATGCTCTCTTCTATGACCAGGAATACCTTTAAGAACTACCTACAGCAGACACCACATAGCCTCCTGTAGATATCTGCGAGCACGTGGCATGAATATAATGATTAACATGTAACCCCAATTTCATATGGTTGCCTCTTGAGCAGAACGACTATGTCCTCTTCTATGAGCAGGAAGACCTTTTAGATTATACTTAGTTTTATTTCGTATTTCTTTACATTTAACATTATACTGTATATATACGGAATTATACAAATTCGTCGAAACAAAAATAGTCGCTAAGTCCCGACGAATTTTTTTACGCCGTGTCACAATTTTTTTTTTCGAGATATGAAAAATTTTCACCAATAACTTTTTGTTGACCTGATCGAGTATAAGAAAATTTTTCGTACACACTTTTCCATCTAGTTTAGTTTTTGAGATTTTGATGCTTCTATTAATATAATTACATCATTGTGGAACTACCTACAGCAGACACCAAATAGCCTTCTGTAGACATCTGCGAGCACGTGGCATGAATATAATGATTAACATGTAACCCCAATTTCATCTGGACGCCTCATGAGTAGGACGACTATGTTCTCTTCTATGACCAGGAATACCTTTAAGAACTACCTACAGCAGACACCACATAGCCTACTGTAGGCATCTGCGAGCACGTGGCATGTTTATAATGATTCACATGTCCCAATTTCATCTGAAAGCCTCACGAGCAGAACGACTATGTCCTCTTCTATGAGCAGGAAGACCTTTTAGATTATATTTGTTAGTTTTATTTCGTATTCCATTTTATTTGATATTGTGTATTTATACGGAATTATTCAAATTCGTCGAAACACCAAGTCCCGACGAATTTTTTTACGCCATGTCCAGTCACAATTTTTTTTTTCGATATATGAAAAATTTTCACAAATATTTTTTTGTTGACCTGATCGAGTACAAGAAAATTGTTCGTACACACTTTTCCATATCTACTTTCGTTTTTGGGATACTGATGCTTTCATAAAATTAATTACATCATAGTGGAACTACCTACAGCCGACACCACATAGACATCTGCGAGCACGTGGCATGAATATAATAATTCATATTTAACCACAATTCCATCTGAATGCCTCATGAGCAGAACGACTATGTTCTCTTCTCTGAGCAGGAGGACTTTTTAGATTATACTTAGTTTTATTTCGTATTTCTTTCTATTTAATATTGTGTTTTTATACGGAATTATTTTCACGTCATGTCCGGTCACAATTTTTTTTTTCGAGATATGAAAATTTTTCTCCAATAACTTTTTGTTGACCTGATCGAGTACAAGAAAATTCTTTGTACATATTTTTCCATAATCAGTTTAGTTTTTGAGATTTTGATGCTTCCATAAAAATAATCACATCATTGTGGAACTACCTACAACAGACACCACATAGCCTTCTGTAGACAACTTCGAGCACGTGGCATGAATTTAATGATTCACATGTAACCCCAATTTCATCCGGATGCCTCATGAGCAGAGCAGAACGACTATGTTCTCTTTAGGAGCAGGAAGACCTTTCAGATTATACTTTGCTTTATTTCGTATTTCATTCTATTTTACATTATATTACAAGCAGAACGACTATGTTCTCTTCTATGAGGAGGAAGACCTTTTGATTATACTTGGTTTTATTTCGTATTTCTTTCTATTCTACATTATATTGTGTATATATAAGGAATTATGCAAATTCGTCGTAACGAAAATATTCGCCAAGTCCCGACAAATTTTTTTTGTCGAAATATGTAAAATTTTCACCATTAACTTTTTGTTGACCTGATCGAGTACAAGAAAATTCTTTGTACACACTTTTCCATATCTAGTTTAGTTTTTGAGATTTTGATGCTTTTATAAAAATAAATACATCATAGTGGAACTACCTACAGCAGACACCACATAGCCTACTGTAGGCATCTGCAAGCACGTGGCATGTTTATAATGATTCACATGTCCCAATTTCATCTGAAAGCCTCACGAGCAGAACGACTATGTCCTCTTCTATGAGCAGGAAGTCCTTTTAGATTATACTTAGTTTTATTTCGTATTCCATTCTATTTGATATTGTGTATTTACACGGAATTATTCAAATTCGTCGAAACACCAAGTCCCGACGAACTTTTTTACGACATGTCCAGTCACAATTTTTTTTTTCGAGATATGAAAAATTTTCACCAATAACTTTTTGTTGACCTGATCGAGTACAAGAAAATTTTTCGTACACACTTTTCCATATCTAGTTTAGTTTTTGAGATTTTGATGGTTCTATTAATATAAATACATCATTGTGGAACTACCTACAGCAGACACCACATAGCCTACTGTAGACATCAGCGAGCACGTGGCATGAATATAATGATTCACATGTCCCAATTTCATCTGGATGCCTCATGAGCAGAATGATTATGTCCTCTTCTATGAGCAGGAAGTCCTTTTAGATTATACTTAGTTTTATTTCGTATTCCATTCTATTTGATATTGTGTATTTACACGGAATTATTCAAATTCGTCGAAACACCAAGTCCCGACGAATTTTTTTACATGTCCAGTCACAATTTTTTTTTTCGAGATATGAAAAATTTTTACCAATAACTTTTTGTTGACCTGATCGAGTACAAGAAAATTCTTTGTACACACTTTTCCATATCTAGTTTAGTTTTTGAGATTTTGATGCTTTCATAAAAATAATTACATCATAGTGGAACTACCTACAGCAGACAACACATAGCCTTCTGTAGACATCTGCGAGCACGTGGCTTGAATACAATGATTAACATGTAACCCCAATTTCATCTGGATGCCTCATGAGCAGAACGACTATGTTCTCTTCTATGACCAGGAATACCTTTTAGATTATACTTAGTTTTATTTCGTATTCATTTCTATTTGATATTGTGTATTCATACGGAATTAAACCCAATTTCATCTGGATGCCTCATGAGCAGATCGACTATGTTCTCTTCTATGAGCAGGAAGACCTTCAAGAACTACCTACAGCAGACACCACATAGCCTACTGTAGACATCAGCGAGCACGTGGCATGAATATAATGATTAACATGTAAACCCAATTTCAACTCGATGCCTCATGAGCAGATTGACTATATTCTCTTCTATTAGCAGAAAGACCTTTCAGAGTATACTTAGTTTTATTCCGTATTTCTTTCTATTTTACATTATATTGTGTATATATATACGGAATTATACAAATTCGTCGAAACACTAAGTCCCGACGAATTTTTTTACGCCATGTCCAGTCACAATTTTTTTTTTCGATATATGAAAAATTTTCACAAATATTTTTTTGTTGACCTGATCGAGTACAAGAAAATTGTTCGTACACACTTTTCCATATCTACTTTCGTTTTTGGGATACTGATGCTTTCATAAAATTAATTACATCATAGTGGAACTACCTACAGCCGACACCACATAGACATCTGCGAGCACGTGGCATGAATATCATAATTCATATTTAACCACAATTCCATCTGAATGCCTCATGAGCAGAACGACTATGTTCTCTTCTCTGAGCAGGAGGACTTTTTAGATTATACTTAGTTTTATTTCGTATTTCTTTCTATTTAATATTGTGTTTTTATACGGAATTATTTTCACGTCATGTCCAGTCACAATTTTTTTTTTCGAGATATGAAAATTTTTCTCCAATAACTTTTTGTTCGAGTACAAGAAAATTCTTTGTACATATTTTTCCATAATCAGTTTAGTTTTTGAGATTTTGATGCTTCCATAAAAATAATCACATCATTGTGGAACTACCTACAACAGACACCACATAGCCTTCTGTAGACAACTTCGAGCACGTGGCATGAATTTAATGATTCACATGTCCCAATTTCATCTGAAAGCCTCACGAGCAGAACGACTATGTCCTCTTCTATGAGCAGGAAGTCCTTTTAGATTATACTTAGTTTTATTTCGTATTCCATTCTATTTGATATTGTGTATTTACACGGAATTATTCAAATTCGTCGAAACACCAAGTCCCGACGAACTTTTTTACGACATGTCCAGTCACAATTTTTTTTTTCGAGATATGAAAAATTTTCACCAATAACTTTTTGTTGACCTGATCGAGTACAAGAAAATTTTTCGTACACACTTTTCCATATCTAGTTTAGTTTTTGAGATTTTGATGGTTCTATTAATATAAATACATCATTGTGGAACTACCTACAGCAGACACCACATAGCCTACTGTAGACATCAGCGAGCACGTGGCATGAATATAATGATTCACATGTCCCAATTTCATCTGGATGCCTCATGAGCAGAATGATTATGTCCTCTTCTATGAGCAGGAAGACCTTTTAGATTATACGTAGTTTTATTTCGTATTTCATTCTATTTGTAATTGTGTATATATACGGAATTATTCAAATTCGTCGAAACACTAAGTCCCGACGAATTTTGTTACGCTATGTCCAGTCACAATTTTTTTTTCGAGATATGAAAAATTTTCACCAATACTTTTTGTTGACCTGATTGAGTACAAGAAAATTCTTTGTACACACTTTTCCATATCTAGTTTAGTTTTTGAGATTTTGATGCTTTCATAAAAATAATTACATCATAGTGGAACTACCTACAGCAGACACCACATAGCCTTCTGTAGACATCTGCGAGCACGTGGCATGAATATAATGATTAACATGTAACCCCAATTTCATCTGGATGCCTCATGAGCAGAACGACTATGTTCTCTTCTATGAGCAGGAGGACCTTTTAGCTTATACTTTGTTTTATTTCGTATTTCTTTCTATTTAATATTGTGTATTTATACGGAATTATTCAAATTCGTCGAAACAAAAATATTCGCTAAGTCCCGACGAATTTTTTTACGCAGACTCCAGTAAAAATTTTTTTTTTTCGAGACATGAAGAATATTCACCAATAACTTTTTGGTGACCTGATCGAGTACAAGAAAATTCTTTGTACACACTTTTCCATATCTAGTTTATTTTTTGAGATTTTGATGCTTTCATAAAAATAATTACATCATAGTGGAACTACCTACAGCAGAAACCACATAGCCTTCTGTAGACATTTGCGAGCACGTGGCATGAATATAATGATTAACATGTAACCCCAATTTCATCTGGATGCCTCATGAGCAGGACGACTATGCTCTCTTCTATGACCAGGAATACCTTTAAGAACTACCTACAGCAGACACCACATAGCCTCCTGTAGATATCTGCGAGCACGTGGCATGAATATAATGATTAACATGTAACCCCAATTTCATATGGTTGCCTCTTGAGCAGAACGACTATGTCCTCTTCTATGAGCAGGAAGACCTTTTAGATTATACTTAGTTTTATTTCGTATTTCTTTACATTTAACATTATACTGTATATATACGGAATTATACAAATTCGTCGAAACAAAAATAGTCGCTAAGTCCCGACGAATTTTTTTACGCCGTGTCACAATTTTTTTTTTCGAGATATGAAAAATTTTCACCAATAACTTTTTGTTGACCTGATCGAGTATAAGAAAATTTTTCGTACACACTTTTCCATCTAGTTTAGTTTTTGAGATTTTGATGCTTCTATTAATATAATTACATCATTGTGGAACTACCTACAGCAGACACCAAATAGCCTTCTGTAGACATCTGCGAGCACGTGGCATGAATATAATGATTAACATGTAACCCCAATTTCATCTGGACGCCTCATGAGCAGGACGACTATGTTCTCTTCTATGACCAGGAATACCTTTAAGAACTACCTACAGCAGACACCACATAGCCTACTGTAGGCATCTGCGAGCACGTGGCATGTTTATAATGATTCACATGTCCCAATTTCATCTGAAAGCCTCACGAGCAGAACGACTATGTCCTCTTCTATGAGCAGGAAGACCTTTTAGATTATATTTGTTAGTTTTATTTCGTATTCCATTTTATTTGATATTGTGTATTTATACGGAATTATTCAAATTCGTCGAAACACCAAGTCCCGACGAATTTTTTTACGCCATGTCCAGTCACAATTTTTTTTTTCGATATATGAAAAATTTTCACAAATATTTTTTTGTTGACCTGATCGAGTACAAGAAAATTGTTCGTACACACTTTTCCATATCTACTTTCGTTTTTGGGATACTGATGCTTTCATAAAATTAATTACATCATAGTGGAACTACCTACAGCCGACACCACATAGACATCTGCGAGCACGTGGCATGAATATAATAATTCATATTTAACCACAATTCCATCTGAATGCCTCATGAGCAGAACGACTATGTTCTCTTCTCTGAGCAGGAGGACTTTTTAGATTATACTTAGTTTTATTTCGTATTTCTTTCTATTTAATATTGTGTTTTTATACGGAATTATTTTCACGTCATGTCCGGTCACAATTTTTTTTTTCGAGATATGAAAATTTTTCTCCAATAACTTTTTGTTGACCTGATCGAGTACAAGAAAATTCTTTGTACATATTTTTCCATAATCAGTTTAGTTTTTGAGATTTTGATGCTTCCATAAAAATAATCACATCATTGTGGAACTACCTACAACAGACACCACATAGCCTTCTGTAGACAACTTCGAGCACGTGGCATGAATTTAATGATTCACATGTAACCCCAATTTCATCCGGATGCCTCATGAGCAGAGCAGAACGACTATGTTCTCTTTAGGAGCAGGAAGACCTTTCAGATTATACTTTGCTTTATTTCGTATTTCATTCTATTTTACATTATATTACAAGCAGAACGACTATGTTCTCTTCTATGAGGAGGAAGACCTTTTGATTATACTTGGTTTTATTTCGTATTTCTTTCTATTCTACATTATATTGTGTATATATAAGGAATTATGCAAATTCGTCGTAACGAAAATATTCGCCAAGTCCCGACAAATTTTTTTTGTCGAAATATGTAAAATTTTCACCATTAACTTTTTGTTGACCTGATCGAGTACAAGAAAATTCTTTGTACACACTTTTCCATATCTAGTTTAGTTTTTGAGATTTTGATGCTTTTATAAAAATAAATACATCATAGTGGAACTACCTACAGCAGACACCACATAGCCTACTGTAGGCATCTGCAAGCACGTGGCATGTTTATAATGATTCACATGTCCCAATTTCATCTGAAAGCCTCACGAGCAGAACGACTATGTCCTCTTCTATGAGCAGGAAGTCCTTTTAGATTATACTTAGTTTTATTTCGTATTCCATTCTATTTGATATTGTGTATTTACACGGAATTATTCAAATTCGTCGAAACACCAAGTCCCGACGAACTTTTTTACGACATGTCCAGTCACAATTTTTTTTTTCGAGATATGAAAAATTTTCACCAATAACTTTTTGTTGACCTGATCGAGTACAAGAAAATTTTTCGTACACACTTTTCCATATCTAGTTTAGTTTTTGAGATTTTGATGGTTCTATTAATATAAATACATCATTGTGGAACTACCTACAGCAGACACCACATAGCCTACTGTAGACATCAGCGAGCACGTGGCATGAATATAATGATTCACATGTCCCAATTTCATCTGGATGCCTCATGAGCAGAATGATTATGTCCTCTTCTATGAGCAGGAAGACCTTTTAGATTATACGTAGTTTTATTTCGTATTTCATTCTATTTGATATTGTGTATATATACGGAATTATTCAAATTCGTCGAAACACCAAGTCCCGACGAATTTTGTTACGCTATGTCCAGTCACAATTTTTTTTTCGAGATATGAAAAATTTTCACCAATACTTTTTGTTGACCTGATTGAGTACAAGAAAATTCTTTGTACACACTTTTCCATATCTAGTTTAGTTTTTGAGATTTTGATGCTTTCATAAAAATAATTACATCATAGTGGAACTACCTACAGCGGACACCACATAGCCTTCTGTAGACATCTGCGAGCACGTGGCATGAATATAATGATTAACATGTAACCCCAATTTCATCTGGATGCCTCATGAGCGGAACGACTATGTTCTCTTCTATGAGCAGGAGGACCTTTTAGCTTATACTTTGTTTTATTTCGTATTTCTTTCTATTTAATATTGTGTATTTATACGGAATTATTCAAATTCGTCGAAACAAAAATATTCGCTAAGTCCCGACGAATTTTTTTACGCAGACTCCAGTAAAAATTTTTTTTTTTCGAGACATGAAGAATATTCACCAATAACTTTTTGGTGACCTGATCGAGTACAAGAAAATTCTTTGTACACACTTTTCCATATCTAGTTTATTTTTTGAGATTTTGATGATTTCATAAAAATAATTACATCATAGTGGAACTACCTACAGCAGACACCACATAGCCTTCTGTAGACATCTGCGAGCACGTGGCATGAATATAATGATTAACATGTAACCCCAATTTCATATGGTTGCCTCTTGAGCAGAACGACTATGTCCTCTTCTATGAGCAGGAAGACCTTTTAGATTATACTTAGTTTTATTTCGTATTTCTTTACATTTAACATTATACTGTATATATACGGAATTATACAAATTCGTCGAAACAAAAATAGTCGCTAAGTCCCGACGAATTTTTTTACGCCGTGTCACAATTTTTTTTTTCGAGATATGAAAAATTTTCACCAATAACTTTTTGTTGACCTGATCGAGTATAAGAAAATTTTTCGTACACACTTTTCCATCTAGTTTAGTTTTTGAGATTTTGATGCTTCTATTAATATAATTACATCATTGTGGAACTACCTACAGCAGACACCAAATAGCCTTCTGTAGACATCTGCGAGCACGTGGCATGAATATAATGATTAACATGTAACCCCAATTTCATCTGGACGTCTCATGAGCAGGACGACTATGTTCTCTTCTATGACCAGGAATACCTTTAAGAACTACCTACAGCAGACACCACATAGCCTACTGTAGGCATCTGCGAGCACGTGGCATGTTTATAATGATTCACATGTCCCAATTTCATCTGAAAGCCTCACGAGCAGAACGACTATGTCCTCTTCTATGAGCAGGAAGACCTTTTAGATTATATTTGTTAGTTTTATTTCGTATTCCATTTTATTTGATATTGTGTATTTATACGGAATTATTCAAATTCGTCGAAACACCAAGTCCCGACGAATTTTTTTACGACATGTCCAGCCATAATTTTTTTTTTCGAGATATGAAAAATTTTTACCAGTAACTTTTTGTTGACCTGATCGAGTACAAGAAAATTTTGTACACACTTTTCCATATCTAGTTTAGTTTTTGAGATTTTGATGCTTTCATAAAAATAATTACATCATATTTGAACTACCTACAGCAGACACCACATAGCCCACTGTAGGCATCTGCGAGCACGTGGCATGTTTATAATGATTCACATGTCCCAATTTCATCTGAAAGCCTCACGAGCAGAACGACTATGTCCTCTTCTATGAGCAGGAAGTCCTTTTAGATTATACTTAGTTTTATTTCGTATTCCATTCTATTTGATATTGTGTATTTACACGGAATTATTCAAATTCGTCGAAACACCAAGTCCCGACGAATTTTTTTACGCAGACTCCAGTAAATTTTTTTTTTTTTCGAGACATGAAGAATATTCACCAATAACTTTTTGTTGACCTGATCGAGTACAAGAAAATTTTTTGTACACACTTTTCCATACCTAGTTTAGTTTTTGAGATTTTGATGGTTCTATTAATATAATTACATCATAGTGGAACTACCTACAGCAGACACCACATAGCCTACTGTAGACTGATGTCTCGCTGATGCGAGCACGTGGCATGAATATAATTATTCACATGTCCCAATTTCATCTGGATGCCTCATGAGCAGAATGATTATGTCCTCTTCTATGAGCAGGAAGACCTTTTAGATTATACGTAGTTTTATTTCGTATTTCATTCTATTTGATATTGTGTATATATACGGAATTATTCAAATTCGTCGAAACACTAAGTCCCGACGAATTTTTTTACGCCATGTCCAGTCACAATTTTTTTTTCGAGATATGAAAAATTTTCACCAATAACTTTTTGTTGACCTGATTGAGTACAAGAAAAATCTTTGTACACACTTTTCCATATCTAGTTTAGTTTTTGAGATTTTGATGCTTTCATAAAAATAATTACATCATAGTGGAACTACCTACAGCAGACACCACATAGCCTTCAGTAGACATCTGCGAGCCCGTGGCATGAATATAATGATTAACATGTAACCCCAATTTCATCTGGATGCCTCATGAGCAGAACGACTATGTTCTCTTCTATGAGCAGGAGGACCTTTTAGCTTATACTTTGTTTTATTTCGTATTTCTTTTTATTTAATATTGTGTATTTATACGGAATTATTCAAATTCGTCGAAACGAAAATATTCGCTAAGTCCCGACGAATTTTTTTACGCCGTCACAATTTTTTTTTTTCGAGATATGAAAAATTTTCACCAATAAATTTTTGTTGACCTGATCGAGTACAAGAAACTTTTTCGTACACACTTTTCCATATCTACTTTCGTTTTTGGGATTCTGATGCTTTCATAAAAATAATTACATCATAGTGGAACTACCTACAGCAGAAACCACATAGCCTTCTGTAGACATCTGCGAGCACGTGGCATGAATATAATAATTCACATTTAACCCCAATTTCAAATAGACCAGGAATACCTTTAAGAACTACCTACAGCAGACACCACATAGCCCACTGTAGGCATCTGCGAGCACGTGGCATGAATATAATAATTCACATTTAACCTCAATTTCATCTGGATGCCTCATGAGCAGAACGACTATGTTCTCTTCTATGAGCAGGAGGACCTTTTAGCTTATACTTTGTTTTATTTCGTATTTCTTTCTATTTAATATTGTGTATACGGAATTATTCAAATTCGTCGAAACGAAAATATTCGCTAAGTCCCGACGACTTTTTTTACGCAGACTCCAGTAAAAATTTTTTTTTTTCGAGACATGAAGAATATTCACCAATAACTTTTTGGTGACCTGATCGAGTACAAGAAAATTCTTTGTACACACTTTTCCATATCTAGCTTATTTTTTGAGATTTTGATGATTTCATAAAAATAATTACATCATAGTGGAACTACCTACAGCAGAAACCACATAGCCTTCTGTAGACATCTGCGAGCACGTGGCATGAATATAATGATTAACATGTAACCCCAATTTCATCTGGATGCCTCATGAGCAGGACGACTATATTCTCTTCTATGACCAGGAATACCTTTAAGAACTACCTACAGCTGACACCACATAGCCTTCTGTAGACATCTGCGAGCACGTGGCATGAATATAATGATTAACATGTAACCCCAATTTCACCTGGATGCCTCATGAGCAGAACGACTATGTCCTCTTCTATGAGCAGGAAGACCTTTTAGATTATACTTTGTTTTATTTCGTATTTCTTTCCATTATCATTATACTGTATATATACGGAATTATACAAATTCGTCGAAACAAAAATATTCGCTAAATCCCGACGAATTTTTTTACGCCGTCACAATTTTTTTTTTTTCGAGATATGAAAAATTTTCACCAATAAATTTTTGTTGACCTGATCGAGTACAAGAAACTTTTTCGTACACACTTTTCCATATCTACTTTCGTTTTTGGGATTCTGATGCTTTCATAAAAATAATTACATCATAGTGGAACTACCTACAGCTGACACCACATAGACATCTGCGAGCACGCGGAATGAACATGATCACATGTAAACCCAATTTCATCTGGATGCCTCATGAGCAGAACGACTATGTCCTCTTCTATGAGCAGGAAGACCTTTTAGATTATACCTAGTTTTATTTCGTATTCCTTTCTATTTGATATTGTGTATTAATACGGAATTAAACCCAATTTAATCTGGATGCCTCATGAGCAGATTGACTATATTCTCTTCTATGAGCAGGAAGACCTTTCAGATTATACTTTGCTTTATTTCGTATTTCATTTTATTTTACATTATATTACAAGCAGAACGACTATGTTCTCTTCAATTAGCAGGAAGAACTTTTGATTATACTTGGTTTTATTTCGTATTTCTTTCTATTCTACATTATATTGTGTATATATAAGGAATTATTCAAATTCGTCGTAACGAAAATATACGCCAAGTCCCGACCAATTTTTTTTTTCGAGATATGTAAAATTTTCACCAATAACTTTTTGTTGACCCGATCGAGTACAAGAAAATTCTTTGTACACACTTTCCCGTATCTAGTTTAGTTTTTGAGATTTTGATGCTTCCATAAAAATAATTACATCATTCTGGAACTACCTATAGCAGACACCACATAGCCTACTGTAGACATCTGCGAGCACGTGGCATGAATATAATAATTCACATTTAACCCCAATTTCAAATAGACCAGGAATACCTTTAAGAACTACTTACAGCAGACACCACATAGCCCACTGTAGGCATCTGCGAGCACGTGGCATGAATATAATAATTCACATTTAACCTCAATTTCATCTGGATGCCTCATGAGCAGAACGACTATGTTCTCTTCTATGAGCAGGAGGACCGTTTAGCTTATACTTTGTTTTATTTCGTATTTCTTTCTATTTAATATTGTGTATACGGAATTATTCAAATTCGTCGAAACGAAAATATTCGCTAAGTCCCGACGACTTTTTTTACGCAGACTCCAGTAAAAAATTTTTTTTTTTCGAGACATGAAGAATATTCACCAATAACTTTTTGGTTACCTGATCGAGTACAAGAAAATTCTTTGTACACACTTTTCCATATCTAGTTTATTTTTTGAGATTTTGATGATTTCATAAAAATAATTACATCATAGTGGAACTACCTACAGCAGAAACCACATAGCCTTCTGTAGACATCTGCGAGCACGTGGCATGAATATAATGATTAACATGTAACCCCAATTTCACCTGGATGCCTCATGAGCAGAACGACTATGTCCTCTTCTATGAGCAGGAAGACCTTTTAGATTATACTTTGTTTTATTTCGTATTTCTTTCCATTAACATTATACTGTATATATACGGAATTATACAAATTCGTCGAAACAAAAATATTCGCTAAATCCCGACGAATTTTTTTACGCCGTGTCACAATTTTTTTTTTCGAGATATGAAAAATATTCACCAATAACTTTTTGTTGACCTGATCGAGTACAAGAAAATTTTTTGTAAACACTTTTCCATATCTAGTTTAGTTTTTGAGATTTTGATGCTTCTATTAATAAATTACATCATTGTGGAACTACCTACAGCAGACACCACATAGCCTACTGTAGACATCAGCGAGCACGTGGCATGAATATAATGATTCACATGTCCCAATTTCATCTGGATGCCTCATGAGCAGAATGATTATGTCCTTTTCTATGAGCAGGAAGACCTTTTAGATTATACTTAGTTTTATTTCGTATTCCATTCTATTTTATATTGTGTATATATACGGAATTATTCAAATTCGTCGAAACACTAAGTCCCGACGAATTTTTTTACGCCATGTCCAGTCACAATTTTTTTTTCGAGATATGAAAAATTTTCACCAATAACTTTTTGTTGACCTGATCGAGTACTAGAAAATTCTCTGTACACACTTTTCCATATCTAGTTTAGTTTTTGAGATTTTGATGCTTTCATAAAAATAATTACATCATAGTGGAACTACCTAGAGCAGACACCACATAGCCTTCTGTAGACATCTGCGAGCACGTGGCATGAATATAATGATTAACATGTAACCCCAATTTCATCTGGATGCCTCATGAGCAGAACGACTATGTTCTCTTCTATGAGCAGGAGGACCTTTTAGCTTATACTTTGTTTTATTTCGTATTTCTTTCTATTTAATATTGTGTATTTATACGGAATTATTCAAATTCGTCGAAACAAAAATATTCGCTAAGTCCCGACGAATTTTTTTACGCAGACTCCAGTAAAAATTTTTTTTTTCGAGACATGAAGAATATTCACCAATAACTTTTTGGTGACCTGATCGAGTACAAGAAAATTCTTTGTACACACTTTTCCATATCTAGTTTATTTTTTGAGATTTTGATGCTTTCATAAAAATAATTACATCATAGTGGAACTACCTACAGCAGACACCACATAGCCCACTGTAGGCATCTGCGAGCACGTGGCATGTTTATAATGATTCACATGTCCCAATTTCATCTGAAAGCCTCACGAGCAGAACGACTATGTCCTCTTCTATGAGCAGGAAGTCCTTTTAGATTATACTTAGTTTTATTTCGTATTCCATTCTATTTGATATTGTGTATTTACACGGAATTATGCAAATTCGTCGAAACACCAAGTCCCGACGAATTTTTTTACGACATGTCCAGCCACAATTTTTTTTTTCGAGATATGAAAAATTTTTACCAGTAACTTTTTGTTGACCTGATCGAGTACAAGAAAATTTTGTACACACTTTTCCATATATAGTTTAGTTTTTGAGATTTTGATGCTTTCATAAAAATAATTACATCATATTTGAACTACCTACAGCAGACACCACATAGCCCACTGTAGGCATCTGCGAGCACGTGGCATGTTTATAATGATTCACATGTCCCAATTTCATCTGAAAGCCTCACGAGCAGAACGACTATGTCCTCTTCTATGAGCAGGAAGTCCTTTTAGATTATACTTAGTTTTATTTCGTATTCCATTCTATTTGATATTGTGTATTTACACGGAATTATTCAAATTCGTCGAAACACCAAGTCCCGACGAATTTTTTTACGCAGACTCCAGTAAATTTTTTTTTTTTCGAGACATGAAGAATATTCACCAATAACTTTTTGTTGACCTGATCGAGTACAAGAAAATTTTTTGTACACACTTTTCCATACCTAGTTTAGTTTTTGAGATTTTGATGGTTCTATTAATATAATTACATCATAGTGGAACTACCTACAGCAGACACCACATAGCCTACTGTAGACATCAGCGAGCACGTGGCATGAATATAATTATTCACATGTCCCAATTTCATCTGGATGCCTCGAGATATGAAAAATTTTCACCAATAAACTTTTGTTGACCTGATCGAGTACAAGAAACTTTTTCGTACCTACTTTTCCATATCTACTTTCGTTTTTGGGATTCTGATGCTTTCATAAAAATAATTACATCATAGTGGAACTACCTACAGCAGAAACCACATAGCCTTCTGTAGACATCTGCGAGCACGTGGCATGAATATAATAATTCACATTTAACCCCAATTTCAAATAGACCAGGAATACCTTTAAGAACTACCTACAGCAGACACCACATAGCCCACTGTAGGCATCTGCGAGCACGTGGCATGAATATAATAATTCACCTTTAACCTCAATTTCATCTGGATGCCTCATGAGCAGAACGACTATGTTCTCTTCTATGAGCAGGAGGACCTTTTAGCTTATACTTTGTTTTATTTCGTATTTCTTTCTATTTAATATTGTGTATACGGAATTATTCAAATTCGTCGAAACGAAAATATTCGCTAAGTCCCGACGAATTTTTTTACGCAGACTCCAGTAAAAATTTTTTTTTTTTTCGAGACATGAAGAATATTCACCAATAACTTTTTGGTTACCTGATCGAGTACAAGAAAATTCTTTGTACACACTTTTCCATATCTAGTTTATTTTTTGAGATTTTGATGATTTCATAAAAATAATTACATCATAGTGGAACTACCTACAGCAGAAACCACATAGCCTTCTGTAGACATCTGCGAGCACGTGGCATGAATATAATCATTAACATGTAACCCCAATTTCATCTGGATGCCTCATGAGCAGGACGACTATGTTCTCTTCTATGACCAGGAATACCTTTAAGAACTACCTACAGCTGACACCACATAGCCTTCTGTAGACATCTGCGAGCACGTGGCATGAATATAATGATTAACATGTAACCCCAATTTCACCTGGATGCCTCATGAGCAGAACGACTATGTCCTCTTCTATGAGCAGGAAGACCTTTTAGATTATACTTTGTTTTATTTCGTATTTCTTTCCATTAACATTATACTGTATATATACGGAATTATACAAATTCGTCGAAACAAAATTATTCGCTAAATCCCGACGAATTTTTTTACGCCGTCACAATTTTTTTTTTTTCGAGATATGAAAAATTTTCACCAATAAATTTTTGTTGACCTGATCGAGTACAAGAAACTTTTTCGTACACACTTTTCCATATCTACTTTCGTTTTTGGGATTCTGATGCTTTCATAAAAATAATTACATCATAGTGGAACTACCTACAGCTGACACCACATAGACATCTGCGAGCACGCGGAATGAACATGATCACATGTAAACCCAATTTCATCTGGATGCCTCATGAGCAGAACGACTATGTCCTCTTCTATGAGCAGGAAGACCTTTTAGATTATACCTAGTTTTATTTCGTATTCCTTTCTATTTGATATTGTGTATTAATACGGAATTAAACCCAATTTAATCTGGATGCCTCATGAGCAGATTGACTATATTCTCTTCTATGAGCAGGAAGACCTTTCAGATTATACTTTGCTTTATTTCGTATTTCATTTTATTTTACATTATATTACAAGCAGAACGACTATGTTCTCTTCAATTAGCAGGAAGAACTTTTGATTATACTTGGTTTTATTTCGTATTTCTTTCTATTCTACATTATATTGTGTATATATAAGGAATTATTCAAATTCGTCGTAACGAAAATATACGCCAAGTCCCGACCAATTTTTTTTTTCGAGATATGTAAAATTTTCACCAATAACTTTTTGTTGACCCGATCGAGTACAAGAAAATTCTTTGTACACACTTTCCCGTATCTAGTTTAGTTTTTGAGATTTTGATGCTTCCATAAAAATAATTACATCATTCTGGAACTACCTATAGCAGACACCACATAGCCTACTGTAGACATCTGCGAGCACGTGGCATGAATATAATAATTCACATTTAACCCCAATTTCAAATAGACCAGGAATACCTTTAAGAACTACCTACAGCAGACACCACATAGCCCACTGTAGGCATCTGCGAGCACGTGGCATGAATATAATAATTCACATTTAACCTCAATTTCATCTGGATGCCTCATGAGCAGAACGACTATGTTCTCTTCTATGAGCAGGAGGACCTTTTAGCTTATACTTTGTTTTATTTCGTATTTCTTTCTATTTAATATTGTGTATTTATACGGAATTATTCAAATTCGTCGAAACAAAAATATTCGCTAAGTCCCGACGAATTTTTTTACGCAGACTCCAGTAAAAATTTTTTTTTTCGAGACATGAAGAATATTCACCAATAACTTTTTGGTGACCTGATCGAGTACAAGAAAATTCTTTGTACACACTTTTCCATACCTAGTTTAGTTTTTGAGATTTTGATGGTTCTATTAATATAATTACATCATAGTGGAACTACCTACAGCAGACACCACATAGCCTACTGTAGACATCAGCGAGCACGTGGCATGAATATAATTATTCACATGTCCCAATTTCATCTGGATGCCTCATGAGCAGAATGATTATGTCCTCTTCTATGAGCAGGAAGACCTTTTAGATTATACGTAGTTTTATTTCGTATTTCATTCTATTTGATATTGTGTATATATACGGAATTATTCAAATTCGTCGAAACACTAAGTCCCGACGAATTTTTTTACGCCATGTCCAGTCACAATTTTTTTTTCGAGATATGAAAAATTTTCACCAATAACTTTTTGTTGACCTGATTGAGTACAAGAAAATTCTTTGTACACACTTTTCCATATCTAGTTTAGTTTTTGAGATTTTGATGCTTTCATAAAAATAATTACATCATAGTGGAACTACCTACAGCAGACACCACATAGCCTTCAGTAGACATCTGCGAGCCCGTGGCATGAATATAATGATTAACATGTAACCCCAATTTCATCTGGATGCCTCATGAGCAGAACGACTATGTTCTCTTCTATGAGCAGGAGGACCTTTTAGCTTATACTTTGTTTTATTTCGTATTTCTTTCTATTTAATATTGTGTATACGGAATTATTCAAATTCGTCGAAACGAAAATATTCGCCAAGTCCCGACGAATTTTTTTACGCAGACTCCAGTAAAAATTTTTTTTTTTCGAGACATGAAGAATATTCACCAATAACTTTTTGGTGACCTGATCGAGTACAAGAAAATTCTTTGTACACACTTTTCCATATCTAGTTTATTTTTTGAGATTTTGATGCTTTCATAAAAATAATTACATCATAGTGGAACTACCTACAGCAGAAACCACATAGCCTTCTGTAGACATCTGCGAGCACGTGGCATGAATATAATGATTAACATGTAACCCCAATTTCATCTGGATGCCTCATGAGCAGGACGACTATGTTCTCTTCTATGAGCAGGAAGACCTTTCAGATTATACTTAGTTCTATTTCGTATTTCTTTCCATTTAACATTATACTGTATATATACGGAATTATACAAATTCGTCGAAACAAAAATATTCGCTAAGTCCCGACGAATTTTTTTACGCCGTGTCACAATTTTTTTTTTCGAGATATGAAAAATTTTCACCAATAACTTTTTGTTGACCTGATCGAGTATAAGAAAATTTTTCGTACACACTTTTCCATCTAGTTTAGTTTTTGAGATTTTGATGCTTCTATTAATATAATTACATCATAGTGGAACTACCTACAGCAGAAACCACATAGCCTTCTGTAGACATCTGCGAGCACGTGGCATGAATATAATGATTAACATGTAACCCCAATTTCATCTGGACGCCTCATGAGCAGGACGACTATGTTCTCTTCTATGACCAGGAATACCTTTAAGAACTACCTACAGCAGACACCACATAGCCTACTGTAGGCATCTGCGAGCACGTGGCATGTTTATAATGATTCACATGTCCCAATTTCATCTGAAAGCCTCACGAGCAGAACGACTATGTCCTCTTCTATGAGCAGGAAGACCTTTTAGATTATATTTGTTAGTTTTATTTCGTATTCCATTTTATTTGATATTGTGTATTTATACGGAATTATTCAAATTCGTCGAAACACCAAGTCCCGACGAATTTTTTTACGACATGTCCAGCCATAATTTTTTTTTTCCAGATATGAAAAATTTTTACCAATAACTTTTTGTTGACCTGATCGAGTACAAGAAAATTTTGTACACACTTTTCCATATCTAGTTTAGTTTTTGAGATTTTGATGCTTTCATAAAAATAATTACATCATATTTGAACTACCTACAGCAGACACCACATAGCCCACTGTAAGCATCTGCGAGCACGTGGCATGTTTATAATGATTCACATGTCCCAATTTCATCTGAAAGCCTCACGAGCAGAACGACTATGTCCTCTTCTATGAGCAGGAAGTCCTTTTAGATTATACTTAGTTTTATTTCGTATTCCTTTCCATTTGATATTGTGTATTTACACGGAATTATTCAAATTCGTCGAAACACCAAGTCCCGACGAATTTTTTTACGACATGTCCAGCCACAATTTTTTTTTTCGAGATATGAAAAATTTTCACTAATAACTTTTTGTTGACCTGATTGAGTACAAGAAAATTCTTTGTACACACTTTTCCATATCTAGTTTAGTTTTTGAGATTTTGATGCTTTCATAAAAATAATTACATCATAGTGGAACTACCTACAGCAGACACCACATAGCCTTCAGTAGACATCTGCGAGCCCGTGGCATGAATATAATGATTAACATGTAACCCCAATTTCATCTGGATGCCTCATGAGCAGAACGACTATGTTCTCTTCTATGAGCAGGAGGACCTTTTAGCTTATACTTTGTTTTATTTCGTATTTCTTTTTATTTAATATTGTGTATTTATACGGAATTATTCAAATTCGTCGAAACGAAAATATTCGCTAAGTCCCGACGAATTTTTTTACGCCGTCACAATTTTTTTTTTTTCGAGATATGAAAAATTTTCACCAATAAATTTTTGTTGACCTGATCGAGTACAAGAAACTTTTTCGTACACACTTTTCCATATCTACTTTCGTTTTTGGGATTCTGATGCTTTCATAAAAATAATTACATCATAGTGGAACTACCTACAGCTGACACCACATAGACATCTGCGAGCACGCGGCATGAACATGATCACATGTAAACCAAATTTCATCTGGATGCCTCATTAGCAGAACGACTATGTCCTCTTCTATGAGCAGGAAGACCTTTTAGATTATACCTAGTTTTATTTCGTATTCCTTTCTATTTGATATTGTGTATTGATACGGAATTAAACCCAATTTAATCTGGATGCCTCATGAGCAGATTGACTATATTCTCTTCTATGAGCAGGAAGACCTTTCAGATTATACTTTGCTTTATTTCGTATTTCATTTCATTTTACATTATATTACAAGCAGAACGACTATGTTCTCTTCTATTAGCAGGAAGAACTTTTGATTATACTTGGTTTTATTTCGTATTTCTTTCTATTCTACATTATATTGTGTATATATAAGGAATTATTCAAATTCGTCGTAACGAAAATATACGCCAAGTCCCGACCAATTTTTTTTTTTCGAGATATGTAAAATTTTCACCAATAACTTTTTGTTGACCCGATCGAGTACAAGAAAATTCTTTGTACACACTTTTCCATATCTAGTTTAGTTTTTGAGATTTTGATGCTTTCATAAAAATAATTACATCATAGTGGAACTACCTACAGCAGACACCACATAGCCCACTGTAGGCATCTGCGAGCACGTGGCATGAATATAATGATTAACATGTAACCCCAATTTCATCTGGATGCCTCATGAGCAGAACGACTATGTTCTCTTCTATGAGCAGGAGGACCTTTTAGCTTATACTTTGTTTTATTTCGTATTTCTTTCTATTTAATATTGTGTATTTATACGGAATTATTCAAATTCGTCGAAACAAAAATATTCGCTAAGTCCCGACGAATTTTTTTACGCAGACTCCAGTAAAAATTTTTTTTTTTCGAGACATGAAGAATATTCACCAATAACTTTTTGGTGACCTGATCGAGTACAAGAAAATTCTTTGTACACACTTTTCCATATCTAGTTTATTTTTTGAGATTTTGATGCTTTCATAAAAATAATTACATCATAGTGGAACTACCTACAGCAGAAACCACATAGCCTTCTGTAGACATCTGCGAGCACGTGGCATGAATATAATGATTAACATGTAACCCCAATTTCATCTGGATGCCTCATGAGCAGGACGACTATGTTCTCTTCTATGAGCAGGAAGACCTTTTAGATTATACTTAGTTTTATTTCGTATTTCTTTCCATTTAACATTATACTGTATATATACGGAATTATACAAATTCGTCGAAACAAAAATATTCGCTAAGTCCCGACGAATTTTTTTACGCCGTGTCACAATTTTTTTTTTCGAGATATGAAAAATTTTCACCAATAACTTTTTGTTGACCTGATCGAGTATAAGAAAATTTTTCGTACACACTTTTCCATCTAGTTTAGTTTTTGAGATTTTGATGCTTCTATTAATATAATTACATCATTGTGGAACTACCTACAGCAGACACCACATAGCCTTCTGTAGACATCTGCGAGCACGTGGCATGAATATAATGATTAACATGTAACCCCAATTTCATCTGGACGCCTCATGAGCAGGACGACTATGTTCTCTTCTATGACCAGGAATACCTTTAAGAACTACCTACAGCAGACACCACATAGCCTACTGTAGGCATCTGCGAGCACGTGGCATGTTTATAATGATTCACATGTCCCAATTTCATCTGAAAGCCTCACGAGCAGAACGACTATGTCCTCTTCTATGAGCAGGAAGACCTTTTAGATTATATTTGTTAGTTTTATTTCGTATTCCATTTTATTTGATATTGTGTATTTATACGGAATTATTCAAATTCGTCGAAACACCAAGTCCCGACGAATTTTTTTACATGTTCAGCCATAATTTTTTTTTTCGAGATATGAAAAATTTTTACCTATAACTTTTTGTTGACCTGATCGAGTACAAGAAAATTTTGTACACACTTTTCCATATCTAGTTTAGTTTTTGAGATTTTGATGCTTTCATAAAAATAATTACATCATATTTGAACTACCTACAGCAGACACCACATAGCCCACTGTAGGCATCTGCGAGCACGTGGCATGTTTATAATGATTCACATGTCCCAATTTCATCTGAAAGCCTCACGAGCAGAACGACTATGTCCTCTTCTATGAGCAGGAAGTCCTTTTAGATTATACTTAGTTTTATTTCGTATTCCATTCTATTTGATATTGTGTATTTACACGGAATTATTCAAATTCGTCGAAACACCAAGTCCCGACGAATTTTTTTACGACATGTCCAGCCACAATTTTTTTTTTCGAGATATGAAAAATTTTCACTTATAACTTTTTGTTGACCTGATTGAGTACAAGAAAATTCTTTGTACACACTTTTCCATACCTAGTTTAGTTTTTGAGATTTTGATGGTTCTATTAATATAATTACATCATAGTGGAACTACCTACAGCAGACACCACATAGCCTACTGTAGACATCAGCGAGCACGTGGCATGAATATAATTATTCACATGTCCCAATTTCATCTGGATGCCTCACGAGCAGAACGACTATGTCCTCTTCTATGAGCAGGAAAACCTTTTAGATTATATTTGTTAGTTTTATTTCGTATTCCATTTTATTTGATATTGTGTATTTATACGGAATTATTCAAATTCGTCGAAACACCAAGTCCCGACGAATTTTTTTACGACATGTCCAGCCATAATTTTTTTTTTCGAGATATGAAAAATTTTTACCAATAACTTTTTGTTGACCTGATCGAGTACAAGAAAATTTTGTACACACTTTTCCATATCTAGTTTAGTTTTTGAGATTTTGATGCTTTCATAAAAATAATTACATCATATTTGAACTACCTACAGCAGACACCACATAGCCTTCAGTAGACATCTGCGAGCACGTGGCATGAATATAATGATTAACATGTAACCCCAATTTCATCTGGATGCCTCATGAGCAGAACGACTATGTTCTCTTCTATGAGCAGGAGGAGCTTTTAGCTTATACTTCGTTTTATTTCGTATTTCTTTTTATTTTTTAATATTGTGTATTTATACGGAATTATTCAAATTCGTCGAAACGAAAATATTCGCTAAGTCCCGACGAATTTTTTTACGCAGACTCCAGTAAATTTTTTTTTTTTTCGAGACATGAAGAATATTCACCAATAACTTTTTGTTGACCTGATCGAGTACAAGAAAATTTTTTGTACACACTTTTCCATACCTAGTTTAGTTTTTGAGATTTTGATGGTTCTATTAATATAATTACATCATAGTGGAACTACCTACAGCAGACACCACATAGCCTACTGTAGACATCAGCGAGCACGTGGCATGAATATAATTATTCACATGTCCCAATTTCATCTGGATGCCTCATGAGCAGAATGATTATGTCCTCTTCTATGAGCAGGAAGACCTTTTAGATTATACGTAGTTTTATTTCGTATTTCATTCTATTTGATATTGTGTATTTATACGGAATTATTCAAATTCGTCGAAACACTAAGTCCCGACGAATTTTTTTACGCCATGTCCAGTCACAATTTTTTTTTCGAGATATGAAAAATTTTCTCCAATAACTTTTTGTTGACCTGATTGAGTACAAGAAAATTCTTTGTACACACTTTTCCATATCTAGTTTAGTTTTTGAGATTTTGATGCTTTCATAAAAATAATTACATCATAGTGGAACTACCTACAGCAGACACCACATAGCCTTCAGTAGACATCTGCGAGCCCGTGGCATTAATATAATGATTAACATGTAACCCCAATTTCATCTGGATGCCTCATGAGCAGAACGACTATGTTCTCTTCTATGAGCAGGAGGACCTTTTAGCTTATACTTTGTTTTATTTCGTATTTCTTTTTATTTAATATTGTGTATTTATACGGAATTATTCAAATTCGTCGAAACGAAAATATTCGCTAAGTCCCGACGAATTTTTTTACGCAGACTCCAGTAAAAATTTTTTTTTTTTTCGAGACATGAAGAATATTCACCAATAACTTTTTGGTTACCTGATCGAGTACAAGAAAATTCTTTGTACACACTTTTCCATATCTAGTTTATTTTTTGAGATTTTGATGATTTCATAAAAATAATTACATCATAGTGGAACTACCTACAGCAGAAACCACATAGCCTTCTGTAGACATCTGCGAGCACGTGGCATGAATATAATGATTAACATGTAACCCCAATTTCATCTGGATGCCTCATGAGCAGGACGACTATGTTCTCTTCTATGACCAGGAATACCTTTAAGAACTACCTACAGCTGACACCACATAGCCTTCTGTAGACATCTGCGAGCACGTGGCATGAATATAATGATTAACATGTAACCCCAATTTCACCTGGATGCCTCATGAGCAGAACGACTATGTCCTCTTCTATGAGCAGGAAGACCTTTTAGATTATACTTTGTTTTATTTCGTATTTCTTTCCATTAACATTATACTGTATATATACGGAATTATACAAATTCGTCGAAACAAAAATATTCGCTAAATCCCGAAGAATTTTTTTACGCCGTCACAATTTTTTTTTTTTCGAGATATGAAAAATTTTCACCAATAAATTTTTGTTGACCTGATCGAGTACAAGAAACTTTTTCGTACACACTTTTCCATATCTACTTTCGTTTTTGGGATTCTGATGCTTTCATAAAAATAATTACATCATAGTGGAACTACCTACAGCTGACACCACATAGACATCTGCGAGCACGCGGAATGAACATGATCACATGTAAACCCAATTTCATCTGGATGCCTCATGAGCAGAACGACTATGTCCTCTTCTATGAGCAGGAAGACCTTTTAGATTATACCTAGTTTTATTTCGTATTCCTTTCTATTTGATATTGTGTATTAATACGGAATTAAACCCAATTTAATCTGGATGCCTCATGAGCAGATTGACTATATTCTCTTCTATGAGCAGGAAGACCTTTCAGATTATACTTTGCTTTATTTCGTATTTCATTTTATTTTACATTATATTACAAGCAGAACGACTATGTTCTCTTCAATTAGCAGGAAGAACTTTTGATTATACTTGGTTTTATTTCGTATTTCTTTCTATTCTACATTATATTGTGTATATATAAGGAATTATTCAAATTCGTCGTAACGAAAATATACGCCAAGTCCCGACCAATTTTTTTTATCGAGATATGTAAAATTTTCACCAATAACTTTTTGTTGACCCGATCGAGTACAAGAAAATTCTTTGTACACACTTTCCCGTATCTAGTTTAGTTTTTGAGATTTTGATGCTTCCATAAAAATAATTACATCATTCTGGAACTACCTATAGCAGACACCACATAGCCTACTGTAGACATCTGCGAGCACGTGGCATGAATATAATAATTCACATTTAACCCCAATTTCAAATAGACCAGGAATACCTTTAAGAACTACCTACAGCAGACACCACATAGCCCACTGTAGGCATCTGCGAGCACGTGGCATGAATATAATAATTCACATTTAACCTCAATTTCATCTGGATGCCTCATGAGCAGAACGACTATGTTCTCTTCTATGAGCAGGAGGACCTTTTAGCTTATACTTTGTTTTATTTCGTATTTCTTTCTATTTAATATTGTGTATACGGAATTATTCAAATTCGTCGAAACGAAAATATTCGCTAAGTCCCGACGACTTTTTTTACGCAGACTCCAGTAAAAATTTTTTTTTTTCGAGACATGAAGAATATTCACCAATAACTTTTTGGTTACCTGATCGAGTACAAGAAAATTCTTTGTACACACTTTTCCATATCTAGTTTATTTTTTGAGATTTTGATGATTTCATAAAAATAATTACATCATAGTGGAACTACCTACAGCAGAAACCACATAGCCTTCTGTAGACATCTGCGAGCACGTGGCATGAATATAATGATTAACATGTAACCCCAATTTCACCTGGATGCCTCATGAGCAGAACGACTATGTCCTCTTCTATGAGCAGGAAGACCTTTTAGATTATACTTTGTTTTATTTCGTATTTCTTTCCATTAACATTATACTGTATATATACGGAATTATACAAATTCGTCGAAACAAAAATATTCGCTAAATCCCGACGAATTTTTTTACGCCGTGTCACAATTTTTTTTTTTCGAGATATGAAAAATATTCACCAATAACTTTTTGTTGACCTGATCGAGTACAAGAAAATTTTTTGTACACACTTTTCCATATCTAGTTTAGTATTTGAGATTTTGATGCTTCTATTAATAAATTACATCATTGTGGAACTACCTACAGCAGACACCACATAGCCTACTGTAGACATCAGCGAGCACGTGGCATGAATATAATGATTCACATGTCCCAATTTCATCTGGATGCCTCATGAGCAGAATGATTATGTCCTCTTCTATGAGCAGGAAGTCCTTTTAGATTATACTTAGTTTTATTTCGTATTCCATTCTATTTGATATTGTGTATTTACACGGAATTATTCAAATTCGTCGAAACACCAAGTCCCGACGAATTTTTTTACGACATGTCCAGTCACAATTTTTTTTTTCGAGATATGAAAAATTTTTACCAATAACTTTTTGTTGACCTGATTGAGTACAAGAAAATTCTTTGTACACACTTTTCCATATCTAGTTTAGTTTTTGAGATTTTGATGCTTTCATAAAAATAATTACATCATAGTGGAACTACCTACAGCAGACACCACATAGCCTTCTGTAGACATCTGCGAGCACGTGGCTTGAATACAATGATTAACATGTAACCCCAATTTCATCTGGATGCCTCATGAGCAGAACGACTATGTTCTCTTCTATGACCAGGAATACCTTTTAGATTATACTTAGTTTTATTTCGTATTCATTTCTATTTGATATTGTGTATTCATACGGAATTAAACCCAATTTCATCTGGATGCCTCATGAGCAGATCGACTATGTTCTCTTCTATGAGCAGGAAGACCTTCAAGAACTACCTACAGCAGACACCACATAGCCTACTGTAGACATCAGCGAGCACGTGGCATGAATATAATGATTCACATGTAAACCCAATTTCAACTCGATGCCTCATGAGCAGATTGACTATATTCTCTTCTATTAGCAGAAAGACCTTTCAGAGTATACTTAGTTTTATTCCGTATTTCTTTCTATTTTACATTATATTGTGTATATATATACGGAATTATACAAATTCGTCGAAACACCAAGTCCCGACGAATTTTTTTACGCCATGTCCAGTCACAATTTTTTTTTTCGATATATGAAAAATTTTCACAAATTTTTTTTTGTTGACCTGATCGAGTACAAGAAAATTGTTCGTACACACTTTTCCATATCTACTTTCGTTTTTGGGATACTGATGCTTTCATAAAATTAATTACATCATAGTGGAACTACCTACAGCAGACACCACATAGACATCTACGAGCACGTGGCATGAATATAATAATTCATATTTAACCACAATTCCATCTGAATGCCTCATGAGCAGAACGACTATGTTCTCTACTCTGAGCAGGAGGATTTTTTAGATTATACTTAGTTTTATTTCGTATTTCTTTCTATTTAATATTGTGTTTTTATACGGAATTATTTTCACGTCATGTCCGGTCACAATTTTTTTTTTCGAGATATGAAAATTTTTCTCCAATAACTTTTTGTTGACCTGATCGAGTACAAGAAAATTCTTTGTACATATTTTTCCATAATCAGTTTAGTTTTTGAGATTTTGATGCTTCCATAAAAATAATCACATCATTGTGGAACTACCTACAACAGACACCACATAGCCTTCTGTAGACAACTTCGAGCACGTGGCATGAATTTAATGATTCACATGTAACCCCAATTTCATCCGGATGCCTCATGAGCAGAGCAGAACGACTATGTTCTCTTTAGGAGCAGGAAGACCTTTCAGATTATACTTTGCTTTATTTCGTATTTCATTCTATTTTACATTATATTACAAGCAGAACGACTATGTTCTCTTCTATGAGGAGGAAGACCTTTTGATTATACTTGGTTTTATTTCGTATTTCTTTCTATTCTACATTATATTGTGTATATATAAGGAATTATGCAAAATCGTCGTAACGAAAATATTCGCCAAGTCCCGACAAATTTTTTTTGTCGAAATATGTAAAATTTTCACCATTAACTTTTTGTTGACCTGATCGAGTACAAGAAAATTCTTTGTACACACTTTTCCATTTCTAGTTTAGTTTTTGAGATTTTGATGCTTTTATAAAAATAAATACATCATAGTGGAACTACCTACAGCAGACACCACATAGCCTACTGTAGGCATCTGCGAGCACGTGGCATGTTTATAATGATTCACATGTCCCAATTTCATCTGAAAGCCTCACGAGCAGAACGACTATGTCCTCTTCTATGAGCAGGAAGACCTTTTAGATTATACTTTGTTTTATTTCGTATTTCTTTCCATTAACATTATACTGTATATATACGGAATTATACAAATTCGTCGAAACAAAAATATTCGCTAAATCCCGACGAATTTTTTTACGCCGTCACAATTTTTTTTTTTTCGAGATATGAAAAATTTTCACCAATAAATTTTTGTTGACCTGATCGAGTACAAGAAACTTTTTCGTACACACTTTTCCATATCTACTTTCGTTTTTGGGATTCTGATGCTTTCATAAAAATAATTACATCATAGTGGAACTACCTACAGCTGACACCACATAGACATCTGCGAGCACGCGGAATGAACATGATCACATGTAAACCCAATTTCATCTGGATGCCTCATGAGCAGAACGACTATGTCCTCTTCTATGAGCAGGAAGACCTTTTAGATTATACCTAGTTTTATTTCGTATTCCTTTCTATTTGATATTGTGTATTAATACGGAATTAAACCCAATTTAATCTGGATGCCTCATGAGCAGATTGACTATATTCTCTTCTATGAGCAGGAAGACCTTTCAGATTATACTTTGCTTTATTTCGTATTTCATTTTATTTTACATTATATTACAAGCAGAACGACTATGTTCTCTTCAATTAGCAGGAAGAACTTTTGATTATACTTGGTTTTATTTCGTATTTCTTTCTATTCTACATTATATTGTGTATATATAAGGAATTATTCAAATTCGTCGTAACGAAAATATACGCCAAGTCCCGACCAATTTTTTTTTTCGAGATATGTAAAATTTTCACCAATAACTTTTTGTTGACCCGATCGAGTACAAGAAAATTCTTTGTACACACTTTCCCGTATCTAGTTTAGTTTTTGAGATTTTGATGCTTCCATAAAAATAATTACATCATTCTGGAACTACCTATAGCAGACACCACATAGCCTACTGTAGACATCTGCGAGCACGTGGCATGAATATAATAATTCACATTTAACCCCAATTTCAAATAGACCAGGAATACCTTTAAGAACTACCTACAGCAGACACCACATCGTGGGGTGAGTACAAAAAGTAGGTAACTGCAAATTAGTGATTTCGAGAAAAACGCAAATTAATGTTTTCATCACATTTTATGTTCTTGTGATTTAGTTGTATGACCACTTTTTGAAAAAAAATACACACTGTTGAATATATGAAGGCATTTATTTTCAATTCCTACCACAATCATCGTAGTGAATGAAACAGGATTGATGGAAAATTGAAAATTTTTGAAAAAAAACTCAGTTATCTAGTTGTAGCACAGGTTTGCTCTTGGAAAAGGGTTTGGTAAAGTTAGATAGCTGAAAATGAAGGCTTATGGTTTGCATTATTGTTTATTAATTTCAAACACATCTGATTATTTAAAACTTATATTTCGTATGAACAAAAGTAAGTATTCACAGTAGAAGCCCACAATAATAAAAAATCAAATGTAAAATAATCATAGAAGACTTTTTAAGGCATCACTCACAATCACCTTCATCAATCTTTTCGTTAGCATGTTCATTGTGAGGTGAGCTCAAGTAAAATTGTTCATGGTAAACAAGGAAACCAAATCTCGATACTTCAAAGTTGGAATTGGTATTTATGGAAGTTTTAGCTGTGCTAGTGACTGACGAAGATTTTTTTTCTTCAAATTGAGAGTTCTCATTTGCATTTCCAAAGGTTTATGAACTGATGGTTATTTACAAGATTACAATTTCATACTTACTGGTTTTGCATGATGTTAGCATAAGTAGTGTTCTTGGCGAAATTTTTTCAAATATTCACACCACTACTCTTTACAAGTTAATCGACCGACACGATGTTGGCGCACTATACTAATCAATCTCGAAAATACCAATTTCTCTGTAACGCTAGATATCTACTCTACTCTACATCTAACGTCACCTGTTATGTTCTGATGATATTATAGTGCTAAAACTAGATAAGTGCATCAACCAAGTTTTTGCAGTATTTTCTTCCGATCATAAAATGTCAAAATGTGCAACAAGTAGATAAGTAAACTTGCCTAGTTGTAGTAAGACAATTTCTGTTTATAATCGAGTTATCCACTTTTGACACTGTTCAATACAACTTCTATATCACCTCCTGCAGTTATCTAGTTGAAGTATGTTGTATTTACAATAAAATAATATATTTTTGTGCACTTATCAGAAATTCGGCAATTTATTAGGTACCTAGTTGTAGTACTCACCCCATGACATAGCCCACTGTAGGCATCTGCGAGCACATGGCATGAATATAATAATTCACATTTAACCTCAATTTCATCTGGATGCCTCATGAGCAGAACGACTATGTTCTCTTCTATGAGCAGGAGGACCTTTTAGCTTATACTTTGTTTTATTTCGTATTTCTTTCTATTTAATATTGTGTATACGGAATTATTCAAATTCGTCGAAACGAAAATATTCGCTAAGTCCCGACGACTTTTTTTACGCAGACTCCAGAAAAATTTTTTTTTTTTCGAGACATGAAGAATATTCACCAATAACTTTTTGGTTACCTGATCGAGTACAAGAAAATTCTTTGTACACACTTTTCCATATCTAGTTTATTTTTTGAGATTTTGATGATTTCATAAAAATAATTACATCATAGTGGAACTACCTACAGCAGAAACCACATAGCCTTCTGTAGACATCTGCGAGCACGTGGCATGAATATAATGATTAACATGTAACCCCAATTTCACCTGGATGCCTCATGAGCAGAACGACTATGTCCTCTTCTATGAGCAGGAAGACCTTTTAGATTATACTTTGTTTTATTTCGTATTTCTTTCCATTAACATTATACTGTATATATACGGAATCATACAAATTCGTCGAAACAAAAATATTCGCTAAATCCCGACGAATTTTTTTACGCCGTGTCACAATTTTTTTTTTCGAGATATGAAAAACATTCACCAATAACTTTTTGTTGACCTGATCGAGTACAAGAAAATTTTTTGTACACACTTTTCCATATCTAGTTTAGTTTTTGAGATTTTGATGCTTCTATTAATAAATTACATCATTGTGGAACTACCTACAGCAGACACCACATAGCCTACTGTAGACATCAGCGAGCACGTGGCATGAATATAATGATTCACATGTCCCAATTTCATCTGGATGCCTCATGAGCAGAATGATTATGTCCTCTTCTATGAGCAGGAAGTCCTTTTAGATTATACTTAGTTTTATTTCGTATTTCATTCTATTTGATATTGTGTATTTACACGGAATTATTCAAATTCGTCGAAACACCAAGTCCCGACGAATTTTTTTACGACATGTCCAGTCACAATTTTTTTTTTCGAGATATGAAAAATTTTTACCAATAACTTTTTGTTGACCTGATCGAGTACAAGAAAATTCTTTGTACACACTTTTCCATATCTAGTTTAGTTTTTGAGATTTTGATGCTTTCATAAAAATAATTACATCATAGTGGAACTACCTACAGCAGACACCACATAGCCTTCTGTAGACACCTGCGAGCACGTGGCTTGAATACAATGATTAACATGTAACCCCAATTTCATCTGGATGCCTCATGAGCAGAACGACTATGTTCTCTTCTATGACCAGGAATACCTTTTAGATTATACTTAGTTTTATTTCGTATTCATTTCTATTTGATATTGTGTATTCATACGGAATTAAACCCAATTTCATCTGGATGCCTCATGAGCAGATCGACTATGTTCTCTTCTATGAGCAGGAAGACCTTCAAGAACTACCTACAGCAGACACCACATAGCCTACTGTAGACATCAGCGAGCACGTGGCATGAATATAATGATTCACATGTAAACCCAATTTCAACTCGATGCCTCATGAGCAGATTGACTATATTCTCTTCTATTAGCAGAAAGACCTTTCAGAGTATACTTAGTTTTATTCCGTATTTCTTTCTATTTTACATTATATTGTGTATATATATACGGAATTATACAAATTCGTCGAAACACTAAGTCCCGACGAATTTTTTTACGCCATGTCGTCACAATTTTTTTTTTCGATATATGAAAAATTTTCACAAATATTTTTTTGTTGACCTGATCGAGTACAAGAAAATTGTTCGTACACACTTTTCCATATCTACTTTCGTTTTTGGGATACTGATGCTTTCATAAAATTAATTACATCATAGTGGAACTACCTACAGCCGACACCACATAGACATCTGCGAGCACGTGGCATGAATATAATAATTCATATTTAACCACAATTCCATCTGAATGCCTCATGAGCAGAACGACTATGTTCTCTTCTCTGAGCAGGAGGACTTTTTAGATTATACTTAGTTTTATTTCGTATTTCTTTCTATTTAATATTGTGTTTTTATACGGAATTATTTTCACGTCATGTCCGGTCACAATTTTTTTTTTCGAGATATGAAAATTTTTCTCCAATAACTTTTTGTTCGAGTACAAGAAAATTCTTTGTACATATTTTTCCATAATCAGTTTAGTTTTTGAGATTTTGATGCTTCCATAAAAATAATCACATCATTGTGGAACTACCTACAACAGACACCACATAGCCTTCTGTAGACAACTTCGAGCACGTGGCATGAATTTAATGATTCACATGTAACCCCAATTTCATCCGGATGCCTCATGAGCAGAGCAGAACGACTATGTTCTCTTTAGGAGCAGGAAGACCTTTCAGATTATACTTTGCTTTATTTCGTATTTCATTCTATTTTACATTATATTACAAGCAGAACGACTATGTTCTCTTCTATGAGGAGGAAGACCTTTTGATTATACTTGGTTTTATTTAGTATTTCTTTCTATTCTACATTATATTGTGTATATATAAGGAATTATGCAAATTCGTCGTAACGAAAATATTCGCCAAGTCCCGACAAATTTTTTTTGTCGAAATATGTAAAATTTTCACCATTAACTTTTTGTTGACCTGATCGAGTACAAGAAAATTCTTTGTACACACTTTTCCATATCTAGTTTAGTTTTTGAGATTTTGATGCTTTTATAAAAATAAATACATCATAGTGGAACTACCTACAGCAGACACCACATAGCCTACTGTAGGCATCTGCGAGCACGTGGCATGTTTATAATGATTAACATGTAACCCCAATTTCATCTGGATGCCTCATGAGCAGAACGACTATGTTCTCTTCTATGACCAGGAATACCTTTAAGAACTACCTATAGCAGACACCACATAGCCTACTGTAGGCATCTGCGAGCACGTGACATGTTTATTATGATTCACATGTCCCAATTTCATCTGAAAGCCTCACGAGCAGAACGACTATGTCCTCTTCTATGAGCAGGAAGACCTTTTAGATTATACTTAGTTTTATTTCGTATTCCATTCTATTTGATATTGTGTATTTATACGGAATTATTCAAATTCGTCGAAACACCAAGTCCCGACGATATTTTTTACGACATGTCCAGTCACAATTTTTTTTTTCGAGATATGAAAAAATTTTACCAATAACTTTTTGTTGACCTGATCGAGTACAAGAAAATTTTTCGTACACACTTTTCCATATCTAGTTTAGTTTTTGAGATTTTGATGCTTCTATTAATAAATTACATCATTGTGGAACTACCTACAGCAGACACCACATAGGCTACTGTAGACATCAGCGAGCACGTGGCATGAATATAATGATTCACATGTCCCAATTTCATCTGGATGCCTCATGAGCAGAATGATTATGTCCTCTTCTATGAGCAGGAAGACCTTTTAGATTATACTTAGTTTTATTTCGAATTCCATTCTATTTCATATTGTGTATATATACGGAATTATTCAAATTCGTCGAAACACTAAGTCCCGACGAATTTTTTTACGCCATGTCAGTCACAATTTTTTTTTCGAGATATGAAAAATTTCCACCAATAACTTTTTGTTGACCTGATCGAGTACTAGAAAATTCTCTGTACACACTTTTCCATATCTAGTTTAGTTTTTGAGATTTTGATGCTTTCATAAAAATAATTACATCTTAGTGGAACTACCTACAGCAGAAACCACATAGCCTTCTGTAGACATCTGCGAGCACGTGGCATGAATATAATGATTAACATGTAACCCCAATTTCATCTGGATGCCTCATGAGCAGAACGACTATGTTCTCTTCTATGAGCAGGAGGACCTTTTAGCTTATACTTTGTTTTATTTCGTATTTCTTTCTATTTAATATTGTGTATACGGAATTATTCAAATTCGTCGAAACGAAAATATTCGCTAAGTCCCGACGAATTTTTTTACGCAGACTCCAGTAAAAATTTTTTTTTTTTCGAGACATGAAGAATATTCACCAATAACTTTTTGGTTACCTGATCGAGTACAAGAAAATTCTTTGTACACACTTTTCCATATCTAGTTATTTTTTTGAGATTTTGATGATTTCATAAAAATAATTACATCTTAGTGGAACTACCTACAGCAGAAACCACATAGCCTTCTGTAGACATCTGCGAGCACGTGGCATGAATATAATGATTAACATGTAACCCCAATTTCATCTGGATGCCTCATGAGCAGGACGACTATGTTCTCTTCTATGACCAGGAATACCTTTAAGAACTACCTACAGCTGACACCACATAGCCTTCTGTAGACATCTGCGAGCACGTGGCATGAATATAATGATTAACATGTAACCCCAATTTCACCTGGACGCCTCATGAGCAGAACGACTATGTCCTCTTCTATGAGCAGGCAGACCTTTTAGATTATACTTTGTTTTATTTCGTATTTCTTTCCATTAACATTATACTGTATATATACGGAATTATACAAATTCGTCGAAACAAAAATATTCGCTAAATCCCGACGAATTTTTTTACGCCGTCACAATTTTTTTTTTTTCGAGATATGAAAAATTTTCACCAATAAATTTTTGTTGACCTGATCGAGTACAAGAAACTTTTTCGTACACACTTTTCCATATCTACTTTCGTTTTTGGGATTCTGATGCTTTCATAAAAATAATTACATCATAGTAACTACCTACAGCTGACACCACATAGACATCTGCGAGCACGCGGAATGAACATGATCACATGTAAACCCAATTTCATCTGGATGCCTCATGAGCAGAACGACTATGTCCTCTTCTATGAGCAGGAAGACCTTTTAGATTATACATAGTTTTATTTCTTATTCCTTTCTATTTGATATTGTGTATTGATACGGAATTAAACCCAATTTAATCTGGATGCCTCATGAGCAGATTGACTATATTCTCTTCTATGAGCAGGAAGACCTTTCAGATTATACTTTGCTTTATTTCGTATTTCATTTTATTTTACATTATATTACAAGCAGAACGACTATGTTCTCTTCTATTAGCAGGAAGAACTTTTGATTATACTTGGTTTTATTTCGTATTTCTTTCTATTCTACATTATATTGTGTATATATAAGGAATTATTCAAATTCGTCGTAACGAAAATATACGCCAAGTCCCGACCAATTTTTTTTTTCGAGATATGTAAAATTTTCACCCATAACTTTTTGTTGACCCGATCGAGTACAAGAAAATTCTTTGTACACACTTTCCCTTATCTAGTTTAGTTTTTGAGATTTTGATGCTTCCATAAAAATAATTACATCATTCTGGAACTACCTATAGCAGACACCACATAGCCTACTGTAGACATCTGCGAGCACGTTGCATGAATATAATAATTCACATTTAACCCCAATTTCAAATAGACCAGGAATACCTTTAAGAACTACCTACAGCAGACACCACATAGCCCACTGTAGGCATCTGCGAGCACGTGGCATGAATATAATAATTCACATTTAACCTCAATTTCATCTGGATGCCTCATGAGCAGAACGACTATGTTCTCTTCTATGAGCAGGAGGACCTTTTAGCTTATACTTTGTTTTATTTCGTATTTCTTTCTATTTAATATTGTGTATACGGAATTATTCAAATTCGTCGAAACGAAAATATTCGCTAAGTCCCGACGACTTTTTTTACGCAGACTCCAGTAAAAATTTTTTTTTATTTCGAGACATGAAGAATATTCACCAATAACTTTTTAGTTACCTGATCGAGTACAAGAAAATTCTTTGTACACACTTTTCCATATCTAGTTTATTTTTTGAGATTTTGATGATTTCATAAAAATAATTACATCATAGTGGAACTACCTACAGCAGAAACCACATAGCCTTCTGTAGACATCTGCGAGCACGTGGCATGAATATAATGATTAACATGTAACCCCAATTTCATCTGGATGCCTCATGAGCAGGACGACTATGTTCTCTTCTATGACCAGGAATACCTTTAAGAACTACCTACAGCTGACACCACATAGCCTTCTGTAGACATCTGCGAGCACGTGGCATGAATATAATGATTAACATGTAACCCCAATTTCACCTGGATGCCTCATGAGCAGAACGACTATGTCCTCTTCTATGAGCAGGAAGACCTTTCAGATTATACTTTGTTTTATTTCGTATTTCTTTCCATTAACATTATACTGTATATATACGGAATTATACAAATTCGTCGAAACAAAAATATTCGCTAAATCCCGACGAATTTTTTTACGCCGTGTCACAATTTTTTTTTTCGAGATATGAAAAATATTCACCAATAACTTTTTGTTGACCTGATCGAGTACAAGAAAATTTTTTGTACACACTTTTCCATATCTAGTTTAGTTTTTGAGATTTTGATGCTTCTATTAATAAATTACATCATTGTGGAACTACCTACAGCAGACACCACATAGCCTACTGTAGACATCAGCGAGCACGTGGCATGAATATAATGATTCACATGTCCCAATTTCATCTGGATGCCTCATGAGCAGAATGATTATGTCCTCTTCTATGAGCAGGAAGACCTTTTAGATTATACTTAGTTTTATTTCGTATTCCATTCTATTTGATATTGTGTATTTATACGGAATTATTCAAATTCGTCGAAACACCAAGTCCCGACGATATTTTTTACGACATGTCCAGTCACAATTTTTTTTTTCGAGATATGAAAAAATTTTACCAATAACTTTTTGTTGACCTGATCGAGTACAAGAAAATTTTTCGTACACACTTTTCCATATCTAGTTTAGTTTTTGAGATTTTGATGCTTCTATTAATAAATTACATCATTGTGGAACTACCTACAGCAGACACCACATAGGCTACTGTAGACATCAGCGAGCACGTGGCATGAATATAATGATTCACATGTCCCAATTTCATCTGGATGCCTCATGAGCAGAATGATTATGTCCTCTTCTATGAGCAGGAAGACCTTTTAGATTATACTTAGTTTTATTCCGAATTCCATTCTATTTTATATTGTGTATATATACGGAATTATTCAAATTCGTCGAAACACTAAGTCCCGACGAATTTTTTTACGCCATGTCCAGTCACAATTTTTTTTTCGAGATATGAAATATTTCCACCAATAACTTTTTGTTGACCTGATCGAGTACTAGAAAATTCTCTGTACACACTTTTCCATATCTAGTTTAGTTTTTGAGATTTTGATGCTTTCATAAAAATAATTACATCTTAGTGGAACTACCTACAGCAGAAACCACATAGCCTTCTGTAGACATCTGCGAGCACGTGGCATGAATATAATGATTAACATGTAACCCCAATTTCATCTGGATGCCTCATGAGCAGAACGACTATGTTCTCTTCTATGAGCAGGAGGACCTTTTAGCTTATACTTTGTTTTATTTCGTATTTCTTTCTATTTAATATTGTGTATACGGAATTATTCAAATTCGTCGAAACGAAAATATTCGCTAAGTCCCGACGAATTTTTTTACGCAGACTCCAGTAAAAATTTTTTTTTTTTTCGAGACATGAAGAATATTCACCAATAACTTTTTGGTTACCTGATCGAGTACAAGAAAATTCTTTGTACACACTTTTCCATATCTAGTTTTTTTTTTGAGATTTTGATGATTTCATAAAAATAATTACATCTTAGTGGAACTACCTACAGCAGAAACCACATAGCCTTCTGTAGACATCTGCGAGCACGTGGCATGAATATAATGATTAACATGTAACCCCAATTTCATCTGGATGCCTCATGAGCAGGACGACTATGTTCTCTTCTATGACCAGGAATACCTTTAAGAACTACCTACAGCTGACACCACATAGCCTTCTGTAGACATCTGCGAGCACGTGGCATGAATATAATGATTAACATGTAACCCCAATTTCACCTGGACGCCTCATGAGCAGAACGACTATGTCCTCTTCTATGAGCAGGAAGACCTTTTAGATTATACTTTGTTTTATTTCGTATTTCTTTCCATTAACATTATACTATATATACGGAATATATACGGAATTATACAAATTCGTCGAAACAAAAATATTCGCTAAGTCCCGACGAATTTTTTTACGCCGTCACAATTTTTTTTTTTTCGAGATATGAAAAATTTTCACCAATAAATTTTTGTTGACCTGATCGAGTACAAGAAACTTTTTCGTACACACTTTTCCATATCTACTTTCGTTTTTGGGATTCTGATGCTTTCATAAAAATAATTACATCATAGTAACTACCTACAGCTGACACCACATAGACATCTGCGAGCACGCGGAATGAACATGATCACATGTAAACCCAATTTCATCTGGATGCCTCATGAGCAGAACGACTATGTCCTCTTCTATGAGCAGGAAGACCTTTTAGATTATACATAGTTTTATTTCTTATTCCTTTCTATTTGATATTGTGTATTGATACGGAATTAAACCCAATTTAATCTGGATGCCTCATGAGCAGATTGACTATATTCTCTTCTATGAGCAGGAAGACCTTTCAGATTATACTTTGCTTTATTTCGTATTTCATTTTATTTTACATTATATTACAAGCAGAACGACTATGTTCTCTTCTATTAGCAGGAAGAACTTTTGATTATACTTGGTTTTATTTCGTATTTCTTTCTATTCTACATTATATTGTGTATATATAAGGAATTATTCAAATTCGTCGTAACGAAAATATACGCCAAGTCCCGACCAATTTTTTTTTTCGAAATATGTAAAATTTTCACCCATAACTTTTTGTTGACCCGATCGAGTACAAGAAAATTCTTTGTACACACTTTCCCTTATCTAGTTTAGTTTTTGAGATTTTGATGCTTCCATAAAAATAATTACATCATTCTGGAACTACCTATAGCAGACACCACATAGCCTACTGTAGACATCTGCGAGCACGTTGCATGAATATAATAATTCACATTCAACCCCAATTTCAAATAGACCAGGAATACCTTTAAGAACTACCTACAGCAGACACCACATAGCCCACTGTAGGCATCTGCGAGCACGTGGCATGAATATAATAATTCACATTTAACCTCAATTTCATCTGGATGCCTCATGAGCAGAACGACTATGTTCTCTTCTATGAGCAGGAGGACCTTTTAGCTTATACTTTGTTTTATTTCGTATTTCTTTCTATTTAATATTGTGTATACGGAATTATTCAAATTCGTCGAAACGAAAATATTCGCTAAGTCCCGACGACTTTTTTTACGCAGACTCCAGTAAAAATTTTTTTTTTTTTCGAGACATGAAGAATATTCACCAATAACTTTTTGGTTACCTGATCGAGTACAAGAAAATTCTTTGTACACACTTTTCCATATCTAGTTTATTTTTTGAGATTTTGATGATTTCATAAAAATAATTACATCATAGTGGAACTACCTACAGCAGAAACCACATAGCCTTCTGTAGACATCTGCGAGCACGTGGCATGAATATAATGATTAACATGTAACCCCAATTTCATCTGGATGCCTCATGAGCAGGACGACTATGTTCTCTTCTATGACCAGGAATACCTTTAAGAACTACCTACAGCTGACACCACATAGCCTTCTGTAGACATCTGCGAGCACGTGGCATGAATATAATGATTAACATGTAACCCCAATTTCACCTGGATGCCTCATGAGCAGAACGACTATGTCCTCTTCTATGAGCAGGAAGACCTTTCAGATTATACTTTGTTTTATTTCGTATTTCTTTCCATTAACATTATACTGTATATATACGGAATTATACAAATTCGTCGAAACAAAAATATTCGCTAAATCCCGACGAATTTTTTTACGCCGTGTCACAATTTTTTTTTTCGAGATATGAAAAATATTCACCAATAACTTTTTGTTGACCTGATCGAGTACAAGAAAATTTTTTGTACACACTTTTCCATATCTAGTTTAGTTTTTGAGATTTTGATGCTTCTATTAATAAATTACATCATTGTGGAACTACCTACAGCAGACACCACATAGCCTACTGTAGACATCAGCGAGCACGTGGCATGAATATAATGATTCACATGTCCCAATTTCATCTGGATGCCTCATGAGCAGAATGATTATGTCCTCTTCTATGAGCAGGAAGACCTTTTAGATTATACTTAGTTTTATTTCGTATTCCATTCTATTTGATATTGTGTATTTATACGGAATTATTCAAATTCGTCGAAACACCAAGTCCCGACGATATTTTTTACGACATGTCCAGTCACAATTTTTTTTTCGAGATATGAAATATTTCCACCAATAACTTTTTGTTGACCTGATCGAGTACTAGAAAATTCTCTGTACACACTTTTCCATATCTAGTTTAGTTTTTGAGATTTTGATGCTTTCATAAAAATAATCTTAGTGGAATCTTAGTGGAACTACCTACAGCAGAAACCACATAGCCTTCTGTAGACATCTGCGAGCACGTGGCATGAATATAATGATTAACATGTAACCCCAATTTCATCTGGATGCCTCATGAGCAGAACGACTATGTTCTCTTCTATGAGCAGGAGGACCTTTTAGCTTATACTTTGTTTTATTTCGTATTTCTTTCTATTTAATATTGTGTATACGGAATTATTCAAATTCGTCGAAACGAAAATATTCGCTAAGTCCCGACGAATTTTTTTACGCAGACTCCAGTAAAAATTTTTTTTTTTTTCGAGACATGAAGAATATTCACCAATAACTTTTTGGTTACCTGATCGAGTACAAGAAAATTCTTTGTACACACTTTTCCATATCTAGTTTTTTTTTTGAGATTTTGATGATTTCATAAAAATAATTACATCTTAGTGGAACTACCTACAGCAGAAACCACATAGCCTTCTGTAGACATCTGCGAGAACGTGGCATGAATATAATGATTAACATGTAACCCCAATTTCATCTGGATGCCTCATGAGCAGGACGACTATGTTCTCTTCTATGACCAGGAATACCTTTAAGAACTACCTACAGCTGACACCACATAGCCTTCTGTAGACATCTGCGAGCACGTGGCATGAATATAATGATTAACATGTAACCCCAATTTCACCTGGACGCCTCATGAGCAGAACGACTATGTCCTCTTCTATGAGCAGGAAGACCTTTTAGATTATACTTTGTTTTATTTCGTATTTCTTTCCATTAACATTATACTGTATATATACGGAATTATACAAATTCGTCGAAACAAAAATATTCGCTAAATCCCGACGAATTTTTTTACGCCGTCACAATTTTTTTTTTTTCGAGATATGAAAAATTTTCACCAATAAATTTTTGTTGACCTGATCGAGTACAAGAAACTTTTTCGTACACACTTTTCCATATCTACTTTCGTTTTTGGGATTCTGATGCTTTCATAAAAATAATTACATCATAGTGGAACTACCTACAGCTGACACCACATAGACATCTGCGAGCACGCGGAATGAACATGATCACATGTAAACCCAATTTCATCTGGATGCCTCATGAGCAGAACGACTATGTCCTCTTCTATGAGCAGGAAGACCTTTTAGATTATACATAGTTTTATTTCTTATTCCTTTCTATTTGATATTGTGTATTGATACGGAATTAAACCCAATTTAATCTGGATGCCTCATGAGCAGATTGACTATATTCTCTTCTATGAGCAGGAAGACCTTTCAGATTATACTTTGCTTTATTTCGTATTTCATTTTATTTTACATTAAATTACAAGCAGAACGACTATGTTCTCTTCTATTAGCAGGAAGAACTTTTGATTATACTTGGTTTTATTTCGTATTTCTTTCTATTCTACATTATATTGTATATATATAAGGAATTATTCAAATTCGTCGTAACGAAAATATACGCCAAGTCCCGACCAATTTTTTTTTTCGAGATATGTAAAATTTTCACCCATAACTTTTTGTTGACCCGATCGAGTACAAGAAAATTCTTTGTACACACTTTCCCTTATCTAGTTTAGTTTTTGAGATTTTGATGCTTCCATAAAAATAATTACATCATTCTGGAACTACCTATAGCAGACACCACATAGCCTACTGTAGACATCTGCGAGCACGTGGCATGAATATAATAATTCACATTTAACCCCAATTTCAAATAGACCAGGAATACCTTTAAGAACTACCTACAGCAGACACCACATAGCCCACTGTAGGCATCTGCGAGCACGTGGCATGAATATAATAATTCACATTTAACCTCAATTTCATCTGGATGCCTCATGAGCAGAACGACTATGTTCTCTTCTATGAGCAGAAGGACCTTTTAGCTTATACTTTGTTTTATTTCGTATTTCTTTCTATTTAATATTGTGTATACGGAATTATTCAAATTCGTCGAAACGAAAATATTCGCTAAGTCCCGACGACTTTTTTTACGCAGACTCCAGTAAAAATTTTTTTTTTTTCGAGACATGAAGAATATTCACCAATAACTTTTTGGTTACCTGATCGAGTACAAGAAAATTCTTTGTACACACTTTTCCATATCTAGTTTATTTTTTGAGATTTTGATGATTTCATAAAAATTATTACATCATAGTGGAACTACCTACAGCAGAAACCACATAGCCTTCTGTAGACATCTGCGAGCACGTGGCATGAATATAATGATTAACATGTAACCCCAATTTCATCTGGATGCCTCATGAGCAGGACGACTATGTTCTCTTCTATGACCAGGAATACCTTTAAGAACTACCTACAGCTGACACCACATAGCCTTCTGTAGACATCTGCGAGCACGTGGCATGAATATAATGATTAACATGTAAACCCAATTTCACCTGGATGCCTCATGAGCAGAACGACTATGTCCTCTTCTATGAGCAGGAAGACCTTTTAGATTATACTTTGTTTTATTTCGTATTTCTTTCCATTAACATTATACTGTATATATACGGAATTATACAAATTCGTCGAAACAAAAATATTCGCTAAATCCCGACGAATTTTTTTACGCCGTGTCACAATTTTTTTTTTCGAGATATGAAAAATATTCACCAATAACTTTTTGTTGACCTGATCGAGTACAAGAAAATTTTTTGTACACACTTTTCCATATCTAGTTTAGTTTTTGAGATTTTGATGCTTCTATTAATAAATTACATCATTGTGGAACTACCTACAGCAGACACCACATAGCCTACTGTAGACATCAGCGAGCACGTGGCATGAATATAATGATTCACATGTCCCAATTTCATCTGGATGCCTCATGAGCAGAATGATTATGTCCTCTTCTATGAGCAGGAAGACCTTTTAGATTATACTTAGTTTTATTTCGTATTCCATTCTATTTTATATTGTGTATATATACGGAATTATCAAATTCGTCGAAACACTAAGTCCCGACGAATTTTTTCACGCCATGTCCAGTCACAATTTTTTTTTCGAGATATGAAAAATTTTCACCAATAACCTTTTGTTGACCTGATCGAGTACTAGAAAATTCTCTGTACACACTTTTCCATATCTAGTTTAGTTTTTGAGATTTTGATGCTTTCATAAAAATAATTACATCATAGTGGAACTACCTACAGCAGACACCACATAGCCTTCTGTAGACATATGCGAGCACGTGGCATGAATATAATGATTAACATGTAACCCCAATTTCATCTGGATGCCTCATGAGCAGAACGACTATGTTCTCTTCTATGACCAGGAATACCTTTAAGAACTACCTACAGCAGACACCACATAGCCTACTGTAGGCATCTGCGAGCACGTGACATGTTTATAATGATTCACATGTCCCAATTTCATCTGAAAGCCTCACGAGCAGAACGACTATGTCCTCTTCTATGAGCAGGAAGACCTTTTAGATTATACTTAGTTTTATTTCGTATTCCATTCTATTTGATATTGTGTATTTATATGGAATTATTCAAATTCGTCGAAACACCAAGTCCCGACGATATTTTTTACGACATGTCCAGTCACAATTTTTTTTTTCGAGATATGAAAAAATTTTACCAATAACTTTTTGTTGACCTGATCGAGTACAAGAAAATTTTTCGTACACACTTTTCCATATCTAGTTTAGTTTTTGAGATTATGATGCTTCTATTAATAAATTACATCATTGTGGAACTACCTACAGCAGACACCACATAGCCTACTGTAGACATCAGCGAGCACGTGGCATGAATATAATGATTCACATGTCCCAATTTCATCTGGATGCCTCATGAGCAGAGTATACTTAGTTTTATTTCGTATTTCTTTCTATTTTACATTATATTGTGTATATATATACGGAATTATACAAATTCGTCGAAACAAAAATATTCGCTAAGTCCCGACGAATTTTTTTACGCCGTCACAATTTTTTTTTTTCTAGATATGAAAAATTTTCACCAATAAATTTTTGTTGACCTGATCGAGTACAAGAAACTTTTTCGTACACACTTTTCCATATCTACTTTCGTTTATGGGATTCTGATGCTTTCATAAAAATAATTACATCATAGTGGAACTACCTACAGCTGACACCACATAGACATCTGCGAGCACGTGGCATGAACATGATCACATGTAAACCCAATTTCATCTGGATGCCTCATGAGCTGAACGACTATGTTCTCTTCTATGAGCAGGAAGACCTTGAAGAACTACCTACAGCTAACACAACATAGCCTACTGTAGACATCTGCGACCACGTGGCATGAAAATAATGATTCACATGTAACCCCAATTTCATCTGGTTTGCTCATGAGAAGAACGACTATGTTCTCTTCTATGAGCAAGAAGACCTTTTATATTATACTTAGTTTTATTTCGTATTTCTTTCTATTTAATATTGTGTATCTATACGGAATTATTCAAATTCGTCGAAACAAAAATATTCGCTAAGTCCCGACGATTTTTTTTACGCCATGTACAGTTGGAATTTTTTTTTCGAGATATGAAAAATTTTTACCAATAACTTTTTGTTGACCTGATCGAGTACAAGAAAATTCTTTGTACACACTTTTCCATATCTAGTTTAGTTTTTGAGATTTTGATGGTTTCATAAGAATAATTACATCATAGTGGAACTACCTACAGCAGACACCACATAGCCTACTGTAGACATCAGCGAGCACGTGGCATGAATATAATGATTTACATGTAAACCCAATTCCATCTGAATGCCTCATGACAGAACGACTATGTTCTCTTGTATGAGCAGGAAGACCTTTCAGATTATACTTAGTTTTATTTCGTATTTCTTTCCATTTAATATTATACTGTATATAAACGGAATTATACAAATTCGTCGAAACAAAAATATTCGCTAAGTCCCGACGAATTTCTTTCCGCCGTGTCACAATTTTTTTTTTTGAGATATGAAAAATTTTCACCAATAACTTTTTGTTGACCTGATCGAGTACAAGAAAATTTTTCGTACACACTTTTCCATATATAGTTTAGTTTTTGAGATTTTGATGCTTCCATAAATATAAATACATCATTGTGGAACTACCTACAGCAGACACCACATAGCCTACTGTAGACATCAGCGAGCACGTGGCATGAATATAATGATTCACATGTCCCAATTTCATCTGGATGCCTCATGAGCAGAAGGATTATGTCCTCCTCTATGAGCAGGAAAACCTTTCAGATTATACTTAGTTTTATTTCGTATTCCATTCTATTTGATATTGTGTATTTATACGGAATTATTCAAATTCGTCGAAACACTAAGTCCCGACGAATTTTTTTACGCCATGTCCAGTCACAATTTTTTTTTTCGAGATATGAAAAATTTTCACCAATAACTTTTTGTTGACCTGATCGAATACAAGAAAATTCTTTGTACAAACTTTCCCATATCTAGTTTAGTTTTTGAGATTTTGATGCTTCCATAAAAATAATTACATCATTCTGGAACTACCTATAGCAGACACCACATAGCCTACTGTAGACATCAGCGAGCACGTGGCATGAATATAATGATTCACATGTAAACCCAATTTCATCTGAATGCCTCATGACAGAACGACTATGTTCTCTTCTATGAGCAGGAAGACCTTTCACATTATACTTAGTTTTATTTCGTATTTCTTTCCATTTAACATTATACTGTATATATACGGAATTATACAAATTCGTCGAAACAAAAATATTCGCTAAGTCCCGACGAATTTCTTTACGCCGTGTCACATTTTTTTTTTCGAGATATGAAAAATTTTCACTTATAACTTTTTGTTGACCTGATCGAGTACAAGAAAATTTTTCGTACACACTTTTCCATATATAGTTTAGTTTTTGAGATTTTGATGCTTCCATAAAAATAATTATATCATAGTGGAACTACTTACAGCAGACACCACATAGCCTACTGTAGGCATCTGCGAGCACGTGGCATGAATATAATAAATTACATTTAACCCCAATTTCATCTGGATGCCTCATGAGCAGAACGACTATGTTCTCTACTATGAGCAGGAGGACCTTTTAGCTTATACTTGGTTTTATTTCGTATTTCTTTCTATTTAATATTGTGTATATATACGGAATTATTGAAATTCGTCGAAACGAAAATATTCGCCAAGTCCCGACCAATTTTTTTTTTCGAGATATGTAAAATTTTCACCAATAACTTTTTGTTGACCCGATCGAGTACAAGAAAATTCTTTGTACACACTTTCCCGTATCTAGTTTAGTTTTTGAGATTTTGATGCTTCCATAAAAATAATTACATCATAGTGAAACTACCTACAGCAGACACCACATAGCCTACTGTGGGCATCTGCGAGCACGTGGCATGAATATTATAACTCACATTTAACCCCAATTTCATCTGGATGCCTCATGAGCAGATTGACTATATTCTCTTCTATGAGCAGAAAGACCTTTCAGAGTATACTTAGTTTTATTTCGTATTTCTTTCTATTTTACATTATATTGTGTATATATATACGGAATTATACAAATTCGTCGAAACAAAAATATTCGCTAAGTCCCGACGAATTTTTTTACGCCGTCACAATTTTTTTTTTTTCGAGATATGAAAAATTTTCACCAATAAATTTTTGTTGACCTGATCGAGTACAAGAAACTTTTTCGTACACACTTTTCCATATCTACTTTCGTTTATGGGATTCTGATGCTTTCATAAAAATAATTACATCATAGTGGAACTACCTACAGCTGACACCACATAGACATCTGCGAGCACGTGGCATGAACATGATCACATGTAAACCCAATTTCATCTGGATGCCTCATGAGCTGAACGACTATGTTCTCTTCTATGAGCAGGAAGACCTTGAAGAACTACCTACAGCTAACACAACATAGCCTACTGTAGACATCTGCGACCACGTGGCTTGAAAATAATGATTCACATGTAACCCCAATTTCATCTGGTTTCCTCATGAGAAGAACGACTATGTTCTCTTCTATGAGCAAGAAGACCTTTTATATTATACTTAGTTTTATTTCGTATTTCTTTCTATTTAATATTGTGTATCTATACGGAATTATTCAAATTCGTCGAAACAAAAATATTCGCTAAGTCCCGACGATTTTTTTTACGCCATGTCCAGTTAGAATTTTTTTTTGCGAGATATGAAAAATTTTTACCAATAACTTTTTGTTGACGTGATCGAGTACAAGAAAATTCTTTGTACACACTTTTCCATATCTAGTTTAGTTTTTGAGATTTTGATGGTTTCATAAGAATAATTACATCATAGTGGAACTACCTACAGCAGACACCACATAGCCTACTGTAGGCATCAGCGAGCACGTGGCATGAATATAATGATTCACATGTCCCAATTTCATCTGGATGCCTCATGAGCAGAAGGATTATGTCCTCCTCTATGAGTAGGAAAACCTTTCAGATTTTACTTAGTTTTATTTCGTATTTCTTTCCATTTAACATTATACTGTATATATACGGAATTATACAAATTCGTCGAAACAAAAATATTCGCTAAGTCCCGACGAATTTTTTTACTCCGTGTCACAATTTTTTTTTTCGAGATATGAAAAATTTTCACCTATAACTTTTTGTTGACCTGATCGAGTACAAGAAAATTTTTCGTACATTATATTTACATTATATTACAAGCAGAACGACTATGTTCTCTTCTATTAGCAGAAAGAACTTTTGATTATACTTGGTTTTATTTCGTATGTCTTTCTATTCTACATTATATTGTGTATATATAAGGAATTATTAAAATTCGTCGTAACGAAAATATTCGCCAAGTCCCGACCAATTTTTTTTTTCGAGATATGTAAAATTTTCACCAATAACTTTTTGTTGACATGATCGAGTACAAGAAAATTCTTTGTACACACTTTCCCGTATCTAGTTTAGTTTTTGAGATTTTGATGCTTCCATAAAAAAAATTACATCATTCTGGAACTACCTATAGCAGACACCACATAGCCTACTGTAGACATCTGCGAGCACGTGGCATGAATATAATGATTCACATGTAAACCCAATTTCATCTGAATGCCTCATGACAGAACGACTATGTTCTCTTCTATGAGCAGAAAGACCTTTCAGATTATACTTAGTTTTATTTCGTATTCCATTCTATTTGATATTGTGTATTTATACGGAATTATTCAAATTCGTCGAAACACTAAGTCCCGACGAATTTTTTTACGCCATGTCCAGTCACAATTTTTTTTTTCGAGCTATGAAAAATTTTCACCAATAACTTTTTGTTAACCTGATCGAGTACAAGAAAATTTTTCGTACACACTTTTCCATATCTAGTTTAGTTTTTGAGATTTTGATGCTTCTATTAATATAATTACATCATTGTGGAACTAACTACAGCAGACACCACATAGCCTACTGTAGACATCAGCGAGCACGTGGCATGAATATATTGATTTACATGCAAACCCAATTTCATCTGAATGCCTCATGACAGAACGACTATGTTCTCTTGTATGAGCAGGAAGACCTTTCAGATTATACTTAGTTTTATTTCGTATTTCTTTCCATTTAACATTATACTGTATATATACGGAATTATACAAATTCGTCGAAACAAAAATATTCGCTAAGTCCCGACGAATTTTTTTACGCCGTGTCACAATTTTTTTTTTCGAGATATGTAAAATTTTCACCAATAACTTTTTGTTGACCCGATCGAGTACAAGAAAATTCTTTGTACACACTTTCCCGTATCTAGTTTAGTTTTTGAGATTTTGATGCTTCCATAAAAATAATTACATCATTCTGGAACTACCTATAGCAGACACCACATAGCCTACTGTAGGCATCTGCGAGCACGTGGCATGAATATAATAATTCACATTTAACCCCAATTTCATCTGAATGCCTCATGACAGAACGACTATGTTCTCTTCTATGAGCAGGAAGACCTTTCAGATTATACTTAGTTTTATTTCGTATTCCATTCTATTTGATATTGTGTATTTATACGGAATTATTCAAATTCGTCGAAACACTAAGTCCCGACGAATTTTTTTACGCCATGTCCAGTCACAATTTTTTTTTTCGAGCTATGAAAAATTTTCACCAATAACTTTTTGTTAACCTGATCGAGTACAAGAAAATTCTTTGTACACACTTTTCCATATCTAGTTTAGTTTTTGAGATTTCGATGCTTTCATAAAAATAATTACATCATAGTGAAACTACCTACAGCAGACACCAAATAGCCTACTGTAGGCATCTGCGAGCACGTGGCATGAATATAATAATTCACATTTAACCCCAATTTCATCTGGATGCCTCATGAGCAGATTGACTATATTCCCTTCTATGAGCAGAAAGACCTTTCAGAGTATACTTAGTTTTATTTCGTATTTCTTTCTATTTTACATTATACTGTATATATACGGAATTATACAAATTCGTCGAAACAAAAATATTCGTTAAGTCTCGACGAACTTCTTTACGCCGTGTCACAATTTTTTTTTTCGAGATATGAAAAATTTTCACCAATAACTTTTTGTTGACCTGATCGAGTACAAGAAAATTTTTCGTACACACTTTTCCATATATAGTTTAGTTTTTGAGATTTTGATGCTTCCATAAAAATAATTATATCATAGTGGAACTACTTACAGCAGACACCACATAGCCTACTGTAGGCATCTGCGAGCACGTGGCATGAATATAATAAATTACATTTAACCCCAATTTCATCTGGATGCCTCATGAGCAGAACGACTATGTTCTCTTCTATGAGCAGGAGGACCTTTTAGCTTATACTTGGTTTTATTTCGTATTTCTTTCTATTTAATATTGTGTATATATACGGAATTATTGAAATTCGTCGAAACGAAAATATTCGCCAAGTCCCGACCAATTTTTTGTTTCGAGATATGTAAAATTTTCACCAATAACTTTTTGTTGACCCGATCGAGTACAAGAAAATTCTTTGTACACACTTTCCCGTATCTAGTTTAGTTTTTGAGATTTTGATGCTTCCATAAAAATAATTACATCATTCTGGAACTACCTATAGCAGACACCACATAGCCTACTGTAGACATCTGCTAGCACGTGGCATGAACATGATCACATGTAAACCAAATTTCATCTGGATGCCTCATGAGCAGAACGACTATGTCCTCTTCTATGAGCAGGAAGACCTTTTAGATTATACCTAGTTTTATTTGGTATTCCTTCCTATTTGATATTTGTATTGATACGGAAATAAACCCAATTTCATCTGGATGCCTCATGACAGAACGACTATGTTCTCTTCTATGAGCAGAAAGACCTTTCAGATTATACTTAGTTTTTTATTCCATTCTATTTGATATTGTGTATTTATACGGAATTATTCAAATTCGTCGAAACACTAAGTCCCGACGAATTTTTTTACGCCATGTCCAGTCACAATTTTTTTTTTCAAAATATGAAAAATTTTCACCAATAACTTTTTGTTAACCTGATCGAGTACAAGAAAATTATTTGTACACACTTTTCCATATCTAGTTTAGTTTTTGAGATTTCGATGCTTTCATAAAAATAATTACATCATAGTGAAACTACCTACAGCAGACACCACATAGCCTACTGTAGGCATCTGCGAGCACGTGGCATGAATATAATAATTCATGTTGAAAAGGGGGAACATTCTCCATGAAAATTGAAAAATGAATAATGTGACTTATTTGTAATATCTAACAGAAAACAACTACTTCCCCGGCACAAGCCACGCTGGACATTGAACTACAACTGATAGATATTGTGAAAAGACTCTTAACTGAAAAGGAAAGAAAAAATCTGAAAGTGAAAATTTGCATTTTCATTCAGATAGCTGACTTTTTTAATTCTTTCTAGTTTTCCTTGAACAAATCATTAAATAAATTAGATAAGGAGAATGTTATTAAAAAAAAAAAAAAAAAATATATCACTCACAGAAATCGTTCATTTCATTGAAGCAAGGTTCGCTTCTCTCGCATTTAATCCCCAATACATTTTGGTCGACAAAAATCTATTTCGCTTTGCCAAGCTCTTCAGGAGGATTGATATAGGATTGAAATAAAACAGGCTCTTCAGAAGCATACATATCAGGGATGGATATGAGAGAAACATTTCTTCTGCGGTGACACTTTGAAAATTAATTTTTGACATAGACCTGTCATGAGCATTTTGATTTTAGTTCGAAAATATGAATAGGAAATTTTGTGGGAAGTAGTTGTTTTCTGTTAGATATTACAAATAAGTCACATTTTTCATTTTTCAATTTTCATGGAGAATGTTCCCCCTTTTCAACATGAATACCTCCCAAACGGTTATCTTGAACGATGGAATATAGCGACTAAAGTTTGTCTTTCAGTCCCAGATAATTCCATAAAAGATTTTATGAATTTCCTATTCATATTTTCGAACTAAAATAATAACTCACATTTAACCCCAATTTCATCTGGATGCCTCATGAGCAGATTGACTATATTCTCTTCTATGAGCAGAAAGACCTTTCAGAGTATACTTAGTTTTAATTCGTATTTCTTTCTATTTTACATTATATTGTGTATATATATACGGAATTATACAAATTCGTCGAAACAAAAATATTCGCTAAGTCCCGACGAATTTTTTTACGCCGTGTCACAATTTTTTTTTTCGAGATATGAAAAATTTTCACCTATAACTTTTTGTTGACCTGATCGAGTACAAGAAAATTTTTCGTACATTATATTTACATTATATTACAAGCAGAACGACTATGTTCTCTTCTATTAGCAGAAAGAACTTTTGATTATACTTGGTTTTATTTCGTATTTCTTTCTATTCTACATTATATTGTGTATATATAAGGAATTATTCAAATTCGTCGTAACGAAAATATTCGCCAAGTCCCGACCAATTTTTTTTTTCGAGATATGTAAAATTTTCACCAATAACTTTTTGTTGACATGATCGAGTACAAGAAAATTCTTTGTACACACTTTCCCGTATCTAGTTTAGTTTTTGAGATTTTGATGCTTCCATAAAAATAATTACATCATTCTGGAACTACCTATAGCAGACACCACATAGCCTACTGTAGACATCTGCGAGCACGTGGCATGAATATAATGATTCACGTGTAAACCCAATTTCATCTGAATGCCTCATGACAGAACGACTATGTTCTCTTCTATGAGCAGAAAGACCTTTCAGATTATACTTAGTTTTATTTCGTATTCCATTCTATTTGATATTGTGTATTTATACGGAATTATTCAAATTCGTCGAAACACTAAGTCCCAACGAATTTTTTTACGCCATGTCCAGTCACAATTTTTTTTTTCGAGATATGAAAAATTTTCACCAATAACTTTTTGTTGACCTGATCGAGTACAAGAAAATTTTTCGTACACACTTTTCCATATCTAGTTTAGTTTTTGAGATTTTGATGCTTCTATTAATATAATTACATCATTGTGGAACTAACTACAGCAGACACCACATAGCCTACTGTAGACATCAGCGAGTACGTGGCATGAATATAATGATTTACATGCAAACCCAATTTCATCTGAATGCCTCATGACAGAACGACTATGTTCTCTTGTATGAGCAGGAAGACCTTTCAGATTATACTTAGTTTTATTTCGTATTTCTTTCCATTTAACATTATACTGTATATATACGGAATTATACAAATTCGTCGAAACAAAAATATTCGCTAAGTCCTGACGAATTTCTTTCCGCCGTGTCACAATTTTTTTTTTTGAGATATGAAAAATTTTCACCAATAACTTTTTGTTGACCTGATCGAGTACAAGAAAATTTTTCGTACACACTTTTCCATATATAGTTTAGTTTTTGAGATTTTGATGCTTCCATAAATATAAATACATCATTGTGGAACTACCTACAGCAGACACCACATAGCCTACTGTAGACATCAGCGAACACGTGGCATGAATATAATGATTCACATGTCCCAATTTCATCTGGATGCCTCATGAGCAGAAGGATTATGTCCTCCTCTATGAGCAGGAAAACCTTTCAGATTATACTTAGTTTTATTTCGTATTCCATTCTATTCGATATTGTGTATTTATACGGAATTATTCAAATTCGTCGAAACACTAAGTCCCGACGAATTTTTTTACGCCATGTCCAGTCACAATTTTTTTTTTCGAGATATGAAAAATTTTCACCAATAACTTTTTGTTGACCTGATCGAATACAAGAAAATTCTTTGTACACACTATTCCATATCTAGTTTAGTTTTTGAGATTTTGATGCTTTCATAAAAATAATTACATCATAGTGGAACTACTTACAGCAGACACCACATAGCCTACTGTAGGCATCTGCGAGCACGTGGCATGAATATAATAAATCACATTTAACCCCAATTTCATCTGGATGCCTCATGAGCAGAACGACTATGTTCTCTTCTATGAGCAGGAGGACCTTTTAGCTTATACTTAGTTTTATTTCGTATTTCTTTCTATTTAATATTGTGTATTTATACGGAATTATTGAAATTCGTCGAAACGAAAATATTCGCAAAGTCCCGACCAATTTTTTTTTTCGAGATATGTAAAATTTTCACCAATAACTTTTTGTTGGCCCGATCGAGTACAAGAAAATTCTTTGTACACACTTTCCCGTATCTAGTTTAGTTTTTGAGATTTTGATGCTTACATAAAAATAATTACATCATTCTGGAACTACCTATAGCAGACACCACATAGCCTCCTGTAGACATCTGCGAGCACGTGGCATGAATATAATGATTCACATGTAAACCCAATTTCATCTGAATGCCTCATGACAGAACGACTATGTTCTCTTCTATGAGCAGGAAGACCTTCCAGAACTACCTACAGCAGACACCACATAGCCTACTGTGGGCATCTGCGAGCACGTGGCATGAATATAATAATTCACATTTAACCCCAATTTCATCTGGATGCCTCATGAGCAGATTGACTATATTCTCTTCTATGAGCAGAAAGACCTTTCAGAGTATACTTAGTTTTATTTCGTATTTCTTTCTATTTTACATTATATTGTGTATATATATACGGAATTATACAAATTCGTCGAAACAAAAATATTCGCTAAGTCCCGACGAATTTTTTTACGCCGTCACAATTTTTTTTTTTCGAGATATGAAAAATTTTCACCAATAAATTTTTGTTGACCTGATCGAGTACAAGAAACTTTTTCGTACACACTTTTCCATATCTACTTTCGTTTTTGGAATTCTGATGCTTTCATAAAAATAATTACATCATAGTGGAACTACCTACAGCTGACACCACTTAGACATCTGCGAGCACGTGGCATGAACATGTAAACCCAATTTCATCTGGATGCCTCATGAGCAGAACGACTATGTCCTCTTCTATGAGCAGGAAGACCTTTTAGATTATACCTAGTTTCATTTCTATTTGATATTAAACCCAATTTAATCTGGATGCCTCATGAGCAGATTGACTATATTCTCTTCTATGAGCAGGAAGACCTTTCAGATTATACTTTGCTTTATTTCGTATTTCATTTTATTTTACATTATATTACAAGCAGAACGACTATGTTCTCTTCTATTAGCAGGAAGAACTTTTGATTATACTTGGTTTTATTTCGTATTTCTTTCTATTCTACATTATATTGTGTATATATAAGGAATTATTCAAATTCGTCGTAACGAAAATATACTCCAAGTCCCGACCAATTTTTTTTTTCGAGATATGTAAAATTTTCACCAATAACTTTTTGTTGACCCGATCGAGTACAAGAAAATTCACCACATAGCCTACTGGAGCAGAACGACTATGTTCTCGTCTATGACCAGGAATACCTTTAAGAACTACCTACAGCAGACACCACATAGCCTACTGTAGGCATCTGCGAGCACGTGACATGTTTATAATGATTCACATGTCCCAATTTTATCTGAAAGCCTCACGAGCAGAACGACTATGTCCTCTTCTATGAGCAGGAAGACCTTTTAGATTATACTTAGTTTTATTTCGTATTCCATTCTATTTGATATTGTGTATTTATAAGGAATTATTCAAATTCGTCGAAACACCAAGTCCCGACGAATTTTTTTACGACATGTCCAGTCACAATTTTTTTTTTCGAGATATGAAAAAATTTTACCAATAACTTTTTGTTGACCTGATCGAGTACAAGAAAGTTCTTTGTACACACTTTTCCATATCTAGTTTATTTTTTGAGATTTTGATGCTTTCATAAAAATAATTACATCATAGTGGAACTACATACAGCAGAAACCACATAGCCTTCTGTAGACATCTGCGAGCACGTGGCATGAATATAATGATTAACATGTAACCCCAATTTCATCTGGATGCCTCATGAGCAGGACGACTATGTTCTCTTCTATGACCAGGAATACCTTTAAGAACTACCTACAGCAGACACCACATAGCCTTCTGTAGACATTTGCGAGCACGTGGCATGAATATAATGATTAACATGTAACCCCAATTTCATCTGGATGCCTCATGAGCAGAACGACTATGTCCTCTTCTATGAGCAGGAAGACCTTTTAGATTAATTATACTTAGTTTTATTTCGTATTTCTTTCCATTTAACATTATACTGTATATATACGGAATTATACAAATTCGTCGAAACAAAAATATTCGCTAAGTCCCGACGAATTTCTTTACGCCGTGTCACAATTTTTTTTTTCGAGATATGAAAAATTTTCACCAATAACTTTTTGTTGACCTGATCGAGTACAAGAAAAATTTTCGTACACACTTTTCCATATATAGTTTAGTTTTTGAGATTTTGATGCTTCCATAAAAATAATTATATCATAGTGGAACTACTTACAGCAGACACCACATAGCCTACTGTAGGCATTTGCGAGCACGTGGCATGAATATAATAAATTACATTTAACCCCAATTTCATCTGGATGCCTCATGAGCAGAACGACTATGTTCTCTTCTATGAGCAGGAGGACCTTTTAGCTTATACTTAGTTTTATTTCGTATTTCTTTCTATTTAATATTGTGTATATATACGGAATTATTGAAATTCGTCGAAACGAAAATATTCGCTAAGTCCCGATGAATTTTTTTACGCAGACTCCAGTAAAAATTTTTTTTTTCGAGATATGAAGAATATTCACCGATAACTTTTTGTTGACCGGATCGGGTACAAGAAAATTCTTTGTACACACTTTCCCGTATCTAGTTTAGTTTTTGAGATTTTGATGCTTCCATAAAAATAATTACATCATTCTGGAACTACCTATAGCAGACACCACATAGCCTACTGTAGACATCTGCTAGCACGTGGCATGAACATGATCACATGTAAACCCAATTTCATCTGGATGCCTCATGAGCAGAACGACTATGTCCTCTTCTATGAGCAGGAAGACCTTTTAGATTATACCTAGTTTTATTTGGTATTCCTTTCTATTTGATATTGTGTATTGATACGGAATTAAACCCAATTTCATCTGGATGCCTCATGAGCAGATTGACTATATTCTCTTCTATGAGCAGGAAGACCTTTCAGATTATACTTTGCTTTATTTCGTATTTCATTCTATTTTACATTATATTACAAGCAGAACGACCATGTTCTCTTCTATTAGCAGGAAGAACTTTTGATTATACTTGGTTTTATTTCGTATTTCTTTCTATTCTACATTATATTGTGTATATATAAGGAATTATTCAAATTCTTCGTAACGAAAATATTCGCCAAGTCCCGACCAATTTTTTTTTTCGAGATATGTAAAATTTTCACCAATAACTTTTTGTTGACCCGATCGAGTACAAGAAAATTCTTTGTACACACTTTCCCGTATCTAGTTTAGTTTTTGAGATTTTGATGCTTCCATAAAAATAATTACATCATTCTGGAACTACCTATAGCAGACACCACATAGCCTACTGTAGACATCTGCGAGCACGTGGCATGGATGAATATAATGATTCACATGTAAACCCAATTTCATCTGAATGCCTCATGACAGAACGACTATGTTCTCTTCTATGAGCAGAAAGACCTTTCAGATTATACTTAGTTTTATTTCGTATTCCATTCTATTTGATATTGTGTATTTATACGGAATTATTCAAATTCGTCGAAACACTAAGTCCCGACGAATTTTTTTACGCCATGTCCAGTCACAATTTTTTTTTTCGAGATATGAAAAATTTTCACCAATAACTTTTTGTTAACCTGATCGAGTACAAGAAAATTCTTCGTACACACTTTTCCATATCTAGTTTAGTTTTTGAGATTTCGATGCTTTCATAAAAATAATTACATCATAGTGAAACTACCTACAGCAGACACCACATAGCCTACTGTAGGCATCTGCGAGCACGTGGCATGAATATAATAATTCACATTTACCCCAATTTCATCTGGATGCCTCATGAGCAGATTGACTATATTCTCTTCTATGAGCAGAAAGACCTTTCAGAGTATACTTAGTTTTATTTCGTATTTCTTTCTATTTTACATTATATTGTGTATATATATACGGAATTATACAAATTCGTCGAAACAAAAATATTCGCTAAGTCCCGACGAATTTTTTTACGCCGTGTCACAATTTTTTTTTTCGAGATATGAAAAATTTTCACCAATAACTTGATGCTTTCATAAAAATAATTACATCTTAGTGGAACTACCTACAGCAGAAACCACTTAGCCTTCTGTAGACATCTGCGAGCACGTGGCATGAATATAATGATTAACATGTAACCCCAATTTCATCTGGATGCCTCATGAGCAGAACGACTATGTTCTCTTCTATGAGCAGGAGGACCTTTTAGCTTATACTTTGTTTTATTTCGTATTTTTTTCTATTTAATATTGTGTATACGGAATTATTCAAATTCGTCGAAACGAAAATATTCGCTAAGTCCCGACGAATTTTTTTACGCAGACTCCAGTAAAAATTTTTTTTTTTTTCGAGACATGAAGAATATTCACCAATAACTTTTTGGTTACCTGATCGAGTACAAGAAAATTCTTTGTACACACTTTTCCATATCTAGTTTTTTTTTGAGATTTTGATGATTTCATAAAAATAATTACATCTTAGTGGAACTACCTACAGCAGAAACCACATAGCCTTCTGTAGACATCTGCGAGCACGTGGCATGAATATAATGATTAACATGTAACCCCAATTTCATCTGGATGCCTCATGAGCAGGACGACTATGTTCTCTTCTATGACCAGGAATACCTTTAAGAACTACCTACAGCTGACACCACATAGCCTTCTGTAGACATCTGCGAGCACGTGGCATGAATATAATGATTAACATGTAACCCCAATTTCACCTGGACGCCTCATGAGCAGAACGACTATGTCCTCTTCTATGAGCAGGAAGACCTTTTAGATTATACTTTGTTTTATTTCGTATTTCTTTCCATTAACATTATACTGTATATATACGGAATTATACAAATTCGTCGAAACAAAAATATTCGCTAAATCCCGACGAATTTTTTTACGCCGTCACAATTTTTTTTTTTTCGAGATATGAAAAATTTTCACCAATAAATTTTTGTTGACCTGATCGAGTACAAGAAACTTTTTCGTACACACTTTTCCATATCTACTTTCGTTTTTGGGATTCTGATGCTTTCATAAAAATAATTACATCATAGTAACTACCTACAGCTGACACCACATAGACATCTGCGAGCACGCGGAATGAACATGATCACATGTAAACCCAATTTCATCTGGATGCCTCATGAGCAGAACGACTATGTCCTCTTCTATGAGCAGGAAGACCTTTTAGATTATACATAGTTTTATTTCTTATTCCTTTCTATTTGATATTGTGTATTGATACGGAATTAAACCCAATTTAATCTGGATGCCTCATGAGCAGATTGACTATATTCTCTTCTATGAGCAGGAAGACCTTTCAGATTATACTTTGCTTTATTTCGTATTTCATTTTATTTTACATTATATTACAAGCAGAACGACTATGTTCTCTTCTATTAGCAGGAAGAACTTTTGATTATACTTGGTTTTATTTCGTATTTCTTTCTATTCTACATTATATTGTGTATATATAAGGAATTATTCAAATTCGTCGTAACGAAAATATACGCCAAGTCCCGACCAATTTTTTTTTCGAGATATGTAAAATTTTCACCCATAACTTTTTGTTGACCCGATCGAGTACAAGAAAATTCTTTGTACACACTTTCCCTTATCTAGTTTAGTTTTTGAGATTTTGATGCTTCCATAAAAATAATTACATCATTCTGGAACTACCTATAGCAGACACCACATAGCCTACTGTAGACATCTGCGAGCACGTTGCATGAATATAATAATTCACATTTAACCCCAATTTCAAATAGACCAGGAATACCTTTAAGAACTACCTACAGCAGACACCACATAGCCCACTGTAGGCATCTGCGAGCACGTGGCATGAATATAATAATTCACATTTAACCTCAATTTCATCTGGATGCCTCATGAGCAGAACGACTATGTTCTCTTCTATGAGCAGGAGGACCTTTTAGCTTATACTTTGTTTTATTTCGTATTTCTTTCTATTTAATATTGTGTATACGGAATTATTCAAAATCGTCGAAACGAAAATATTCGCTAAGTCCCGACGACTTTTTTTACGCAGACTCCAGTAAAAATTTTTTTTTTTTCGAGACATGAAGAATATTCACCAATAACTTTTAGGTTACCTGATCGAGTACAAGAAAATTCTTTGTACACACTTTTCCATATCTAGTTTATTTTTTGAGATTTTGATGATTTCATAAAAATAATTACATCATAGTGGAACTACCTACAGCAGAAACCACATAGCCTTCTGTAGACATCTGCGAGCACGTGGCATGAATATAATGATTAACATGTAACCCCAATTTCATCTGGATGCCTCATGAGCAGGACGACTATGTTCTCTTCTATGACCAGGAATACCTTTAAGAACTACCTACAGCTGACACCACATAGCCTTCTGTAGACATCTGCGAGCACGTGGCATGAATATAATGATTAACATGTAACCCCAATTTCACCTGGATGCCTCATGAGCAGAACGACTATGTCCTCTTCTATGAGCAGGAAGACCTTTCAGATTATACTTTGTTTTATTTCGTATTTCTTTCCATTAACATTATACTGTATATATACGGAATTATACAAATTCGTCGAAACAAAAATATTCGCTAAATCCCGACGAATTTTTTTACGCCGTGTCACAATTTTTTTTTTCGAGATATGAAAAATATTCACCAATAACTTTTTGTTGACCTGATCGAGTACAAGAAAATTTTTTGTACACACTTTTCCATATCTAGTTTAGTTTTTGAGATTTTGATGCTTCTCTTAATAAATTACATCATTGTGGAACTACCTACAGCAGACACCACATAGCCTACTGTAGACATCAGCGAGCACGTGGCATGAATATAATGATTCACATGTCCCAATTTCATCTGGATGCCTCATGAGCAGAATGATTATGTCCTCTTCTATGAGCAGGAAGACCTTTTAGATTATACTTAGTTTTATTTCGTATTCCATTCTATTTGATATTGTGTATTTATACGGAATTATTCAAATTCGTCGAAACACCAAGTCCCGACGATATTTTTTACGACATGTCCAGTCACAATTTTTTTTTTCGAGATATGAAAAAATTTTACCAATAACTTTTTGTTGACCTGATCGAGTACAAGAAAATTTTTCGTACACACTTTTCCATATCTAGTTTAGTTTTTGAGATTTTGATGCTTCTATTAATAAATTACATCATTGTGGAACTACCTACAGCAGACACCACATAGGCTACTGTAGACATCAGCGAGCACGTGGCATGAATATAATGATTCACATGTCCCAATTTCATCTGGATGCCTCATGAGCAGAATGATTATGTCCTCTTCTATGAGCAGGAAGACCTTTTAGATTATACTTAGTTTTATTTCGAATTCCATTCTATTTTATATTGTGTATATATACGGAATTATTCAAATTCGTCGAAACACTAAGTCCCGACGAATTTTTTTACGCCATGTCCAGTCACAATTTTTTTTTCGAGATATGAAATATTTCCACCAATAACTTTTTGTTGACCTGATCGAGTACTAGAAAATTCTCTGTACACACTTTTCCATATCTAGTTTAGTTTTTGAGATTTTGATGCTTTCATAAAAATAATTACATCTTAGTGGAACTACCTACAGCAGAAACCACATAGCCTTCTGTAGACATCTGCGAGCACGTGGCATGAATATAATGATTAACATGTAACCCCAATTTCATCTGGATGCCTCATGAGCAGAACGACTATGTTCTCTTCTATGAGCAGGAGGACCTTTTAGCTTATACTTTGTTTTATTTCGTATTTCTTTCTATTTAATATTGTGTATACGGAATTATTCAAATTCGTCGAAACGAAAATATTCGCTAAGTCCCGACGAATTTTTTTACGCAGACTCCAGTAAAAATTTTTTTTTTTTTCGAGACATGAAGAATATTCACCAATAACTTTTTGGTTACCTGATCGAGTACAAGAAAATTCTTTGTACACACTTTTCCATATCTAGTTTTTTTTTTGAGATTTTGATGATTTCATAAAAATAATTACATCTTAGTGGAACTACCTACAGCAGAAACCACATAGCCTTCTGTAGACATCTGCGAGCACGTGGCATGAATATAATGATTAACATGTAACCCCAATTTCATCTGGATGCCTCATGAGCAGGACGACTATGTTCTCTTCTATGACCAGGAATACCTTTAAGAACTACCTACAGCTGACACCACATAGCCTTCTGTAGACATCTGCGAGCACGTGGCATGAATATAATGATTAACATGTAACCCCAATTTCACCTGGACGCCTCATGAGCAGAACGACTATGTCCTCTTCTATGAGCAGGAAGACCTTTTAGATTATACTTTGTTTTATTTCGTATTTCTTTCCATTAACATTATACTGTATATATACGGAATTATACAAATTCGTCGAAACAAAAATATTCGCTAAATCCCGACGAATTTTTTTACGCCGTCACAATTTTTTTTTTTTTCGAGATATGAAAAATTTTCACCAATAAATTTTTGTTGACCTGATCGAGTACAAGAAACTTTTTCGTACACACTTTTCCATATCTACTTTCGTTTTTGGGATTCTGATGCTTTCATAAAAATAATTACATCATAGTGGAACTACCTACAGCTGACACCACATAGACATCTGCGAGCACGCGGAATGAACATGATCACATGTAAACCCAATTTCATCTGGATGCCTCATGAGCAGAACGACTATGTCCTCTTCTATGAGCAGGAAGACCTTTTAGATTATACATAGTTTTATTTCTTATTCCTTTCTATTTGATATTGTGTATTGATACGGAATTAAACCCAATTTAATCTGGATGCCTCATGAGCAGATTGACTATATTCTCTTCTATGAGCAGGAAGACCTTTCAGATTATACTTTGCTTTATTTCGTATTTCATTTTATTTTACATTATATTACAAGCAGAACGACTATGTTCTCTTCTATTAGCAGGAAGAACTTTTGATTATACTTGGTTTTATTTCGTATTTCTTTCTATTCTACATTATATTGTGTATATATAAGGAATTATTCAAATTCGTCGTAACGAAAATATACGCCAAGTCCCGACCAATTTTTTTTTTCGAGATATGTAAAATTTTCACCCATAACTTTTTGTTGACCCGATCGAGTACAAGAAAATTCTTTGTACACACTTTCCCTTATCTAGTTTAGTTTTTGAGATTTTGATGCTTCCATAAAAATAATTACATCATTCTGGAACTACCTATAGCAGACACCACATAGCCTACTGTAGACATCTGCGAGCACGTGGCATGAATATAATAATTCACATTTAACCCCAATTTCAAATAGACCAGGAATACCTTTAAGAACTACCTACAGCTGACACCACATAGCCTTCTGTAGACATCTGCGAGCACGTGGCATGAATATAATGATTAACATGTAACCCCAATTTCACCTGGATGCCTCATGAGCAGAACGACTATGTCCTCTTCTATGAGCAGGAAGACCTTTTAGATTATACTTTGTTTTATTTCGTATTTCTTTCCATTAACATTATACTGTATATATACGGAATTATACAAATTCGTCGAAACAAAAATATTCGCTAAATCCCGACGAATTTTTTTACGCCGTGTCACAATTTTTTTTTTCGAGATATGAAAAATATTCACCAATAACTTTTTGTTGACCTGATCGAGTACAAGAAAATTATTTGTACACACTTTTCCATATCTAGTTTAGTTTTTGAGATTTTGATGCTTCTATTAATAAATTACATCATTGTGGAACTACCTACAGCAGACACCACATAGCCTACTGTAGACATCAGCGAGCACGTGGCATGAATATAATGATTCACATGTCCCAATTTCATCTGGATGCCTCATGAGCAGAATGATTATGTCCTCTTCTATGAGCAGGAAGACCTTTTAGATTATACTTAGTTTTATTTCGTATTCCATTCTATTTTATATTGTGTATATATACGGAATTATCAAATTCGTCGAAACACTAAGTCCCGACGAATTTTTTCACGCCATGTCCAGTCACAATTTTTTTTTCGAGATATGAAAAATTTTCACCAATAACCTTTTGTTGACCTGATCGAGTACTAGAAAATTCTCTGTACACACTTTTCCATATCTAGTTTAGTTTTTGAGATTTTGATGCTTTCATAAAAATAATTACATCATAGTGGAACTACCTACAGCAGACACCACATAGCCTTCTGTAGACATCTGCGAGCACGTGGCATGAATATAATGATTAACATGTAACCCCAATTTCATCTGGATGCCTCATGAGCAGAACGACTATGTTCTCTTCTATGACCAGGAATACCTTTAAGAACTACCTACAGCAGACACCACATAGCCTACTGTAGGCATCTGCGAGCACGTGACATGTTTATAATGATTCACATGTCCCAATTTCATCTGAAAGCCTCACGAGCAGAACGACTATGTCCTCTTCTATGAGCAGGAAGACCTTTTAGATTATACTTAGTTTTATTTCGTATTCCATTCTATTTGATATTGTGTATTTATATGGAATTATTCAAATTCGTCGAAACACCAAGTCCCGACGATATTTTTTACGACATGTCCAGTCACAATTTTTTTTTTCGAGATATGAAAAAATTTTACCAATAACTTTTTGTTGACCTGATCGAGTACAAGAAAATTTTTCGTACACACTTTTCCATATCTAGTTTAGTTTTTGAGATTATGATGCTTCTATTAATAAATTACATCATTGTGGAACTACCTACAGCAGACACCACATAGCCTACTGTAGACATCAGCGAGCACGTGGCATGAATATAATGTTCACATGTCCCAATTTCATCTGGATGCCTCATGAGCAGAGTATACTTAGTTTTATTTCGTATTTCTTTCTATTTTACATTATATTGTGTATATATATACGGAATTATACAAATTCGTCGAAACAAAAATATTCGCTAAGTCCCGACGAATTTTTTTACGCCGTCACAATTTTTTTTTTTCTAGATATGAAAAATTTTCACCAATAAATTTTTGTTGACCTGATCGAGTACAAGAAACTTTTTCGTACACACTTTTCCATATCTACTTTCGTTTATGGGATTCTGATGCTTTCATAAAAATAATTACATCATAGTGGAACTACCTACAGCTGACACCACATAGACATCTGCGAGCACGTGGCATGAACATGATCACATGTAAACCCAATTTCATCTGGATGCCTCATGAGCTGAACGACTATGTTCTCTTCTATGAGCAGGAAGACCTTGAAGAACTACCTACAGCTAACACAACATAGCCTACTGTAGACATCTGCGACCACGTGGCATGAAAATAATGATTCACATGTAACCCCAATTTCATCTGGTTTGCTCATGAGAAGAACGACTATGTTCTCTTCTATGAGCAAGAAGACCTTTTATATTATACTTAGTTTTATTTCGTATTTCTTTCTATTTAATATTGTGTATCTATACGGAATTATTCAAATTCGTCGAAACAAAAATATTCGCTAAGTCCCGACGATTTTTTTTACGCCATGTACAGTTGGAATTTTTTTTTCGAGATATGAAAAATTTTTACCAATAACTTTTTGTTGACCTGATCGAGTACAAGAAAATTCTTTGTACACACTTTTCCATATCTAGTTTAGTTTTTGAGATTTTGATGGTTTCATAAGAATAATTACATCATAGTGGAACTACCTACAGCAGACACCACATAGCCTACTGTAGACATCAGCGAGCACGTGGCATGAATATAATGATTCACATGTCCCAATTTCATCTGGATGCCTCATGAGCAGAAGGATTATGTCCTCCTCTATGAGCAGGAAAACCTTTCAGATTATACTTAGTTTTATTTCTTATTCCATTCTATTTGATATTGTGTATTTATACGGAATTATTCAAATTCGTCGAAACACTAAGTCCCGACGAATTTTTTTACGCCATGTCCAGTCACAATTTTTTTTTTCGAGATATGAAAAATTTTCACCAATAACTTTTTGTTGACCTGATCGAATACAAGAAAATTCTTTGTACACACTTTCCCGTATCTAGTTTAGTTTTTGAGATTTTGATGCTTCCATAAAAATAATTACATCATTCTGGAACTACCTATAGCAGACACCACATAGCCTACTGTAGACATCTGCGAGCACGTGGCATGAATATAATGATTCACATGTAAACCCAATTTCATCTGAATGCCTCATGACAGAACGACTATGTTCTCTTCTATGAGCAGGAAGACCTTTCACATTATACTTAGTTTTATTTCGTATTTCTTTCCATTTAACATTATACTGTAATATATACGGAATTATACAAATTCGTCGAAACAAAAATATTCGCTAAGTCCCGACGAATTTCTTTACGCCGTGTCACATTTTTTTTTTCGAGATATGAAAAATTTTCACTTATAACTTTTTGTTGACCTGATCGAGTACAAGAAAATTTTTCGTACACACTTTTCCATATATAGTTTAGTTTTTGAGATTTTGATGCTTCCATAAAAATAATCATATCATAGTGGAACTACTTACAGCAGACACCACATAGCCTACTGTAGGCATCTGCGAGCACGTGGCATGAATATAATAAATTACATTTAACCCCAATTTCATCTGGATGCCTCATGAGCAGAACGACTATGTTCTCTACTATGAGCAGGAGGACCTTTTAGCTTATACTTGGTTTTATTTCGTATTTCTTTCTATTTAATATTGTGTATATATACGGAATTATTGAAATTCGTCGAAACGAAAATATTCGCCAAGTCCCGACCAATTTTTTTTTTCGAGATATGTAAAATTTTCACCAATAACTTTTTGTTGACCCGATCGAGTACAAGAAAATTCTTTGTACACACTTTCCCGTATCTAGTTTAGTTTTTGAGATTTTGATGCTTCCATAAAAATAATTACATCATAGTGAAACTACCTACAGCAGACACCACATAGCCTACTGTGGGCATCTGCGAGCACGTGGCATGAATATTATAACTCACATTTAACCCCAATTTCATCTGGATGCCTCATGAGCAGATTGACTATATTCTCTTCTATGAGCAGAAAGACCTTTCAGAGTATACTTAGTTTTATTTCGTATTTCTTTCTATTTTACATTATATTGTGTATATATATACGGAATTATACAAATTCGTCGAAACAAAAATATTCGCTAAGTCCCGACGAATTTTTTTACGCCGTCACAATTTTTTTTTTTTCGAGATATGAAAAATTTTCACCAATAAATTTTTGTTGACCTGATCGAGTACAAGAAACTTTTTCGTACACACTTTTCCATATCTACTTTCGTTTATGGGATTCTGATGCTTTCATAAAAATAATTACATCATAGTGGAACTACCTACAGCTGACACCACATAGACATCTGCGAGCACGTGGCATGAACATGATCACATGTAAACCCAATTTCATCTGGATGCCTCATGAGCTGAACAACTATGTTCTCTTCTATGAGCAGGAAGACCTTGAAGAACTACCTACAGCTAACACAACATAGCCTACTGTAGACATCTGCGACCACGTGGCTTGAAAATAATGATTCACATGTAACCCCAATTTCATCTGGTTTCCTCATGAGAAGAACGACTATGTTCTCTTCTATGAGCAAGAAGACCTTTTATATTATACTTAGTTTTATTTCGTATTTCTTTCTATTTAATATTGTGTATCTATACGGAATTATTCAAATTCGTCGAAACAAAAATATTCGCTAAGTCCCGACGATTTTTTTTACGCCATGTCCAGTTAGAATTTTTTTTTGCGAGATATGAAAAATTTTTACCAATAACTTTTTGTTGACGTGATCGAGTACAAGAAAATTCTTTGTACACACTTTTCCATATCTAGTTTAGTTTTTGAGATTTTGATGGTTTCATAAGAATAATTACATCATAGTGGAACTACCTACAGCAGACACCACATAGCCTACTGTAGGCATCAGCGAGCACGTGGCATGAATATAATGATTCACATGTCCCAATTTCATCTGGATGCCTCATGAGCAGAAGGATTATGTCCTCCTCTATGAGTAGGAAAACCTTTCAGATTTTACTTAGTTTTATTTCGTATTTCTTTCCATTTAACATTATACTGTATATATACGGAATTATACAAATTCGTCGAAACAAAAATATTCGCTAAGTCCCGACGAATTTTTTTACTCCGTGTCACAATTTTTTTTTTCGAGATATGAAAAATTTTCACCTATAACTTTTTGTTGACCTGATCGAGTACAAGAAAATTTTTCGTACATTATATTTACATTATATTACAAGCAGAACGACTATGTTCTCTTCTATTAGCAGAAAGAACTTTTGATTATACTTGGTTTTATTTCGTATGTCTTTCTATTCTACATTATATTGTGTATATATAAGGAATTATTAAAATTCGTCGTAACGAAAATATTCGCCAAGTCCCGACCAATTTTTTTTTTCGAGATATGTAAAATTTTCACCAATAACTTTTTGTTGACATGATCGAGTACAAGAAAATTCTTTGTACACACTTTCCCGTATCTAGTTTAGTTTTTGAGATTTTGATGCTTCCATAAAAAAAATTACATCATTCTGGAACTACCTATAGCAGACACCACATAGCCTACTGTAGACATCTGCGAGCACGTGGCATGAATATAATGATTCACATGTAAACCCAATTTCATCTGAATGCCTCATGACAGAACGACTATGTTCTCTTCTATGAGCAGAAAGACCTTTCAGATTATACTTAGTTTTATTTCGTATTCCATTCTATTTGATATTGTGTATTTATACGGAATTATTCAAATTCGTCGAAACACTAAGTCCCAACGAATTTTTTTACGCCATGTCCAGTCACAATTTTTTTTTCGAGATATGAAAAATTTTCACCAATAACTTTTTGTTGACCTGATCGAGTATAAGAAAATTTTTCGTACACACTTTTCCATATCTAGTTTAGTTTTTGAGATTTTGATGCTTCTATTAATATAATTACATCATTGTGGAACTAACTACAGCAGACACCACATAGCCTACTGTAGACATCAGCGAGCACGTGGCATGAATATATTGATTTACATGCAAACCCAATTTCATCTGAATGCCTCATGACAGAACGACTATGTTCTCTTGTATGAGCAGGAAGACCTTTCAGATTATACTTAGTTTTATTTCGTATTTCTTTCCATTTAACATTATACTGTATATATACGGAATTATACAAATTCGTCGAAACAAAAATATTCGCTAAGTCCCGACGAATTTTTTTACGCCGTCACAATTTTTTTTTTTCGAGATATGAAAAATTTTCACCAATAAATTTTTGTTGACCTGATCGAGTACAAGAAACTTTTTCGTACACACTTTTCCATATCTACTTTCGTTTATGGGATTCTGATGCTTTCATAAAAATAATTACATCATAGTGGAACTACCTACAGCTGACACCACATAGACATCTGCGAGCACGTGGCATGAACATGATCACATGTAAACCCAATTTCATCTGGATGCCTCATGAGCTGAACGACTATGTTCTCTTCTATGAGCAGGAAGACCTTGAAGAACTACCTACAGCTAACACAACATAGCCTACTGTAGACATCTGCGACCACGTGGCTTGAAAATAATGATTCACATGTAACCCCAATTTCATCTGGTTTCCTCATGAGAAGAACGACTATGTTCTCTTCTATGAGCAAGAAGACCTTTTATATTATACTTAGTTTTATTTCGTATTTCTTTCTATTTAATATTGTGTATCTATACGGAATTATTCAAATTCGTCGAAACAAAAATATTCGCTAAGTCCCGACGATTTTTTTTACGCCATGTCCAGTTAGAATTTTTTTTTGCGAGATATGAAAAATTTTTACCAATAACTTTTTGTTGACGTGATCGAGTACAAGAAAATTCTTTGTACACACTTTTCCATATCTAGTTTAGTTTTTGAGATTTTGATGGTTTCATAAGAATAATTACATCATAGTGGAACTACCTACAGCAGACACCACATAGCCTACTGTAGGCATCAGCGAGCACGTGGCATGAATATAATGATTCACATGTCCCAATTTCATCTGGATGCCTCATGAGCAGAAGGATTATGTCCTCCTCTATGAGTAGGAAAACCTTTCAGATTTTACTTAGTTTTATTTCGTATTTCTTTCCATTTAACATTATACTGTATATATACGGAATTATACAAATTCGTCGAAACAAAAATATTCGCTAAGTCCCGACGAATTTTTTTACTCCGTGTCACAATTTTTTTTTTCGAGATATGAAAAATTTTCACCTATAACTTTTTGTTGACCTGATCGAGTACAAGAAAATTTTTCGTACATTATATTTACATTATATTACAAGCAGAACGACTATGTTCTCTTCTATTAGCAGAAAGAACTTTTGATTATACTTGGTTTTATTTCGTATGTCTTTCTATTCTACATTATATTGTGTATATATAAGGAATTATTAAAATTCGTCGTAACGAAAATATTCGCCAAGTCCCGACCAATTTTTTTTTTCGAGATATGTAAAATTTTCACCAATAACTTTTTGTTGACATGATCGAGTACAAGAAAATTCTTTGTACACACTTTCCCGTATCTAGTTTAGTTTTTGAGATTTTGATGCTTCCATAAAAAAAATTACATCATTCTGGAACTACCTATAGCAGACACCACATAGCCTACTGTAGACATCTGCGAGCACGTGGCATGAATATAATGATTCACATGTAAACCCAATTTCATCTGAATGCCTCATGACAGAACAACTATGTTCTCTTCTATGAGCAGAAAGACCTTTCAGATTATACTTAGTTTTATTTCGTATTCCATTCTATTTGATATTGTGTATTTATACGGAATTATTCAAATTCGTCGAAACACTAAGTCCCAACGAATTTTTTTACGCCATGTCCAGTCACAATTTTTTTTTCGAGATATGAAAAATTTTCACCAATAACTTTTTGTTGACCTGATCGAGTATAAGAAAATTTTTCGTACACACTTTTCCATATCTAGTTTAGTTTTTGAGATTTTGATGCTTCTATTAATATAATTACATCATTGTGGAACTAACTACAGCAGACACCACATAGCCTACTGTAGACATCAGCGAGCACGTGGCATGAATATATTGATTTACATGCAAACCCAATTTCATCTGAATGCCTCATGACAGAACGACTATGTTCTCTTGTATGAGCAGGAAGACCTTTCAGATTATACTTAGTTTTATTTCGTATTTCTTTCCATTTAACATTATACTGTATATATACGGAATTATACAAATTCGTCGAAACAAAAATATTCGCTAAGTCCCGACGAATTTTTTTACGCCGTGTCACAATTTTTTTTTTCGAGATATGTAAAATTTTCACCAATAACTTTTTGTTGACCCGATCGAGTACAAGAAAATTCTTTGTACACACTTTCCCGTATCTAGTTTAGTTTTTGAGATTTTGATGCTTCCATAAAAATAATTACATCATTCTGGAACTACCTATAGCAGACACCACATAGCCTACTGTAGGCATCTGCGAGCACGTGGCATGAATATAATAATTCACATTTAACCCCAATTTCATCTGAATGCCTCATGACAGAACGACTATGTTCTCTTCTATGAGCAGGAAGACCTTTCAGATTATACTTAGTTTTATTTCGTATTCCATTCTATTTGATATTGTGTATTTATACGGAATTATTCAAATTCGTCGAAACACTAAGTCCCGACGAATTTTTTTACGCCATGTCCAGTCACAATTTTTTTTTTCGAGCTATGAAAAATTTTCACCAATAACTTTTTGTTAACCTGATCGAGTACAAGAAAATTCTTTGTACACACTTTTCCATATCTAGTTTAGTTTTTGAGATTTCGATGCTTTCATAAAAATAATTACATCATAGTGAAACTACCTACAGCAGACACCAAATAGCCTACTGTAGGCATCTGCGAGCACGTGGCATGAATATAATAATTCACATTTAACCCCAATTTCATCTGGATGCCTCATGAGCAGATTGACTATATTCCCTTCTATGAGCAGAAAGACCTTCCAGAGTATACTTAGTTTTATTTCGTATTTCTTTCTATTTTACATTATACTGTATATATACGGAATTATACAAATTCGTCGAAACAAAAATATTCGTTAAGTCTCGACGAACTTCTTTACGCCGTGTCACAATTTTTTTTTTCGAGATATGAAAAATTTTCACCAATAACTTTTTGTTGACCTGATCGAGTACAAGAAAATTTTTCGTACACACTTTTCCATATATAGTTTAGTTTTTGAGATTTTGATGCTTCCATAAAAATAATTATATCATAGTGGAACTACTTACAGCAGACACCACATAGCCTACTGTAGGCATCTGCGAGCACGTGGCATGAATATAATAAATTACATTTAACCCCAATTTCATCTGGATGCCTCATGACAGAACGACTATGTTCTCTTCTATGAGCAGGAGGACCTTTTAGCTTATACTTGGTTTTATTTCGTATTTCTTTCTATTTAATATTGTGTATATATACGGAATTATTGAAATTCGTCGAAACGAAAATATTCGCCAAGTCCCGACCAATTTTTTGTTTCGAGATATGTAAAATTTTCACCAATAACTTTTTGTTGACCCGATCGAGTACAAGAAAATTCTTTGTACACACTTTCCCGTATCTAGTTTAGTTTTTGAGATTTTGATGCTTCCATAAAAATAATTACATCATTCTGGAACTACCTATAGCAGACACCACATAGCCTACTGTAGACATCTGCTAGCACGTGGCATGAACATGATCACATGTAAACCAAATTTCATCTGGATGCCTCATGAGCAGAACGACTATGTCCTCTTCTATGAGCAGGAAGACCTTTTAGATTATACCTAGTTTTATTTGGTATTCCTTTCTATTTGATATTTGTATTGATACGGAAATAAACCCAATTTCATCTGGATGCCTCATGACAGAACGACTATGTTCTCTTCTATGAGCAGAAAGACCTTTCAGATTATACTTAGTTTTTTATTCCATTCTATTTGATATTGTGTATTTATACGGAATTATTCAAATTCGTCGAAACACTAAGTCCCGACGAATTTTTTTACGCCATGTCCAGTCACAATTTTTTTTTTTCAAAATATGAAAAATTTTCACCAATAACTTTTTGTTAACCTGATCGAGTACAAGAAAATTATTTGTACACACTTTTCCATATCTAGTTTAGTTTTTGAGATTTCGATGCTTTCATAAAAATAATTACATCATAGTGAAACTACCTACAGCAGACACCAAATAGCCTACTGTAGGCATCTGCGAGCACGTGGCATGAATATAATAATTCACATTTAACCCCAATTTCATCTGGATGCCTCATGAGCAGATTGACTATATTCCCTTCTATGAGCAGAAAGACCTTTCAGAGTATACTTAGTTTTATTTCGTATTTCTTTCTATTTTACATTATACTGTATATATACGGAATTATACAAATTCGTCGAAACAAAAATATTCGTTAAGTCTCGACGAACTTCTTTACGCCGTGTCACAATTTTTTTTTTCGAGATATGAAAAATTTTCACCAATAACTTTTTGTTGACCTGATCGAGTACAAGAAAATTTTTTGTACACACTTTTCCATATATAGTTTAGTTTTTGAGATTTTGATGCTTCCATAAAAATAATTATATCATAGTGGAACTACTTACAGCAGACACCACATAGCCTACTGTAGGCATCTGCGAGCACGTGGCATGAATATAATAAATTACATTTAACCCCAATTTCATCTGGATGCCTCATGACAGAACGACTATGTTCTCTTCTATGAGCAGGAGGACCTTTTAGCTTATACTTGGTTTTATTTCGTATTTCTTTCTATTTAATATTGTGTATATATACGGAATTATTGAAATTCGTCGAAACGAAAATATTCGCCAAGTCCCGACCAATTTTTTGTTTCGAGATATGTAAAATTTTCACCAATAACTTTTTGTTGACCCGATCGAGTACAAGAAAATTCTTTGTACACACTTTCCCGTATCTAGTTTAGTTTTTGAGATTTTGATGCTTCCATAAAAATAATTACATCATTCTGGAACTACCTATAGCAGACACCACATAGCCTACTGTAGACATCTGCTAGCACGTGGCATGAACATGATCACATGTAAACCAAATTTCATCTGGATGCCTCATGAGCAGAACGACTATGTCCTCTTCTATGAGCAGGAAGACCTTTTAGATTATACCTAGTTTTATTTGGTATTCCTTTCTATTTGATATTTGTATTGATACGGAAATAAACCCAATTTCATCTGGATGCCTCATGACAGAACGACTATGTTCTCTTCTATGAGCAGAAAGACCTTTCAGATTATACTTAGTTTTTTATTCCATTCTATTTGATATTGTGTATTTATACGGAATTATTCAAATTCGTCGAAACACTAAGTCCCGACGAATTTTTTTACGCCATGTCCAGTCACAATTTTTTTTTTTCAAAATATGAAAAATTTTCACCAATAACTTTTTGTTAACCTGATCGAGTACAAGAAAATTATTTGTACACACTTTTCCATATCTAGTTTAGTTTTTGAGATTTCGATGCTTTCATAAAAATAATTACATCATAGTGAAACTACCTACAGCAGACACCACATAGCCTACTGTAGGCATCTGCGAGCACGTGGCATGAATATAATAATTCATGTTGAAAAGGGGGAACATTCTCCATGAAAATTGAAAAATGAATAATGTGACTTATTTGTAATATCTAACAGAAAACAACTACTTCCCCGGCACAAGCCACGCTGGACATTGAACTACAACTGATAGATATTGTGAAAAGACTCTTAACTGAAAAGGAAAGAAAAAATCTGAAAGTGAAAATTTGCATTTTCATTCAGATAGCTGACTTTTTTAATTCTTTCTAGTTTTCCTTGAACAAATCATTAAATAAATTAGATAAGGAGAATGTTATTAAAAAAAAAAAAAAAAAATATATCACTCACAGAAATCGTTCATTTCATTGAAGCAAGGTTCGCTTCTCTCGCATTTAATCCCCAATACATTTTGGTCGACAAAAATCTATTTCGCTTTGCCAAGCTCTTCAGGAGGATTGATATAGGATTGAAATAAAACAGGCTCTTCAGAAGCATACATATCAGGGATGGATATGAGAGAAACATTTCTTCTGCGGTGACACTTTGAAAATTAATTTTTGACATAGACCTGTCATGAGCATTTTGATTTTAGTTCGAAAATATGAATAGGAAATTTTGTGGGAAGTAGTTGTTTTCTGTTAGATATTACAAATAAGTCACATTTTTCATTTTTCAATTTTCATGGAGAATGTTCCCCCTTTTCAACATGAATACCTCCCAAGAGGTTATCTTGAACGATGGAATATAGCGACTAAAGTTTGTCTTTCAGTCCCAGATAATTCCATAAAAGATTTTATGAATTTCCTATTCATATTTTCGAACTAAAATAATAACTCACATTTAACCCCAATTTCATCTGGATGCCTCATGAGCAGATTGACTATATTCTCTTCTATGAGCAGAAAGACCTTTCAGAGTATACTTAGTTTTAATTCGTATTTCTTTCTATTTTACATTATATTGTGTATATATATACGGAATTATACAAATTCGTCGAAACAAAAATATTCGCTAAGTCCCGACGAATTTTTTTACGCCGTGTCACAATTTTTTTTTTCGAGATATGAAAAATTTTCACCTATAACTTTTTGTTGACCTGATCGAGTACAAGAAAATTTTTCGTACATTATATTTACATTATATTACAAGCAGAACGACTATGTTCTCTTCTATTAGCAGAAAGAACTTTTGATTATACTTGGTTTTATTTCGTATTTCTTTCTATTCTACATTATATTGTGTATATATAAGGAATTATTCAAATTCGTCGTAACGAAAATATTCGCCAAGTCCCGACCAATTTTTTTTTTCGAGATATGTAAAATTTTCACCAATAACTTTTTGTTGACATGATCGAGTACAAGAAAATTCTTTGTACACACTTTCCCGTATCTAGTTTAGTTTTTGAGATTTTGATGCTTCCATAAAAATAATTACATCATTCTGGAACTACCTATAGCAGACACCACATAGCCTACTGTAGACATCTGCGAGCACGTGGCATGAATATAATGATTCACGTGTAAACCCAATTTCATCTGAATGCCTCATGACAGAACGACTATGTTCTCTTCTATGAGCAGAAAGACCTTTCAGATTATACTTAGTTTTATTTCGTATTCCATTCTATTTGATATTGTGTATTTATACGGAATTATTCAAATTCGTCGAAACACTAAGTCCCAACGAATTTTTTTACGCCATGTCCAGTCACAATTTTTTTTTTCGAGATATGAAAAATTTTCACCAATAACTTTTTGTTGACCTGATCGAGTACAAGAAAATTTTTCGTACACACTTTTCCATATCTAGTTTAGTTTTTGAGATTTTGATGCTTCTATTAATATAATTACATCATTGTGGAACTAACTACAGCAGACACCACATAGCCTACTGTAGACATCAGCGAGCACGTGGCATGAATATAATGATTTACATGCAAACCCAATTTCATCTGAATGCCTCATGACAGAACGACTATGTTCTCTTGTATGAGCAGGAAGACCTTTCAGATTATACTTAGTTTTATTTCGTATTTCTTTCCATTTAACATTATACTGTATATATACGGAATTATACAAATTCGTCGAAACAAAAATATTCGCTAAGTCCTGACGAATTTCTTTCCGCCGTGTCACAATTTTTTTTTTGAGATATGAAAAATTTTCACCAATAACTTTTTGTTGACCTGATCGAGTACAAGAAAATTTTTCGTACACACTTTTCCATATATAGTTTAGTTTTTGAGATTTTGATGCTTCCATAAATATAAATACATCATTGTGGAACTACCTACAGCAGACACCACATAGCCTACTGTAGACATCAGCGAACACGTGGCATGAATATAATGATTCACATGTCCCAATTTCATCTGGATGCCTCATGAGCAGAAGGATTATGTCCTCCTCTATGAGCAGGAAAACCTTTCAGATTATACTTAGTTTTATTTCGTATTCCATTCTATTTGATATTGTGTATTTATACGGAATTATTCAAATTCGTCGAAACACTAAGTCCCGACGAATTTTTTTACGCCATGTCCAGTCACAATTTTTTTTTTCGAGATATGAAAAATTTTCACCAATAACTTTTTGTTGACCTGATCGAATACAAGAAAATTCTTTGTACACACTATTCCATATCTAGTTTAGTTTTTGAGATTTTGATGCTTTCATAAAAATAATTACATCATAGTGGAACTACTTACAGCAGACACCACATAGCCTACTGTAGGCATCTGCGAGCACGTGGCATGAATATAATAAATCACATTTAACCCCAATTTCATCTGGATGCCTCATGAGCAGAACGACTATGTTCTCTTCTATGAGCAGGAGGACCTTTTAGCTTATACTTAGTTTTATTTCGTATTTCTTTCTATTTAATATTGTGTATTTATACGGAATTATTGAAATTCGTCGAAACGAAAATATTCGCAAAGTCCCGACCAATTTTTTTTTTCGAGATATGTAAAATTTTCACCAATAACTTTTTGTTGGCCCGATCGAGTACAAGAAAATTCTTTGTACACACTTTCCCGTATCTAGTTTAGTTTTTGAGATTTTGATGCTTACATAAAAATAATTACATCATTCTGGAACTACCTATAGCAGACACCACATAGCCTCCTGTAGACATCTGCGAGCACGTGGCATGAATATAATGATTCACATGTAAACCCAATTTCATCTGAATGCCTCATGACAGAACGACTATGTTCTCTTCTATGAGCAGGAAGACCTTCCAGAACTACCTACAGCAGACACCACATAGCCTACTGTGGGCATCTGCGAGCACGTGGCATGAATATAATAATTCACATTTAACCCCAATTTCATCTGGATGCCTCATGAGCAGATTGACTATATTCTCTTCTATGAGCAGAAAGACCTTTCAGAGTATACTTAGTTTTATTTCGTATTTCTTTCTATTTTACATTATATTGTGTATATATATACGGAATTATACAAATTCGTCGAAACAAAAATATTCGCTAAGTCCCGACGAATTTTTTTACGCCGTCACAATTTTTTTTTTTCGAGATATGAAAAATTTTCACCAATAAATTTTTGTTGACCTGATCGAGTACAAGAAACTTTTTCGTACACACTTTTCCATATCTACTTTCGTTTTTGGAATTCTGATGCTTTCATAAAAATAATTACATCATAGTGGAACTACCTACAGCTGACACCACTTAGACATCTGCGAGCACGTGGCATGAACATGTAAACCCAATTTCATCTGGATGCCTCATGAGCAGAACGACTATGTCCTCTTCTATGAGCAGGAAGACCTTTTAGATTATCCTAGTTTCATTTCTATTTGATATTAAACCCAATTTAATCTGGATGCCTCATGAGCAGATTGACTATATTCTCTTCTATGAGCAGGAAGACCTTTCAGATTATACTTTGCTTTATTTCGTATTTCATTTTATTTTACATTATATTACAAGCAGAACGACTATGTTCTCTTCTATTAGCAGGAAGAACTTTTGATTATACTTGGTTTTATTTCGTATTTCTTTCTATTCTACATTATATTGTGTATATATAAGGAATTATTCAAATTCGTCGTAACGAAAATATACTCCAAGTCCCGACCAATTTTTTTTTTTCGAGATATGTAAAATTTTCACCAATAACTTTTTGTTGACCCGATCGAGTACAAGAAAATTCACCACATAGCCTACTGGAGCAGAACGACTATGTTCTCTTCTATGACCAGGAATACCTTTAAGAACTACCTACAGCAGACACCACATAGCCTACTGTAGGCATCTGCGAGCACGTGACATGTTTATAATGATTCACATGTCCCAATTTTATCTGAAAGCCTCACGAGCAGAACGACTATGTCCTCTTCTATGAGCAGGAAGACCTTTTAGATTATACTTAGTTTTATTTCGTATTCCATTCTATTTGATATTGTGTATTTATAAGGAATTATTCAAATTCGTCGAAACACCAAGTCCCGACGAATTTTTTTACGACATGTCCAGTCACAATTTTTTTTTTCGAGATATGAAAAAATTTTACCAATAACTTTTTGTTGACCTGATCGAGTACAAGAAAATTCTTTGTACACACTTTTCCATATCTAGTTTATTTTTTGAGATTTTGATGCTTTCATAAAAATAATTACATCATAGTGGAACTACATACAGCAGAAACCACATAGCCTTCTGTAGACATCTGCGAGCACGTGGCATGAATATAATGATCAACATGTAACCCCAATTTCATCTGGATGCCTCATGAGCAGGACGACTATGTTCTCTTCTATGACCAGGAATACCTTTAAGAACTACCTAACTAACTAAAAAGGTTTTTATTTTAGATTATCAAAATTTAACATTTCATGTGCAATGACATATCATTTCATCTTCTCGCTCAACATAACCCAGGGGGTTAGAGGAAGGACGGGATGATGGGTGCAAAAGTAGCATCTCCTCCTCTCCGATCAGGGTAGCGGAGGAGAGCCTTGCTAAGCGAACATAGCCACCCCCGGGAGAGGGCGCTGTAGTCCGCCCGCGCTGGTGTTAACGCTGGACGGACATTTCATCACATCACGGTCGTAGTTCGGAATGATACACGCCTCCTGCAAAGCTCATGCGTGTTGTTAATTTTTATTCAATGCAGATATTGCTCTTTGCAGGTTATGAGGCTGGTTTTTTCAAGGCTGAATTCCGGAAAAGGCTGAAGCAAAAAACCGGGTCGAGGTACTCTACGTTTCAGTTAGACTTTCGATTTGGTTCCCTATGGAACCGGTTCATCCCTTCGTTCTTTGAAGATATCAAGCGCTTCATAAATGAGCCCGCCGTGCTTGCGGGGCTCACTATCATACACTCTGAGCTTGGTGATCTCCCTGGTGAGGGGACTCTTATCGAGCATGTACTTATAAAACTTGTAGGACAAGTTATTTATAACTGTCGGGATCGAGTCGACGCCTGCCAGCTCCCTAAGAGCTTCCAATCGAAGGTATCGTCTGCTACCGGTGATAATACGGAGTACTTTGTTCTGCATCCTATCCAATCTCGCTAATGGAGTTGGCACCAGGCTGCAGAACACCGGACAAGCGTACGTCATTGTGGGCCTTATGAGTTGCTTATAAATAAGCAATTTATTCTCAAGAGAGAGTTTCGAGCCCCTCGCTATCAAAGGATAGGTGCGTTTTAACGCAGCTCCCGCCCTCTGGATAGCGAGGGTGATATGACGTCCGAAGTTGAGTCGCTTGTCCAGGTGTACCCCCAGGTACCTCGCATGGCTCACGTTCTCAACGGCCTCGTCGTTGATTCTCAACTTCCGATAAAGCTTCGAGTGAGTGTACTTCTTCGTGAAGTTGATCGTCTCCGACTTAGCCGGATTGACCTCAATCTTGTTATCCGCCAAATACGGTATGATCTTCCTATCCAAGTGGACTTGGATCCTGTATTGGGCAGCGGCGCTTGAGAAGGAATGGGCAAAGATGGCGGTGTCATCAGCATACACCGCCGTGCCCATATCCGGTCTCTCGCACTGAGGGAGATCATAAGTATGTAGCGAATACAGATGTGGGGACAAACATGACCCCTGCGGGACACCTGCTTCGATTGGGAACTCTGCGGAGCGAGTATTATTTACTCGCACCATAAACGTCCTCCCCACGAGGAAAGAATTCACCAATTTTACCAGGTACGAGGGCATGCCTGCACCCAGCATTTTAGAGATAAGACCTTCCACCCATACCGAGTCGAAGGCTTTCTTCATGTCCAGCAGGACCATAACTGTGTTGAGTCCACGTTGGGCTGCCTCTTTCACCCCGTGAACAATCCTTACGACCTGTGACGTGGTACTATGACCTTGTCTAAAGCCGAATTGCTCAGCGGGGATCATTTTGAGTTTCCCCTCGAGACTCAACATTCGTCTCAGGAGGATCTTCTCGACGACTTTAGCGATCACGCTCAGGAGCGAAATGGGTCGGTAGCTATCGAGTTTGTGGCCATCCTTACCCGGTTTCAGAATCGGTATTACCAGTGCCTTCTTCAGACAATCTGGGTAATACCCCCACTTTATGATGGCGTTGATCAGGTGAATCATTTGCACGAGGACTTTCCGCGGCAGGTTTCTGAGAGTCACGGCATCCAAGCCATCTGGCCCAGGCGCCTTTTTTGTCGGAAGCCTTTTGATGACTTCCGTCAGCTCCTCATAGTCTGTCATTACTTTGACAAACCTATGAGGGCCAATAGGGGGGGACACAGATTCACGAAAGTCTTCCGTTATCTTCGTTTTCTGTCTATGCCCCTCACTAACATCAGGCGCCCTTTTGTGTACGTTGGCGAAATGTTCCCCGAACAGTTTCGCCTTCTGAGGGTCCGTCACTAGCAACCCGCCATCCTTCTCCATGGCCGGAATCGCCGCGAACTTCTTCGAAATTCGCTTCGTCATCCGCCACAGGGAATTATCGCGAGTGTCCAGCTTCTCCAGTTTATCCTTCCACAACCTATCGTTGTTGTCGTTGATCAGCTCCGAAATCTCCCTTCCTAGCCTGATCATGTCGTTCTTAACTTCAGGATTTCGTGTACTCTGCCACTTTTTCCGGAGGGAATTTTTCAGAGTGATCAACTCCTTAACGTGGGGTGGAAGAATATTCCGGTTACTCCTTACCGTAATCTTCTTGATGGCTCGCTCTCTGGCAACTTGAATGTCTCTAATGAGAGCGTGAGTTACCTCCTCAATTTCATCTCTTGAGATGCTTGACTTGATCAATGTCCTAGCATTCAAAAGCCTTCGGAACTCGGGCCAGTTGGCGTTTCGATAATCGAATTTAGTCAATGGGGGACCTTCTTCGACCCTACACATTAATCGAAACACCACCGGATCGTGATCCGAAGTCATCTCGTGGATGGCCTTGAGTTCGCTCATATTAGTGACATTTTTGTTTACCACCAAGTCGACTATGGTCGGAGTGGTCCCATTCCAGGGGTAATGAGTTGGCTCTTCTGAGTGCACAATTACCAATGGGAATATTCAAACAACGTCTTGCCATTGGCATTAGGCTGTGAGCTACCGCTCCAATCAGACCGCCTAGCGTTAAAGTCCCCGGCCAACAACACCTTGTGGCCGGTATTACACAGATTCTCCAAATCAGCACTGGAGAACTTTTTATTCGGAGCATTGTATATCGCGAATACGCGGTTGGAGGTGTATAAGGGATGGAAGGGGAACCTGGGTTATTTACTATCCTTCTGCTCCTTTCTTCCACTTGGGGTTGTTGGTCTTGTTGCTGCTGTCTCTGTTGATTTGGAGCTATTGTGGGGGGAAGACTTGACCCCTGGCCTCTATGCGCCCACGCATTGGTCTTCGGAACTGGGGCTGCTGTGTACCTCGCTTGCTTAGGCTTTTCCTGTTTCTCCGCCTTCTCTTCCAAGAACTCTATCCTCGCCTTGTATATCGGGCATTCTATATTGTTGGCTGGGTGGTTGCCATTGCAATTTACGCATTGCGCCGGTTCCTCCCGTGGCTTAGTGCACTCATGAGTGAGATGGGGCTCTTGACATTTCATACAGCTTGCGGCTCTCGCGCAGTTGGCAGTTGCGTGTCCCCACCGCTGACAACGGTGGCACTGGACTATTGCTCTCTCGTTTTGCCTTAGCTCCCATGTCACTCTTATGTGATTTATTATCTTCACTGTCTTCTGTAGATGTTTGAGTGTAACGTTTTTAGGTGTTGTGAGGAGATAAAGCGGACGGAATCTTGTTTTCATGCGCATCATTCTATGTACTTCGATTCCATATGTATTCATCATGTCCTCGATTATCTCCTCCTTATCCACGTCTGCATCTAAGCCACGTAGGACGAACGCGTGGGTCTTATCCTGGGGCAGCGTATATGTGTGAAACTCGGCCCCGAGTTTTTTCATAGCATTGATCATGTAAGACCTGTCCTGCTCTCTGGTGGTGAAGATTTGTGTCTCCCTCCCAGTGTATTTTATGTTGAACTCCCCAGCGAGTTCTTTCTTCAGATGTTCTGTTAGCCTTCTGTCGAGGTTAACTTTCCCTTGTACTACAATGGGAGGGAGCATTTTCTGCTTTTTCGGCGGATCGCTTTTATTGGTTTTTGTTTTTGTTGTCTGCGGATTAGTTTGGGCCGCATTGTCGTCGCTTGATGATAGTATTTCGTTATTGTTCAGGACGTTGAATACGTTGCTGGTGGCTATGGTATCGTGCGGTTTTGCGGCGACTGGTTTGCCAGGAGACTTTGGTTTCACGAATTCGTGTTCCTTTGTCTGGGGAAGTGCTGGGAATTCTAACTTCTTCCTTGTCGTACTGTTAGTTGCTTGGATGGCTCTCTTTAGATCGCCCAATTTGTCCATCTCGTTCTTGTATTGTGTCCTATATTTGTCAGTATAATATTCTTTAAGTTGTGGTATAACTGCTTTTTGAACGATGACTCCTGGAAAATCTTTGATACTTTTTGCGATTCTTTCCTGGCTCTCCATGTACTCTTTAATTTTCTTGTCGACTTTGCCATTAACCAGATCCCTCAGCTCTTGCATACGTTTTTCTATGCTCTCCTCTGTGTTTTTGTACGGTTCTTCTTTGGACCTCTTTCTCGTGAACACTCTTCTCCTCGGAGATTTGTTCAGATCAGATTCCGAATCGGAGCTGTCGGGAAGTTTGTCCAGATTGACTTTCTCTTTGGGCCTGGCTCCTAGAAGTCTTTCTTTGTTTTGGACTTCCGGCTGTTTAGATTCTTTCTCTCTGAGTGCCCTTTCTTTCTCCTTTTCCCTCTCTACAGCGGCGCTTTCTTTGGCTTTTTCTTCCTTTTCTTTATTTATCATCATCTCGTAGATTGCCCGCTCGAATCCTACGAGAGTATCTGGATTTTCAATAAGTGGTGTTTTCACCACACTTTCTATTTTCCCCCTGGCTTTCACCACCTTTTCCATTTCTGGAGGTATCACCACAGTTTCCATTGGTTGGTTTCCTGCATTCACCACACCTTCCATTGGAGTTGGCCTGTATTCTGTGTTCACCACACTTTCTGAAGACCTCTGTGCGGTTTTTGTATTCACCGTACTTTCCATAGCTTCTGGGTGTTTCACCACACTTTCCAAGCTTATGGTGTTCCCCACACTTTCGAATGGACTTAGGCGAATATTCTGGTTCACCACACTTTCTTTTTTGTTCGGGTGATTTTTGTCTAAGTCCGGATTCACCGTACCTTCCAAAATTCTCCTGTTCACCACACTTTCTATTGAACTCTGAGATTTCCCATTCGCCACACTTTCTAATATTTCCTGGTGAGTTTTTCCTAAGTCCCTGTTCACCGTACTTTCTACAATTCCTGCGTTCACCGCACTTTCCAACGGACTCTGACATATTTCCTCGTTCGCCACCCTTTCTATTTTTCCGGGCCTGATTTTGGCTAAGTCCACATTCACTGCACTTTCCCTTTTTCTTGTGTTCGCCACAGTTTCCAATGGACTTAGCCAATTTCCGGGTTCGTTTCTGTTTACCACCCTTTCCATTTCGTTGGCTTTCACCACACTTCCGATAACACTTAGACGTTTTTCGAGAAGTTTGATGTTCACATCACTTTCCGATAAATTATGGAGTTTATCTACACCACATAGCCTTCTGTAGACATCTGTGAGCACGTGGCATGAATATAATGATTAACTTGTAACCCCAATTTCATCTGGATGCCTCATGAGCAGAACGACTATGTCCTCTTCTATGAGCAGGAAGACCTTCTTTGTACACACTTTTCCATATCTATTTTAGTTTTTGAGATTTTGATGCTTTCATAAAAATAATTACATCATAGTGAAACTACCTACAGCAGACACCACATAGCCTACTGTAGAATCAGCGAGCACGTGGCATGAATATAATGATTCACATGTCCCAATTTCATCTGGATGCCTCATGAGCAGGACGACTATGTTCTCTTCAATGACCAGGAATACCTTTAAGAACTACCTACAGCAGACACCACATAGCCTTCTGTAGACATTTGCGAGCACGTGGCATGAATATAATGATTAACATGTAACCCCAATTTCATCTGGATGCCTCATGAGCAGAACGACTATGTCCTCTTCTATGAGCAGGAAGACCTTTTAGATTAATTATACTTAGTTTTATTTCGTATTTCTTTCCATTTAACATTATACTGTATATATACGGAATTATACAAATTCGTCGAAACAAAAATATTCGCTAAGTCCCGACGAATTTCTTTACGCCGTGTCACAATTTTTTTTTTCGAGATATGAAAAATTTTCACCAATAACTTTTTGTTGACCTGATCGAGTACAAGAAAATTTTTCGTACACACTTTTCCATATATAGTTTAGTTTTTGAGATTTTGATGCTTCCATAAAAATAATTATATCATAGTGGAACTACTTACAGCAGACACCACATAGCCTACTGTAGGCATTTGCGAGCACGTGGCATGAATATAATAAATTACATTTAACCCCAATTTCATCTGGATGCCTCATGAGCAGAACGACTATGTTCTCTTCTATGAGCAGGAGGACCTTTTAGCTTATACTTAGTTTTATTTCGTATTTCTTTCTATTTAATATTGTGTATATATACGGAATTATTGAAATTCGTCGAAACGAAAATATTCGCTAAGTCCCGATGAATTTTTTTACGCAGACTCCAGTAAAATTTTTTTTTTTCGAGATATGAAGAATATTTACCGATAACTTTTTGTTGACCGGATCGGGTACAAGAAAATTCTTTGTACACACTTTCCCGTATCTAGTTTAGTTTTTGAGATTTTGATGCTTCCATAAAAATAATTACATCATTCTGGAACTACCTATAGCAGACACCACATAGCCTACTGTAGACATCTGCTAGCACGTGGCATGAACATGATCACATGTAAACCCAATTTCATCTGGATGCCTCATGAGCAGAACGACTATGTCCTCTTCTATGAGCAGGAAGACCTTTTAGATTATACCTAGTTTTATTTGGTATTCCTTTCTATTTGATATTGTGTATTGATACGGAATTAAACCCAATTTCATCTGGATGCCTCATGAGCAGATTGACTATATTCTCTTCTATGAGCAGGAAGACCTTTCAGATTATACTTTGCTTTATTTCGTATTTCATTCTATTTTACATTATATTACAAGCAGAACGACCATGTTCTCTTCTATTAGCAGGAAGAACTTTTGATTATACTTGGTTTTATTTCGTATTTCTTTCTATTCTACATTATATTGTGTATATATAAGGAATTATTCAAATTCGTCGTAACGAAAATATTCGCCAAGTCCCGACCAATTTTTTTTTTCGAGATATGTAAAATTTTCACCAATAACTTTTTGTTGACCCGATCGAGTACAAGAAAATTCTTTGTACACACTTTCCCGTATCTAGTTTAGTTTTTGAGATTTTGATGCTTCCATAAAAATAATTACATCATTCTGGAACTACCTATAGCAGACACCACATAGCCTACTGTAGACATCTGCGAGCACGTGGCATGGATGAATATAATGATTCACATGTAAACCCAATTTCATCTGAATGCCTCATGACAGAACGACTATGTTCTCTTCTATGAGCAGAAAGACCTTTCAGAGTATACTTAGTTTTATTTCGTATTTCTTTCTATTTTACATTATATTGTGTATATATATACGGAATTATACAAATTCGTCGAAACAAAAATATTCGCTAAGTCCCGACGAATTTTTTTACGCCGTGTCACAATTTTTTTTTTCGAGATATGAAAAATTTTCACCAATAACTTTTTGTTGACCTGATCGAGTACTAGAAAATTCTCTGTACACACTTTTCCATATCTAGTTTAGTTTTTGAGATTTTGATGCTTTCATAAAAATAATTACATCATAGTGGAACTACCTACAAGAGACACCACATAGCCTTCTGTAGACATCTGCGAGCACGTGGCATGAATATAATGATAAACATGTAACCCCAATTTCATCTGGATGCCTCATGAGCAGAACGACTATGTTCTCTTCTATGACCAGGAATACCTTTAAGAACTACCTACAGCAGACACCACATAGCCTACTGTAGGCATCTGCGAGCACGTGACATGTTTATAATGATTCACATGTCCCAATTTCATCTGAAAGCCTCACGAGCAGAACGACTATGTCCTCTTCTATGAGCAGGAAGACCTTTTAGATTATACTTAGTTTTATTTCGTATTCCATACAAATTCGTCGAAACAAAAATATTCGCCAAGTCCCGACGAATTTTTTTACGCCGTGTTACAATTTTTTTTTTCGAGATATGAAAAATTTTCACCAATAACTTTTTGTTGACCTGATCGAGTACAAGAAAATTTTTCGTACACACTTTTCCATATCTAGTTTAGTTTTTGAGATTTTGATGCTTCTATTAATAAATTACATCATTGTGGAACTACCTACAGCAGACACCACATAGCCTTCTGTAGACATCTGCGAGCACGTGGCATGAATATAATGATTAACATGTAACCCCAATTTCATCTGGATGCCTCATGAGCAGAACGACTATGTTCTCTTCTATGACCAGGAATACCTTTGAGAACTACCTACAGCAGACACCACATAGCCTACTGTAGGCATCTGCGAGCACGTGACATGTTTATAATGATTCACATGTCCCAATTTCATCTGAAAGCCTCACGAGCAGAACGACTATGTCCTCTTCTATGAGCAGGAAGACCTTTTAGATTATACTTAGTTTTATTTCGTATTCCATTCTATTTGATATTGTGTATTTATACGGAATTATTCAAATTCGTCGAAACACCAAGTCCCGACGAATTTTTTTACGACATGTCCAGTCACAATTTTTTTTTTCGAGATATGAAAAAATTTTACCAATAACTTTTTGTTGACCTGATCGAGTACAAGAAAATTCTTTGTACACACTTTTCCATATCTAGTTTATTTTTTGAGATTTTGATGCTTTCATAAAAATAATTACATCATAGTGGAACTACATACAGCAGAAACCACATAGCCTTCTGTAGACATCTGCGAGCACGTGGCATGAATATAATGATTAACATGTAACCCCAATTTCATCTGGATGCCTCATGAGCAGGACGACTATGTTCTCTTCTATGACCAGGAATACCTTTAAGAACTACCTACAGCAGACACCACATAGCCTTCTGTAGACATATGTGAGCACGTGGCATGAATATAATGATTAACTTGTAACCCCAATTTCATCTGGATGCCTCATGAGCAGAACGACTATGTCCTCTTCTATGAGCAGGAAGACCTTCTTTGTACACACTTTTCCATATCTATTTTAGTTTTTGAGATTTTGATGCTTTCATAAAAATAATTACATCATAGTGAAACTACCTACAGCAGACACCACATAGCCTACTGTAGAATCAGCGAGCACGTGGCATGAATATAATGATTAACATGTAACCCCAATTTCATCTGGATGCCTCATGAGCAGAACGACTATGTCCTCTTCTATGAGCAGGAAGACCTTTTAGATTATACCTAGTTTTATTTGGTATTCCTTTCTATTTGATATTGTGTATTGATACGGAATTAAACCCAATTTCATCTGGATGCCTCATGAGCAGATTGACTATATTCTCTTCTATGAGCAGGAAGACCTTTCAGATTATACTTTGCTTTATTTCGTATTTCATTCTATTTTACATTATATTACAAGCAGAACGACTATGTTCTCTTCTATTAGCAGGAAGAACTTTTGATTATACTTGGTTTTATTTCGTATTTCTTTCTATTCTACATTATATTGTGTATATATAAGGAATTATTCAAATTCGTCGTAACGAAAATATTCGCCAAGTCCCGACCAATTTTTTTTTTCGAGATATGTAAAATTTTCACCAATAACTTTTTGTTGACCCGATCGAGTACAAGAAAATTCTTTGTACACACTTTCCCGTATCTAGTTTAGTTTTTGAGATTTTGATGCTTCCATAAAAATAATTACATCATTCTGGAACTACCTATAGCAGACACCACATAGCCTACTGTAGACATCTGCGAGCACGTGGCATGGATGAATATAATGATTCACATGTAAACCCAATTTCATCTGAATGCCTCATGACAGAACGACTATGTTCTCTTCTATGAGCAGAAAGACCTTTCAGATTATACTTAGTTTTATTTCGTATTCCATTCTATTTGATATTGTGTATTTATACGGAATTATTCAAATTCGTCGAAACACTAAGTCCCGACGAATTTTTTTACGCCATGTCCAGTCACAATTTTTTTTTTCGAGATATGAAAAATTTTCACCAATAACTTTTTGTTAACCTGATCGAGTACAAGAAAATTCTTCGTACACACTTTTCCATATCTAGTTTAGTTTTTGAGATTTCGATGCTTTCATAAAAATAATTACATCATAGTGAAACTACCTACAGCAGACACCACATAGCCTACTGTAGGCATCTGCGAGCACGTGGCATGAATATAATAATTCACATTTACCCCAATTTCATCTGGATGCCTCATGAGCAGATTGACTATATTCTCTTCTATGAGCAGAAAGACCTTTCAGAGTATACTTAGTTTTATTTCGTAATTCTTTCTATTTTACATTATATTGTGTATATATATACGGAATTATACAAATTCGACGTAACAAAAATATTCGCTAAGTCCCGACGAATTTTTTTACGCCGTGTCACAATTTTTTTTTTCGAGATATGAAAAATTTTCACCAATAACTTTTTGTTGACCTGATCGAGTACTAGAAAATTCTCTGTACACACTTTTCCATATCTAGTTTAGTTTTTGAGATTTTGATGCTTTCATAAAAATAATTACATCATAGTGGAACTACCTACAGGAGACACCACATAGCCTTCTGTAGACATCTGCGAGCACGTGGCATGAATATAATGATAAACATGTAACCCCAATTTCATCTGGATGCCTCATGAGCAGAACGACTATGTTCTCTTCTATGACCAGGAATACCTTTAAGAACTACCTACAGCAGACACCACATAGCCTACTGTAGGCATCTGCGAGCACGTGACATGTTTATAATGATTCACATGTCCCAATTTCATCTGAAAGCCTCACGAGCAGAACGACTATGTCCTCTTCTATGAGCAGGAAGACCTTTTAGATTATACTTAGTTTTATTTCGTATTCCATTCTATTTGATATTGTGTATTTATACGGAATTATTCAAATTCGTCGAAACACCAAGTCCCGACGAATTTTTTTACGACATGTCCAGTCACAATTTTTTTTTTCGAGATATGAAAAAATTTTACCAATAACTTTTTGTTGACCTGATCGAGTACAAAAAAATTCTTTGTACACACTTTTCCATATCTAGTTTATTTTTTGAGATTTTGATGCTTTCATAAAAATAATTACATCATAGTGGAACTACCTACAGCAGAAACCACATAGCCTTCTGTAGACATCTGCGAGCACGTGGCATGAATATAATGATTAACATGTAACCCCAATTTCATCTGGATGCCTCATGAGCAGGACGACTATGTCCTCTTCTATGAGCAGGAAGACCTTTTAGATTATACTTAGTTTTATTTCGTATTTCTTTCCATTAACATTATACTGTATATATACGGAATTATACAAATTCGTCGAAACAAAAATATTCGCCAAGTCCCGACGAATTTTTTTACGCCGTGTTACAATTTTTTTTTTCGAGATATGAAAAATTTTCACCAATAACTTTTTGTTGACCTGATCGAGTACAAGAAAATTTTTCGTACACACTTTTCCATATCTAGTTTAGTTTTTGAGATTTTGATGCTTCTATTAATAAATTACATCATTGTGGAACTACCTACAGCAGACACCACATAGCCTTCTGTAGACATCTGCGAGCACGTGGCATGAATATAATGAGTAACATGTAACCCCAATTTCATCTGGATGCCTCATGAGCAGAACGACTATGTTCTCTTCTATGACCAGGAATACCTTTAAGAACTACCTACAGCAGACACCACATAGCCTACTGTAGGCATCTGCGAGCACGTGACATGTTTATAATGATTCACATGTCCCAATTTCATCTGAAAGCCTCACGAGCAGAACGACTATGTCCTCTTCTATGAGCAGGAAGACCTTTTAGATTATACTTAGTTTTATTTCGTATTCCATTCTATTTGATATTGTGTATTTATACGGAATTATTCAAATTCGTCGAAACACCAAGTCCCGACGAATTTTTTTACGACATGTCCAGTCACAATTTTTTTTTTTCGAGATATGAAAAAATTTTACCAATAACTTTTTGTTGACCTGATCGAGTACAAGAAAATTCTTTGTACACACTTTTCCATATCTAGTTTATTTTTTGAGATTTTGATGCTTTCATAAAAATAATTACATCATAGTGGAACTACATACAGCAGAAACCACATAGCCTTCTGTAGACATCTGCGAGCACGTGGCATGAATATAATGATTAACATGTAACCCCAATTTCATCTGGATGCCTCATGAGCAGGACGACTATGTTCTCTTCTATGACCAGGAATACCTTTAAGAACTACCTACAGCAGACACCACATAGCCTTCTGTAGACATCTGTGAGCACGTGGCATGAATATAATGATTAACTTGTAACCCCAATTTCATCTGGATGCCTCATGAGCAGAACGACTATGTCCTCTTCTATGAGCAGGAAGACATTTTAGATTAATTATACTTAGTTTTATTTCGTATTTCTTTCCATTTAACATTATACTGTATATATACGGAATTATACAAATTCGTCGAAACAAAAATATTCGCTAAGTCCCGAAGAATTTTTTTACGCCATGTCACAATTTTTTTTTTTCGAGATATGAGAAATTTTCACCTATAACTTTTTGTTGACCTGATCGAGTACAAGAAAATTTTTCGTACACACTTTTCCATATCTAGTTTATTTTTTGAGATTTTGATGCTTCCATAAATATAATTACATCATTGTGGAACTACCTACAGCAGACACCACATAGCCTACTGTAGACATCAGCGAGCACGTGGCATGAATATAATGATTCACATGTAAACCCAATTTCATCTGAATGCCTCATGACAGAACGACTATGTTCTCTTCTATGAGCAGGAAGACCTTTTAGATTATACTTAGTTTTATTTCGTATTTCTTTCCGTTTAACATCATACTGTATATATACGGAATTATACAAATTCGTCGAAACAAAAATATTCGCTAAGTCCCGACGAATTTCTTTACGCCGTGTCACAATTTTTTTTTTCGAGATATGAAATATTTTCACCAATAACTTTTTGTTGACCTGATCGAGTACAAGAAAATTTTTCGTACACACTTTTCCATATATAGTTTAGTTTTTGAGATTTTGATGCTTCCATAAAAATAATTATATCATAAATTACATTTAACCCCAATTTCATCTGGATGCCTCATGAGCAGAACGACTATGTTCTCTTCTATGAGCAGGAGGACCTTTTAGCTTATACTTAGTTTTATTTCGTATTTCTTTCTATTTAATATTGTGTATATATACGGAATTATTGAAATTCGTCGAAACGAAAATATTCGCCAAGTCCCGACCAATTTTTTTTTTCGAGATATGTAAAATTTTCACCAATAACTTTTTGTTGACCCGATCGAGTACAAGAAAATTCTTTTTACACACTTTCCCGTATCTAGTTTAGTTTTTGAGATTTTGATGCTTCCATAAAAATAATTACATCATTCTGGAACTACCTATAGCAGACACCACATAGCCTACTGTAGACATCTGCTAGCACGTGGCATGAACATGATCAGATGTAAACCCAATTACATCTGGATGCCTCATGAGCAGAACGACTATGTCCTCTTCTATGAGCAGGAAGACCTTTTAGATTATACCTAGTTTTATTTGGTATTCCTTTCTATTTGATATTGTGTATTGATACGGAATTAAACCCAATTTCATCTGGATGCCTCATGACAGAACGACTATGTTCTCTTCTATGAGCAGAAAGACCTTTCAGATTATACTTAGTTTTATTCCATTCTATTTGATATTGTGTATTTATACGGAATTATTCAAATTCGTCGAAACACTAAGTCCCGACGAATTTTTTTACGCCATGTCCAGTCACAATTTTTTTTTTCAAAATATGAAAAATTTTCACCAATAACTTTTTGTTAACCTGATCGAGTACAAGAAAATTATATGTACACACTTTTCCATATCTAGTTTAGTTTTTGAGATTTCGATGCTTTCATAAAAATAATTACATCATAGTGAAACTACCTACAGCAGACACCACATAGCCTACTGTAGGCATCTGCGAGCACGTGGCATGAATATAATAATTCATGTTGAAAAGGGAGAACATTCTCCATGAAAATTGAAAAATGAAAAATGTGACTTATTTGTAATATCTAACAGAAAACAACTACTTCCCCGGCACAAGCCACGCTGGACATTGAACTACATCTGATAGATATTGTGAAAAGACTCTAACTGAAAAGGAAAGAAAAAATCTGAAAGTGAAAATTTGCATTTTCATTCAGATAGCTGACTTTTTTAATTCTTTCTAGTTTTCCTTGAACAAATCATTAAATAAATTAGATAAGGAGAATGTTATAAAAAAAAAAAAAATATCACTCACAGAAATCGTTCATTTCATTGAAGCAAGGTTCGCTTCTCTCGCATTTAATCCCCAATACATTTTGGTCGACAAAAATCTATTTCGCTTTGCCAAGCTCTTCAGGAGGATTGATATAGGATTGAAATAAAACAGGCTCTTCAGAAGCATACACATCAGGGATGGATATGAGAGAAACATTTCTTCTGCGGTGACACTTTGAAAATTAATTTTTGACATAGACCTGTCATGAGCATTTTGATTTTAGTTCGAAAATATGAATAGGAAATTCATAAAATCTTTTGTGGGAAGTAGTTGTTTTCTGTTAGATATTACAAATAAGTCACAATTTTCATTTTTCAATTTTCATGGAGAATGTTCCCCCTTTTCAACATGAATACCTCCCAAGAGGTTATCTTGAACGATGGAATATAGCGACTTAAGTTTGTCTTTCAGTCCCAGATAATTCCACAAAAGATTTTACGAATTTCCTATTCATATTTTCGAACTAAAATAATAACTCACATTTAACCCCAATAGACATCAGCTAGCACGTGGCATGAATATAATGATTCACATGTCCCAATTTCATCTGGATGCCTCATGAGCAGAAGGATTATGTCCTCCTCTATGAGCAGGAAAACCTTTCAGATTATACTTAGTTTTATTTCGTATTCCATTCTATTTGATATTGTGTATTTATACGGAATTATTCAAATTCATCGAAACATTAAGTCCCGACGAATTTTTTTACGCCATGTCCAGTCACAATTTTTTTTTTCGAGATATGAAAAATTTTCACCAATAACTTTTTGTTGACCTGATCGAATACAAGAAAATTCTTCGTACACACTATTCCATATCTAGTTTAGTTTTTGAGATTTTGATGCTTTCATAAAAATAATTACATCATAGTGGAACTACTTACAGCAGACACCACATAGCCTACTGTAGGCATCTGCGAGCACGTGGCATGAATATAATAAATCACTTTCTTGACATAATTTTTTGGGTTTATCACCTTCCACAATCTGAAAATGAATAATTTTTTTAATCCAAAGAAATCTGTACAAGTGTAGAAGGGCAAATTAATTAATTTGCCCGATAAGTTACTGCGTTCACAAGACTGCTGTTTTGAAAGAAATTAATTTTTGTCAGTAACGTACCCTACACTGAATTTGCCTATCTGAAAAAATGAGATCGAATTAACAAAGAATACTTCTCTTTTTTTGAAAACTGTTGACGTTTCGGAGGCTGTATCTGCCTCCGTTATCAAAACTTCTTAGAAAGACGCTGAGAAAACTGAATTTGAATTGCGATTTTGGTAATAAGACCTTTCTTTGACAGAGTCAAATGAAATCTGTCATACATTCTTTTGATTGACATTTGGTATCTTGATACATAGGGTGTTCGGTATCAATCAATCACCATTCTATTAGTTCTTATTTCATCTCTGAGGAGGGGTAACCAGGTGCGGTCCATTTCGATGGAATTGGTTGAGAAGCAGTTGTTCGATAAAAGAATGCACGCAGTTTCCTTCAACTTCCTTTTTTCTTGATTTGATTCTCTCAATAAAATTTTGGTATTATTCCATTCCATCATATGATCGCCATCAGATGTTAGAATATGTTCGGATATTTTCGAACCCGTTATTTTTCGATTTCTGATGTAACTTTTATGTTCTTCCTGGCGCACAATCAATGGTCTTGATGTTTCACCTATATAACTCTTACCACACGAACAAGGTATGTTGTAAACACAATTTTTTGAACATTCACCAGCGTTTTTGGGTGTTGTATGTGTGAGTATTGATCTCAATGTATTGGTTGTTCTAAATGTTGTTCTTACATCATACCTATGGCCAATCAGTTTTATCTTTTCAGACAGTACAGGGACATAAGGTATAATATTGTTTGTTGGATATGTATGGATATGTCGCATGTCTGTGTGTTGTGTTGTTCGATTGTAAAGTGTAGTACTATTTTCAATTCCATTAATGGTTTTTTCCACGAATTCATTTGGATAAGCATTTTCCCTGAGAACGGACTTTATAAAATTCAATTCTTCTTTCAGATTTTGTGTTGAATTGCAAACCACTTGTGCCCTGTTGTAAAGACATTTGACAATTCCCCTTTTCACGCTGGTGTGGTGATTTGAGTTATAATGGAGATATCTATTGGTATGTGTTTTCTTTCTATAAACAGTTGTGTTAACTCGAGATGTTGATTTTTTTATCAAAACATCTAAGAAAGGAAGTTCATCATCTTTTTCTGTTTCTAATGTGAATGTTATCGTTGGTTCTTGTTTATTAATGTAATCTAAGAACACTTTCAAGTCATATCTACTCTGATTCCAAACAGCAAACACATCATCAACATACCTCCACCATACTCTGGGTCCATTCTGGTACGTTTCAACGACAAATTCTTCAAAATATTCCATGAATATATTACTCAAAATGGGTGATAATGGAGAACCCATTGCCATACCAAATTCTTGTTGATAAAATTCATCTTTAAATTGGAAATACGTTTTTTCAGTACAGAGTTTTATGAGTTCAATAATAGAATCGACATTCAATTTTGTTCTATTATTCAATGATATGTCTCTTTCTAATTTAGATTTGACAATTTCTAGAGTTTTTTTAATTGGAACATTTGTGAATAAGCTTTCAACATCAAAACTAACCAGAATATCTGTATCATTAATTTGTAATTCATTTAGTTTTTCTAAGAAATGTGGAGTGTTTTTTGTAAAACTATTTCCATTACCAGATATCGGTTTTAAAATATTGAGTAGGTATCTTGCAAGTTTTTGGCATGGAGAACCAATGGAACTAACAATGGGTCTCAAGGGATGCGTTGGTTTGTGAATTTTTGGTAATCCATAGAAATGTGGGGGTTTACTGTGGTGAAAAATAAGATTTGTGCGCTCTCCTTTTGAGAGCATATCTTTGTATTTTGCAAGGGTTCGATATGTTTTGCTCTCTATGGATGAAGTTGGGTCACCATTCAGTTTTTTGTATACATTTTTCACTGAAGAAGTGTTGTCTTCATTTAGTATTTTATAAGTGGTGTTAGAGATCATTTGTGTTAGTTTGTGTTCGTAATCTTCTGTATTCATGACGACTGTGGCATTTCCTTTATCAGCCGGAAGTATTTTAATTTTATCATCTGATCGAAGAGATGTTATTGCACTCTTCTCATATGTATTTAAATTACTTCTAGAATGATAAGGTTTTGTCAGTGCATTTTTGCAGTCAGATCTGTAATCGCCAGCTATTTCAGCTGGTAAACGCTGGGCTGTTGCCTCTATGGCAGTGACCATTTCAAGAGTTGGTATAACTTTGGGAGTAACAGCAAAGTTCAATCCCTTCGCTAAAACAAGTTTCTCATGTGTATTTAATTTGCCCTTCTACACTTGTACAGATTTCTTTGGATTAAAAAAATTTTTCATTTTCAGATTGTGGAAGGTGATAAACCCAAAAAATTATGTCAAGAACTGGATTTCCTCCACAAAATCAAACTTTTAATCAATATAATAAATCACATTTAACCCCAATTTCATCTGGATGCCTCATGAGCAGAACGACTATGTTCTCTTCTATGAGCAGGAGGACCTTTTAGCTTATACTTAGTTTTATTTCGTATTTCTTTCTATTTAATATTGTGTATATATACGGAATTATTGAAATTCGTCGAAACGAAAATATTCGCTAAGTCCCGATGAATTTTTTTACGCAGACTCCAGTAAAAATTTTTTTTTTCGAGATATGAAGAATATTCACCAATAACTTTTTGTTGACCGGATCGGATACAAGAAAATTCTTTGTACACACTTTTCCATATCTAGTTTATTTTTTGAGATTTTGATGCTTTCATAAAAATAATTACATCATAGTGGAACTACCTACAGCAGAAACCACATAGCCTTCTGTAGACATCTGCGAGCACGTGGCATGAATATAATGATTAACATGTAACCCCAATTTCATCTGGATGCCTCATGAGCAGGACGACTATGTTCTCTTCTATGACCAGGAATACCTTTAAGAACTACCTACAGCAGACACCACATAGCCTTCTGTAGACATCTGCGAGCACATGGCATGAATATAATGATTAACATGTAACCCCAATTTCATCTGGATGCCTCATGAGCAGAACGACTATGTCCTCTTCTATGAGCAGGAAGACCTTTTAGATTATACTTAGTTTTATTTCGTATTTCTTTCCATTAACATTATACTGTATATATACGGAATTATACAAATTCGTCGAAACAAAAATATTCGCCAAGTCCCGACGAATTTTTTTACGCCGTGTTACAATTTTTTTTTTCGAGATATGAAAAATTTTCACCAATAACTTTTTGTTGACCTGATCGAGTACAAGAAAATTTTTCGTACACACTTTTCCATATCTAGTTTAGTTTTTGAAATTTTGATGCTTCTATTAATAAATTACATCATTGTGGAACTACCTACAGCAGACACCACATAGCCTACTGTAGACATCAGCGAGCACGTGGCATGAATATAATGATTCACATGTCCCAATTTCATCTGGATGCCTCATGAGCAGAATGATTATGTCCTCTTCTATGAGCAGGAAGACCTTTTAGATTATACTTAGTTTTATTTCGTATTCCATTCTATTTTATATTGTGTATATACACGGAATTATTCAAATTCGTCGAAACACTAAGTCCCGACGAATTTTTTTACGCCATGTCCAGTCACAATTTTTTTTTCGAGATATGAAAAATTTCCACCAATAACTTTTTGTTGACCTGATCGAGTACTAGAAAATTCTCTGTACACACTTTTCCATATCTAGTTTAGTTTTTGAGATTTTGATGCTTTCATAAAAATAATTACATCATAGTGGAACTACCTACAGCAGACACCACATAGCCTTCTGTAGACATCTGCGAGCACGTGGCATGAATATAATGATTAACTTGTAACCCCAATTTCATCTGGATGCCTCATGAGCAGAACGACTATGTCCTCTTCTATGAGCAGGAAGACCTTCTTTGTACACACTTTTCCATATCTAGTTTAGTTTTTGAGATTTTGATGCTTTCATAAAAATAATTACATCATAGTGAAACTACCTACAGCAGACACCACATAGACTACTGTAGAATCAGCGAGCACGTGGCATGAATATAATGATTCACATGTCCCAATTTCATCTGGATGCCTCATGAGCAGGACGACTATGTTCTCTTCTATGACCAGGAATACCTTTAAGAACTAACTACAGCAGACACCACATAGCCTTCTGTAGACATCTGCGAGCACGTGGCATGAATATAATGATTAACATGTAACCCCAATTTCATCTGGATGCCTCATGAGCAGAACGACTATGTCCTCTTCTATGAGCAGGAAGACCTTCTTTGTACACACTTTTCCATATCTAGTTTAGTTTTTGAGATTTTGATGCTTTCATAAAAATAATTACATCATAGTGAAACTACCTACAGCAGACACCACATAGCCTACTGTAGAATCAGCGAGCAAGTGGCATGAATATAATGATTCACATGTCCCAATTTCATCTGGATGCCTCATGAGCAGGACGACTATGTTCTCTTCTATGACCAGGAATACCTTTAAGAACTACCTACAGCAGACACCACATAGCCTTCTGTAGACATCAGCGAGCACGTGGCATGAATATAATGATTCACATGTAACCCCAATTTCATCTGGATGCCTCATGAGCAGAATGATTATGTCCTCTTCTATGAGCAGGAAGACCTTTTAGATTATACTTAGTTTTATTTCGTATTCCATTCTATTTTATATTGTGTATATATACGGAATTATTCAAATTCGTCGAAACACTAAGTCCCGACGAATTTTTTTACGCCATGTCCAGTCACAATTTTTTTTTTCGAGATATGAAAAATTTTCACCAATAACTTTTTGTTGACCTGATCGAGTACTAGAAAATTCTCTGTACACACTTTTCCATATCTAGTTTAGTTTTTGAGATTTTGATGCTTTCATAAAAATAATTACATCATAGTGGAACTACCTACAGCAGACACCACATAGCCTTCTGTAGACATCTGCGAGCACGTGGCATGAATATAATGATTAACATGTAACCCCAATTTCATCTGGATGCCTCATGAGCAGAACGACTTGTTCTCTTCTATGACCAGGAATACCTTTAAGAACTACCTACAGCAGACACCACATAGCCTACTGTAGGCATCTGCGAGCACGTGACATGTTTATAATGATTCACATGTCCCAATTTCATCTGAAAGCCTCACGAGCAGAACGACTATGTCCTCTTCTATGAGCAGGAAGACCTTTTAGATTATACTTAGTTTTATTTCGTATTCCATTCTATTTGATATTGTGTATTTATACGGAATTATTCAAATTCGTCGAAACACCAAGTCCCGACGAATTTTTTTACGACATGTCCAGTCACAATTTTTTTTTTCGAGATATGAAAAAATTTTACCAATAACTTTTTGTTGACCTGATCGAGTACAAGAAAATTCTTTGTACACACTTTTCCATATCTAGTTTATTTTTTGAGATTTTGATGCTTTCATAAAAATAATTACATCATAGTGGAACTACCTACAGCAGAAACCACATAGCCTTCTGTAGACATCTGCGAGCACGTGGCATGAATATAATGATTAACAAGTAACCCCAATTTCATCTGGATGCCTCATGAGCAGGACGACTATGTTCTCTTCTATGACCAGGAATACCTTTAAGAACTACCTACAGCAGACACCACATAGCCTTCTGTAGACATCTGTGAGCACGTGGCATGAATATAATGATTAACTTGTAACCCCAATTTCATCTGGATGCCTTATGAGCAGAACGACTATGTCCTCTTCTATGAGCAGGAAGACCTTCTTTGTACACACTTTTCCATATCTATTTTGGTTTTTGAGATTTTGATGCTTTCATAAAAATAATTACATCATAGTGAAACTACCTACAGCAGACACCACATAGCCTACTGTAGAATCAGAGAGCACGTGGCATGAATATAATGATTCACATGTCCCAATTTCATCTGGATGCCTCATGAGCAGGACGACTATGTTCTCTTCAATGACCAGGAATACCTTTAAGAACTACCTACAGCAGACACCACATAGCCTTCTGTAGACATTTGCGAGCACGTGGCATGAATATAATGATTAACATGTAACCCCAATTTCATCTGGATGCCTCATGAGCAGAACGACTATGTCCTCTTCTATGAGCAGGAAGACCTTTTAGATTAATTATACTTAGTTTTATTTCGTATTTCTTTCCATTTAACATTATACTGTATATATACGGAATTATACAAATTCGTCGAAACAAAAATATTCGCTAAGTCCCGACGTATTTTTTTACGCCGTCACAATTTTTTTTTTTTCGAGATATGAAAAATTTTCACCAATAAATTTTTGTTGACCTGATCGAGTACAAGAAACTTTTTCGTACACACTTTTCCATATCTACTTTCGTTTTTGGGATTCTGATGCTTTCATAAAAATAATTACATCATAGTGGAACTACCTACAGCTGACACCACATAGACATCTGCGAGCACGTGGCATGAACATGATCACATGTAAACCCAATTTCATCTGGATGCCTCATGAGCAGAACGACTATGTCCTTTTCTATGAGCAGGAAGACCTTGTAGATTATACCTAGTTTTATTTCGTATTCCTTTCTATTTGATATTGTGTATTGATACGGAATTAAACCCAATTTCATCTGGATGCCTCATGAGCAGATTGACTATATCCTCTTCTATGAGCAGGAAGACCTTTCAGATTATACTTTGCTTTATTTCGTATTTCATTCTATTTTACATTATATTACAAGCAGAACGACTATGTTCTCTTCTATTAGCAGGAAGAACTTTTGATTATACTTGGTTTTATTTCGTATTTCTTTCTATTCTACATTATATTGTGTATATATAAGGAATTATTCAAATTCGTCGTAACGAAAATATTCGCCAAGTCCCGACCAATTTTTTTTTTCGAGATATGTAAAATTTTCACCAATAACTTTTTGTTGACCCGATCGAGTACAAGAAAATTCTTTGTACACACTTTCCCGTATCTAGTTTAGTTTTTGAGATTTTGATGCTTCCATAAAAATAATTACATCATTCTGGAACTACCTATAGCAGACACCACATAGCCTACTGTAGACATCTGCGAGCACGTGGCATGAATATAATGATTCACATGTAAACCTAATTTCATCTGAATGCCTCATGACAGAACGACTATGTTCTCTTCTATGAGCAGGAAGACCTTTCAGATTATACTTAGTTTTATTTCGTATTCCATTCTATTTGATATTGTGTATTTATACGGAATTATTCAAATTCGTCGAAACACTAAGTCCCGACGAATTTTTTTACGCCATGTCCAGTCACAATTTTTTTTTTCGAGATATGAAAAATTTTCACCAATAACTTTTTGTTGACCTGATCGAATACAAGAAAATTCTTTGTACACACTATTCCATATCTAGTTTAGTTTTTGAGATTTTGATGCTTTCATAAAAATAATTACATCATAGTGGAACTACCTACAGCAGACAACACATAGCCTTCTGTAGACATCTGCGAGCACGTGGCATGAATATAATAATTAACATGTAACCCCAATTTCATCTGGATGCCTCATGAGCAGAACGACTATGTCCTCTTCTATGAGCAGGACGACCTTTTAGATTATACTTAGTTTTATTTAGTATTGTCCGAGCCGCCGTATGGGTCGGACGTACTTTCGTGCTCGTGCATATCGCGTAGGTGCCAAGTACTGCGCAGTGTAGCGAGACCAGTGTTTTCAGTGAAATCTGAACCTTATTGAACTATCCATCGACTTGTTTGAATAAGAGCCACAGATTTCGGATCTTCCGACGAAGAAAACACCACCACGCTCCCCCGCCATGCCTGGTGGCACGGGGGGAGCAAAGACACCGAAGAGATTTCCGCGGCAGCCCTATAGCGGTCGCGCAAGAGCCTCATCAACCTACCTTTCGGTAGGATCAGGTACAGAAGCCACTTCTGGTAGTGATGTCGATTGCCGGAATATGAAGAAGAGGAAAGCCCCGGAAAAGTCTTCTTCGAAAGCTTCGTCCGCTCCTTCCGTGAAGCCCGTCAAGTCTGTTCAGAGTGATACGCCCTCACATAGTGGTAGTGACACTCGTGCCATCCCCAGTGAAACAGACACTTGTAACCCTCCCCATGACAGTGACATTAATCCTTGTGTAAATATTTCTTCATCTCCTGATAATTCTAACAGTCTGGACGGAAAGTCTCCACCAGACAAAAAACCTAAATTCGACAAACCAGGTGAGTCTCCCACTTCTATTATGGGTGATCAAATGCATGAAAGTGAAAGTAAAGAGATTCCACGCCTGCAAGTATTGGTCGAGCGCGCACCTCTTCATGATACTAACATGGCTACCGCCATTGCTGACTCCCCTCCAGAGTTGGAAGCAACTTTCCGTATATGGGACACCATTAGCGCCGAAGAGAAACGCCTTGAATATATTGCAAGGGAGATGGTTACTAACACTAAAACCAATGAGAATGCTACTATCACCAAAACCAATGAGAAGGCGAGTACTCCAATCAATCAGAGTACAGAAATGGATAGGAATAGTCTAAGTCCTGTCATTCCGGCCATTATTATTCATCCAGATCCCGATAGCTGTTCCGATGCTGCGTCAAACCAGATTGTGGTGCTAATTTCCTCGGCGGAGTCTCCTCCACCCCCGGTGGATCGAGTAGCTGGGGTAAGTGGGGGTGATGATGCCCCGGGATTGGCCCAACTCGAGAAGAGGCGTAGCTCGGTTACTAGCTCCACCTCCGATCGGGATTCGCAGGATGCGAACACGAATGAACGAGCTCAATTGGAACATGTCTCTCACCAACATATCACAATTGAAGAACAGTTCGAGGACGACCTAAGCCCCTCTCCTCATCTTAACCAATCAACTAGTCATAAAGCTACTTCTAATTTGCCCTCTAAACAACAAATAGCAGAGGAGCAAGAAGAAGTCATTATTCCCGCCGGCCAATCGGACGACAATGATCGAGAAGCACAGATCACAACACCACATGAAGAAGTTCCAAGTAGAAATGACGTCATAGACAAGGAACTTTCCATAAATTCAGACTTTTTAGCGGACTTTGAAAGTTCAAGCTCCGATTCTGAAGCGCCCAACAACTTTGCTGTATGGTCACAGAAGTATGCCGAAGCTAACGAGGGCTGGGATGAGCTTTTCAGAAAAGAGACAGCTAGACAAGCTAGTTTACAGCTTGACGCTCAAACATCTCAACTACTTTTTGATGAACTTCGTAAACGATTTGTCGAGAAACAGGTCAACAGCTCGCTCGATAGCACTTGGGAAGTTTGGCTTACCTTCCTGAAGACCCAGAAATTATTCTCTCAGAGTGAGTACTTAAACAATCCTGATGATAATTTCGAGAGCGAATATGTGGTTAAGTCCCGTAAAAATAAAAATAGCTTTCACCGCACTTTCCATTCTGAGAAAGGTGATGGCAGGCCCCTAAGAGCAGATGACAATCAGACTAACACTATAACAGTGCAGGCCCAGGTACATGTTCCAGATGTAATGGTTTCGGATCATCAGTCAGATGGTCCCTATAGAAGGGCACCCGATCAACAACCATTCTCGAGCGCCACCAATCTGTCTTGGTGTGACGAAGTCGAAATGGAAAGTGTGGCGAAAGAAAAATCCATGCAAAACCAAGCAGAGTGGCACAGAATTGACACACTAACCACTTCACAGAAATCGCAAGCCAATTCAAAATCCGAAAGTGTGGTGAATATTGGACATGTCAAAAATCCCAAAGTTATTATCGAAAGTGTCGTGAATCTCGGACTTAACCGAGATTACGGCCTTTCAATGGAAAGGGTAGGAAACAATTTCGGAAGTGTGGTGAAAGAGGGACTTTGCCAAAATTCCGATAAAAATTTGGAAGGTGTGGTGAATGTCGAACATAGCCGCAATTCTAACGAAATAATGGGAAGTGTAGCGAAAGCTGGACTTAGCCAAAAATTGACCGAAGAATTGGAAGGTGTGTTGAATTTGGGACATAGCCAGAATTTCAATAAATCTTTGGGAAGTGCGGCGAAAGTTGGACTTAGCCAAAATTTCCCAAGAATTTCCGAAAGTGTGGTGAATATCGGAGATAGCACAAATTCCAAGAGAAATTTGGAAACGGTGGCAAATGTTCGACTTAGTCGAAATACTGATGAAAATTTGGAAAGTACAGAGAATATCGGACTTAACCAAATTCCTAACAGAAAGATCGAAACTGTGGTGAAAACTGGAAACAGAAGAAATTATGTCAGAAATCTGGAAAGTATGGTGAATCCTGAACTTGGTAGAATTATTGAAGACAATTCGGAAAGTGTAGGGAACGCCGGACTTAGCCGAAACTCTGCCACAAATATGGAAGGTGTGGAGAACGTTGAACATAGAGGCATTTCTGAAGACAAAAAGGAAGGTGTGGTGAATTCTGCACTTAACAGAAAAAACGTCCAGTTTATGGAAGGTGTGGTGAATGTCGGATCACATAATCTGGGTAATAAAACTGAAAGTGTGGTGAATGTAGGCCGTGACCCAAAACCTACGAATAACCCAAATCCAGAAAATCCCATAGATTCCTCCAAGTCGGGACTTAGCCAAAATTTTAAGCAATCTGAAAAACTTAAAAGTTTCCAACTGGCTGTCCAGAACATGATTGTTCACAAAAGTATACAGGAGGACAAGATCACCCAAGAAAAAATGAAAATAGCCCAGGAAAAGAGGGAAAAGGCCGAAAAAGATCGGGAAGCCGAAAAATTGAGGCTAGAAGCAATCGCAAGATCCACTCCACCTAAGAAATCCTCTTCTTCCGAATCAGAGGAGGAACCCAACAGATCTGTTAGGAGAAGGATGCGACCCGAGTGGAGTGGTAAGTCCCAGCCGAATGCCAACGGTAAGACGCTGTGGGAATATACCCTGGACAACGATGCGGTAATCGTGCACTCGGAAGAGCCAACCAACACATTACCCCTGGAACGGGACCACTCCGACCATAGTTGACTTGGTAGTGAACAAGAATATTACTAATATGAGTGAACTCAAGGCCATCCACGAGATGACTTCGGATCACGATCCAGTTGTATTTCGATTAAAGTGCAGGATGGACGAGCGTCCTCCTACGACAAAGTACGATTATCGAAATGCAGACTGGAAAGAGTTCCGAAGGCTTTTGAATGCTATGACATTAATCAAGTCAAACATCTCAAAAGATGAAATTGAGGAGGTTACCCTTACTCTCATTAGAAATATTCAAGTAGCTCGTGAGCGCTCTGTCAGGAAGACTGTGGTCAAGAGTAACCGGAATATTCTTCCACCCCACGTTAAGGAGATGATCGCGCTGAAGAACTCTCTTCGCAAAAAGTGGCAGGGTACTCGAAACCCTGTCCATAAAACCGACATGTTGAATTTGGGAAGAGAGATCTCTCAGTTGATCAACGAAAATAACGATAGGGTGTGGAAGGATAAACTGGAGAAGCTAGACCCTCGCGACAACTCTCTGTGGAGGATGACGAAACGATTATCTAAGCGTTTCGCGCCAATTCCAGCCATGGAGAGTGGGAACGAGCGGCTAGCGACGGACCCTCAGAAGGCGGAACTGTTCGGGGTACATTTCGCCGGCGTACACAAAAGGGTGCCGGACGTTAGTGAGGGACACAGACGAAATACTAAGATAACGGAAGACTTTAGAGAGTCAGTCTCCCTCCCTATTGGTCCTCATAGATTTGCCAAAATAATGACGAACTATGAGGAACTGACGGAAGTCATAAGGCTTCCGACGAATAAGGCACCTGGGCCGGACGGCTTGGACGTCAGCTCATCTACTTGATCAACGCCATTATTAAATGGGGGTGTTATCCAGATTGTCTGAAGAAGGCACTGGTGATACCTATTCTGAAAGTTGGTAAGGATGGCCATAAACTTGACAGCTACCGCCCCATCTCACTTCTGAGTGTGATCGCCAAGATAGTGGAGAAGATCCTTCTGAGACGGTTGTTGAGTCTCGAGGAGAAACTCAAAATGATCCCCGATGTGCAATTCGGCTTTAGAAAGGGTCATAGTACCACTTCTCAGGTCGTGAGGATTGTACACGGGGTGAAAGAGGCAGCTCAACGTGGACTCAACACAGTCATGGTCCTGCTGGACATGAAAAAGGCCTTTGACTCGGTATGGGTAGAGGGTCTTATCTCTAAAATGCTGTTGGCAGGCATGCCCTCATACATGGTAAGGTTGATTAACTCTTACCTTGTTGGGAGAACTTTTATGGTGCGAGTAAATAACACTCGCTCCGCTGAGTTTCCGATAGAAGCAGGTGTTCCGCAGGGTTCAAGTTTGTCGCCACACTTGTACTCGCTAAATACGTATGATTTTCCTCAGTGCGAGAGACCGGATATGGGCACGGCGATATATGCCGACGATACCGCCATATTTGCCCATTCCTTCTCGAGCGTCGCTGCCCAATATAGGATCCAAGTTCACTTGGATAGGAAGGTCATACCCTATTTGGCTGAGAACAAGATCGTGGTGAATCCGGCGAAGTCGGAGACCATCAACTTCACGAAAAAGTACACATACTCAAAACTTTATCGGAAGTTGGTGATCAACGGCGAAGCTGTTGAAAACGTGAACACTGCGCGATACCTGGGAGTACAGCTGGACAAGCGGCTCAATTTTGGCAGACATATAACCTTGGCTATTCAGAGGGCTGGAGCGGCGCTAAAGCGCACCTACCCTCTGATAGCCAGAGGCTCTAAAATGAGTCTTGATAATAAATTGCTTGTCTACAAGCAGATCATAAGACCCGCAATGACGTACGCTTGTCCAGTGTTCTGCAGTCTGAAAACCACCCCACTTATGCGGCTGGATAGGATGCAGAACAAGGTGCTCCGTATTATCACTAATAGTAGGAGGTACCTTCGGTTGGAAACTTTAAGGGAGCTTGCTGGCGTCGACTCAGTTCCGACATATATAAAGAACTTGTCTTACAAGTTCTATAAGTACTTCCTCCATAACAGTCCTCTCACCAAGGACATTACCAAGCTTAGGGTATATGATAATGAGCCCCGCAATCACGGCGGGCTCATATATGAGGCGCTGGATATCTTCCAGGAACGACGTGATGAACCGGTTCCGTAGGGAACCAAGACGAGAGGTGTAACCTGAAACGCGAAGTACCTTGACCCGGTTTTTTGCCTCAGCCTTTTCCGGGGTTTGTCATCGAAATAACCCACCTCATAAACGCAGCACAAGGACTATCTACATTGAATAAAATTACACCACACGCATAAGCAATGCAGGAGGCGTGTTTCTTACCAGTCGCCGCCGCAATTTTATGAAATGTCCGGTCATTCCGTTAACATCAGCGGGGCCGGGCATCAGCGCTCCCCTCTTGGGGGTTTCTGTGCCCGAATTGGCAGGGCGTCCTTCTAGCTCCCCTGAAAAGGAGCGGAAGGGTCGCTACTTCTGCGCCTTTTTTCCCATCCTCCCCTGACCCCCCTGGGTTAAGTAGTATGGGGCATAAAAAATGTGGCATGTCATAAGTTGTGAATTGTTAATTGCAAACTTTGAAATAAAAACCCTATTTATTTATTTATTTATTTAGTTTTATTTCGTATTTCTTTCCATTTAACATTATACAAATTCGTCGAAACAAAAATATTCGCTAAGTCCCGACGAATTTTTTTACGCCGTGTCACAATTTTTTTTTCGAGATATGAAAAATTTTCACCAATAACTTTTTGTTGACCTGATCAAGTACAAGAAAGTTCTTTGTGCACACTTTTCCGTATCGAGTTTAGTTTTTGAGATTTTGATGCTTCCATAAAATAATTACATCATTCTGGAACTACCTATAGCATACACCACATAGCCTACTGTACACATCTGCTAGCACGTGGCATGAACATGATCACATGTAAATTCAATTTCATCTGGATGCCTCATGAGCAGAACGACTATGTCCTCTTCTATGAGCAGGAAGACCTTTTAGATTATACCTAGTTTTATTTCGTATTCCTTTCTATTTGATATTGTGTATTGATACGGAATTAAACCCAATTTCATCTGGATGCCTCATGAGCAGATTGACTATATTCTCTTCTATGAGGAGGAAGACCTTTCAGATTCTACTTTGCTTTATTTCGTATTTCATTCTATTTTACATTATATTACAAGCAGAACGACTATGTTCTCTTCTATTAGCAGGAAGAACTTTTGATTATACTTGGTTTTATTTCGTATTTCTTTCTATTCTACATTATATTGTGTATATATAAGGAATTATTCAAATTCGTCGTAACGAAAATATTCGCCAAGTCCCGACCAATTTTTTTTTTCGAGATATGTAAAATTTTCACCAATAACTTTTTCTTGACCCGATCGAGTAGAAGAAAATTCTTTGTACACACTTTCCCGTATCTAGTTTAGTTTTTGAGATTTTGATGCTTCCATAAAAATAATTACATCATTCTGGAACTACCTATAGCAGACACCACATAGCCTACTGTAGACATCTGCGAGCACGTGGCATGAATATAATGATTCACATGTAAACCCAATTTCATCTGAATGCCTCATGACAGAACGACTATGTTCTCTTCTATGAGCAGGAAGACCTTTCAGATTATACTTAGTTTTATTTCGTATTCCATTCTATTTGATATTGTGTATTTATACGGAATTATTCAAATTCGTCGAAACACTAAGTCCCGACGAATTTTTTTACGCCATGTCCAGTCACAATTTTTTTTTTCGAGATATGAAAAATTTTCACCAATAACTTTTTGTTAACCTGATCGAGTACAAGAAAATTCTTTGTACACACTTTTCCATATCTAGTTTAGTTTTTGAGATTTCGATGCTTTCATAAAAATAATTACATCATAGTGAAACTACCTACAGCAGACACCACATAGCCTACTGTAGGCATCTGCGAGCACGTGGCATGAATATAATAATTCACATTTAACCCCAATTTCATCTGGATGCCTCATGAGCAGATTGACTATATTCTCTTCTATGAGCAGAAAGACCTTTCAGAGTATACTTAGTTTTATTTCGTATTTCTTTCTATTTTACATTATATTGTGTATATATATACGGAATTATACAAATTCGTCGAAACAAAAATATTCGCTAAGTCCCGACGAATTTTTTTACGCCATGTCACAATTTTTTTTTTTGAGATATGAGAAATTTTCACCAATAACTTTTTGTTGACCTGATCGAGTACAAGAAAATTTTTCGTACACACTTTTCCATATCTAGTTTAGTTTTTGAGATTTTGATGCTTCCATAAATATAATTACATCATTGTGGAACTACCTACAGCAGACACCACATAGCCTACTGTAGACATCAGCGAGCACGTGGCATGAATATAATGATTCACATGTAAACCCAATTTCATCTGAATGCCTCATGACAGAACGACTATGTTCTCTTCTATGAGCAGGAAGACCTTTCAGATTATACTTAGTTTTATTTCGTATTTCTTTCCATTTAACATTATACTGTATATATACGGAATTATACAAATTCGTCGAAACAAAAATATTCGCTAAGTCCCGACGAATTTCTTTACGCCGTGTCACAATTTTTTTTTTCGAGATATGAAAAATTTTCACCAATAACTTTTTGTTGACCTGATCGAGTACAAGAAAAATTTTCGTACACACTTTTCCATATATAGTTTAGTTTTTGAGATTTTGATGCTTCCATAAAAATAATTATATCATAGTGGAACTACTTACAGCAGCCACCACATAGCCTACTGTAGGCATCTGCGAGCACGTGGCATGAATATAATAAATTACATTTAACCCCAATTTCATCTGGATGCCTCATGAGCAGAACGACTATGTTCTCTTCTATGAGCAGGAGGACCTTTTAGCTTATACTTAGTTTTATTTCGTATTTCTTTCTATTTAATATTGTGTATATATACGGAATTATTGAAATTCGTCGAAACGAAAATATTCGCCAAGTCCCGACCAATTTTTTTTTTTCGAGATATGTAAAATTTTCACCAATAACTTTTTGTTGACCCGATCGAGTACAAGAAAATTCTTTGTACACACTTTTCCGTATCTAGTTTAGTTTTTGAGATTTTAATGCTTCCATAAAAATAATTACATCATTCTGGAACTACCTATAGCAGACAACACATAGCCTACTGTAGACATCTGCTAGCACGTGGCATGAACATGATCACATGTAAACCCAATTTCATCTGGATGCCTCATGAGCAGAACGACTATGTCCTCTTCTATGAGCCGGAAGACCTTTTAGATTATACCTAGTTTTATTTGGTATTCCTTTCTATTTGATATTGTGTATTGATACGGAATTAAACCCAATTTCATCTGGATGCCTCATGACAGAACGACTATGTTCTCTTCTATGAGCAGAAAGACCTTTCAGATTATACTTAGTTTTATTCCATTCTATTTGATATTGTGTATTTATACGGAATTATTCAAATTCGTCGAAACACTAAGTCCCGACGAATTTTTTTACGCCATGTCCAGTCACAATTTTTTTTTTCAAAATATGAAAAATTTTCACCAATAACTTTTTGTTAACCTGATCGAGTACAAGAAAATTATTTGTACACACTTTTCCATATCTAGTTTAGTTTTTGAGATTTCGATGCTTTCATAAAAATAATTACATCATAGTGAAACTACCTACAGCAGACACCACATAGCCTACTGTAGGCATCTGCGAGCACGTGGCATGAATATAATAATTCATGTTGAAAAGGGGGAACATTCTCCATGAAAATTGAAAAATGAAAAATGTGACTTATTTGTAATATCTAACAGAAAACAACTACTTCCCCGGCACAAGCCACGCTGGACATTGAACTATATCTGATAGATATTGTGAAAAGACTCTAACTGAAAAGGAAAGAAAAAATCTGAAAGTGAAAATTTGCATTTTCATTCAGATAGCTGACTTTTTTAATTCTTTCTAGTTTTCCTTGAACAAATCATTAAATAAATTAGATAAGGAGAATGTTATAAAAAAAAAAAAAAAAAAAAAAATATCACTCACAGAAATCGTTCATTTCATTGAAGCAAGGTTCGCTTCTCTCGCATTTAATCCCCAATACATTTTGGTCGACAAAAATCTATTTCGCTTTGCCAAGCTCTTCAGGAGGATTGATATAGGATTGAAATAAAACAGGCTCTTCAGAAGCATACACATCAGGGATGGATATGAGAGAAACATTTCTTCTGCGGTGACACTTTGAAAATTAATTTTTGACATAGACCTGTCATGAGCATTTTGATTTTAGTTCGAAAATATGAATAGGAAATTCATAAAATCTTTTGTGGGAAGTAGTTGTTTTCTGTTAGATATTACAAATAAGTCACATTTTTCATTTTTCAATTTTCATGGAGAATGTTCCCCCTTTTCAACATGAATACCTCCCAAGAGGTTATCTTGAACGATGGAATATAGCGACTAAAGTTTGTCTTTCAGTCCCAGATAATTCCACAAAAGATTTTATGAATTTCCTATTCATATTTTCGAACTAAAATAATAACTCACATTTAACCCCAATTTCATCTGGATGCCTCATGAGCAGATTGACTATATTCTCTTCTATGAGCAGAAAGACCTTTCAGAGTATACTTAGTTTTATTTCGTATTTCTTTCTATTTTACATTATATTGTGTATATATATACGGAATTATACAAATTCGTCGAAACAAAAATATTCGCTAAGTCCCGACGAATTTTTTTACGCCGTGTCACAATTTTTTTTTTCGAGATATGAAAAATTTTCACCCATAACTTTTTGTTGACCTGATCGAGTACAAGAAAATTTTTCGTACACACTTTTCCATATCTAGTTTAGTTTTTGAGATTTTGATGCTTCCATAAATATAATTACATCATTGTGGAACTACCTACAGCAGACACCACATAGCCTACTGTAGGCATCTGCGAGCACGTGGCATGAATATAATAATTCACATTTAACCCCAATTTCATCTGGATGCCTCATGAGCAGATTGACTATATTCTCTTCTATGAGCAGAAAGACCTTTCAGAGTATACTTAGTTTTATTTCGTATTTCTTTCTATTTTACATTATATTGTGTATATATATACGGAATTATACAAATTCGTCGAAACAAAAATATTCGCTAAGTCCCGACGAATTTTTTTACGCCGTGTCACAATTTTTTTTTTTCGAGATATGAAAAATTTTCACCAATAACTTTTTGTTGACCTGATCGAGTACAAGAAAATTTTTCGTACACACTTTTCCATATATAGTTTAGTTTTTGAGATTTTGATGCTTCCATAAATATAATTACATCATTGTGGAACTACCTACAGCAGACACCACATAGCCTACTGTAGACATCAGCTAGCACGTGGCATGAATATAATGATCCACATGTCCCAATTTCATCTGGATGCCTCATGAGCAGAAGGATTATGTCCTCCTCTATGAGCAGGAAAACCTTTCAGATTATACTTAGTTTTATTTCGTATTCCATTCTATTTTATATTGTGTATTTATACGGAATTATTCAAATTCATCGAAACACTAAGTCCCGACGAATTTTTTTACGCCATGTCCAGTCACAATTTTTTTTTTCGAGATATGAAAAATTTTCACCAATAACTTTTTGTTGACCTGATCGAATACAAGAAAATTCTTTGTACACACTATTCCATATCTAGTTTAGTTTTTGAGATTTTGATGCTTTCATAAAAATAATTACATCATAGTGGAACTACTTACAGCAGACACCACATAGCCTACTGTAGGCATCTGCGAGCACGTGGCATGAATATAATAAATCACATTTAACCCCAATTTCATCTGGATGCCTCATGAGCAGAACGACTATGTTCTCTTCTATGAGCAGTAGGACCTTTTAGCTTATACTTAGTTTTATTTCGTATTTCTTTCTATTTAATATTGTGTATATATACGGAATTATTGAAATTCGTCGAAACGAAAATATTCGCTAAGTCCCGATGAATTTTTTTACACAGACTCCAGTAAAAATTTTTTTTTTTTCGAGATATGAAGAATATTCACCAATAACTTTTTGTTGACCGGATCGGGTACAAGAAAATTCTTTGTACACACTTTTCCATATCTAGTTTAGTTTTTGAGATTTTGATGCTTCCATAAAATAATTACATCATTCTTGAACTACCTATAGCATACACCACATAGCCTACTGTAGGCATCTGCGAGCACGTGGCATGAATATAATAATTCACATTTAACCCCAATTTCATCTGGATGCCTCATGAGCAGAACGACTAGTCCTCTTCTATGAGCAGGAAGACCTTTTAGATTACACCTAGTTTTATTTCGTATTCCTTTCTATTTGATATTGTGTATTGATACGGAATTAAACCCAATTTCATCTGGATGCCTCATGAGCAGATTGACTATATTCTCTTCTATGAGCAGGAAGACCTTTCAGATTATACTTTGCTTTATTTCGTATTTCATTCTATTTTACATTATATTACAAGCAGAACGACTATGTTCTCTTCTATTAGCAGGAAGAACTTTTGATTATACTTGGTTTTATTTCGTATTTCTTTCTATTCTACATTATATTGTGTATATATAAGGAATTATTCAAATTCGTCGTAACGAAAATATTCGCCAAGTCCCGACCAATTTTTTTTTTCGAGATATGTAAAATTTTCACCAATAACTTTTTGTTGACCCGATCGAGTACAAGAAAATTCTTTGTACACACTTTTCCGTATCTAGTTTAGTTTTTGAGATTTTGATGCTTCCATAAAAATAATTACATCATTCTGGAACTACCTATAGCAGACACCACATAGCCTACTGTAGACATCTGCGAGCACGTGGCATGAATATAATGATTCACATGTAAACCCAATTTCATCTGAATGCCTCATGACAGAACGACTATGTTCTCTTCTATGAGCAGAAAGACCTTTCAGATTATACTTAGTTTTATTTCGTATTCCATTCTATTTGATATTGTGTATTTATACGGAATTATTCAAATTCGTCGAAACACTAAGTCCCGACGAATTTTTTTACGCCATGTCCAGTCACAATTTTTTTTTTCGAGATATGAAAAATTTTCACCAATAACTTTTTGTTAACCCGATCGAGTACAAGAAAATTCTTTGTACACACTTTTCCGTATCTAGTTTAGTTTTTGAGATTTTGATGCTTCCATAAAAATAATTACATCATTCTGGAACTACCTATAGCAGACACCACATAGCCTACTGTAGACATCTGCGAGCACGTGGCATGAATATAATGATTCACATGTAAACCCAATTTCATCTGAATGCCTCATGACAGAACGACTATGTTCTCTTCTATGAGCAGAAAGACCTTTCAGATTATACTTAGTTTTATTTCGTATTCCATTCTATTTGATATTGTGTATTTATACGGAATTATTGAAATTCGTCGAAACACCAAGTCCCGACGAATTTTTTAACGACATGTCCAGTAACAATTTTTTTTTTCGAAATATGAAAAAATTTTACCAATAACTTTTTGTTGACCTGATCGAGTACAAGAAAATTCTTCGTACACACTTTTCCATATCTAGTTTATTTTTTGAGATTTTGATGCTTTCATAAAAATAATTACATCGTAGTGGAACTACCTACAGCAGAAACCACATAGCCTTCTGTAGACATCTGCGAGCACGTGGCATGAATATAATGATTAACATGTAACCCCAATTTCATCTGGATGCCTCATGAGCAGGACGACTATGTTCTCTTCTATGACCAGGAATACCTTTAAGAACTACCTACAGCTGACACCACATAGCCTTCTGTAGACATCTGCGAGCACGTGGCATGAATATAATGATTAACATGTAACCCCAATTTCATCTGGATGCCTCATGAGCAGAACGACTATGTCCTCTTCTATGAGCAGGAAGACCTTTTAGATTATACTTTGTTTTATTTCGTATTTCTTTCCATTTACATTATACTGTATATATACGGAATTATACAAATTCGTCGAAACAAAAATATTCGCTAAATCCCGACGAATTTTTTTACGCCGTGTCACAATTTTTTTTTTCGAGATATGAAAAATTTTCACCAATAACTTTTTGTTGACCTGATCGAGTACAAGAAAATTTTTCGTACACACTTTTCCATATCTAGTTTAGTTTTTGAGATTTTGATGCTTCTATTAATAAATTACATCATTGTGGAACTACCTACAGCAGACACCACATAGCCTACTGTAGACATCAGCGAGCACGTGGCATGAATATAATGATTCACATGTCCCAATTTCATCTGGATGCCTCATGAGCAGAATGATTATGTAGACCTTTTAGATTATACTTAGTTTTATTTCGTATTCCATTCTATTTTATATTGTGTATATATACGGAATTATTCAAATTCGTCGAAACACTAAGTCCCGACGAATTTTTTTACGCCATGTCACAATTTTTTTTTTTGAGATATGAGAAATTTTCACCAATAACTTTTTGTTGACCTGATCGAGTACAAGAAAATTTTTCGTACACACTTTTCCATATCTAGTTTAGTTTTTGAGATTTTGATGCTTCCATAAATATAATTACATCATTGTGGAACTACCTACAGCAGACACCACATAGCCTACTGTAGACATCAGCGAGCACGTGGCATGAATATAATGATTCACATGTAAACCCAATTTCATCTGAATGCCTCATGACAGAACGACTATGTTCTCTTCTATGAGCAGGAAGACCTTTCAGATTATACTTAGTTTTATTTCGTATTTCTTTCCATTTAACATTATACTGTATATATACGGAATTATACAAATTCGTCGAAACAAAAATATTCGCTAAGTCCCGACGAATTTTTTTACGCCGTGTCACAATTTTTTTTTTCGAGATATGAAAAATTTTCACCAATAACTTTTTGTTGACCTGATCGAGTACAAGAAAATTTTTCGTACACACTTTTCCATATATAGTTTAGTTTTTGAGATTTTGATGCTTCCATAAATATAATTACATCATTGTGGAACTACCTACAGCAGACACCACATAGCCTACTGTAGACATCAGCTAGCACGTGGCATGAATATAATGATCCACATGTCCCAATTTCATCTGGATGCCTCATGAGCAGAAGGATTATGTCCTCCTCTATGAGCAGGAAAACCTTTCAGATTATACTTAGTTTTATTTCGTATTCCATTCTATTTGATATTGTGTATTTATACGGAATTATTCAAATTCATCGAAACACTAAGTCCCGACGAATTTTTTTACGCCATGTCCAGTCACAATTTTTTTTTTCGAGATATGAAAAATTTTCACCAATAACTTTTTGTTGACCTGATCGAATACAAGAAAATTCTTTGTACACACTATTCCATATCTAGTTTAGTTTTTGAGATTTTGATGCTTTCATAAAAATAATTACATCATAGTGGAACTACTTACAGCAGACACCACATAGCCTACTGTAGGCATCTGCGAGCACGTGGCATGAATATAATAAATCACATTTAACCTCAATTTCATCTGGATGCCTCATGAGCAGAACGACTATGTTCTCTTCTATGAGCAGTAGGACCTTTTAGCTTATACTTAGTTTTATTTCGTATTTCTTTCTATTTAATATTGTGTATATATACGGAATTATTGAAATTCGTCGAAACGAAAATATTCGCTAAGTCCCGATGAATTTTTTTACACAGACTCCAGTAAAATTTTTTTTTTTTTCGAGATATGAAGAATATTCACCAATAACTTTTTGTTGACCGGATCGGGTACAAGAAAATTCTTTGTACACACTTTTCCATATCTAGTTTAGTTTTTGAGATTTTGATGCCTCCATAAAATAATTACATCATTCTTGAACTACCTATAGCATACACCACATAGCCTACTGTAGACATCTGCTAGCACGTGGCATGAACATGATCACATGTGAACCCAATTTCATCTGGATGCCTCATGAGCAGAACGACTAGTCCTCTTCTATGAGCAGGAAGACCTTTTAGATTACACCTAGTTTTATTTCGTATTCCTTTCTATTTGATATTGTGTATTGATACGGAATTAAACCCAATTTCATCTGGATGCCTCATGAGCAGATTGACTATATTCTCTTCTATGAGCAGGAAGACCTTTCAGATTATACTTTGCTTTATTTCGTATTTCATTCTATTTTACATTATATTAAAAGCAGAACGACTATGTTCTCTTCTATTAGCAGGAAGAACTTTTGATTATACTTGGTTTTATTTCGTATTTCTTTCTATTCTACATTATATTGTGTATATATAAGGAATTATTCAAATTCGTCGTAACGAAAATATTCGCCAAGTCCCGACCAATTTTTTTTTTCGAGATATGTAAAATTTTCACCAATAACTTTTTGTTGACCCGATCGAGTACAAGAAAATTCTTTGTACACACTTTTCCGTATCTAGTTTAGTTTTTGAGATTTTGATGCTTCCATAAAAATAATTACATCATTCTGGAACTACCTATAGCAGACACCACATAGCCTACTGTAGACATCTGCGAGCACGTGGCATGAATATAATGATTCACATGTAAACCCAATTTCATCTGAATGCCTCATGACAGAACGACTATGTTCTCTTCTATGAGCAGAAAGACCTTTCAGATTATACTTAGTTTTATTTCGTATTCCATTCTATTTGATATTGTGTATTTATACGGAATTATTCAAATTCGTCGAAACACTAAGTCCCGACGAATTTTTTTACGCCATGTCCAGTCACAATTTTTTTTTTCGAGATATGAAAAATTTTCACCAATAACTTTTTGTTAACCCGATCGAGTACAAGAAAATTCTTTGTACACACTTTTCCGTATCTAGTTTAGTTTTTGAGATTTTGATGCTTCCATAAAAATAATTACATCATTCTGGAACTACCTATAGCAGACACCACATAGCCTACTGTAGACATCTGCGAGCACGTGGCATGAATATAATGATTCACATGTAAACCCAATTTCATCTGAATGCCTCATGACAGAACGACTATGTTCTCTTCTATGAGCAGAAAGACCTTTCAGATTATACTTAGTTTTATTTCGTATTCCATTCTATTTGATATTGTGTATTTATACGGAATTATTGAAATTCGTCGAAACACCAAGTCCCGACGAATTTTTTAACGACATGTCCAGTAACAATTTTTTTTTCGAAATATGAAAAAATTTTACCAATAACTTTTTGTTGACCTGATCGAGTACAAGAAAATTCTTCGTACACACTTTTCCATATCTAGTTTATTTTTTGAGATTTTGATGCTTTCATAAAAATAATTACATCGTAGTGGAACTACCTACAGCAGAAACCACATAGCCTTCTGTAGACATCTGCGAGCACGTGGCATGAATATAATGATTAACATGTAACCCCAATTTCATCTGGATGCCTCATGAGCAGGACGACTATGTTCTCTTCTATGACCAGGAATACCTTTAAGAACTACCTACAGCTGACACCACATAGCCTTCTGTAGACATCTGCGAGCACGTGGCATGAATATAATGATTAACATGTAACCCCAATTTCATCTGGATGCCTCATGAGCAGAACGACTATGTCCTCTTCTATGAGCAGGAAGACCTTTTAGATTATACTTTGTTTTATTTCGTATTTCTTTCCATTTACATTATACTGTATATATACGGAATTATACAAATTCGTCGAAACAAAAATATTCGCTAAATCCCGACGAATTTTTTTACGCCGTGTCACAATTTTTTTTTTCGAGATATGAAAAATTTTCACCAATAACTTTTTGTTGACCTGATCGAGTACAAGAAAATTTTTCGTACACACTTTTCCATATCTAGTTTAGTTTTTGAGATTTTGATGCTTCTATTAATAAATTACATCATTGTGGAACTACCTACAGCAGACACCACATAGCCTACTGTAGACATCAGCGAGCACGTGGCATGAATATAATGAAACACATGTCCCAATTTCATCTGGATGCCTCATGAGCAGAATGATTATGTAGACCTTTTAGATTATACTTAGTTTTATTTCGTATTCCATTCTATTTTATATTGTGTATATATACGGAATTATTCAAATTCGTCGAAACACTAAGTCCCGACGAATTTTTTTACGCCATGTCACAATTTTTTTTTTTGAGATATGAGAAATTTTCACCAATAACTTTTTGTTGACCTGATCGAGTACAAGAAAATTTTTCGTACACACTTTTCCATATCTAGTTTAGTTTTTGAGATTTTGATGCTTCCGTAAATATAATTACATCATTGTGGAACTACCTACAGCAGACACCACATAGCCTACTGTAGACATCAGCGAGCACGTGGCATGAATATAATGATTCACATGTAAACCCAATTTCATCTGAATGCCTCATGACAGAACGACTATGTTCTCTTCTATGAGCAGGAAGACCTTTCAGATTATACTTAGTTTTATTTCGTATTTCTTTCCATTTAACATTATACTGTATATATACGGAATTATACAAATTCGTCGAAACAAAAATATTCGCTAAGTCCCGACGAATTTTTTTACGCCGTGTCACAATTTTTTTTTTCGAGATATGAAAAATTTTCACCAATAACGTTTTGTTGACCTGATCGAGTACAAGAAAATTTTTCGTACACACTTTTCCATATATAGTTTAGTTTTTGAGATTTTGATGCTTCCATAAATATAATTACATCATTGTGGAACTACCTACAGCAGACACCACATAGCCTACTGTAGACATCAGCTAGCACGTGGCATGAATATAATGATCCACATGTCCCAATTTCATCTGGATGCCTCATGAGCAGAAGGATTATGTCCTCCTCTATGAGCAGGAAAACCTTTCAGATTATACTTAGTTTTATTTCGTATTCCATTCTATTTGATATTGTGTATTTATACGGAATTATTCAAATTCATCGAAACACTAAGTCCCGACGAATTTTTTTACGCCATGTCCAGTCACAATTTTTTTTTTCGAGATATGAAAAATTTTCACCAATAACTTTTTGTTGACCTGATCGAATACAAGAAAATTCTTTGTACACACTATTCCATATCTAGTTTAGTTTTTGAGATTTTGATGCTTTCATAAAAATAATTACATCATAGTGGAACTACTTACAGCAGACACTACATAGCCTACTGTAGGCATCTGCGAGCACGTGGCATGAATATAATAAATCACATTTAACCTCAATTTCATCTGGATGCCTCATGAGCAGAACGACTATGTTCTCTTCTATGAGCAGTAGGACCTTTTAGCTTATACTTAGTTTTATTTCGTATTTCTTTCTATTTAATATTGTGTATATATACGGAATTATTGAAATTCGTCGAAACGAAAATATTCGCTAAGTCCCGATGAATTTTTTTACACAGACTCCAGTAAAAATTTTTTTTTTTTCGAGATATGAAGAATATTCACTAATAACTTTTTGTTGACCGGATCGGGTACAAGAAAATTCTTTGTACACACTTTTCCATATCTAGTTTAGTTTTTGAGATTTTGATGCTTCCATAAAATAATTACATCATTCTTGAACTACCTATAGCATACACCACATAGCCTACTGTAGACATCTGCTAGCACGTGGCATGAACATGATCACATGTGAACCCAATTTCATCTGGATGCCTCATGAGCAGAACGACTAGTCCTCTTCTATGAGCAGGAAGACCTTTTAGATTACACCTAGTTTTATTTCGTATTCCTTTCTATTTGATATTGTGTATTGATACGGAATTAAACCCAATTTCATCTGGATGCCTCATGAGCAGATTGACTATATTCTCTTCTATGAGCAGGAAGACCTTTCAGATTATACTTTGCTTTATTTCGTATTTCATTCTATTTTACATTATATTACAAGCAGAACGACTATGTTCTCTTCTATTAGCAGGAAGAACTTTTGATTATACTTGGTTTTATTTCGTATTTCTTTCTATTCTACATTATATTGTGTATATATAAGGAATTATTCAAATTCGTCGTAACGAAAATATTCGCCAAGTCCCGACCAATTTTTTTTTTCGAGATATGTAAAATTTTCACCAATAACTTTTTGTTGACCCGATCGAGTACAAGAAAATTCTTTGTACACACTTTTCCGTATCTAGTTTAGTTTTTGAGATTTTGATGCTTCCATAAAAATAATTACATCATTCTGGAACTACCTATAGCAGACACCACATAGCCTACTGTAGACATCTGCGAGCACGTGGCATGAATATAATGATTCACATGTAAACCCAATTTCATCTGAATGCCTCATGACAGAACGACTATGTTCTCTTCTATGAGCAGAAAGACCTTTCAGATTATACTTAGTTTTATTTCGTATTCCATTCTATTTGATATTGTGTATTTATACGGAATTATTCAAATTCGTCGAAACACTAAGTCCCGACGAATTTTTTTACGCCATGTCCAGTCACAATTTTTTTTTTCGAGATATGAAAAATTTTCACCAATAACTTTTTGTTAACCCGATCGAGTACAAGAAAATTCTTTGTACACACTTTTCCGTATCTAGTTTAGTTTTTGAGATTTTGATGCTTCCATAAAAATAATTACATCATTCTGGAACTACCTATAGCAGACACCACATAGCCTACTGTAGACATCTGCGAGCACGTGGCATGAATATAATGATTCACATGTAAACCCAATTTCATCTGAATGCCTCATGACAGAACGACTATGTTCTCTTCTATGAGCAGAAAGACCTTTCAGATTATACTTAGTTTTATTTCGTATTCCATTCTATTTGATATTGTGTATTTATACGGAATTATTGAAATTCGTCGAAACACCAAGTCCCGACGAATTTTTTAACGACATGTCCAGTAACAATTTTTTTTTTCGAAATATGAAAAAATTTTACCAATAACTTTTTGTTGACCTGATCGAGTACAAGAAAATTCTTCGTACACACTTTTCCATATCTAGTTTATTTTTTGAGATTTTGATGCTTTCATAAAAATAATTACATCGTAGTGGAACTACCTACAGCAGAAACCACATAGCCTTCTGTAGACATCTGCGAGCACGTGGCATGAATATAATGATTAACATGTAACCCCAATTTCATCTGGATGCCTCATGAGCAGGACGACTATGTTCTCTTCTATGACCAGGAATACCTTTAAGAACTACCTACAGCTGACACCACATAGCCTTCTGTAGACATCTGCGAGCACGTGGCATGAATATAATGATTAACATGTAACCCCAATTTCATCTGGATGCCTCATGAGCAGAACGACTATGTCCTCTTCTATGAGCAGGAAGACCTTTTAGATTATACTTTGTTTTATTTCGTATTTCTTTCCATTTACATTATACTGTATATATACGGAATTATACAAATTCGTCGAAACAAAAATATTCGCTAAATCCCGACGAATTTTTTTACGCCGTGTCACAATTTTTTTTTTCGAGATATGAAAAATTTTCACCAATAACTTTTTGTTGACCTGATCGAGTACAAGAAAATTTTTCGTACACACTTTTCCATATCTAGTTTAGTTTTTGAGATTTTGATGCTTCTATTAATAAATTACATCATTGTGGAACTACCTACAGCAGACACCACATAGCCTACTGTAGACATCAGCGAGCACGTGGCATGAATATAATGATTCACATGTCCCAATTTCATCTGGATGCCTCATGAGCAGAATGATTATGTAGACCTTTTAGATTATACTTAGTTTTATTTCGTATTCCATTCTATTTTATATTGTGTATATATACGGAATTATTCAAATTCGTCGAAACACTAAGTCCCGACGAATTTTTTTACGCCATGTCACAATTTTTTTTTTTGAGATATGAGAAATTTTCACCAATAACTTTTTGTTGACCTGATCGAGTACAAGAAAATTTTTCGTACACACTTTTCCATATCTAGTTTAGTTTTTGAGATTTTGATGCTTCCATAAATATAATTACATCATTGTGGAACTACCTACAGCAGACACCACATAGCCTACTGTAGACATCAGCGAGCACGTGGCATGAATATAATGATTCACATGTAAACCCAATTTCATCTGAATGCCTCATGACAGAACGACTATGTTCTCTTCTATGAGCAGGAAGACCTTTCAGATTATACTTAGTTTTATTTCGTATTTCTTTCCATTTAACATTATACTGTATATATACGGAATTATACAAATTCGTCGAAACAAAAATATTCGCTAAGTCCCGACGAATTTTTTTACGCCGTGTCACAATTTTTTTTTTCGAGATATGAAAAATTTTCACCAATAACTTTTTGTTGACCTGATCGAGTACAAGAAAATTTTTCGTACACACTTTTCCATATATAGTTTAGTTTTTGAGATTTTGATGCTTCCATAAATATAATTACATCATTGTGGAACTACCTACAGCAGACACCACATAGCCTACTGTAGACATCAGCTAGCACGTGGCATGAATATAATGATCCACATGTCCCAATTTCATCTGGATGCCTCATGAGCAGAAGGATTATGTCCTCCTCTATGAGCAGGAAAACCTTTCAGATTATACTTAGTTTTATTTCGTATTCCATTCTATTTGATATTGTGTATTTATACGGAATTATTCAAATTCATCGAAACACTAAGTCCCGACGAATTTTTTTACGCCATGTCCAGTCACAATTTTTTTTTTCGAGATATGAAAAATTTTCACCAATAACTTTTTGTTGACCTGATCGAATACAAGTAAATTCTTTGTACACACTATTCCATATCTAGTTTAGTTTTTGAGATTTTGATGCTTTCATAAAAATAATTACATCATAGTGGAACTACTTACAGCAGACACCACATAGCCTACTGTAGGCATCTGCGAGCACGTGGCATGAATATAATAAATCACATTTAACCTCAATTTCATCTGGATGCCTCATGAGCAGAACGACTATGTTCTCTTCTATGAGCAGTAGGACCTTTTAGCTTATACTTAGTTTTATTTCGTATTTCTTTCTATTTAATATTGTGTATATATACGGAATTATTGAAATTCGTCGAAACGAAAATATTCGCTAAGTCCCGATGAATTTTTTTACACAGACTCCAGTAAAATTTTTTTTTTTTTCGAGATATGAAGAATATTCACCAATAACTTTTTGTTGACCGGATCGGGTACAAGAAAATTCTTTGTACACACTTTTCCATATCTAGTTTAGTTTTTGAGATTTTGATGCTTCCATAAAATAATTACATCATTCTTGAACTACCTATAGCATACACCACATAGCCTACTGTAGACATCTGCTAGCACGTGGCATGAACATGATCACATGTGAACCCAATTTCATCTGGATGCCTCATGAGCAGAACGACTAGTCCTCTTCTATGAGCAGGAAGACCTTTTAGATTACACCTAGTTTTATTTCGTATTCCTTTCTATTTGATATTGTGTATTGATACGGAATTAAACCCAATTTCATCTGGATGCCTCATGAGCAGATTGACTATATTCTCTTCTATGAGCAGGAAGACCTTTCAGATTATACTTTGCTTTATTTCGTATTTCATTCTATTTTACATTATATTAAAAGCAGAACGACTATGTTCTCTTCTATTAGCAGGAAGAACTTTTGATTATACTTGGTTTTATTTCGTATTTCTTTCTATTCTACATTATATTGTGTATATATAAGGAATTATTCAAATTCGTCGTAACGAAAATATTCGCCAAGTCCCGACCAATTTTTTTTTTCGAGATATGTAAAATTTTCACCAATAACTTTTTGTTGACCCGATCGAGTACAAGAAAATTCTTTGTACACACTTTTCCGTATCTAGTTTAGTTTTTGAGATTTTGATGCTTCCATAAAAATAATTACATCATTCTGGAACTACCTATAGCAGACACCACATAGCCTACTGTAGACATCTGCGAGCACGTGGCATGAATATAATGATTCACATGTAAACCCAATTTCATCTGAATGCCTCATGACAGAACGACTATGTTCTCTTCTATGAGCAGAAAGACCTTTCAGATTATACTTAGTTTTATTTCGTATTCCATTCTATTTGATATTGTGTATTTATACGGAATTATTCAAATTCGTCGAAACACTAAGTCCCGACGAATTTTTTTACGCCATGTCCAGTCACAATTTTTTTTTTCGAGATATGAAAAATTTTCACCAATAACTTTTTGTTAACCCGATCGAGTACAAGAAAATTCTTTGTACACACTTTTCCGTATCTAGTTTAGTTTTTGAGATTTTGATGCTTCCATAAAAATAATTACATCATTCTGGAACTACCTATAGCAGACACCACATAGCCTACTGTAGACATCTGCGAGCACGTGGCATGAATATAATGATTCACATGTAAACCCAATTTCATCTGAATGCCTCATGACAGAACGACTATGTTCTCTTCTATGAGCAGAAAGACCTTTCAGATTATACTTAGTTTTATTTCGTATTCCATTCTATTTGATATTGTGTATTTATACGGAATTATTGAAATTCGTCGAAACACCAAGTCCCGACGAATTTTTTAACGACATGTCCAGTAACAATTTTTTTTTTCGAAATATGAAAAAATTTTACCAATAACTTTTTGTTGACCTGATCGAGTACAAGAAAATTCTTCGTACACACTTTTCCATATCTAGTTTATTTTTTGAGATTTTGATGCTTTCATAAAAATAATTACATCGTAGTGGAACTACCTACAGCAGAAACCACATAGCCTTCTGTAGACATCTGCGAGCACGTGGCATGAATATAATGATTAACATGTAACCCCAATTTCATCTGGATGCCTCATGAGCAGGACGACTATGTTCTCTTCTATGACCAGGAATACCTTTAAGAACTACCTACAGCTGACACCACATAGCCTTCTGTAGACATCTGCGAGCACGTGGCATGAATATAATGATTAACATGTAACCCCAATTTCATCTGGATGCCTCATGAGCAGAACGACTATGTCCTCTTCTATGAGCAGGAAGACCTTTTAGATTATACTTTGTTTTATTTCGTATTTCTTTCCATTTACATTATACTGTATATATACGGAATTATACAAATTCGTCGAAACAAAAATATTCGCTAAATCCCGACGAATTTTTTTACGCCGTGTCACAATTTTTTTTTTCGAGATATGAAAAATTTTCACCAATAACTTTTTGTTGACCTGATCGAGTACAAGAAAATTTTTCGTACACACTTTTCCATATCTAGTTTAGTTTTTGAGATTTTGATGCTTCTATTAATAAATTACATCATTGTGGAACTACCTACAGCAGACACCACATAGCCTACTGTAGACATCAGCGAGCACGTGGCATGAATATAATGAAACACATGTCCCAATTTCATCTGGATGCCTCATGAGCAGAATGATTATGTAGACCTTTTAGATTATACTTAGTTTTATTTCGTATTCCATTCTATTTTATATTGTGTATATATACGGAATTATTCAAATTCGTCGAAACACTAAGTCCCGACGAATTTTTTTACGCCATGTCACAATTTTTTTTTTTTGAGATATGAGAAATTTTCACCAATAACTTTTTGTTGACCTGATCGAGTACAAGAAAATTTTTCGTACACACTTTTCCATATCTAGTTTAGTTTTTGAGATTTTGATGCTTCCATAAATATAATTACATCATTGTGGAACTACCTACAGCAGACACCACATAGCCTACTGTAGACATCAGCGAGCACGTGGCATGAATATAATGATTCACATGTAAACCCAATTTCATCTGAATGCCTCATGACAGAACGACTATGTTCTCTTCTATGAGCAGGAAGACCTTTCTGATTATACTTAGTTTATAAAAGGGGATTTATAGAATTTATGAGTTCACAGAAAACACTTGATAAACTCGAAGAATTTGTTTAATGAATTTTTAAGGTTTATTATTATAATACTTGGGAATATTTTGCGATGCCAACAAAATGTATTATTCCGCGCGAGTAGACCAAGTTCAACTGATGACGCCCGCTCCCGAAAGTTCGCAGCAGGTGTTCTCGAACGACAGGGCCGGCGTAAGGGTGGTTAAAGATGATTTGTTACAGTCTCCCCCCCTGGCCTCGAACTCGCCTCGAGGAGGGGCCAGTTACATTGTGTGTCTTCTTCTTCTTCGGGGGTCGTCCCCGTTTCCTCAATCCGAGTGCAGGTTTCTCAGCTTCGCTGGCTTTTGCATGAGTGAGGGATGAAATATGGTATACTCCCATCGGTTCCGTTTGGTTATCTGGGTAACCAACCTCATAACTGACTGCAGATACCTGCCTCAGTACCTTATAAGGGCCATCTCGTTTTGGATAAAACTTAGCAGTGAGTCCTTTTGCGGCGTTGCTCAGAGCATGTGTATGTACCCATACTAGATCTCCAACCTTGAAAGGGTCTACATCGTTTCTTCTCATATCTGCATAAGTCTTTTGTCGGTCTTGCGTCTTTTCGTTCAGCGCCTTGGCCTCTTGCCACGTGATTGAAATTTTCTTCAGATAAGGAGTTATCTGAGGAAGGAAATTTTCTGTCTCCGTAACAACCCTGAGATCATGTTTGACGTCGTCCGGAGTTCTTAACTCACGCCCAAAAGTTAAATAGGCAGCAGTCTTTCCTGTAGTTTCGCACCATACAGAATTCATGGCAAATCTAGTCGTTGCAAGCTTCTCAGGCCATGATCGATGATCGCTCCCTACCAGGATAGCAAGTCGTGGTTTGAGATCACGATTTTTCCGCTCTACCATATTAGCTGAAGGATGATAGAGAGGAGTAAATGTTTCCTTGATGTCTAAGGTATAGCATACCTGTTGCATGACGGCGGATACAAATTGTACACCGTTGTCACTAATGAGTTTACGAGGAAGTCCATAGCGGAAAAATATTTCGTTAACTAGAGTGAGTGCACATTCCTCTGCAGTAGCATGTTGAAGAGCAAATAACTCAACCCATTTCGTAGAAATGTCTTCAACAATGAATATCCACTTTTCTCCACCTGGTCCCTCTGGTAATGGTCCGAAAAGATCAATTGCTAGAGTTTCAAATCTTTGTGCATATACGGGAGTTTGGAGAAGACCACCTGGTTTTTGGTTTGTCGCTTTATAGCGCTGACAATCGAGACATTTTCCAACATAGGCTGCAACATATCGACGCATTCCTATGAAGTAATACCTTTTCGCAATGCGTTGGAGTGTGCGCTCGACCCCATAATGAGCAGCTTCTGGTGCGTCATGGTATTCCTTGAGAATTCTGTCTCTTTCATGGATGGGCACCACCAATTGTGCTTCTTCTTCATCCTCTTCTGGTGAGTAGTGGTATAATACTCCTTGGGACAGGATATAACCTCGATCTGTCCACTTGGTGAATTCCGTGTCTGAAGGATCTTCGAAACTTTTTATAATTTTTTCAAGTTCAGGATCTTTCATTTGTTCGGCTCTTGTCTCTTCAGCCCTTCTATGAGGCAATTCAATAATAACCTCGCACAACTCGCAAGCCTCTTGTTCTTCGTGGTTGCAGGGAGGACGAGATAAAGTATCAGCAACAACGTTTCGTTTTCCGGGTAAATACTCTATCTTGATATCGTAACCTTGTATCAGTAAAGCCCATCGTGCTAATCTACCAGTTGGTGATTTCAAACTGAGTAACCATCGGAGTGGCTGGTGATCGGTTTGCACGATTATCGGGGAGCCTTCAATATAGCCTCTAAATTTTCCTAGAGCCCACACCACAGCTAAAGCCTCTCGCTCTGACGTAGAGTAGTTTCGTTCTGCAGCATTCAGTAAGCGGCTCGCATACTCTACAGGGTGCTCATCTTCCCCTTCACCTTGTATCAACACAGCGCCTAGTGCATAACTGCTTGCATCCGAACGAATGATGTATGGTTTAGTCTCGTCACTTTGTCTAAGTATGGGAGCTGATACCAACAACTGCTTCAATTTGTCAAATGCTGCTTGACATTCCGGAGTCCATTTCCACACTGCCTTCTTCTTCGTTAAATCGCTGAGCGGACGAGATACTTCTGCGAAGTTTTCTACAAAACGCCTATACCAGCTGGCAGTTTGGAGAAAGGATTGCACTTCCTTGACATTCCGCGGTGGTAAACGTTCACTTATTGCCGAAGTCTTTTCGGGATCGACCGAAATACCATCCGGAGTAATGTAATGTCCTATGTATTTTACCTTTGCACTCGCGAACACGCACTTTTTGCGGTTGGCGCGAAGTTTAAATTGTTCAAGTCTGTCAAACACTAGCTTTAAATCGTGTAGATGTTCTTCAAACGTACTAGAAAGAACAATTAGATCGTCCAAGTAACTAAGAATCACGACACTGCCAAGACCACGTCGAAACTGGTCCATTAACCGTTGAAATGTTCCAGGAGCTCCTTTCAAACCAAACGGCATAAACAGATAACGATAAGTCCCGAAAGGCGTAACGAAAGCAGTCTTATCTTTGTCGCGCTCACTTACTCTCACTTGGTGATAACCCGATCGTAAATCAATCGTGGTCATATAGAACGTTCGTTTAGCTGCATGAAGTAAGTCGTCCATTCGCGGTAGCGGATACGAGTCACTTATTGTTACGGCGTTCAAACGTTGATAGTCCACGCATAGTCTAATTCCACCATCCTTCTTAGGCACAAGTACGACTGGTGCAGCCCATGGACTTTCACACTCTTCGATTATACCTTCAGCTAATAGTCGATCCAATTCGGTTTTCAATAATGACTTCTTAGCTGGTGACATTCGATATGGAGGAAGGGCAATCGGAGGATGATCGCCTGTATTGATGTGGTGCTGTGCGTAGGGAGTCGGTTCTCCCCCCAGACTGAATATATTCTCGTGCTTATACAAAAAAAGATTAAGCTGAGAACGTTGGTCATCTGTGAGCATAGTTCCTTCGTCCGGTCGCAAGTTGTCAGTGTTTTTATTCTCAGAAGCTGAGTAAGAAGCGAGATCGGAGGAATTAGATGCAGATTCAAATATCAATTCATGACGAGCTGAATGGTCTTCTGAGAAGTACCACTCTTTATTATGAATATCTAGGACGAGTTTCGCATCCTGTATAAAATCTACACCAAAAAGGGTTTTATTAGGTGCATCTGGGAAGATGATGAATTTGGTAGGTATTGTCTTGCCTTTGACATTCACGTCAACACAAGTAACAAGGACATTTTCCATTTTACCTTGACCATCAGCAAACTTCACCAAAATATTTTCTTCGAGAAATGTTTGACCTTCACGTTTCAGAAGATCATACAATACCCTGCCAGCGACACTTTGCTTCGCGGCTGTGTCAATCAGACCTTGACCTTGATGACCTAAAATATTGACATGAATAATTGGTCTTGAACGAGGGGCAATAAGCGTGTCGATACTGAAAAATTCCATCGAGGCCGTTTCAGTATTATTACATGAAGGGCAATTTGTTCGGATAAATCCTGGCTTACCGCATCCATAACACGATAATGGGGAACTTATGTTACTTCGCGAACTATTAGTTGACGTTGAATTGGACGAACTCAATCGAGACGTGTTCGAATCACGGGTGTTCTCCTGCTCGCGAACGGCTGTTTTGGATTTTTCATTGTCCTTGGAGTTTCTATTTAGGAGTTTCCTACATTCGTCTTTCGTGTGGCCTGGATTTTTACAATATTGGCAACGAGCGCGTTTATGAATGTCTTTAGTGTCTTTTATCATCACATTATCACTACGATCAAAAGTCTCCTCGATTAACCTAGCATTTGTCAAAAGTTCATTGAAAGTTTTCACTTTATCGCGGGGAACTTTCTCTCTTATTCTACGATTTAGTAACCCGTAAACCATATCCAACTGAACTTCTTCTGTTAGAGTTCCAGAAGGAAGCTGTGCTAGAATCGAACGCGTTTTACAAATAAAAATGTCTGTTGGAGTAGTTAAATCTTGCTCGGTGGCAAAAAGTTCACGATAAACTCTATAAGGTGGTTTTTGTGGACCGAATGTGGTTCTCAAGAGATCTAGCGCATCCTTCCAAGTCTGCACCGTAGTCTTTACACCTTGATACCACTTTGCCGCGAACCCATCAAACAGCATCGGAAGTCCTTTAAGAGCATTGTCATCGGACACTTGAGCACAATCCTTGTATATGCCAATGGCATCAATAAAAGCATTCACGTCTGAGTCTTTAGAACCGTCAAAACGTGATGAGCACTTCGAAAAATTCCCGCCAACAGCAACAGGTTGATTAGCGTTAGCAGCGTTACCTACCAGTGCTATTCGAGACATAAGTTCCGCGAATTGTTCATTTGTTAAAGTAACACTTGCCATGGTTTTACTTTCTTGATCACTATTCAGTTTTTTAACCGCGCGAAATGTTCCACACGAACGTAAAAAGTACGGATGACCACCCTGTTGGTCCGCAATTGTGCTTGAATTCCGCAACGATCAGCGAATCAAAAGTAAAAAGTATAAAGCGTACTTACAGTTTTGCAGCTACGATAAATACTATACCAGGTTCCAGCCTGAGTTTTTCTTCCAGTAATCCAGTATTCGTTTGGCACTCTGATACGTATCACAACAGTAAATGAGTACCTTCAAGCTTGAAACACACACTTGTATTTTAAATACCCCGAATAGGTTATACGCAGAAACGAGTCATCTGAGTTCTTAAAATTGAAATTCAGAAGCAAAGACAAGCACGTTGGTAAAATATTTCACGTCCATCAATCGGTAAACCGGGAGCAATGAAAACAATTCTGCAGTTTGTCGTCACTCGCGATACGAAAAAAATCCACTAGGAATCCAACGAATTCTTCAAATGTTCTGGCCACTAAGTTGGAGCGCCACTATAAAAGGGGATTTATAGAATTTATGAGTTCACAGAAAACACTTGATAAACTCGAAGAATTTGTTTAATGAATTTTTAAGGTTTATTATTATAATACTTGGGAATATTTTGCGATGCCAACAAAATGTATTATTCCGCGCGAGTAGACCAAGTTCAACTGATGACGCCCGCTCCCGAAAGTTCGCAGCAGGTGTTCTCGAACGACAGGGCCGGCGTAAGGGTGGTTAAAGATGATTTGTTACAAGTTTTATTTCGTATTTCTTTCCATTTAACATTATACTGTATATATACGGAATTATACAAATTCGTCGAAACAAAAATATTCGCTAAGTCCCGACGAATTTTTTTACGCCGTGTCACAATTTTTTTTTTCGAGATATGAAAAATTTTCACCAATAACGTTTTGTTGACCTGATCGAGTACAAGAAAATTTTTCGTACACACTTTTCCATATATAGTTTAGTTTTTGAGATTTTGATGCTTCCATAAATATAATTACATCATTGTGGAACTACCTACAGCAGACACCACATAGCCTACTGTAGACATCAGCTAGCACGTGGCATGAATATAATGATCCACATATCCCAATTTCATCTGGATGCCTCATGAGCAGAAGGATTATGTCCTCCTCTATGAGCAGGAAAACCTTTCAGATTATACTTAGTTTTATTTCGTATTCCATTCTATTTGATATTGTGTATTTATACGGAATTATTCAAATTCATCGAAACACTAAGTCCCGACGAATTTTTTTACGCCATGTCCAGTCACAATTTTTTTTTTCGAGATATGAAAAATTTTCACCAATAACTTTTTGTTGACCTGATCGAATACAAGAAAATTCTTTGTACACACTATTCCATATCTAGTTTAGTTTTTGAGATTTTGATGCTTTCATAAAAATAATTACATCATAGTGGAACTACTTACAGCAGACACTACATAGCCTACTGTAGGCATCTGCGAGCACGTGGCATGAATATAATAAATCACATTTAACCTCAATTTCATCTGGATGCCTCATGAGCAGAACGACTATGTTCTCTTCTATGAGCAGTAGGACCTTTTAGCTTATACTTAGTTTTATTTCGTATTTCTTTCTATTTAATATTGTGTATATATACGGAATTATTGAAATTCGTCGAAACGAAAATATTCGCTAAGTCCCGATGAATTTTTTTACACAGACTCCAGTAAAAATTTTTTTTTTTCGAGATATGAAGAATATTCACTAATAACTTTTTGTTGACCGGATCGGGTACAAGAAAATTCTTTGTACACACTTTTCCATATCTAGTTTAGTTTTTGAGATTTTGATGCTTCCATAAAATAATTACATCATTCTTGAACTACCTATAGCATACACCACATAGCCTACTGTAGACATCTGCTAGCACGTGGCATGAACATGATCACATGTGAACCCAATTTCATCTGGATGCCTCATGAGCAGAACGACTAGTCCTCTTCTATGAGCAGGAAGACCTTTTAGATTACACCTAGTTTTATTTCGTATTCCTTTCTATTTGATATTGTGTATTGATACGGAATTAAACCCAATTTCATCTGGATGCCTCATGAGCAGATTGACTATATTCTCTTCTATGAGCAGGAAGACCTTTCAGATTATACTTTGCTTTATTTCGTATTTCATTCTATTTTACATTATATTACAAGCAGAACGACTATGTTCTCTTCTATTAGCAGGAAGAACTTTTGATTATACTTGGTTTTATTTCGTATTTCTTTCTATTCTACATTATATTGTGTATATATAAGGAATTATTCAAATTCGTCGTAACGAAAATATTCGCCAAGTCCCGACCAATTTTTTTTTTCGAGATATGTAAAATTTTCACCAATAACTTTTTGTTGACCCGATCGAGTACAAGAAAATTCTTTGTACACACTTTTCCGTATCTAGTTTAGTTTTTGAGATTTTGATGCTTCCATAAAAATAATTACATCATTCTGGAACTACCTATAGCAGACACCACATAGCCTACTGTAGACATCTGCGAGCACGTGGCATGAATATAATGATTCACATGTAAACCCAATTTCATCTGAATGCCTCATGACAGAACGACTATGTTCTCTTCTATGAGCAGAAAGACCTTTCAGATTATACTTAGTTTTATTTCGTATTCCATTCTATTTGATATTGTGTATTTATACGGAATTATTCAAATTCGTCGAAACACTAAGTCCCGACGAATTTTTTTACGCCATGTCCAGTCACAATTTTTTTTTTCGAGATATGAAAAATTTTCACCAATAACTTTTTGTTAACCCGATCGAGTACAAGAAAATTCTTTGTACACACTTTTCCGTATCTAGTTTAGTTTTTGAGATTTTGATGCTTCCATAAAAATAATTACATCATTCTGGAACTACCTATAGCAGACACCACATAGCCTACTGTAGACATCTGCGAGCACGTGGCATGAATATAATGATTCACATGTAAACCCAATTTCATCTGAATGCCTCATGACAGAACGACTATGTTCTCTTCTATGAGCAGAAAGACCTTTCAGATTATACTTAGTTTTATTTCGTATTCCATTCTATTTGATATTGTGTATTTATACGGAATTATTGAAATTCGTCGAAACACCAAGTCCCGACGAATTTTTTAACGACATGTCCAGAAACAATTTTTTTTTACGAAATATGAAAAAATTTTACCAATAACTTTTTGTTGACCTGATCGAGTACAAGAAAATTCTTCGTACACACTTTTCCATATCTAGTTTATTTTTTGAGATTTTGATGCTTTCATAAAAATAATTACATCGTAGTGGAACTACCTACAGCAGAAACCACATAGCCTTCTGTAGACATCTGCGAGCACGTGGCATGAATATAATGATTAACATGTAACCCCAATTTCATCTGGATGCCTCATGAGCAGGACGACTATGTTCTCTTCTATGACCAGGAATACCTTTAAGAACTACCTACAGCTGACACCACATAGCCTTCTGTAGACATCTGCGAGCACGTGGCATGAATATAATGATTAACATGTAACCCCAATTTCATCTGGATGCCTCATGAGCAGAACGACTATGTCCTCTTCTATGAGCAGGAAGACCTTTTAGATTATACTTTGTTTTATTTCGTATTTCTTTCCATTAACATTATAGTGTATATATACGGAATTATACAAATTCGTCGAAACAAAAATATTCGCTAAATCCCGACGAATTTTTTTACGCCGTGTCACAATTTTTTTTTTCGAGATATGAAAAATTTTCACCAATAACTTTTTGTTGACCTGATCGAGTACAAGAAAATTTTTCGTACACACTTTTCCATATCTAGTTTAGTTTTTGAGATTTTGATGCTTCTATTAATAAATTACATCATTGTGGAACTACCTACAGCAGACACCACATAGCCTACTGTAGACATCAGCGAGCACGTGGCATGAATATAATGATTCACATGTCCCAATTTCATCTGGATGCCTCATGAGCAGAATGATTATGTAGACCTTTTAGATTATACTTAGTTTTATTTCGTATTCCATTCTATTTTATATTGTGTATATATACGGAATTATTCAAATTCGTCGAAACACTAAGTCCCGACGAATTTTTTTACGCCATGTCCAGTCACAATTTTTTTTTCGAGATATGAAAAATTTTCACCAATAACTTTTTGTTGACCTGATCGAGTACTAGAAAATTCTCTGTACACACTTTTCCATATCTAGTTTAGTTTTTGAGATTTTGATGCTTTCATAAAAATAATTACATCATAGTGGAACTACCTACAGCAGACACCACATAGCCTTCTGTAGACATCTGCGAGCACGTGGCATGAATATAATGATTAACATGTAACCCCAATTTCATCTGGATGCCTCATGAGCAGAACGACTATGTTCTCTTCTATGACCAGGAATACCTTTAAGAACTACCTACAGCAGACACCACATAGCCTACTGTAGGCATCTGCGAGCACGTGACATGTTTATAATGATTCACATGTCCCAATTTCATCTGAAAGCCTCACGAGCAGAACGACTATGTCCTCTTCTATGAGCAGGAAGACCTTTTAGATTATACTTAGTTTTATTTCGTATTCCATTCTATTTGATATTGTGTATTTATACGGAATTATTCAAATTCGTCGAAACACCAAGTCCCGACGAATTTTTTTACATGTCCAGTCACAATTTTTTTTTTCGAGATATGAAAAAATTTTACCAATAACTTTTTGTTGACCTGATCGAGTACAAGAAAATTCTTTGTACACACTTTTCCATATCTAGTTTATTTTTTGAGATTTTGATGCTTTCATTAAAATAATTACATCATAGTGGAACTACCTACAGCAAAAACCACATAGCCTTCTGTAGACATCTGCGAGCACGTGGCATGAATATAATGATTAACATGTAACCCCAATTTCATCTGGATGCCTCATGAGCAGGACGACTATGTTCTCTTCTATGACCAGGAATACCTTTAAGAACTACCTACAGCAGACACCACATAGCCTTCTGTAGACATCTGTGAGCACGTGGCATGAATATAATGATTAACTTGTAACCCCAATTTCATCTGGATGCCTCATGAGCAGAACGACTATGTCCTCTTCTATGAGCAGGAAGACCTTCTTTGTACACACTTTTCCATATCTATTTTAGTTTTTGAGATTTTGATGCTTTCATAAAATAATTACATCATAGTGAAACTACCTACAGCAGACACCACATAGCCTACTGTAGAATCAGCGAGCACGTGGTATGAATATAATGATTCACATGTCCCAATTTCATCTGGATGCCTCATGAGCAGGACGACTATGTTCTCTTCAATGACCAGGAATACCTTTAAGAACTACCTACAGCAGACACCACATAGCCTTCTGTAGACATTTGCGAGCACGTGGCATGAATATAATGATTAACATGTAACCCCAATTTCATCTGGATGCCTCATGAGCAGAACGACTATGTCCTCTTCTATGAGCAGGAAGACCTTTTAGATTAATTATACTTAGTTTTATTTCGTATTTCTTTCCATTTAACATTATACTGTATATATACGGAATTATACAAATTCGTCGAAACAAAAATATTCGCTAAGTCCCGACGAATTTTTTTACGCCGTCACAATTTTTTTTTTCGAGATATGAAAAATTTTCACCAATAAATTTTTGTTGACCTGATCGAGTACAAGAAACTTTTTCGTACACACTTTTCCATATCTACTTTCGTTTTTGGGATTCTGATGCTTTCATAAAAATAATTACATCATAGTGGAACTACCTACAGCTGACACCACATAGACATCTGCGAGCACGTGGCATGAACATGATCACATGTAAACCCAATTCGACTATATTCTCTTCTATGAGCAGAAAGACCTTTCAGAGTATACTTAGTTTTATTTCGTATTTCTTTCTATTTTACATTATATTGTGTATATATATACGGAATTATACAAATTCGTCGAAACAAAAATATTCGCTAAGTCCCGACGAATTTTTTTACGCCGTGTCACAATTTTTTTTTTCGAGATATGAAAAATTTTCACCAATAACTTTTTGTTGACCTGATCGAGTACAAGAAAATTTTTCGTACACACTTTTCCACATCTAGTTTAGTTTTTGAGATTTTGATGCTTCTATTAATATAATTACATCATTGTGGAACTACCTACAGCAGACACCACATAGCCTACTGTAGACATCAGCGAGCACGTGGCATGAATATAATGATTTACATGTAAACCCAATTTCATCTGAATGCCTCATGACAGAACGACTATGTTCTCTTGTAAGAGCAGGAAGACCTTTCAGATTATACTTAGTTTTATTTCGTATTTCTTTCCATTTAACATTATACTGTATATATACGGAATTATACAAATTCGTCGAAACAAAAATATTCGCTAAGTCCCGACGAATTTCTTTACGCCGTGTCACAATTTTTTTTTCGAGATATGAAAAATTTTCATCAATAACTTTTTGTTGACCTGATCGAGTACAAGAAAAATTTTCGTACACACTTTTCCATATATAGTTTAGTTTTTGAGATTTTGATGCTTCCATAAATATAAATACATCATTGTGGAACTACCTACAGCAGACACCACATAGCCTACTGTAGACATCAGCGAGCACGTGGCATGAATATAATGATTCACATGTCCCAATTTCATCTGGATGCCTCATGAGCAGAAGGATTATGTCCTCCTCTATGAGCAGGAATACCTTTCAGATTATACTTAGTTTTATTTCGTATTCCATTCTATTTGATATTGTGTATTTATACGGAATTATTCAAATTCGTCGAAACACTAAGTCCCGACGATTTTTTTTACGCCATGTCCAGTTAGAATTTTTTTTTCGAGATATGAAAAATTTTTACCAATAACTTTTTGTTGACCTGATCGAGTACAAGAAAATTCTTTGTACACACTTTTCCATATCTAGTTTAGTTTTTGAGATTTTGATGGTTTCATAAGAATAATTACATCATAGTGGAACTACCTACAGCAGACACCACATAGCCTTCTGTAGACATCTGCGAGCACGTGGCATGAATATAATGATTAACATGTAACCCCAATTTCATCTGGATGCCTCATGAGCAGAACGACTATGTTCTCTTCTATGACCAGGAATACCTTTAAGAACTACCTACAGCAGACACCACATAGCCTACTGTAGGCATCTGCGAGCACGTGGCATGAATATAATAATTCACTTTAGTTCGAAAATATGAATAGGAAATTCATAAAATCTTTTGTGGAATCATCTGCGACTGAAAGACAAACTTTAGTCGCTATTTTCCATCGTTCAAGATAACCTCTTGGGAGGTATTCATGTTGAAAAGGGGAACATTCTCCATGAAAATTGAAAAATGAAAAATGTGACTTATTTGTAATATCTAACAAAAGATTTTATGAATTTCCTCTTCATATTTTCGAACTAAAATCAAAATGCTCACGACAGGTCTATGTCAAAAAATAATTTTTAAAGTGTCACCTCAGAAGAAATGTTTCTCTCATATCCATCCCTGATGTGTATGCTTTTGAAGAGCCTGTTTTATTCCAATCCTATATCAATCCTCCTGAAGAGCTTGGCAAAGCGAAATAGATTTTTGTCGACCAAAATGTATTGGGGATTAAATGCGAGAGAAGCGAACCTTGCTTCAATGAAATGAACGATTTCTGTGAGTGATATTTTTAATAACATTCTCCTTATCTAATTTATTTAATGATTTTTTCAAGGAAAACTAGAAAGAATTAAAAAAGTCAGCTATCTGAATGAAAATGCAAATTTTCACTTTCAGATTTTTTCTTTCCTTTTCAGTTAGAGTCTTTTCACAATATCTATCAGATGTAGTTCAATGTCCAGCGTGGCTTGTGCCGGGGAAGTAGTTGTTTTCTGTTAGATATTACAAATAAGTCACATTTTTCATTTTTCAATTTTCATGGAGAATGTTCCCCTTTTCAATAATAATTCACATTTAACCCCAATTTCATCTGGATGCCTCATGAGCAGAACGACTATGTTCTCTTTTATGAGCATGAGGACCTTTTAGCTTATACTTAGTTTTATTTCGAATTTCTTTCTATTTAATATTGTGTATATATACGGAATTATTCTAATTCGTCGAAACGAAAATATTCGCCAAGTCCCGACGAATTTTTTTAAGCAGACTCCAGTAAAATTTTTTTTTTTCGAGAAATGAAGAATATTCACCAATAACTTTTTGTTGACCTGATCGAGTACAAGAAAATTCTTTGTACACACTTTTCCATATCTAGTTTAGTTTTTGAGATTTTGATGCTTTCATAAAAATAATTACATCATAGTGGAACTACCTACAGCAGACACCACATAGCCTTCTGTAGACATCTGCGAGCACGTTGCATGAATATAATGATTAACATGTAACCCAATTTCATCTGGATGCCTCATGAGCAGAACGACTATGTCCTCTTCTATGAGCAGGAAGACCTTTTAGATTAGACTTAGTTTTATTTCGTATTTCTTTCCATTTAACATTATACTGTATACAGGGGGTCCCTCCGGGAACCGATCAATATATAGAAAACCATAGGTGGGCCAAATTTGAAAATTTGAGAGTTCACTATTGTTGATGAGGGCTATCTGGCTAAAATATTTTCAAGAATGTGACACTTCCCGTTGTGCCGGAAGTGGACCCCAACTTTGTTATATTAAATGGGACATCCTGTATATTTTCAAAGTTTTAGATTTTATGCATGATTCTGAACATGTTTCATGTATAATGTCCTATACCCAAGTCTAACCGTTTTCGAAATATTTCAAATTTTAAGTTGAAAATGGCGTTTGCAGAACGAAAAACTTTTTTTTTATTTCTGGACATGATCATCTATTTTCGATTGCGTATCGATTTATTTGTAGGAGAGGACCCAGTTCAGCAGAATTTTGATATCAATTCGATTAGAGTTATACAGGGCGTTCGCTAGAAAATTATATAGAACTGGTTGAAAAAATTATTGTAAGTCCATTTTTTCATATGGAACCCCCCCAATTTTATATTCTTATTCGATTCGGCATCGAAAATGAAGCTAACTTTGATTAAGGTTATCTGTACCTACACTCAACAGTTTTCGAAATATTGGCGAATTAACATGTCTCAGTTCCAGGAAATCTCGTATTCTTGAGTTTACTTATTCTTAGTGGGCCATGGCGCCCGCGGTTGCGTTGGAAACAATCACCTGCCATGGAAATGGCATTGTAATCAATCATGACGCCTCGTTTGAATTGTTGTAATGAAGATTACTCAAATCTATTTATTATTTATGGCGAATGTAATATGGTTATCTCAAGAACATGCGATATATTTGCTATTCGGTATCCGCAGAATCAGAAACCCTCACAAAACACTGTTAAACGAACTAGAGAAAATTTTAAAAAAATTCCATCTGCCTGAACAGATAAGTAGATAAAGAAATTCTAAAACAATTCGAACAAAAAAGAATTAACGATATTGAGAGGTATACAAAAATTATTTGGTCAGTAAATGTTCGAATTGATGCCCTTCAACTTCCAGACATTTTTCACATCTCACTGATAATTCTTGATGTGTCGCTTTTCGTATTGAATCGGGTCTGAGATTCTCAAATGAATTCTTCACACGTTGCATACAATCTTCCATGGTAGTCAATTGAGTTTCATATACTTGATTTTTAATTGCACCCCAAATGAAAAAATCGGGTACTGATAAATCTGGAGAACGGGGTGGCCAAAGGAATGGTCCATTGTTGGCTATCCACTGGTCTTGAAACAATTCTTGTAAACGAGTATTGACTAAGCGACCATTATGCGGAGGTGCCCCGTCATATTGATAAAATAGGTTTCTATGGTCAGCGATTGGTAAAGTAACCAAGTACTCGTTTTCGAAATTATGTAAAATATTCAAATATCTTTCGCCTGCAAAAAAAAAGTACATCTCATCCTATTCTTGTTTCGAAATTGACATCTGTTTTTTACTTACCATTTAAGTTTTCTTGATAAAAATGCAGTGCCACGACGCTATCGTTTCTTATCGCACAATAAACATTGAACTGCCAAGACTCTTGAAAATTCAATTCCCTGAATACATGTTGATTTGAGTCACTCCAATAATGGCAATTATGTCGGTTGAAGACACCATTCTTTGTAAATTTAGCTTCGTCTGTCCATATAATATTATCCAAAAATAATTCGTTCCCTAGCGACCAAGTTAAAACGAATTCACAAAATCTTACTCTTCGTGGAAAATCTGTTTCTTTCAGGTGCTGAACTATGGAGAACTTATATGGGTGAAATTTATGTTTGCGCAGTATTCTATGTACTGAGTTTTTCGACAATCCGGATTCTCTTGCAACTTGTTTCAAAGATATTGTTGGATATGCGGCAAAATATCCCAAAATGGCAATTTCAATATCTTCATCAACAATTGGCTTATTTCTCTGCACTCTTGCTTTGACCGATCCAAAGATTTTGAAGTTTTCTATAATTCGTTTAACAGTGTTTTGTGAGGGCTTCTGCTTCTACGGATACCGAATAGCAAATATATCATACGTTCTTGAGATAACCCTATTACATTCGCCATAAATAATAAATAGATTTAAGTAATCTTTATTCGAATAATTCAAACGAGCCGGCATGATTGATTACAATGACATTTCCATGGCAGGTGATTGTTTCCAACGCAACCGCGGGCGCCATGGCCAACTAAGAATAAGTAAACTCAAGGATACGAGATTTCCTGGAACTGAGACATGTTAATTCGCCAATATTTCGAAAACTGTTGAGTCTAGGCATAGATAACCTTATTCAAAGTTAGCTTCATTTTCGATGTCGAATCGAATAAGAATATAAAATTGGGGGGGTTCCGTATAAAAAAATTGAATTACAATAATTTTTTCAACCAGTTCTATATCATTTTCCAGCGAACGCCCTGTATAACTCTAATCGAATAGATATCAAAATTCTGCTGAACTGGGTCCTCTCCTATGAATAAATCGATACGCAATCGAAAATAGATGATCATGTCCAGAAATAAAAAAAAAATTTTCGTTCTGCACACGCCATTTTCAACTTAAAATTTGAAATATTTCGAAAACGGTTAGACTTGGGTATAGGACATTATACATGAAACATGTTCAGAATCAAGCATAAAATCTAAAACTTTGAAAATATACAGGGTGTCTCATTTAAAATAACAAAGTTGGGGTCCACTTCCGGCACAACGGGAAGTGCCACATTCTTGAAAATATTTTAGCCAGATAGCCCTCATCAACAATAGTGAACTCTCAAATTTTCAAATTTGGCCCATCTATGGTTTTCTATATATTGATCGATGCAGTTCCCGGAGGGACGCACTGTATATACGGAATTATACAAATTCGTCGAAACAAAAATATTCGCTAAGTCCCGACGAATTTTTTTACGCCGTGTTACAATTTTTTTTTCGAGATATGAAAAATTTTCACCAATAACTTTTTGTTGAGCTGATCGAGTACAAGAAAGTTCTTTGTGCACACTTTTCCGTATCGAGTTTAGTTTTTGAGATTTTGATGCTTCCATAAAAATAACTACATCATTCTGGAACTACCTATAGCATACACCACATAGCCTACTGTAGACATCTGCGAGCACGTGGCATGAACATGATCACCCAATTTCATCTGGATGCCTCATGAGCAGAACGACTATGTCCTCATCTATGAGCAGGAAGACCTTTTATATTATACTTAGTTTTATTTCGTATTTCTTTCATTTCACATTATATTCTGTATATATACGGAATTATTCAAATTCGTCGAAACACTAAGTCCCAACAAACTTTTATACGCCAAGTCCACTCACAATTTTTTTTTTTCGAGATATGAAAAATTACTTTTTGTTTACCTGATCGAGTACACACTTTGTACACACTTTTCCATATCTAGTTTAGTTTTTGAGATTTTGATGCTTCTATAAAAATAATTACATCATTGTGGAACTACCTACAGCAGACACCACACGGCCTACTGTAGACATCTGCGAGCAGGTGGCTGAATATAATGATTCACCTGTAACCCCAATTTCATCTGTAATTCTCATGAGAAGAACGACTATGTTCTCTTCTATGAGCAGGTAGATCTTTTATATTATACTTAGTTTTATTTCGTATTCCATTCTATTTGATATTGTGTATTTATACGGAATTATTCAAATTCGTCGAAACACTAAGTCCCGACGAATTTTTTTACGCCATGTCCAGTCACAATTTTTTTTTTGGAGATATGAAAAATTTTCACCAATATTTTTTTGTTGACCTGATCGAGTACAAGAAAATTGTTCGTACACACTTTTCCATATCTACTTTCGTTTTTGGGATTTCATAAAAATAATTACATCATAGTGGAACTACCTACAGCCGACACCACATAGAGCACGTGGCATGAATATAATAATTCATATTTAACCACAATTCCATCTGATTGCCTCATGAGCAGAACGACTATCTTCTCTTCTATGAGCAGGAGGACCTTTTAGATTATACTTAGTTTTATTTCGTATTTCTTTCTATTTAATATTGTGTTTTTATACGGAATTATTTTCACGTCATGTCCGGTCACAATTTTTTTTTTCGAGATATGAAAATTTTTCTCCAATAACTTTTTGTTGACCTGATCGAGTACAAGAAAATTCGGAATTATACAAATTCGTCGAAACAAAAATATTCGCTAAGTTCCGACGAATTTTTTTACGCCGTCACAATTTTTTTTTTTTCGAGATATGAAAAATTTTCACCAATAAATTTTTGTTGACCTGATCGAGTACAAGAAACTTTTTCGTACACACTTTTCCATATCTACTTTCGTTTTTGGGATTCTGATGCTTTCATAAAAATAATTACATCATAGTGGAACTACCTACAGCTGACACCACATAGACATCTGCGAGCACGCGGAATGAACATGATCACATGTAAACCCAATTTCATCTGGATGCCTCATGAGCAGAACGACTATGTCCTCTTCTATGAGCAGGAAGACCTTTTAGATTATACCTAGTTTTATTTCGTATTCCTTTCTATTTGATATTGTGTATTAATACGGAATTAAACCCAATTTAATCTGGATGCCTCATGAGCGGATTGACTATATTCTCTTCTATGAGCAGGAAGACCTTTCAGATTATACTTTGCTTTATTTCGTATTTCATTTTATTTTACATTATATTACAAGCAGAACGACTATGTTCTCTTCAATTAGCAGGAAGAACTTTTGATTATACTTGGTTTTATTTCGTATTTCTTTCTATTCTACATTATATTGTGTATATATAAGGAATTATTCAAATTCGTCGTAACGAAAATATACGCCAAGTCCCGACCAATTTTTTTTTTCGAGATATGTAAAATTTTCACCAATAACTTTTTGTTGACCCGATCGAGTACAAGAAAATTCTTTGTACACACTTTCCCGTATCTAGTTTAGTTTTTGAGATTTTGATGCTTCCATAAAAATAATTACATCATTCTGGAACTACCTATAGCAGACACCACATAGCCTACTGTAGACATCTGCGAGCACGTGGCATGAATATAATAATTCACATTTAACCCCAATTTCAAATAGACCAGGAATACCTTTAAGAACTACCTACAGCAGACACCACATAGCCCACTGTAGGCATCTGCGAGCACGTGGCATGAATATAATAATTCACATTTAACCTCAATTTCATCTGGATGCCTCATGAGCAGAACGACTATGTTCTCTTCTATGAGCAGGAGGACCTTTTAGCTTATACTTTGTTTTATTTCGTATTTCTTTCTATTTAATATTGTGTATACGGAATTATTCAAATTCGTCGAAACGAAAATATTCGCTAAGTCCCGACGACTTTTTTTACGCAGACTCCAGTAAAAATTTTTTTTTTTTCGAGACATGAAGAATATTCACCAATAACTTTTTGGTTACCTGATCGAGTACAAGAAAATTCTTTGTACACACTTTTCCATATCTAGTTTATTTTTTGAGATTTTGATGATTTCATAAAAATAATTACATCATAGTGGAACTACCTACAGCAGAAACCACATAGCCTTCTGTAGACATCTGCGAGCACGTGGATGAATATAATGATTAACATGTAACCCCAATTTCACCTGGATGCCTCATGAGCAGAACGACTATGTCCTCTTCTATGAGCAGGAAGACCTTTTAGATTATACTTTGTTTTATTTCGTATTTCTTTCCATTAACATTATACTGTATATATACGGAATTATACAAATTCGTCGAAACAAAAATATTCGCTAAATCCCGACGAATTTTTTTACGCCGTGTCACAATTTTTTTTTTCGAGATATGAAAAATATTCACCAATAACTTTTTGTTGACCTGATCGAGTACAAGAAAATTTTTTGTACACACTTTTCCATATCTAGTTTAGTTTTTGAGATTTTGATGCTTCTATTAATAAATTACATCATTGTGGAACTACCTACAGCAGACACCACATAGCCTACTGTAGACATCAGCGAGCACGTGGCATGAATATAATGATTCACATGTCCCAATTTCATCTGGATGCCTCATGAGCAGAATGATTATGTCCTCTTCTATGAGCAGGAAGTCCTTTTAGATTATACTTAGTTTTATTTCGTATTCCATTCTATTTGATATTGTGTATTTACACGGAATTATTCAAATTCGTCGAAACACCAAGTCCCGACGAATTTTTTTACGACATGTCCAGTCACAATTTTTTTTTTCGAAATATGAAAAATTTTTACCAATAACTTTTTGTTGACCTGATCGAGTACAAGAAAATTCTTTGTACACACTTTTCCATATCTAGTTTAGTTTTTGAGATTTTGATGCTTTCATAAAAATAATTACATCATAGTGGAACTACATACAGCAGACACCACATAGCCTTCTGTAGACATCTGCGAGCACGTGGCTTGAATACAATGATTAACATGTAACCCCAATTTCATCTGGATGCCTCATGAGCAGAACGACTATGTTCTCTTCTATGACCAGGAATACCTTTTAGATTATACTTAGTTTTATTTCGTATTCATTTCTATTTGATATTGTGTATTCATACGGAATTAAACCCAATTTCATCTGGATGCCTCATGAGCAGATCGACTATGTTCTCTTCTATGAGCAGGAAGACCTTCAAGAACTACCTACAGCAGACACCACATAGCCTACTGTAGACATCAGCGAGCACGTGGCATGAATATAATGATTCACATGTAAACCCAATTTCAACTCGATGCCTCATGAGCAGATTGACTATATTCTCTTCTATTAGCAGAAAGACCTTTCAGAGTATACTTAGTTTTATTCCGTATTTCTTTCTATTTTACATTATATTGTGTATATATATACGGAATTATACAAATTCGTCGAAACACTAAGTCCCGACGAATTTTTTTACGCCATGTCCAGTCACAATTTTTTTTTTCGATATATGAAAAATTTTCACAAATATTTTTTTGTTGACCTGATCGAGTACAAGAAAATTGTTCGTACACACTTTTCCATATCTACTTTCGTTTTTGGGATACTGATGCTTTCATAAAATTAATTACATCATAGTGGAACTACCTACAGCCGACACCACATAGACATCTGCGAGCACGTGGCATGAATATAATAATTCATATTTAACCACAATTCCATCTGAATGCCTCATGAGCAGAACGACTATGTTCTCTTCTCTGAGCAGGAGGACTTTTTAGATTATACTTAGTTTTATTTCGTATTTCTTTCTATTTAATATTGTGTTTTTATACGGAATTATTTTCACGTCATGTCCGGTCACAATTTTTTTTTTCGAGATATGAAAATTTTTCTCCAATAACTTTTTGTTGACCTGATCGAGTACAAGAAAATTCTTTGTACATATTTTTCCATAATCAGTTTAGTTTTTGAGATTTTGATGCTTCCATAAAAATAATCACATCATTGTGGAACTACCTACAACAGACACCACATAGCCTTCTGTAGACAACTTCGAGCACGTGGCATGAATTTAATGATTCACATGTAACCCCAATTTCATCCGGATGCCTCATGAGCAGAGCAGAACGACTATGTTCTCTTTAGGAGCAGGAAGACCTTTCAGATTATACTTTGCTTTATTTCGTATTTCATTCTATTTTACATTATATTACAAGCAGAACGACTATGTTCTCTTCTATGAGGAGGAAGACCTTTTGATTATACTTGGTTTTATTTCGTATTTCTTTCTATTCTACATTATATTGTGTATATATAAGGAATTATGCAAATTCGTCAAAACGAAAATATTCGCCAAGTCCCGACAAATTTTTTTTGTCGAAATATGTAAAATTTTCACCATTAACTTTTTGTTGACCTGATCGAGTACAAGAAAATTCTTTGTACACACTTTTCCATATCTAGTTTAGTTTTTGAGATTTTGATGCTTTTATAAAAATAAATACATCATAGTGGAACTACCTACAGCAGACACCACATAGCCTACTGTAGGCATCTGCAAGCACGTGGCATGTTTATAATGATTCACATGTCCCAATTTCATCTGAAAGCCTCACGAGCAGAACGACTATGTCCTCTTCTATGAGCAGGAAGTCCTTTTAGATTATACTTAGTTTTATTTCGTATTCCATTCTATTTGATATTGTGTATTTACACGGAATTATTCAAATTCGTCGAAACACCAAGTCCCGACGAACTTTTTTACGACATGTCCAGTCACAATTTTTTTTTTCGAGATATGAAAAATTTTCACCAATAACTTTTTGTTGACCTGATCGAGTACAAGAAAATTTTTCGTACACACTTTTCCATATCTAGTTTAGTTTTTGAGATTTTGATGGTTCTATTAATATAAATACATCATTGTGGAACTACCTACAGCAGACACCACATAGCCTACTGTAGACATCAGCGAGCACGTGGCATGAATATAATGATTCACATGTCCCAATTTCATCTGGATGCCTCATGAGCAGAATGATTATGTCCTCTTCTATGAGCAGGAAGACCTTTTAGATTATACGTAGTTTTATTTCGTATTTCATTCTATTTGATATTGTGTATATATACGGAATTATTCAAATTCGTCGAAACACTAAGTCCCGACGAATTTTGTTACGCTATGTCCAGTCACAATTTTTTTTTCGAGATATGAAAAATTTTCACCAATACTTTTTGTTGACCTGATTGAGTACAAGAAAATTCTTTGTACACACTTTTCCATATCTAGTTTAGTTTTTGAGATTTTGATGCTTTCATAAAAATAATTACATCATAGTGGAACTACCTACAGCAGACACCACATAGCCTTCTGTAGACATCTGCGAGCACGTGGCATGAATATAATGATTAACATGTAACCCCAATTTCATCTGGATGCCTCATGAGCAGAACGACTATGTTCTCTTCTATGAGCAGGAGGACCTTTTAGCTTATACTTTGTTTTATTTCGTATTTCTTTCTATTTAATATTGTGTATTTATACGGAATTATTCAAATTCGTCGAAACAAAAATATTCGCTAAGTCCCGACGAATTTTTTTACGCAGACTCCAGTAAAATTTTTTTTTTTTCGAGACATGAAGAATATTCACCAATAACTTTTTGGTGACCTGATCGAGTACAAGAAAATTCTTTGTACACACTTTTCCATATCTAGTTTATTTTTTGAGATTTTGATGCTTTCATAAAAATAATTACATCATAGTGGAACTACCTACAGCAGACACCACATAGCCTTCTGTAGACATCTGCGAGCACGTGGCATGAATATAATGATTAACATGTAACCCCAATTTCATATGGTTGCCTCTTGAGCAGAACGACTATGTCCTCTTCTATGAGCAGGAAGACCTTTTAGATTATACTTAGTTTTATTTCGTATTTCTTTACATTTAACATTATACTGTATATATACGGAATTATACAAATTCGTCGAAACAAAAATAGTCGCTAAGTCCCGACGAATTTTTTTACGCCGTGTCACAATTTTTTTTTTCGAGATATGAAAAATTTTCACCAATAACTTTTTGTTGACCTGATCGAGTATAAGAAAATTTTTCGTACACACTTTTCCATCTAGTTTAGTTTTTGAGATTTTGATGCTTCTATTAATATAATTACATCATTGTGGAACTACCTACAGCAGACACCAAATAGCCTTCTGTAGACATCTGCGAGCACGTGGCATGAATATAATGATTAACATGTAACCCCAATTTCATCTGGACGTCTCATGAGCAGGACGACTATGTTCTCTTCTATGACCAGGAATACCTTTAAGAACTACCTACAGCAGACACCACATAGCCTACTGTAGGCATCTGCGAGCACGTGGCATGTTTATAATGATTCACATGTCCCAATTTCATCTGAAAGCCTCACGAGCAGAACGACTATGTCTTCTTCTATGAGCAGGAAGACCTTTTAGATTATATTTGTTAGTTTTATTTCGTATTCCATTTTATTTGATATTGTGTATTTATACGGAATTATTCAAATTCGTCGAAACACCAAGTCCCGACGAATTTTTTTACGACATGTCCAGCCATAATTTTTTTTTTCGAGATATGAAAAATTTTTACCAGTAACTTTTTGTTGACCTGATCGAGTACAAGAAAATTTTGTACACACTTTTCCATATCTAGTTTAGTTTTTGAGATTTTGATGCTTTCATAAAAATAATTACATCATATTTGAACTACCTACAGCAGACACCACATAGCCCACTGTAGGCATCTGCGAGCACGTGGCATGTTTATAATGATTCACATGTCCCAATTTCATCTGAAAGCCTCACGAGCAGAACGACTATGTCCTCTTCTATGAGCAGGAAGTCCTTTTAGATTATACTTAGTTTTATTTCGTATTCCATTCTATTTGATATTGTGTATTTACACGGAATTATTCAAATTCGTCGAAACACCAAGTCCCGACGAATTTTTTTACGCAGACTCCAGTAAATTTTTTTTTTTTTCGAGACATGAAGAATATTCACCAATAACTTTTTGTTGACCTGATCGAGTACAAGAAAATTTTTTGTACACACTTTTCCATACCTAGTTTAGTTTTTGAGATTTTGATGGTTCTATTAATATAATTACATCATAGTGGAACTACCTACAGCAGACACCACATAGCCTACTGTAGACATCAGCGAGCACGTGGCATGAATATAATTATTCACATGTCCCAATTTCATCTGGATGCCTCATGAGCAGAATGATTATGTCCTCTTCTATGAGCAGGAAGACCTTTTAGATTATACGTAGTTTTATTTCGTATTTCATTCTATTTGATATTGTGTATATATACGGAATTATTCAAATTCGTCGAAACACTAAGTCCCGACGAATTTTTTTACGCCATGTCCAGTCACAATTTTTTTTTCGAGATATGAAAAATTTTCACCAATAACTTTTTGTTGACCTGATTGAGTACAAGAAAATTCTTTGTACACACTTTTCCATATCTAGTTTAGTTTTTGAGATTTTGATGCTTTCATAAAAATAATTACATCATAGTGGAACTACCTACAGCAGACACCATATAGCCTTCAGTAGACATCTGCGAGCCCGTGGCATGAATATAATGATTAACATGTAACCCCAATTTCATCTGGATGCCTCATGAGCAGAACGACTATGTTCTCTTCTATGAGCAGGAGGACCTTTTAGCTTATACTTTGTTTTATTTCGTATTTCTTTTTATTTAATATTGTGTATTTATACGGAATTATTCAAATTCGTCGAAACGAAAATATTCGCTAAGTCCCGACGAATTTTTTTACGCCGTCACAATTTTTTTTTTTCGAGATATGAAAAATTTTCACCAATAAATTTTTGTTGACCTGATCGAGTACAAGAAACTTTTTCGTACACACTTTTCCATATCTACTTTCGTTTTTGGGATTCTGATGCTTTCATAAAAATAATTACATCATAGTGGAACTACCTACAGCAGAAACCACATAGCCTTCTGTAGACATCTGCGAGCACGTGGCATGAATATAATAATTCACATTTAACCCCAATTTCAAATAGACCAGGAATACCTTTAAGAACTACCTACAGCAGACACCACATAGCCCACTGTAGGCATCTGCGAGCACGTGGCATGAATATAATAATTCACATTTAACCTCAATTTCATCTGGATGCCTCATGAGCAGAACGACTATGTTCTCTTCTATGAGCAGGAGGACCTTTTAGCTTATACTTTGTTTTATTTCGTATTTCTTTCTATTTAATATTGTGTATACGGAATTATTCAAATTCGTCGAAACGAAAATATTCGCTAAGTCCCGACGAATTTTTTTACGCAGACTCCAGTAAACATTTTTTTTTTTTCGAGACATGAAGAATATTCACCAATAACTTTTTGGTTACCTGATCGAGTACAAGAAAATTCTTTGTACACACTTTTCCATATCTAGTTTATTTTTTGAGATTTTGATGATTTCATAAAAATAATTACATCATAGTGGAACTACCTACAGCAGAAACCACATAGCCTTCTGTAGACATCTGCGAGCACGTGGCATGAATATAATGATTAACATGTAACCCCAATTTCATCTGGATGCCTCATGAGCAGGACGACTATGTTCTCTTCTATGACCAGGAATACCTTTAAGAACTACCTACAGCTGACACCACATAGCCTTCTGTAGACATCTGCGAGCACGTGGCATGAATATAATGATTAACATGTAACCCCAATTTCACCTGGATGCCTCATGAGCAGAACGACTATGTCCTCTTCTATGAGCAGGAAGACCTTTTAGATTATACTTTGTTTTATTTCGTATTTCTTTCCATTAACATTATACTGTATATATACGGAATTATACAAATTCGTCGAAACAAAAATATTCGCTAAATCCCGACGAATTTTTTTACGCCGTCACAATTTTTTTTTTTTCGAGATATGAAAAATTTTCACCAATAAATTTTTGTTGACCTGATCGAGTACAAGAAACTTTTTCGTACACACTTTTCCATATCTACTTTCGTTTTTGGGATTCTGATGCTTTCATAAAAATAATTACATCATAGTGGAACTACCTACAGCTGACACCACATAGACATCTGCGAGCACGCGGAATGAACATGATCACATGTAAACCCAATTTCATCTGGATGCCTCATGAGCAGAACGACTATGTCCTCTTCTATGAGCAGGAAGACCTTTTAGATTATATCTAGTTTTATTTCGTATTCCTTTCTATTTGATATTGTGTATTAATACGGAATTAAACCCAATTTAATCTGGATGCCTCATGAGCAGATTAACTATATTCTCTTCTATGAGCAGGAAGACCTTTCAGATTATACTTTGCTTTATTTCGTATTTCATTTTATTTTACATTATATTACAAGCAGAACGACTATGTTCTCTTCAATTAGCAGGAAGAACTTTTGATTATACTTGGTTTTATTTCGTATTTCTTTCTATTCTAACGAAAATATACGCCAAGTCCCGACCAATTTTTTTTTTCGAGATATGTAAAATTTTCACCAATAACTTTTTGTTGACCCGATCGAGTACAAGAAAATTCTTTGTACACACTTTCCCGTATCTAGTTTAGTTTTTGAGATTTTGATGCTTCCATAAAAATAATTACATCATTCTGGAACTACCTATAGCAGACACCACATAGCCTACTGTAGACATCTGCGAGCACGTGGCATGAATATAATAATTCACATTTAACCCCAATTTCAAATAGACCAGGAATACCTTTAAGAACTACCTACAGCAGACACCACATAGCCCACTGTAGGCATCTGCGAGCACGTGGCATGAATATAATAATTCACATTTAACCTCAATTTCATCTGGATGCCTCATGAGCAGAACGACTATGTTCTCTTCTATGAGCAGGAGGACCTTTTAGCTTATACTTTGTTTTATTTCGTATTTCTTTCTATTTAATATTGTGTATACGGAATTATTCAAATTCGTCGAAACGAAAATATTCGCTAAGTCCCGACGACTTTTTTTACGCAGACTCCAGTAAAAATTTTTTTTTTTTCGAGACATGAAGAATATTCACCAATAACTTTTTGGTTACCTGATCGAGTACAAGAAAATTCTTTGTACACACTTTTCCATATCTAGTTTATTTTTTGAGATTTTGATGATTTCATAAAAATAATTACATCATAGTGGAACTACCTACAGCAGAAACCACATAGCCTTCTGTAGACATCTGCGAGCACGTGGCATGAATATAATGATTAACATGTAACCCCAATTTCACCTGGATGCCTCATGAGCAGAACGACTATGTCCTCTTCTATGAGCAGGAAGACCTTTTAGATTATACTTTGTTTTATTTCGTATTTCTTTCCATTAACATTATACTGTATATATACGGAATTATACAAATTCGTCGAAACAAAAATATTCGCTAAATCCCGACGAATTTTTTTACGCCGTGTCACAATTTTTTTTTTCGAGATATGAAAAATATTCACCAATAACATTTTGTTGACCTGATCGAGTACAAGAAAATTTTTTGTACACACTTTTCCATATCTAGTTTAGTTTTTGAGATTTTGATGCTTCTATTAATAAATTACATCATTGTGGAACTACCTACAGCAGACACCACATAGCCTACTGTAGACATCAGCGAGCACGTGGCATGAATATAATGATTCACATGTCCCAATTTCATCTGGATGCCTCATGAGCAGAATGATTATGTCCTCTTCTATGAGCAGGAAGACCTTTTAGATTATACTTAGTTTTATTTCGTATTCCATTCTATTTTATATTGTGTATATATACGGAATTATTCAAATTCGTCGAAACACTAAGTCCCGACGAATTTTTTTACGCCATGTCCAGTCACAATTTTTTTTTCGAGATATGAAAAATTTTCACCAATAACTTTTTGTTGACCTGATCGAGTACTAGAAAATTCTCTGTACACACTTTTCCATATCTAGTTTAGTTTTTGAGATTTTGATGCTTTCATAAAAATAATTACATCATAGTGGAACTACCTACAGCAGACACCACATAGCCTTCTGTAGACATCTGCGAGCACGTGGCATGAATATAATGATTAACATGTAACCCCAATTTCATCTGGATGCCTCATGAGCAGAACGACTATGTTCTCTTCTATGAGCAGGAGGACCTTTTAGCTTATACTTTGTTTTATTTCGTATTTCTTTCTATTTAATATTGTGTATTTATACGGAATTATTCAAATTCGTCGAAACAAAAATATTCGCTAAGTCCCGACGAATTTTTTTACGCAGACTCCAGTAAAAATTTTTTTTTTTTCGAGACATGAAGAATATTCACCAATAACTTTTTGGTGACCTGATCGAGTACAAGAAAATTCTTTGTACACACTTTTCCATATCTAGTTTATTTTTTGAGATTTTGATGCTTTCATAAAAATAATTACATCATAGTGGAACTACCTACAGCAGACACCACATAGCCCACTGTAGGCATCTGCGAGCACGTGGCATGTTTATAATGATTCACATGTCCCAATTTCATCTGAAAGCCTCACGAGCAGAACGACTATGTCCTCTTCTATGAGCAGGAAGTCCTTTTAGATTATACTTAGTTTTATTTCGTATTCCATTCTATTTGATATTGTGTATTTACACGGAATTATTCAAATTCGTCGAAACACCAAGTCCCGACGAATTTTTTTACGACATGTCCAGCCACAATTTTTTTTTTCGAGATATGAAAAATTTTTACCAGTAACTTTTTGTTGACCTGATCGAGTACAAGAAAATTTTGTACACACTTTTCCATATCTAGTTTAGTTTTCGAGATTTTGATGCTTTCATAAAAATAATTACATCATATTTGAACTACCTACAGCAGACACCACATAGCCCACTGTAGGCATCTGCGAGCACGTGGCATGTTTATAATGATTCACATGTCCCAATTTCATCTGAAAGCCTCACGAGCAGAACGACTATGTCCTCTTCTATGAGCAGGAAGTCCTTTTAGATTATACTTAGTTTTATTTCGTATTCCATTCTATTTGATATTGTGTATTTACACGGAATTATTCAAATTCGTCGAAACACCAAGTCCCGACGAATTTTTTTACGCAGACTCCAGTAAATTTTTTTTTTTTCGAGACATGAAGAATATTCATCAATAACTTTTTGTTGACTTGATCGAGTACAAGAAAATTTTTTGTACACACTTTTCCATACCTAGTTTAGTTTTTGAGATTTTGATGGTTCTATTAATATAATTACATCATAGTGGAACTACCTACAGCAGACACCACATAGCCTACTGTAGACATCAGCGAGCACGTGGCATGAATATAATTATTCACATGTCCCAATTTCATCTGGATGCCTCATGAGCAGAATGATTATGTCCTCTTCTATGAGCAGGAAGACCTTTTAGATTATACGTAGTTTTATTTCGTATTTCATTCTATTTGATATTGTGTATATATACGGAATTATTCAAATTCGTCGAAACACTAAGTCCCGACGAATTTTTTTACGCCATGTCCAGTCACAATTTTTTTTTCGAGATATGAAAAATTTTCACCAATAACTTTTTGTTGACCTGATTGAGTACAAGAAAATTCTTTGTACACACTTTTCCATATCTAATTTAGTTTTTGAGATTTTGATGCTTTCATAAAAATAATTACATCATAGTGGAACTACCTACAGCAGACACCACATAGCCTTCAGTAGACATCTGCGAGCCCGTGGCATGAATATAATGATTAATATGTAACCCCAATTTCATCTGGATGCCTCATGAGCAGAACGACTATGTTCTCTTCTATGAGCAGGAGGACCTTTTAGCTTATACTTTGTTTTATTTCGTATTTCTTTTTATTTAATATTGTGTATTTATACGGAATTATTCAAATTCGTCGAAACGAAAATATTCGCTAAGTCCCGACGAATTTTTTTACGCCGTCACAATTTTTTTTTTTCGAGATATGAAAAATTTTCACCAATAAATTTTTGTTGACCTGATCGAGTACAAGAAACTTTTTCGTACCTACTTTTCCATATCTACTTTCGTTTTTGGGATTCTGATGCTTTCATAAAAATAATTACATCATAGTGGAACTACCTACAGCAGAAACCACATAGCCTTCTGTAGACATCTGCGAGCACGTGGCATGAATATAATAATTCACATTTAACCCCAATTTCAAATAGACCAGGAATACCTTTAAGAACTACCTACAGCAGACACAACATAGCCCACTGTAGGCATCTGCGAGCACGTGGCATGAATATAATAATTCACATTTAACCTCAATTTCATCTGGATGCCTCATGAGCAGAACGACTATGTTCTCTTCTATGAGCAGGAGGACCTTTTAGCTTATACTTTGTTTTATTTCGTATTTCTTTCTATTTAATATTGTGTATACGGAATTATACAAATTCGTCGAAACAAAAATATTCGCTAAATCCCGACGAATTTTTTTACGCCGTCACAATTTTTTTTTTTTCGAGATATGAAAAATTTTCACCAATAAATTTTTGTTGACCTGATCGAGTACAAGAAACTTTTTCGTACACACTTTTCCATATCTACTTTCGTTTTTGGGATTCTGATGCTTTCATAAAAATAATTACATCATAGTGGAACTACCTACAGCTGACACCACATAGACATCTGCGAGCACGCGGAATGAACATGATCACATGTAAACCCAATTTCATCTGGATGCCTCATGAGCAGAACGACTATGTCCTCTTCTATGAGCAGGAAGACCTTTTAGATTATACCTAGTTTTATTTCGTATTCCTTTCTATTTGATATTGTGTATTAATACGGAATTAAACCCAATTTAATCTGGATGCCTCATGAGCAGATTGACTATATTCTCTTCTATGAGCAGGAAGACCTTTCAGATTATACTTTGCTTTATTTCGTATTTCATTTTATTTTACATTATATTACAAGCAGAACGACTATGTTCTCTTCAATTAGCAGGAAGAACTTTTGATTATACTTGGTTTTATTTCGTATTTCTTTCTATTCTACATTATATTGTGTATATATAAGGAATTATTCAAATTCGTCGCAACGAAAATATACGCCAAGTCCCGACCAATTTTTTTTTTCGAGATATGTAAAATTTTCACCAATAACTTTTTGTTGACCCGATCGAGTACAAGAAAATTCTTTGTACACACTTTCCCGTATCTAGTTTAGTTTTTGAGATTTTGATGCTTCCATAAAAATAATTACATCATTCTGGAACTACCTATAGCAGACACCACATAGCCTACTGTAGACATCTGCGAGCACGTGGCATGAATATAATAATTCACATTTAACCCCAATTTCAAATAGACCAGGAATACCTTTAAGAACTACCTACAGCTGACACCACATAGCCTTCTGTAGACATCTGCGAGCACGTGGCATGAATATAATGATTAACATGTAACCCCAATTTCACCTGGATGCCTCACGAGCAGAACGACTATGTCCTCTTCTATGAGCAGGAAGACCTTTTAGATTATATTTGTTAGTTTTATTTCGTATTCCATTTTATTTGATATTGTGTATTTATACGGAATTATTCAAATTCGTCGAAACACCAAGTCCCGACGAATTTTTTTACGCCATGTCCAGTCACAATTTTTTTTTTCGATATATGAAAAATTTTCACAAATATTTTTTTGTTGACCTGATCGAGTACAAGAAAATTGTTCGTACACACTTTTCCATATCTACTTTCGTTTTTGGGATACTGATGCTTTCATAAAATTAATTACATCATAGTGGAACTACCTACAGCCGACACCACATAGACATCTGCGAGCACGTGGCATGAATATAATAATTCATATTTAACCACAATTCCATCTGAATGCCTCATGAGCAGAACGACTATGTTCTCTTCTCTGAGCAGGAGGACTTTTTAGATTATACTTAGTTTTATTTCGTATTTCTTTCTATTTAATATTGTGTTTTTATACGGAATTATTTTCACGTCATGTCCGGTCACAATTTTTTTTTTCGAGATATGAAAATTTTTCTCCAATAACTTTTTGTTGACCTGATCGAGTACAAGAAAATTCTTTGTACATATTTTTCCATAATCAGTTTAGTTTTTGAGATTTTGATGCTTCCATAAAAATAATCACATCATTGTGGAACTACCTACAACAGACACCACATAGCCTTCTGTAGACAACTTCGAGCACGTGGCATGAATTTAATGATTCACATGTAACCCCAATTTAATCCGGATGCCTCATGAGCAGAGCAGAACGACTATGTTCTCTTTAGGAGCAGGAAGACCTTTCAGATTATACTTTGCTTTATTTCGTATTTCATTCTATTTTACATTATATTACAAGCAGAACGACTATGTTCTCTTCTATGAGGAGGAAGACCTTTTGATTATACTTGGTTTTATTTCGTATTTCTTTCTATTCTACATTATATTGTGTATATATAAGGAATTATGCAAATTCGTCGTAACGAAAATATTCGCCAAGTCCCGACAAATTTTTTTTGTCGAAATATGTAAAATTTTCACCATTAACTTTTTGTTGACCTGATCGAGTACAAGAAAATTCTTTGTACACACTTTTCCATATCTAGTTTAGTTTTTGAGATTTTGATGCTTTTAGAAAAATAAATACATCATAGTGGAACTACCTAAAGCAGACACCACATAGCCTACTGTAGGCATCTGCAAGCACGTGGCATGTTTATAATGATTCACATGTCCCAATTTCATCTGAAAGCCTCACGAGCAGAACGACTATGTCCTCTTCCATGAGCAGGAAGTCCTTTTAGATTATACTTAGTTTTATTTCGTATTCCATTCTATTTGATATTGTGTATTTACACGGAATTATTCAAATTCGTCGAAACACCAAGTCCCGACGAACTTTTTTACGACATGTCCAGTCACAATTTTTTTTTTCGAGATATGAAAAATTTTCACCAATAACTTTTTGTTGACCTGATCGAGTACAAGAAAATTTTTCGTACACACTTTTCCATATCTAGTTTAGTTTTTGAGATTTTGATGGTTCTATTAATATAAATACATCATTGTGGAACTACCTACAGCAGACACCACATAGCCTACTATAGACATCAGCGAGCACGTGGCATGAATATAATGATTCACATGTCCCAATTTCATCTGGATGCCTCATGAGCAGGACGACTATGTTCTCTTCTATGACCAGGAATACCTTTAAGAACTACCTACAGCTGACACCACATAGCCTTCTGTAGACATCTGCGAGCACGTGGCATGAATATAATGATTAACATGTAACCCCAATTTCACCTGGATGCCTCATGAGCAGAACGACTATGTCCTCTTCTATGAGCAGGAAGACCTTTTAGATTATACTTTGTTTTATTTCGTATTTCTTTCCATTAACATTATACTGTATATATACGGAATTATACAAATTCGTCGAAACAAAAATATTCGCTAAATCCCGACGAATTTTTTTACGCCGTCACAATTTTTTTTTTTCGAGATATGAAAAATTTTCACCAATAAATTTTTGTTGACCTGATCGAGTACAAGAAACTTTTTCGTACACACTTTTCCATATCTACTTTCGTTTTTGGGATTCTGATGCTTTCATAAAAATAATTACATCATAGTGGAACTACCTACAGCTGACACCACATAGACATCTGCGAGCACGCGGAATGAACATGATCACATGTAAACCCAATTTCATCTGGATGCCTCATGAGCAGAACGACTATGTCCTCTTCTATGAGCAGGAAGACCTTTTAGATTATACCTAGTTTTATTTCGTATTCCTTTCTATTTGATATTGTGTATTAATACGGAATTAAACCCAATTTAATCTGGATGCCTCATGAGCAGATTGACTATATTCTCTTCTATGAGCAGGAAGACCTTTCAGATTATACTTTGCTTTATTTCGTATTTCATTTTATTTTACATTATATTACAAGCAGAACGACTATGTTCTCTTCAATTAGCAGGAAGAACTTTTGATTATACTTGGTTTTAATTCGTATTTCTTTCTATTCTACATTATATTGTGTATATATAAGGAATTATTCAAATTCGTCGTAACGAAAATATACGCCAAGTCCCGACCAATTTTTTTTTTCGAGATATGTAAAATTTTCTCCAATAACTTTTTGTTGACCCGATCGAGTACAAGAAAATTCTTTGTACACACTTTCCCGTATCTAGTTTAGTTTTTGAGATTTTGATGCTTCCATAAAAATAATTACATCATTCTGCAACTACCTATAGCAGACACCACATAGCCTACTGTAGACATCTGCGAGCACGTGGCATGAATATAATAATTCACATTTAACCCCAATTTCAAATAGACCAGGAATACCTTTAAGAACTACCTACAGCAGACACCACATAGCCCACTGTAGGCATCTGCGAGCACGTGGCATGAATATAATAATTCACATTTAACCTCAATTTCATCTGGATGCCTCATGAGCAGAACGACTATGTTCTCTTCTATGAGCAGGAGGACCTTTTAGCTTATACTTTGTTTCATTTCGTATTTCTTTCTATTTAATATTGTGTATACGGAATTATTCAAATTCGTCGAAACGAAAATATTCGCTAAGTCCCGACGACTTTTTTTACGCAGACTCCAGTAAAAATTTTTTTTTTTTCGAGACATGAAGAATATTCACCAATAACTTTTTGGTTACCTGATCGAGTACAAGAAAATTCTTTGTACACACTTTTCCATATCTAGTTTATTTTTTGAGATTTTGATGATTTCATAAAAATAATTACATCATAGTGGAACTACCTACAGCAGAAACCACATAGCCTTCTGTAGACATCTGCGAGCACGTGGCATGAATATAATGATTAACATGTAACCCCAATTTCACCTGGATGCCTCATGAGCAGAACGACTATGTCCTCTTCTATGAGCAGGAAGACCTTTTAGATTATACTTTGTTTTATTTCGTATTTCTTTCCATTAACATTATACTGTATATATACGGAATTATACAAATTCGTCGAAACAAAAATATTCGCTAAATCCCGACGAATTTTTTTACGCCGTGTCACAATTTTTTTTTTCGAGATATGAAAAATATTCACCAATAACTTTTTGTTGACCTGATCGAGTACAAGAAAATTTTTTGTACACACTTTTCCATATCTAGTTTAGTTTTTGAGATTTTGATGCTTCTATTAATAAATTACATCATTGTGGAACTACCTACAGCAGACACCACATAGCCTACTGTAGACATCAGCGAGCACGTGGCATGAATATAATGATTCACATGTCCCAATTTCATCTGGATGCCTCATGAGCAGAATGATTATGTCCTCTTCTATGAGCAGGAAGTCCTTTTAGATTATACTTAGTTTTATTTCGTATTCCATTCTATTTGATATTGTGTATTTACACGGAATTATTCAAATTCGTCGAAACACCAAGTCCCGACGAATTTTTTTACATGTCCAGTCACAAATTTTTTTTTCGAGATATGAAAAATTTTTACCAATAACTTTTTGTTGACCTGATCGAGTACAAGAAAATTCTTTGTACACACTTTTCCATATCTAGTTTAGTTTTTGAGATTTTGATGCTTTCATAAAAATAATTACATCATAGTGGAACTACCTACAGCAGACACCACATAGCCTTCTGTAGACATCTGCGAGCACGTGGCTTGAATACAATGATTAACATGTAACCCCAATTTCATCTGGATGCCTCATGAGCAGAACGACTATGTTCTCTTCTATGACCAGGAATACCTTTTAGATTATACTTAGTTTTATTTCGTATTCATTTCTATTTGATATTGTGTATTCATACGGAATTAAACCCAATTTCATCTGGATGCCTCATGAGCAGATCGACTATGTTCTCTTCTATGAGCAGGAAGACCTTCAAGAACTACCTACAGCAGACACCACATAGCCTACTGTAGACATCAGCGAGCACGTGGCATGAATATAATGATTAACATGTAAACCCAATTTCAACTCGATGCCTCATGAGCAGATTGACTATATTCTCTTCTATTAGCAGAAAGACCTTTCAGAGTATACTTAGTTTTATTCCGTATTTCTTTCTATTTTACATTATATTGTGTATATATATACGGAATTATACAAATTCGTCGAAACACTAAGTCCCGACGAATTTTTTTACGCCATGTCCAGTCACAATTTTTTTTTTCGATATATGAAAAATTTTCACAAATATTTTTTTGTTGACCTGATCGAGTACAAGAAAATTGTTCGTACACACTTTTCCATATCTACTTTCGTTTTTGGGATACTGATGCTTTCATAAAATTAATTACATCATAGTGGAACTACCTACAGCCGACACCACATAGACATCTGCGAGCACGCGGCATGAATATAATAATTCATATTTAACCACAATTCCATCTGAATGCCTCATGAGCAGAACGACTATGTTCTCTTCTCTGAGCAGGAGGACTTTTTAGATTATACTTAGTTTTATTTCGTATTTCTTTCTATTTAATATTGTGTTTTTATACGGAATTATTTTCACGTCATGTCCGGTCACAATTTTTTTTTTCGAGATATGAAAATTTTTCTCCAATAACTTTTTGTTCGAGTACAAGAAAATTCTTTGTACATATTTTTCCATAATCAGTTTAGTTTTTGAGATTTTGATGCTTCCATAAAAATAATCACATCATTGTGGAACTACCTACAACAGACACCACATAGCCTTCTGTAGACAACTTCGAGCACGTGGCATGAATTTAATGATTCACATGTCCCAATTTCATCTGAAAGCCTCACGAGCAGAACGACTATGTCCTCTTCTATGAGCAGGAAGTCCTTTTAGATTATACTTAGTTTTATTTCGTATTCCATTCTATTTGATATTGTGTATTTACACGGAATTATTCAAATTCGTCGAAACACCAAGTCCCGACGAACTTTTTTACGACATGTCCAGTCACAATTTTTTTTTTCGAGATATGAAAAATTTTCACCAATAACTTTTTGTTGACCTGATCGAGTACAAGAAAATTTTTCGTACACACTTTTCCATATCTAGTTTAGTTTTTGAGATTTTGATGGTTCTATTAATATAAATACATCATTGTGGAACTACCTACAGCAGACACCACATAGCCTACTGTAGACATCAGCGAGCACGTGGCATGAATATAATGATTCACATGTCCCAATTTCATCTGGATGCCTCATGAGCAGAATGATTATGTCCTCTTCTATGAGCAGGAAGACCTTTTAGATTATACGTAGTTTTATTTCGTATTTCATTCTATTTGATATTGTGTATATATACGGAATTATTCAAATTCGTCGAAACACTAAGTCCCGACGAATTTTGTTACGCTATGTCCAGTCACAATTTTTTTTTCGAGATATGAAAAATTTTCACCAATACTTTTTGTTGACCTGATTGAGTACAAGAAAATTCTTTGTACACACTTTTCCATATCTAGTTTAGTTTTTGAGATTTTGATGCTTTCATAAAAATAATTACATCATAGTGGAACTACCTACAGCAGACACCACATAGCCTTCTGTAGACATCTGCGAGCACGTGGCATGAATATAATGATTAACATGTAACCCCAATTTCATCTGGATGCCTCATGAGCAGAACGACTATGTTCTCTTCTATGAGCAGGAGGACCTTTTAGCTTATACTTTGTTTTATTTCGTATTTCTTTCTATTTAATATTGTGTATTTATACGGAATTATTCAAATTCGTCGAAACAAAAATATTCGCTAAGTCCCGACGAATTTTTTTACGCAGACTCCAGTAAAAATTTTTTTTTTTCGAGACATGAAGAATATTCACCAATAACTTTTTGGTGACCTGATCGAGTACAAGAAAATTCTTTGTACACACTTTTCCATATCTAGTTTATTTTTTGAGATTTTGATGCTTTCATAAAAATAATTACATCATAGTGGAACTACCTACAGCAGAAACCACATAGCCTTCTGTAGACATCTGCGAGCACGTGGCATGAATATAATGATTAACATGTAACCCCAATTTCATCTGGATGCCTCATGAGCAGGACGACTATGCTCTCTTCTATGACCAGGAATACCTTTAAGAACTACCTACAGCAGACACCACATAGCCTCCTGTAGATATCTGCGAGCACGTGGCATGAATATAATGATTAACATGTAACCCCAATTTCATATGGTTGCCTCTTGAGCAGAACGACTATGTCCTCTTCTATGAGCAGGAAGACCTTTTAGATTATACTTAGTTTTATTTCGTATTTCTTTACATTTAACATTATACTGTATATATACGGAATTATACAAATTCGTCGAAACAAAAATAGTCGCTAAGTCCCGACGAATTTTTTTACGCCGTGTCACAATTTTTTTTTTCGAGATATGAAAAATTTTCACCAATAACTTTTTGTTGACCTGATCGAGTATAAGAAAATTTTTCGTACACACTTTTCCATCTAGTTTAGTTTTTGAGATTTTGATGCTTCTATTAATATAATTACATCATTGTGGAACTACCTACAGCAGACACCAAATAGCCTTCTGTAGACATCTGCGAGCACGTGGCATGAATATAATGATTAACATGTAACCCCAATTTCATCTGGACGCCTCATGAGCAGGACGACTATGTTCTCTTCTATGACCAGGAATACCTTTAAGAACTACCTACAGCAGACACCACATAGCCTACTGTAGGCATCTGCGAGCACGTGGCATGTTTATAATGATTCACATGTCCCAATTTCATCTGAAAGCCTCACGAGCAGAACGACTATGTCCTCTTCTATGAGCAGGAAGACCTTTTAGATTATATTTGTTAGTTTTATTTCGTATTCCATTTTATTTGATATTGTGTATTTATACGGAATTATTCAAATTCGTCGAAACACCAAGTCCCGACGAATTTTTTTACGCCATGTCCAGTCACAATTTTTTTTTTCGATATATGAAAAATTTTCACAAATATTTTTTTGTTGACCTGATCGAGTACAAGAAAATTGTTCGTACACACTTTTCCATATCTACTTTCGTTTTTGGGATACTGATGCTTTCATAAAATTAATTACATCATAGTGGAACTACCTACAGCCGACACCACATAGACATCTGCGAGCACGTGGCATGAATATAATAATTCATATTTAACCACAATTCCATCTGAATGCCTCATGAGCAGAACGACTATGTTCTCTTCTCTGAGCAGGAGGACTTTTTAGATTATACTTAGTTTTATTTCGTATTTCTTTCTATTTAATATTGTGTTTTTATACGGAATTATTTTCACGTCATGTCCGGTCACAATTTTTTTTTTCGAGATATGAAAATTTTTCTCCAATAACTTTTTGTTGACCTGATCGAGTACAAGAAAATTCTTTGTACATATTTTTCCATAATCAGTTTAGTTTTTGAGATTTTGATGCTTCCATAAAAATAATCACATCATTGTGGAACTACCTACAACAGACACCACATAGCCTTCTGTAGACAACTTCGAGCACGTGGCATGAATTTAATGATTCACATGTAACCCCAATTTCATCCGGATGCCTCATGAGCAGAGCAGAACGACTATGTTCTCTTTAGGAGCAGGAAGACCTTTCAGATTATACTTTGCTTTATTTCGTATTTCATTCTATTTTACATTATATTACAAGCAGAACGACTATGTTCTCTTCTATGAGGAGGAAGACCTTTTGATTATACTTGGTTTTATTTCGTATTTCTTTCTATTCTACATTATATTGTGTATATATAAGGAATTATGCAAATTCGTCGTAACGAAAATATTCGCCAAGTCCCGACAAATTTTTTTTGTCGAAATATGTAAAATTTTCACCATTAACTTTTTGTTGACCTGATCGAGTACAAGAAAATTCTTTGTACACACTTTTCCATATCTAGTTTAGTTTTTGAGATTTTGATGCTTTTATAAAAATAAATACATCATAGTGGAACTACCTACAGCAGACACCACATAGCCTACTGTAGGCATCTGCAAGCACGTGGCATGTTTATAATGATTCACATGTCCCAATTTCATCTGAAAGCCTCACGAGCAGAACGACTATGTCCTCTTCTATGAGCAGGAAGTCCTTTTAGATTATACTTAGTTTTATTTCGTATTCCATTCTATTTGATATTGTGTATTTACACGGAATTATTCAAATTCGTCGAAACACCAAGTCCCGACGAACTTTTTTACGACATGTCCAGTCACAATTTTTTTTTTCGAGATATGAAAAATTTTCACCAATAACTTTTTGTTGACCTGATCGAGTACAAGAAAATTTTTCGTACACACTTTTCCATATCTAGTTTAGTTTTTGAGATTTTGATGGTTCTATTAATATAAATACATCATTGTGGAACTACCTACAGCAGACACCACATAGCCTACTGTAGACATCAGCGAGCACGTGGCATGAATATAATGATTCACATGTCCCAATTTCATCTGGATGCCTCATGAGCAGAATGATTATGTCCTCTTCTATGAGCAGGAAGACCTTTTAGATTATACGTAGTTTTATTTCGTATTTCATTCTATTTGATATTGTGTATATATGCGGAATTATTCAAATTCGTCGAAACACTAAGTCCCGACGAATTTTGTTACGCTATGTCCAGTCACAATTTTTTTTTCGAGATATGAAAAATTTTCACCAATACTTTTTGTTGACCTGATTGAGTACAAGAAAATTCTTTGTACACACTTTTCCATATCTAGTTTAGTTTTTGAGATTTTGATGCTATCATAAAAATAATTACATCATAGTGGAACTACCTACAGCGGACACCACATAGCCTTCTGTAGACATCTGCGAGCACGTGGCATGAATATAATGATTAACATGTAACCCCAATTTCATCTGGATGCCTCATGAGCGGAACGACTATGTTCTCTTCTATGAGCAGGAGGACCTTTTAGCTTATACTTTGTTTTATTTCGTATTTCTTTCTATTTAATATTGTGTATTTATACGGAATTATTCAAATTCGTCGAAACAAAAATATTCGCTAAGTCCCGACGAATTTTTTTACGCAGACTCCAGTAAAAATTTTTTTTTTTCGAGACATGAAGAATATTCACCAATAACTTTTTGGTGACCTGATCGAGTACAAGAAAATTCTTTGTACACACTTTTCCATATCTAGTTTATTTTTTGAGATTTTGATGCTTTCATAAAAATAATTACATCATAGTGGAACTACCTACAGCAGACACCACATAGCCTTCTGTAGACATCTGCGAGCACGTGGCATGAATATAATGATTAACATGTAACCCCAATTTCATATGGTTGCCTCTTGAGCAGAACGACTATGTCCTCTTCTATGAGCAGGAAGACCTTTTAGATTATACTTAGTTTTATTTCGTATTTCTTTACATTTAACATTATACTGTATATATACGGAATTATACAAATTCGTCGAAACAAAAATAGTCGCTAAGTCCCGACGAATTTTTTTTACGCCGTGTCACAATTTTTTTTTTCGAGATATGAAAAATTTTCACCAATAACTTTTTGTTGACCTGATCGAGTGTAAGAAAATTTTTCGTACACACTTTTCCATCTAGTTTAGTTTTTGAGATTTTGATGCTTCTATTAATATAATTACATCATTGTGGAACTACCTACAGCAGACACCAAATAGCCTTCTGTAGACATCTGCGAGCACGTGGCATGAATATAATGATTAACATGTAACCCCAATTTCATCTGGACGCCCCATGAGCAGGACGACTATGTTCTCTTCTATGACCAGGAATACCTTTAAGAACTACCTACAGCAGACACCACATAGCCTACTGTAGGCATCTGCGAGCACGTGGCATGTTTATAATGATTCACATGTCCCAATTTCATCTGAAAGCCTCACGAGCAGAACGACTATGTCCTCTTCTATGAGCAGGAAGACCTTTTAGATTATATTTGTTAGTTTTATTTCGTATTCCATTTTATTTGATATTGTGTATTTATACGGAATTATTCAAATTCGTCGAAACACCAAGTCCCGACGAATTTTTTTACGACATGTCCAGCCATAATTTTTTTTTTCGAGATATGAAAAATTTTTACCAGTAACTTTTTGTTGACCTGATCGAGTACAAGAAAATTTTGTACACACTTTTCCATATCTAGTTTAGTTTTTGAGATTTTGATGCTTTCATAAAAATAATTACATCATATTTGAACTACCTACAGCAGACACCACATAGCCCACTGTAGGCATCTGCGAGCACGTGGCATGTTTATAATGATTCACATGTCCCAATTTCATCTGAAAGCCTCACGAGCAGAACGACTATGTCCTCTTCTATGAGCAGGAAGTCCTTTTAGATTATACTTAGTTTTATTTCGTATTCCATTCTATTTGATATTGTGTATTTACACGGAATTATTCAAATTCGTCGAAACACCAAGTCCCGACGAATTTTTTTACGCAGACTCCAGTAAATTTTTTTTTTTTTCGAGACATGAAGAATATTCACCAATAACTTTTTGTTGACCTGATCGAGTACAAGAAAATTTTTTGTACACACTTTTCCATACCTAGTTTAGTTTTTGAGATTTTGATGGTTCTATTAATATAATTACATCATAGTGGAACTACCTACAGCAGACACCACATAGCCTACTGTAGACTGATGTCTCGCTGATGCGAGCACGTGGCATGAATATAATTATTCACATGTCCCAATTTCATCTGGATGCCTCATGAGCAGAATGATTATGTCCTCTTCTATGAGCAGGAAGACCTTTTAGATTATACGTAGTTTTATTTCGTATTTCATTCTATTTGATATTGTGTATATATACGGAATTATTCAAATTCGTCGAAACACTAAGTCCCGACGAATTTTTTTACGCCATGTCCAGTCACAATTTTTTTTTCGAGATATGAAAAATTTTCACCAATAACTTTTTGTTGACCTGATTGAGTACAAGAAAATTCTTTGTACACACTTTTCCATATCTAGTTTAGTTTTTGAGATTTTGATGCTTTCATAAAAATAATTACATCATAGTGGAACTACCTACAGCAGACACCACATAGCCTTCAGTAGACATCTGCGAGCCCGTGGCATGAATATAATGATTAACATGTAACCCCAATTTCATCTGGATGCCTCATGAGCAGAACGACTATGTTCTCTTCTATGAGCAGGAGGACCTTTTAGCTTATACTTTGTTTTATTTCGTATTTCTTTTTATTTAATATTGTGTATTTATACGGAATTATTCAAATTCGTCGAAACGAAAATATTCGCTAAGTCCCGACGAATTTTTTTACGCCGTCACAATTTTTTTTTTTCGAGATATGAAAAATTTTCACCAATAAATTTTTGTTGACCTGATCGAGTACAAGAAACTTTTTCGTACACACTTTTCCATATCTACTTTCGTTTTTGGGATTCTGATGCTTTCATAAAAATAATTACATCATAGTGGAACTACCTACAGCAGAAACCACATAGCCTTCTGTAGACATCTGCGAGCACGTGGCATGAATATAATAATTCACATTTAACCCCAATTTCAAATAGACCAGGAATACCTTTAAGAACTACCTACAGCAGACACCACATAGCCCACTGTAGGCATCTGCGAGCACGTGGCATGAATATAATAATTCACATTTAACCTCAATTTCATCTGGATGCCTCATGAGCAGAACGACTATGTTCTCTTCTATGAGCAGGAGGACCTTTTAGCTTATACTTTGTTTTATTTCGTATTTCTTTCTATTTAATATTGTGTATACGGAATTATTCAAATTCGTCGAAACGAAAATATTCGCTAAGTCCCGACGAATTTTTTTACGCAGACTCCAGTAAAATTTTTTTTTTTTTTCGAGACATTAAGAATATTCACCAATAACTTTTTGGTTACCTGATCGAGTACAAGAAAATTCTTTGTACACACTTTTCCATATCTAGTTTATTTTTTGAGATTTTGATGATTTCATAAAAATAATTACATCATAGTGGAACTACCTACAGCAGAAACCACATAGCCTTCTGTAGACATCTGCGAGCACGTGGCATGAATATAATGATTAACATGTAACCCCAATTTCATCTGGATGCCTCATGAGCAGGACGACTATGTTCTCTTCTATGACCAGGAATACCTTTAAGAACTACCTACAGCTGACACCACATAGCCTTCTGTAGACATCTGCGAGCACGTGGCATGAATATAATGATTAACATGTAACCCCAATTTCACCTGGATGCCTCATGAGCAGAACGACTATGTCCTCTTCTATGAGCAGGAAGACCTTTTAGATTATACTTTGTTTTATTTCGTATTTCTTTCCATTATCATTATACTGTATATATACGGAATTATACAAATTCGTCGAAACAAAAATATTCGCTAAATCCCGACGAATTTTTTTACGCCGTCACAATTTTTTTTTTTTCGAGATATGAAAAATTTTCACCAATAAATTTTTGTTGACCTGATCGAGTACAAGAAACTTTTTCGTACACACTTTTCCATATCTACTTTCGTTTTTGGGATTCTGATGCTTTCATAAAAATAATTACATCATAGTGGAACTACCTACAGCTGACACCACATAGACATCTGCGAGCACGCGGAATGAACATGATCACATGTAAACCCAATTTCATCTGGATGCCTCATGAGCAGAACGACTATGTCCTCTTCTATGAGCAGGAAGACCTTTTAGATTATACCTAGTTTTATTTCGTATTCCTTTCTATTTGATATTGTGTATTAATACGGAATTAAACCCAATTTAATCTGGATGCCTCATGAGCAGATTGACTATATTCTCTTCTATGAGCAGGAAGACCTTTCAGATTATACTTTGCTTTATTTCGTATTTCATTTTATTTTACATTATATTACAAGCAGAACGACTATGTTCTCTTCAATTAGCAGGAAGAACTTTTGATTATACTTGGTTTTATTTCGTATTTCTTTCTATTCTACATTATATTGTGTATATATAAGGAATTATTCAAATTCGTCGTAACGAAAATATACGCCAAGTCCCGACCAATTTTTTTTTTCGAGATATGTAAAATTTTCACCAATAACTTTTTGTTGACCCGATCGAGTACAAGAAAATTCTTTGTACACACTTTCCCGTATCTAGTTTAGTTTTTGAGATTTTGATGCTTCCATAAAAATAATTACATCATTCTGGAACTACCTATAGCAGACACCACATAGCCTACTGTAGACATCTGCGAGCACGTGGCATGAATATAATAATTCACATTTAACCCCAATTTCAAATAGACCAGGAATACCTTTAAGAACTACTTACAGCAGACACCACATAGCCCACTGTAGGCATCTGCGAGCACGTGGCATGAATATAATAATTCACATTTAACCTCAATTTCATCTGGATGCCTCATGAGCAGAACGACTATGTTCTCTTCTATGAGCAGGAGGACCGTTTAGCTTATACTTTGTTTTATTTCGTATTTCTTTCTATTTAATATTGTGTATACGGAATTATTCAAATTCGTCGAAACGAAAATATTCGCTAAGTCCCGACGACTTTTTTTACGCAGACTCCAGTAAAATTTTTTTTTTTTTCGAGACATGAAGAATATTCACCAATAACTTTTTGGTTACCTGATCGAGTACAAGAAAATTCTTTGTACACACTTTTCCATATCTAGTTTATTTTTTGAGATTTTGATGATTTCATAAAAATAATTACATCATAGTGGAACTACCTACAGCAGAAACCACATAGCCTTCTGTAGACATCTGCGAGCACGTGGCATGAATATAATGATTAACATGTAACCCCAATTTCACCTGGATGCCTCATGAGCAGAACGACTATGTCCTCTTCTATGAGCAGGAAGACCTTTTAGATTATACTTTGTTTTATTTCGTATTTCTTTCCATTAACATTATACTGTATATATACGGAATTATACAAATTCGTCGAAACAAAAATATTCGCTAAATCCCGACGAATTTTTTTACGCCGTGTCACAATTTTTTTTTTCGAGATATGAAAAATATTCACCAATAACTTTTTGTTGACCTGATCGAGTACAAGAAAATTTTTTGTAAACACTTTTCCATATCTAGTTTAGTTTTTGAGATTTTGATGCTTCTATTAATAAATTACATCATTGTGGAACTACCTACAGCAGACACCACATAGCCTACTGTAGACATCAGCGAGCACGTGGCATGAATATAATGATTCACATGTCCCAATTTCATCTGGATGCCTCATGAGCAGAATGATTATGTCCTTTTCTATGAGCAGGAAGACCTTTTAGATTATACTTAGTTTTATTTCGTATTCCATTCTATTTTATATTGTGTATATATACGGAATTATTCAAATTCGTCGAAACACTAAGTCCCGACGAATTTTTTTACGCCATGTCCAGTCACAATTTTTTTTTCGAGATATGAAAAATTTTCACCAATAACTTTTTGTTGACCTGATCGAGTACTAGAAAATTCTCTGTACACACTTTTCCATATCTAGTTTAGTTTTTGAGATTTTGATGCTTTCATAAAAATAATTACATCATAGTGGAACTACCTAGAGCAGACACCACATAGCCTTCTGTAGACATCTGCGAGCACGTGGCATGAATATAATGATTAACATGTAACCCCAATTTCATCTGGATGCCTCATGAGCAGAACGACTATGTTCTCTTCTATGAGCAGGAGGACCTTTTAGCTTATACTTTGTTTTATTTCGTATTTCTTTCTATTTAATATTGTGTATTTATACGGAATTATTCAAATTCGTCGAAACAAAAATATTCGCTAAGTCCCGACGAATTTTTTTACGCAGACTCCAGTAAAAATTTTTTTTTTTCGAGACATGAAGAATATTCACCAATAACTTTTTGGTGACCTGATCGAGTACAAGAAAATTCTTTGTACACACTTTTCCATATCTAGTTTATTTTTTGAGATTTTGATGCTTTCATAAAAATAATTACATCATAGTGGAACTACCTACAGCAGACACCACATAGCCCACTGTAGGCATCTGCGAGCACGTGGCATGTTTATAATGATTCACATGTCCCAATTTCATCTGAAAGCCTCACGAGCAGAACGACTATGTCCTCTTCTATGAGCAGGAAGTCCTTTTAGATTATACTTAGTTTTATTTCGTATTCCATTCTATTTGATATTGTGTATTTACACGGAATTATTCAAATTCGTCGAAACACCAAGTCCCGACGAATTTTTTTACGACATGTCCAGCCACAATTTTTTTTTTCGAGATATGAAAAATTTTTACCAGTAACTTTTTGTTGACCTGATCGAGTACAAGAAAATTTTGTACACACTTTTCCATATCTAGTTTAGTTTTTGAGATTTTGATGCTTTCATAAAAATAATTACATCATATTTGAACTACCTACAGCAGACACCACATAGCCCACTGTAGGCATCTGCGAGCACGTGGCATGTTTATAATGATTCACATGTCCCAATTTCATCTGAAAGCCTCACGAGCAGAACGACTATGTCCTCTTCTATGAGCAGGAAGTCCTTTTAGATTATACTTAGTTTTATTTCGTATTCCATTCTATTTGATATTGTGTATTTACACGGAATTATTCAAATTCGTCGAAACACCAAGTCCCGACGAATTTTTTTACGCAGACTCCAGTAAATTTTTTTTTTTTCGAGACATGAAGAATATTCACCAATAACTTTTTGTTGACCTGATCGAGTACAAGAAAATTTTTTGTACACACTTTTCCATACCTAGTTTAGTTTTTGAGATTTTGATGGTTCTATTAATATAATTACATCATAGTGGAACTACCTACAGCAGACACCACATAGCCTACTGTAGACATCAGCGAGCACGTGGCATGAATATAATTATTCACATGTCCCAATTTCATCTGGATGCCTCATGAGCAGAATGATTATGTCCTCTTCTATGAGCAGGAAGACCTTTTAGATTATACGTAGTTTTATTTCGTATTTCATTCTATTTGATATTGTGTATATATACGGAATTATTCAAATTCGTCGAAACACTAAGTCCCGACGAATTTTTTTACGCCATGTCCAGTCACAATTTTTTTTTCGAGATATGAAAAATTTTCACCAATAACTTTTTGTTGACCTGATTGAGTACAAGAAAATTCTTTGTACACACTTTTCCATATCTAGTTTAGTTTTTGAGATTTTGATGCTTTCATAAAAATAATTACATCATAGTGGAACTACCTACAGCAGACACCACATAGCCTTCAGTAGACATCTGCGAGCCCGTGGCATGAATATAATGATTGATATGTAACCCCAATTTCATCTGGATGCCTCATGAGCAGAACGACTATGTTCTCTTCTATGAGCAGGAGGACCTTTTAGCTTATACTTTGTTTTATTTCGTATTTCTTTTTATTTAATATTGTGTATTTATACGGAATTATTCAAATTCGTCGAAACGAAAATATTCGCTAAGTCCCGACGAATTTTTTTACGCCGTCACAATTTTTTTTTTTCGAGATATGAAAAATTTTCACCAATAAATTTTTGTTGACCTGATCGAGTACAAGAAACTTTTTCGTACCTACTTTTCCATATCTACTTTCGTTTTTGGGATTCTGATGCTTTCATAAAAATAATTACATCATAGTGGAACTACCTACAGCAGAAACCACATAGCCTTCTGTAGACATCTGCGAGCACGTGGCATGAATATAATAATTCACATTTAACCCCAATTTCAAATAGACCAGGAATACCTTTAAGAACTACCTACAGCAGACACCACATAGCCCACTGTAGGCATCTGCGAGCACGTGGCATGAATATAATAATTCACATTTAACCTCAATTTCATCTGGATGCCTCATGAGCAGAACGACTATGTTCTCTTCTATGAGCAGGAGGACCTTTTAGCTTATACTTTGTTTTATTTCGTATTTCTTTCTATTTAATATTGTGTATACGGAATTATTCAAATTCGTCGAAACGAAAATATTCGCTAAGTCCCGACGAATTTTTTTACGCAGACTCCAGTAAAATTTTTTTTTTTTTTCGAGACATTAAGAATATTCACCAATAACTTTTTGGTTACCTGATCGAGTACAAGAAAATTCTTTGTACACACTTTTCCATATCTAGTTTATTTTTTGAGATTTTGATGATTTCATAAAAATAATTACATCATAGTGGAACTACCTACAGCAGAAACCACATAGCCTTCTGTAGACATCTGCGAGCACGTGGCATGAATATAATGATTAACATGTAACCCCAATTTCATCTGGATGCCTCATGAGCAGGACGACTATGTTCTCTTCTATGACCAGGAATACCTTTAAGAACTACCTACAGCTGACACCACATAGCCTTCTGTAGACATCTGCGAGCACGTGGCATGAATATAATGATTAACATGTAACCCCAATTTCACCTGGATGCCTCATGAGCAGAACGACTATGTCCTCTTCTATGAGCAGGAAGACCTTTTAGATTATACTTTGTTTTATTTCGTATTTCTTTCCATTATCATTATACTGTATATATACGGAATTATACAAATTCGTCGAAACAAAAATATTCGCTAAATCCCGACGAATTTTTTTACGCCGTCACAATTTTTTTTTTTTCGAGATATGAAAAATTTTCACCAATAAATTTTTGTTGACCTGATCGAGTACAAGAAACTTTTTCGTACACACTTTTCCATATCTACTTTCGTTTTTGGGATTCTGATGCTTTCATAAAAATAATTACATCATAGTGGAACTACCTACAGCTGACACCACATAGACATCTGCGAGCACGCGGAATGAACATGATCACATGTAAACCCAATTTCATCTGGATGCCTCATGAGCAGGACGACTATGTTCTCTTCTATGACCAGGAATACCTTTAAGAACTACCTACAGCTGACACCACATAGCCTTCTGTAGACATCTGCGAGCACGTGGCATGAATATAATGATTAACATGTAACCCCAATTTCACCTGGATGCATCATGAGCAGAACGACTATGTCCTCTTCTATGAGCAGGAAGACCTTTTAGATTATACTTTGTTTTATTTCGTATTTCTTTCCATTATCATTATACTGTATATATACGGAATTATACAAATTCGTCGAAACAAAAATATTCGCTAAATCCCGACGAATTTTTTTACGCCGTCACAATTTTTTTTTTTTCGAGATATGAAAAATTTTCACCAATAAATTTTTGTTGACCTGATCGAGTACAAGAAACTTTTTCGTACACACTTTTCCATATCTACTTTCGTTTTTGGGATTCTGATGCTTTCATAAAAATAATTACATCATAGTGGAACTACCTACAGCTGACACCACATAGACATCTGCGAGCACGCGGAATGAACATGATCACATGTAAACCCAATTTCATCTGGATGCCTCATGAGCAGAACGACTATGTCCTCTTCTATGAGCAGGAAGACCTTTTAGATTATACCTAGTTTTATTTCGTATTCCTTTCTATTTGATATTGTGTATTAATACGGAATTAAACCCAATTTAATCTGGATGCCTCATGAGCAGATTGACTATATTCTCTTCTATGAGCAGGAAGACCTTTCAGATTATACTTTGCTTTATTTCGTATTTCATTTTATTTTACATTATATTACAAGCAGAACGACTATGTTCTCTTCAATTAGCAGGAAGAACTTTTGATTATACTTGGTTTTATTTCGTATTTCTTTCTATTCTACATTATATTGTGTATATATAAGGAATTATTCAAATTCGTCGTAACGAAAATATACGCCAAGTCCCGACCAATTTTTTTTTTCGAGATATGTAAAATTTTCACCAATAACTTTTTGTTGACCCGATCGAGTACAAGAAAATTCTTTGTACACACTTTCCCGTATCTAGTTTAGTTTTTGAGATTTTGATGCTTCCATAAAAATAATTACATCATTCTGGAACTACCTATAGCAGACACCACATAGCCTACTGTAGACATCTGCGAGCACGTGGCATGAATATAATAATTCACATTTAACCCCAATTTCAAATAGACCAGGAATACCTTTAAGAACTACTTACAGCAGACACCACATAGCCCACTGTAGGCATCTGCGAGCACGTGGCATGAATATAATAATTCACATTTAACCTCAATTTCATCTGGATGCCTCATGAGCAGAACGACTATGTTCTCTTCTATGAGCAGGAGGACCGTTTAGCTTATACTTTGTTTTATTTCGTATTTCTTTCTATTTAATATTGTGTATACGGAATTATTCAAATTCGTCGAAACGAAAATATTCGCTAAGTCCCGACGACTTTTTTTACGCAGACTCCAGTAAATTTTTTTTTTTTTTCGAGACATGAAGAATATTCACCAATAACTTTTTGGTTACCTGATCGAGTACAAGAAAATTCTTTGTACACACTTTTCCATATCTAGTTTATTTTTTGAGATTTTGATGATTTCATAAAAATAATTACATCATAGTGGAACTACCTACAGCAGAAACCACATAGCCTTCTGTAGACATCTGCGAGCACGTGGCATGAATATAATGATTAACATGTAACCCCAATTTCACCTGGATGCCTCATGAGCAGAACGACTATGTCCTCTTCTATGAGCAGGAAGACCTTTTAGATTATACTTTGTTTTATTTCGTATTTCTTTCCATTAACATTATACTGTATATATACGGAATTATACAAATTCGTCGCAACAAAAATATTCGCTAAATCCCGACGAATTTTTTTACGCCGTGTCACAATTTTTTTTTTCGAGATATGAAAAATATTCACCAATAACTTTTTGTTGACCTGATCGAGTACAAGAAAATTTTTTGTAAACACTTTTCCATATCTAGTTTAGTTTTTGAGATTTTGATGCTTCTATTAATAAATTACATCATTGTGGAACTACCTACAGCAGACACCACATAGCCTACTGTAGACATCAGCGAGCACGTGGCATGAATATAATGATTCACATGTCCCAATTTCATCTGGATGCCTCATGAGCAGAATGATTATGTCCTTTTCTATGAGCAGGAAGACCTTTTAGATTATACTTAGTTTTATTTCGTATTCCATTCTATTTTATATTGTGTATATATACGGAATTATTCAAATTCGTCGAAACACTAAGTCCCGACGAATTTTTTTACGCCATGTCCAGTCACAATTTTTTTTTCGAGATATGAAAAATTTTCACCAATAACTTTTTGTTGACCTGATCGAGTACTAGAAAATTCTCTGTACACACTTTTCCATATCTAGTTTAGTTTTTGAGATTTTGATGCTTTCATAAAAATAATTACATCATAGTGGAACTACCTAGAGCAGACACCACATAGCCTTCTGTAGACATCTGCGAGCACGTGGCATGAATATAATGATTAACATGTAACCCCAATTTCATCTGGATGCCTCATGAGCAGAACGACTATGTTCTCTTCTATGAGCAGGAGGACCTTTTAGCTTATACTTTGTTTTATTTCGTATTTCTTTCTATTTAATATTGTGTATTTATACGGAATTATTCAAATTCGTCGAAACAAAAATATTCGCTAAGTCCCGACGAATTTTTTTACGCAGACTCCAGTAAAAATTTTTTTTTTTCGAGACATGAAGAATATTCACCAATAACTTTTTGGTGACCTGATCGAGTACAAGAAAATTCTTTGTACACACTTTTCCATATCTAGTTTATTTTTTGAGATTTTGATGCTTTCATAAAAATAATTACATCATAGTGGAACTACCTACAGCAGACACCACATAGCCCACTGTAGGCATCTGCGAGCACGTGGCATGTTTATAATGATTCACATGTCCCAATTTCATCTGAAAGCCTCACGAGCAGAACGACTATGTCCTCTTCTATGAGCAGGAAGTCCTTTTAGATTATACTTAGTTTTATTTCGTATTCCATTCTATTTGATATTGTGTATTTACACGGAATTATTCAAATTCGTCGAAACACCAAGTCCCGACGAATTTTTTTACGACATGTCCAGCCACAATTTTTTTTTTCGAGATATGAAAAATTTTTACCAGTAACTTTTTGTTGACCTGATCGAGTACAAGAAAATTTTGTACACACTTTTCCATATCTAGTTTAGTTTTTGAGATTTTGATGCTTTCATAAAAATAATTACATCATATTTGAACTACCTACAGCAGACACCACATAGCCCACTGTAGGCATCTGCGAGCACGTGGCATGTTTATAATGATTCACATGTCCCAATTTCATCTGAAAGCCTCACGAGCAGAACGACTATGTCCTCTTCTATGAGCAGGAAGTCCTTTTAGATTATACTTAGTTTTATTTCGTATTCCATTCTATTTGATATTGTGTATTTACACGGAATTATTCAAATTCGTCGAAACACCAAGTCCCGACGAATTTTTTTACGCAGACTCCAGTAAATTTTTTTTTTTTCGAGACATGAAGAATATTCACCAATAACTTTTTGTTGACCTGATCGAGTACAAGAAAATTTTTTGTACACACTTTTCCATACCTAGTTTAGTTTTTGAGATTTTGATGGTTCTATTAATATAATTACATCATAGTGGAACTACCTACAGCAGACACCACATAGCCTACTGTAGACATCAGCGAGCACGTGGCATGAATATAATTATTCACATGTCCCAATTTCATCTGGATGCCTCATGAGCAGAATGATTATGTCCTCTTCTATGAGCAGGAAGACCTTTTAGATTATACGTAGTTTTATTTCGTATTTCATTCTATTTGATATTGTGTATATATACGGAATTATTCAAATTCGTCGAAACACTAAGTCCCGACGAATTTTTTTACGCCATGTCCAGTCACAATTTTTTTTTCGAGATATGAAAAATTTTCACCAATAACTTTTTGTTGACCTGATTGAGTACAAGAAAATTCTTTGTACACACTTTTCCATATCTAGTTTAGTTTTTGAGATTTTGATGCTTTCATAAAAATAATTACATCATAGTGGAACTACCTACAGCAGACACCACATAGCCTTCAGTAGACATCTGCGAGCCCGTGGCATGAATATAATGATTAATATGTAACCCCAATTTCATCTGGATGCCTCATGAGCAGAACGACTATGTTCTCTTCTATGAGCAGGAGGACCTTTTAGCTTATACTTTGTTTTATTTCGTATTTCTTTTTATTTAATATTGTGTATTTATACGGAATTATTCAAATTCGTCGAAACGAAAATATTCGCTAAGTCCCGACGAATTTTTTTACGCCGTCACAATTTTTTTTTTTCGAGATATGAAAAATTTTCACCAATAAATTTTTGTTGACCTGATCGAGTACAAGAAACTTTTTCGTACCTACTTTTCCATATCTACTTTCGTTTTTGGGATTCTGATGCTTTCATAAAAATAATTACATCATAGTGGAACTACCTACAGCAGAAACCACATAGCCTTCTGTAGACATCTGCGAGCACGTGGCATGAATATAATAATTCACATTTAACCCCAATTTCAAATAGACCAGGAATACCTTTAAGAACTACCTACAGCAGACACCACATAGCCCACTGTAGGCATCTGCGAGCACGTGGCATGAATATAATAATTCACATTTAACCTCAATTTCATCTGGATGCCTCATGAGCAGAACGACTATGTTCTCTTCTATGAGCAGGAGGACCTTTTAGCTTATACTTTGTTTTATTTCGTATTTCTTTCTATTTAATATTGTGTATACGGAATTATTCAAATTCGTCGAAACGAAAATATTCGCTAAGTCCCGACGAATTTTTTTACGCAGACTCCAGTAAAAATTTTTTTTTTTTTCGAGACATGAAGAATATTCACCAATAACTTTTTGGTTACCTGATCGAGTACAAGAAAATTCTTTGTACACACTTTTCCATATCTAGTTTATTTTTTGAGATTTTGATGATTTCATAAAAATAATTACATCATAGTGGAACTACCTACAGCAGAAACCACATAGCCTTCTGTAGACATCTGCGAGCACGTGGCATGAATATAATGATTAACATGTAACCCCAATTTCATCTGGATGCCTCATGAGCAGGACGACTATGTTCTCTTCTATGACCAGGAATACCTTTAAGAACTACCTACAGCTGACACCACATAGCCTTCTGTAGACATCTGCGAGCACGTGGCATGAATATAATGATTAACATGTAACCCCAATTTCACCTGGATGCCTCATGAGCAGAACGACTATGTCCTCTTCTATGAGCAGGAAGACCTTTTAGATTATACTTTGTTTTATTTCGTATTTCTTTCCATTAACATTATACTGTATATATACGGAATTATACAAATTCGTCGAAACAAAAATATTCGCTAAATCCCGACGAATTTTTTTACGCCGTCACAATTTTTTTTTTTTCGAGATATGAAAAATTTTCACCAATAAATTTTTGTTGACCTGATCGAGTACAAGAAACTTTTTCGTACACACTTTTCCATATCTACTTTCGTTTTTGGGATTCTGATGCTTTCATAAAAATAATTACATCATAGTGGAACTACCTACAGCTGACACCACATAGACATCTGCGAGCACGCGGAATGAACATGATCACATGTAAACCCAATTTCATCTGGATGCCTCATGAGCAGAACGACTATGTCCTCTTCTATGAGCAGGAAGACCTTTTAGATTATACCTAGTTTTATTTCGTATTCCTTTCTATTTGATATTGTGTATTCATACGGAATTAAACCCAATTTAATCTGGATGCCTCATGAGCAGATTGACTATATTCTCTTCTATGAGCAGGAAGACTTTTCAGATTATACTTTGCTTTATTTCGTATTTCATTTTATTTTACATTATATTACAAGCAGAACGACTATGTTCTCTTCAATTAGCAGGAAGAACTTTTGATTATACTTGGTTTTATTTCGTATTTCTTTCTATTCTACATTATATTGTGTATATATAAGGAATTATTCAAATTCGTCGTAACGAAAATATACGCCAAGTCCCGACCAATTTTTTTTTTCGAGATATGTAAAATTTTCACCAATAACTTTTTGTTGACCCGATCGAGTACAAGAAAATTCTTTGTACACACTTTCCCGTATCTAGTTTAGTTTTTGAGATTTTGATGCTTCCATAAAAATAATTACATCATTCTGGAACTACCTATAGCAGACACCACATAGCCTACTGTAGACATCTGCGAGCACGTGGCATGAATATAATAATTCACATTTAACCCCAATTTCAAATAGACCAGGAATACCTTTAAGAACTACTTACAGCAGACACCACATAGCCCACTGTAGGCATCTGCGAGCACGTGGCATGAATATAATAATTCACATTTAACCTCAATTTCATCTGGATGCCTCATGAGCAGAACGACTATGTTCTCTTCTATGAGCAGGAGGACCGTTTAGCTTATACTTTGTTTTATTTCGTATTTCTTTCTATTTAATATTGTGTATACGGAATTATTCAAATTCGTCGAAACGAAAATATTCGCTAAGTCCCGACGACTTTTTTTACGCAGACTCCAGTAAAAATTTTTTTTTTTTCGAGACATGAAGAATATTCACCAATAACTTTTTGGTTACCTGATCGAGTACAAGAAAATTCTTTGTACACACTTTTCCATATCTAGTTTATTTTTTGAGATTTTGATGATTTCATAAAAATAATTACATCATAGTGGAACTACCTACAGCAGAAACCACATAGCCTTCTGTAGACATCTGCGAGCACGTGGCATGAATATAATGATTAACATGTAACCCCAATTTCACCTGGATGCCTCATGAGCAGAACGACTATGTCCTCTTCTATGAGCAGGAAGACCTTTTAGATTATACTTTGTTTTATTTCGTATTTCTTTCCATTAACATTATACTGTATATATACGGAATTATACAAATTCGTCGAAACAAAAATATTCGCTAAATCCCGACGAATTTTTTTACGCCGTGTCACAATTTTTTTTTTCGAGATATGAAAAATATTCACCAATAACTTTTTGTTGACCTGATCGAGTACAAGAAAATTTTTTGTAAACACTTTTCCATATCTAGTTTAGTTTTTGAGATTTTGATGCTTCTATTAATAAATTACATCATTGTGGAACTACCTACAGCAGACACCACATAGCCTACTGTAGACATCAGCGAGCACGTGGCATGAATATAATGATTCACATGTCCCAATTTCATCTGGATGCCTCATGAGCAGAATGATTATGTCCTTTTCTATGAGCAGGAAGACCTTTTAGATTATACTTAGTTTTATTTCGTATTCCATTCTATTTTATATTGTGTATATATACGGAATTATTCAAATTCGTCGAAACACTAAGTCCCGACGAATTTTTTTACGCCATGTCCAGTCACAATTTTTTTTTCGAGATATGAAAAATTTTCACCAATAACTTTTTGTTGACCTGATCGAGTACTAGAAAATTCTCTGTACACACTTTTCCATATCTAGTTTAGTTTTTGAGATTTTGATGCTTTCATAAAAATAATTACATCATAGTGGAACTACCTAGAGCAGACACCACATAGCCTTCTGTAGACATCTGCGAGCACGTGGCATGAATATAATGATTAACATGTAACCCCAATTTCATCTGGATGCCTCATGAGCAGAACGACTATGTTCTCTTCTATGAGCAGGAGGACCTTTTAGCTTATACTTTGTTTTATTTCGTATTTCTTTCTATTTAATATTGTGTATTTATACGGAATTATTCAAATTCGTCGAAACAAAAATATTCGCTAAGTCCCGACGAATTTTTTTACGCAGACTCCAGTAAAAATTTTTTTTTTTCGAGACATGAAGAATATTCACCAATAACTTTTTGGTGACCTGATCGAGTACAAGAAAATTCTTTGTACACACTTTTCCATATCTAGTTTATTTTTTGAGATTTTGATGCTTTCATAAAAATAATTACATCATAGTGGAACTACCTACAGCAGACACCACATAGCCCACTGTAGGCATCTGCGAGCACGTGGCATGTTTATAATGATTCACATGTCCCAATTTCATCTGAAAGCCTCACGAGCAGAACGACTATGTCCTCTTCTATGAGCAGGAAGTCCTTTTAGATTATACTTAGTTTTATTTCGTATTCCATTCTATTTGATATTGTGTATTTACACGGAATTATTCAAATTCGTCGAAACACCAAGTCCCGACGAATTTTTTTACGACATGTCCAGCCACAATTTTTTTTTTCGAGATATGAAAAATTTTTACCAGTAACTTTTTGTTGACCTGATCGAGTACAAGAAAATTTTGTACACACTTTTCCATATCTAGTTTAGTTTTTGAGATTTTGATGCTTTCATAAAAATAATTACATCATATTTGAACTACCTACAGCAGACACCACATAGCCCACTGTAGGCATCTGCGAGCACGTGGCATGTTTATAATGATTCACATGTCCCAATTTCATCTGAAAGCCTCACGAGCAGAACGACTATGTCCTCTTCTATGAGCAGGAAGTCCTTTTAGATTATACTTAGTTTTATTTCGTATTCCATTCTATTTGATATTGTGTATTTACACGGAATTATTCAAATTCGTCGAAACACCAAGTCCCGACGAATTTTTTTACGCAGACTCCAGTAAATTTTTTTTTTTCGAGACATGAAGAATATTCACCAATAACTTTTTGTTGACCTGATCGAGTACAAGAAAATTTTTTGTACACACTTTTCCATACCTAGTTTAGTTTTTGAGATTTTGATGGTTCTATAATAATTACTATAATAATAATTACATCATAGTGGAACTACCTACAGCAGACACCACATAGCCTACTGTAGACATCAGCGAGCACGTGGCATGAATATAATTATTCACATGTCCCAATTTCATCTGGATGCCTCATGAGCAGAATGATTATGTCCTCTTCTATGAGCAGGAAGACCTTTTAGATTATACGTAGTTTTATTTCGTATTTCATTCTATTTGATATTGTGTATATATACGGAATTATTCAAATTCGTCGAAACACTAAGTCCCGACGAATTTTTTTACGCCATGTCCAGTCACAATTTTTTTTTCGAGATATGAAAAATTTTCACCAATAACTTTTTGTTGACCTGATTGAGTACAAGAAAATTCTTTGTACACACTTTTCCATATCTAGTTTAGTTTTTGAGATTTTGATGCTTTCATAAAAATAATTACATCATAGTGGAACTACCTACAGCAGACACCACATAGCCTTCAGTAGACATCTGCGAGCCCGTGGCATGAATATAATGATTAATATGTAACCCCAATTTCATCTGGATGCCTCATGAGCAGAACGACTATGTTCTCTTCTATGAGCAGGAGGACCTTTTAGCTTATACTTTGTTTTATTTCGTATTTCTTTTTATTTAATATTGTGTATTTATACGGAATTATTCAAATTCGTCGAAACGAAAATATTCGCTAAGTCCCGACGACTTTTTTTACGCAGACTCCAGTAAAAATTTTTTTTTTTTCGAGACATGAAGAATATTCACCAATAACTTTTTGGTTACCTGATCGAGTACAAGAAAATTCTTTGTACACACTTTTCCATATCTAGTTTATTTTTTGAGATTTTGATGATTTCATAAAAATAATTACATCATAGTGGAACTACCTACAGCAGAAACCACATAGCCTTCTGTAGACATCTGCGAGCACGTGGCATGAATATAATGATTAACATGTAACCCCAATTTCACCTGGATGCCTCATGAGCAGAACGACTATGTCCTCTTCTATGAGCAGGAAGACCTTTTAGATTATACTTTGTTTTATTTCGTATTTCTTTCCATTAACATTATACTGTATATATACGGAATTATACAAATTCGTCGAAACAAAAATATTCGCTAAATCCCGACGAATTTTTTTACGCCGTGTCACAATTTTTTTTTTCGAGATATGAAAAATATTCACCAATAACTTTTTGTTGACCTGATCGAGTACAAGAAAATTTTTTGTAAACACTTTTCCATATCTAGTTTAGTTTTTGAGATTTTGATGCTTCTATTAATAAATTACATCATTGTGGAACTACCTACAGCAGACACCACATAGCCTACTGTAGACATCAGCGAGCACGTGGCATGAATATAATGATTCACATGTCCCAATTTCATCTGGATGCCTCATGAGCAGAATGATTATGTCCTTTTCTATGAGCAGGAAGACCTTTTAGATTATACTTAGTTTTATTTCGTATTCCATTCTATTTTATATTGTGTATATATACGGAATTATTCAAATTCGTCGAAACACTAAGTCCCGACGAATTTTTTTACGCCATGTCCAGTCACAATTTTTTTTTCGAGATATGAAAAATTTTCACCAATAACTTTTTGTTGACCTGATCGAGTACTAGAAAATTCTCTGTACACACTTTTCCATATCTAGTTTAGTTTTTGAGATTTTGATGCTTTCATAAAAATAATTACATCATAGTGGAACTACCTAGAGCAGACACCACATAGCCTTCTGTAGACATCTGCGAGCACGTGGCATGAATATAATGATTAACATGTAACCCCAATTTCATCTGGATGCCTCATGAGCAGAACGACTATGTTCTCTTCTATGAGCAGGAGGACCTTTTAGCTTATACTTTGTTTTATTTCGTATTTCTTTCTATTTAATATTGTGTATTTATACGGAATTATTCAAATTCGTCGAAACAAAAATATTCGCTAAGTCCCGACGAATTTTTTTACGCAGACTCCAGTAAAAATTTTTTTTTTTCGAGACATGAAGAATATTCACCAATAACTTTTTGGTGACCTGATCGAGTACAAGAAAATTCTTTGTACACACTTTTCCATATCTAGTTTATTTTTTGAGATTTTGATGCTTTCATAAAAATAATTACATCATAGTGGAACTACCTACAGCAGACACCACATAGCCCACTGTAGGCATCTGCGAGCACGTGGCATGTTTATAATGATTCACATGTCCCAATTTCATCTGAAAGCCTCACGAGCAGAACGACTATGTCCTCTTCTATGAGCAGGAAGTCCTTTTAGATTATACTTAGTTTTATTTCGTATTCCATTCTATTTGATATTGTGTATTTACACGGAATTATTCAAATTCGTCGAAACACCAAGTCCCGACGAATTTTTTTACGACATGTCCAGCCACAATTTTTTTTTTCGAGATATGAAAAATTTTTACCAGTAACTTTTTGTTGACCTGATCGAGTACAAGAAAATTTTGTACACACTTTTCCATATCTAGTTTAGTTTTTGAGATTTTGATGCTTTCATAAAAATAATTACATCATATTTGAACTACCTACAGCAGACACCACATAGCCCACTGTAGGCATCTGCGAGCACGTGGCATGTTTATAATGATTCACATGTCCCAATTTCATCTGAAAGCCTCACGAGCAGAACGACTATGTCCTCTTCTATGAGCAGGAAGTCCTTTTAGATTATACTTAGTTTTATTTCGTATTCCATTCTATTTGATATTGTGTATTTACACGGAATTATTCAAATTCGTCGAAACACCAAGTCCCGACGAATTTTTTTACGCAGACTCCAGTAAATTTTTTTTTTTCGAGACATGAAGAATATTCACCAATAACTTTTTGTTGACCTGATCGAGTACAAGAAAATTTTTTGTACACACTTTTCCATACCTAGTTTAGTTTTTGAGATTTTGATGGTTCTATAATAATTACTATAATAATAATTACATCATAGTGGAACTACCTACAGCAGACACCACATAGCCTACTGTAGACATCAGCGAGCACGTGGCATGAATATAATTATTCACATGTCCCAATTTCATCTGGATGCCTCATGAGCAGAATGATTATGTCCTCTTCTATGAGCAGGAAGACCTTTTAGATTATACGTAGTTTTATTTCGTATTTCATTCTATTTGATATTGTGTATATATACGGAATTATTCAAATTCGTCGAAACACTAAGTCCCGACGAATTTTTTTACGCCATGTCCAGTCACAATTTTTTTTTCGAGATATGAAAAATTTTCACCAATAACTTTTTGTTGACCTGATTGAGTACAAGAAAATTCTTTGTACACACTTTTCCATATCTAGTTTAGTTTTTGAGATTTTGATGCTTTCATAAAAATAATTACATCATAGTGGAACTACCTACAGCAGACACCACATAGCCTTCAGTAGACATCTGCGAGCCCGTGGCATGAATATAATGATTAATATGTAACCCCAATTTCATCTGGATGCCTCATGAGCAGAACGACTATGTTCTCTTCTATGAGCAGGAGGACCTTTTAGCTTATACTTTGTTTTATTTCGTATTTCTTTTTATTTAATATTGTGTATTTATACGGAATTATTCAAATTCGTCGAAACGAAAATATTCGCTAAGTCCCGACGAATTTTTTTACGCCGTCACAATTTTTTTTTTTCGAGATATGAAAAATTTTCACCAATAAATTTTTGTTGACCTGATCGAGTACAAGAAACTTTTTCGTACCTACTTTTCCATATCTACTTTCGTTTTTGGGATTCTGATGCTTTCATAAAAATAATTACATCATAGTGGAACTACCTACAGCAGAAACCACATAGCCTTCTGTAGACATCTGCGAGCACGTGGCATGAATATAATAATTCACATTTAACCCCAATTTCAAATAGACCAGGAATACCTTTAAGAACTACCTACAGCAGACACCACATAGCCCACTGTAGGCATCTGCGAGCACGTGGCATGAATATAATAATTCACATTTAACCTCAATTTCATCTGGATGCCTCATGAGCAGAACGACTATGTTCTCTTCTATGAGCAGGAGGACCTTTTAGCTTATACTTTGTTTTATTTCGTATTTCTTTCTATTTAATATTGTGTATACGGAATTATTCAAATTCGTCGAAACGAAAATATTCGCTAAGTCCCGACGAATTTTTTTACGCAGAATCCAGTAAAAAAATTTTTTTTTTTCGAGACATGAAGAATATTCACCAATAACTTTTTGGTTACCTGATCGAGTACAAGAAAATTCTTTGTACACACTTTTCCATATCTAGTTTATTTTTTGAGATTTTGATGATTTCATAAAAATAATTACATCATAGTGGAACTACCTACAGCAGAAACCACATAGCCTTCTGTAGACATCTGCGAGCACGTGGCATGAATATAATGATTAACATGTAACCCCAATTTCATCTGGATGCCTCATGAGCAGGACGACTATGTTCTCTTCTATGACCAGGAATACCTTTAAGAACTACCTACAGCTGACACCACATAGCCTTCTGTAGACATCTGCGAGCACGTGGCATGAATATAATTTCCATTAACATTATACTGTATATATACGGAATTATACAAATTCGTCGAAACAAAAATATTCGCTAAATCCCGACGAATTTTTTTACGCCGTCACAATTTTTTTTTTTTCGAGATATGAAAAATTTTCACCAATAAATTTTTGTTGACCTGATCGAGTACAAGAAACTTTTTCGTACACACTTTTCCATATCTACTTTCGTTTTTGGGATTCTGATGCTTTCATAAAAATAATTACATCATAGTGGAACTACCTACAGCTGACACCACATAGACATCTGCGAGCACGCGGAATGAACATGATCACATGTAAACCCAATTTCATCTGGATGCCTCATGAGCAGAACGACTATGTCCTCTTCTATGAGCAGGAAGACCTTTTAGATTATACCTAGTTTTATTTCGTATTCCTTTCTATTTGATATTGTGTATTAATACGGAATTAAACCCAATTTAATCTGGATGCCTCATGAGCAGATTGACTATATTCTCTTCTATGAGCAGGAAGACCTTTCAGATTATACTTTGCTTTATTTCGTATTTCATTTTATTTTACATTATATTACAAGCAGAACGACTATGTTCTCTTCAATTAGCAGGAAGAACTTTTGATTATACTTGGTTTTATTTCGTATTTCTTTCTATTCTACATTATATTGTGTATATATAAGGAATTATTCAAATTCGTCGTAACGAAAATATACGCCAAGTCCCGACCAATTTTTTTTTTCGAGATATGTAAAATTTTCACCAATAACTTTTTGTTGACCCGATCGAGTACAAGAAAATTCTTTGTACACACTTTCCCGTATCTAGTTTAGTTTTTGAGATTTTGATGCTTCCATAAAAATAATTACATCATTCTGGAACTACCTATAGCAGACACCACATAGCCTACTGTAGACATCTGCGAGCACGTGGCATGAATATAATAATTCACATTTAACCCCAATTTCAAATAGACCAGGAATACCTTTAAGAACTACCTACAGCAGACACCACATAGCCCACTGTAGGCATCTGCGAGCACGTGGCATGAATATAATAATTCACATTTAACCTCAATTTCATCTGGATGCCTCATGAGCAGAACGACTATGTTCTCTTCTATGAGCAGGAGGACCTTTTAGCTTATACTTTGTTTTATTTCGTATTTCTTTCTATTTAATATTGTGTATACGGAATTATTCAAATTCGTCGAAACGAAAATATTCGCTAAATCCCGACGAATTTTTTTACGCCGTGTCACAATTTTTTTTTTCGAGATATGAAAAATATTCACCAATAACTTTTTGTTGATTTGATCGAGTACAAGAAAATTTTTTGTACACACTTTTCCATATCTAGTTTAGTTTTTGAGATTTTGATGCTTCTATTAATAAATTACATCATTGTGGAACTACCTACAGCAGACACCACATAGCCTACTGTAGACATCAGCGAGCACGTGGCATGAATATAATGATTCACATGTCCCAATTTCATCTGGATGCCTCATGAGCAGAATGATTATGTCCTCTTCTATGAGCAGGAAGACCTTTTAGATTATACTTAGTTTTATTTCGTATTCCATTCTATTTTATATTCTGTATATATACGGAATTATTCAAATTCGTCGAAACACTAAGTCCCGACGAATTTTTTTACGCCATGTCCAGTCACAATTTTTTTTTCGAGATATGAAAAATTTTCACCAATAACTTTTTGTTGACCTGATCGAGTACTAGAAAATTCTCTGTACACACTTTTCCATATCTAGTTTAGTTTTTGAGATTTTGATGCTTTCATAAAAATAATTACATCATAGTGGAACTACCTACAGCAGACACCACATAGCCTTCTGTAGACATCTGCGAGCACGTGGCATGAATATAATGATTAACATGTAACCCCAATTTCATCTGGATGCCTCATGAGCAGAACGACTATGTTCTCTTCTATGAGCAGGAGGACCTTTTAGCTTATACTTTGTTTTATTTCGTATTTCTTTGTATTTAATATTGTGTATTTATACGGAATTATTCAAATTCGTCGAAACAAAAATATTCGCTAAGTCCCGACGAATTTTTTTACGCAGACTCCAGTAAAAATTTTTTTTTTTCGAGACATGAAGAATATTCACCAATAACTTTTTGGTGACCTGATCGAGTACAAGAAAATTCTTTGTACACACTTTTCCATACCTAGTTTAGTTTTTGAGATTTTGATGGTTCTATTAATATAATTACATCATAGTGGAACTACCTACAGCAGACACCACATAGCCTACTGTAGACATCAGCGAGCACGTGGCATGAATATAATTATTCACATGTCCCAATTTCATCTGGATGCCTCATGAGCAGAATGATTATGTCCTCTTCTATGAGCAGGAAGACCTTTTAGATTATACGTAGTTTTATTTCGTATTTCATTCTATTTGATATTGTGTATATATACGGAATTATTCAAATTCGTCGAAACACTAAGTCCCGACGAATTTTTTTACGCCATGTCCAGTCACAATTTTTTTTTCGAGATATGAAAAATTTTCACCAATAACTTTTTGTTGACCTGATTGAGTACAAGAAAATTCTTTGTACACACTTTTCCATATCTAGTTTAGTTTTTGAGATTTTGATGCTTTCATAAAAATAATTACATCATAGTGGAACTACCTACAGCAGACACCACATAGCCTTCAGTAGACATCTGCGAGCCCGTGGCATGAATATAATGATTAACATGTAACCCCAATTTCATCTGGATGCCTCATGAGCAGAACGACTATGTTCTCTTCTATGAGCAGGAGGACCTTTTAGCTTATACTTTGTTTTATTTCGTATTTCTTTCTATTTAATATTGTGTATACGGAATTATTCAAATTCGTCGAAACGAAAATATTCGCCAAGTCCCGACGAATTTTTTTACGCAGACTCCAGTAAAAATTTTTTTTTTTCGAGACATGAAGAATATTCACCAATAACTTTTTGGTGACCTGATCGAGTACAAGAAAATTCTTTGTACACACTTTTCCATATCTAGTTTATTTTTTGAGATTTTGATGCTTTCATAAAAATAATTACATCATAGTGGAACTACCTACAGCAGAAACCACATAGCCTTCTGTAGACATCTGCGAGCACGTGGCATGAATATAATGATTAACATGTAACCCCAATTTCATCTGGATGCCTCATGAGCAGGACGACTATGTTCTCTTCTATGAGCAGGAAGACCTTTTAGATTATACTTAGTTCTATTTCGTATTTCTTTCCATTTAACATTATACTGTATATATACGGAATTATACAAATTCGTCGAAACAAAAATATTCGCTAAGTCCCGACGAATTTTTTTACGCCGTGTCACAATTTTTTTTTTCGAGATATGAAAAATTTTCACCAATAACTTTTTGTTGACCTGATCGAGTATAAGAAAATTTTTCGTACACACTTTTCCATCTAGTTTAGTTTTTGAGATTTTGATGCTTCTATTAATATAATTACATCATTGTGGAACTACCTACAGCAGACACCACATAGCCTTCTGTAGACATCTGCGAGCACGTGGCATGAATATAATGATTAACATGTAACCCCAATTTCATCTGGACGCCTCATGAGCAGGACGACTATGTTCTCTTCTATGACCAGGAATACCTTTAAGAACTACCTACAGCAGACACCACATAGCCTACTGTAGGCATCTGCGAGCACGTGGCATGTTTATAATGATTCACATGTCCCAATTTCATCTGAAAGCCTCACGAGCAGAACGACTATGTCCTCTTCTATGAGCAGGAAGACCTTTTAGATTATATTTGTTAGTTTTATTTCGTATTCCATTTTATTTGATATTGTGTATTTATACGGAATTATTCAAATTCGTCGAAACACCAAGTCCCGACGAATTTTTTTACGACATGTCCAGCCATAATTTTTTTTTTCCAGATATGAAAAATTTTTACCAATAACTTTTTGTTGACCTGATCGAGTACAAGAAAATTTTGTACACACTTTTCCATATCTAGTTTAGTTTTTGAGATTTTGATGCTTTCATAAAAATAATTACATCATATTTGAACTACCTACAGCAGACACCACATAGCCCACTGTAAGCATCTGCGAGCACGTGGCATGTTTATAATGATTCACATGTCCCAATTTCATCTGAAAGCCTCACGAGCAGAACGACTATGTCCTCTTCTATGAGCAGGAAGTCCTTTTAGATTATACTTAGTTTTATTTCGTATTCCTTTCCATTTGATATTGTGTATTTACACGGAATTATTCAAATTCGTCGAAACACCAAGTCCCGACGAATTTTTTTACGACATGTCCAGCCACAATTTTTTTTTTCGAGATATGAAAAATTTTCACTAATAACTTTTTGTTGACCTGATTGAGTACAAGAAAATTCTTTGTACACACTTTTCCATATCTAGTTTAGTTTTTGAGATTTTGATGCTTTCATAAAAATAATTACATCATAGTGGAACTACCTACAGCAGACACCACATAGCCTTCAGTAGACATCTGCGAGCCCGTGGCATGAATATAATGATTAACATGTAACCCCAATTTCATCTGGATGCCTCATGAGCAGAACGACTATGTTCTCTTCTATGAGCAGGAGGACCTTTTAGCTTATACTTTGTTTTATTTCGTATTTCTTTTTATTTAATATTGTGTATTTATACGGAATTATTCAAATTCGTCGAAACGAAAATATTCGCTAAGTCCCGACGAATTTTTTTACGCCGTCACAATTTTTTTTTTTCGAGATATGAAAAATTTTCACCAATAAATTTTTGTTGACCTGATCGAGTACAAGAAACTTTTTCGTACACACTTTTCCATATCTACTTTCGTTTTTGGGATTCTGATGCTTTCATAAAAATAATTACATCATAGTGGAACTACCTACAGCTGACACCACATAGACATCTGCGAGCACGCGGCATGAACATGATCACATGTAAACCCAATTTCATCTGGATGCCTCATTAGCAGAACGACTATGTCCTCTTCTATGAGCAGGAAGACCTTTTAGATTATACCTAGTTTTATTTCGTATTCCTTTCTATTTGATATTGTGTATTGATACGGAATTGAACCCAATTTAATCTGGATGCCTCATGAGCAGATTGACTATATTCTCTTCTATGAGCAGGAAGACCTTTCAGATTATACTTTGCTTTATTTCGTATTTCATTTCATTTTACATTATATTACAAGCAGAACGACTATGTTCTCTTCTATTAGCAGGAAGAACTTTTGATTATACTTGGTTTTATTTCGTATTTCTTTCTATTCTACATTATATTGTGTATATATAAGGAATTATTCAAATTCGTCGTAACGAAAATATACGCCAAGTCCCGACCAATTTTTTTTTTCGAGATATGTAAAATTTTCACCAATAACTTTTTGTTGACCCGATCGAGTACAAGAAAATTCTTTGTACACACTTTCCCGTATCTAGTTTAGTTTTTGAGATTTTGATGCTTCCATAAAAATAATTACATCATTCTGGAACTACCTATAGCAGACACCACATAGCCTACTGTAGACATCTGCGAGCACGTGGCATGAATATAATAATTCACATTTAACCCCAATTTCAAATAGACCAGGAATACCTTTAAGAACTACCTACAGCAGACACCACATAGCCCACTGTAGGCATCTGCGAGCACGTGGCATGAATATAATAATTCACATTTAACCTCAATTTCATCTGGATGCCTCATGAGCAGAACGACTATGTTCTCTTCTATGAGCAGGAGGACCTTTTAGCTTATACTTTGTTTTATTTCTTATTTCTTTCTATTTAATATTGTGTATACGGAATTATTCAAATTCGTCGAAACGAAAATATTCGCTAAGTCCCGACGACTTTTTTTACGCAGACTCCAGTAAAAATTTTTTTTTTTTCGAGACATGAAGAATATTCACCAATAACTTTTTGTTGACCCGATCGAGTACAAGAAAATTCTTTGTACACACTTTCCCGTATCTAGTTTAGTTTTTGAGATTTTGATGCTTCCATAAAAATAATTACATCATTCTGGAACTACCTATAGCAGACACCACATAGCCTACTGTAGGCATCTGCGAGCACGTGGCATGAATATAATAATTCACATTTAACCCCAATTTCATCTGAATGCCTCATGACAGAACGACTATGTTCTCTTCTATGAGCAGGAAGACCTTTCAGATTATACTTAGTTTTATTTCGTATTCCATTCTATTTGATATTGTGTATTTATACGGAATTATTCAAATTCGTCGAAACACTAAGTCCCGACGAATTTTTTTACGCCATGTCCAGTCACAATTTTTTTTTTCGAGCTATGAAAAATTTTCACCAATAACTTTTTGTTAACCTGATCGAGTACAAGAAAATTCTTTGTACACACTTTTCCATATCTAGTTTAGTTTTTGAGATTTCGATGCTTTCATAAAAATAATTACATCATAGTGAAACTACCTACAGCAGACACCAAATAGCCTACTGTAGGCATCTGCGAGCACGTGGCATGAATATAATAATTCACATTTAACCCCAATTTCATCTGGATGCCTCATGAGCAGATTGACTATATTCCCTTCTATGAGCAGAAAGACCTTTCAGAGTATACTTAGTTTTATTTCGTATTTCTTTCTATTTTACATTATACTGTATATATACGGAATTATACAAATTCGTCGAAACAAAAATATTCGTTAAGTCTCGACGAACTTCTTTACGCCGTGTCACAATTTTTTTTTTCGAGATATGAAAAATTTTCACCAATAACTTTTTGTTGACCTGATCGAGTACAAGAAAATTTTTCGTACACACTTTTCCATATATAGTTTAGTTTTTGAGATTTTGATGCTTCCATAAAAATAATTATATCATAGTGGAACTACTTACAGCAGACACCACATAGCCTACTGTAGGCATCTGCGAGCACGTGGCATGAATATAATAAATTACATTTAACCCCAATTTCATCTGGATGCCTCATGAGCAGAACGACTATGTTCTCTTCTATGAGCAGGAGGACCTTTTAGCTTATACTTGGTTTTATTTCGTATTTCTTTCTATTTAATATTGTGTATATATTGTAACGATAATTATTCGTTCCATTCAATTAAATTTAATAATTCCAGTCAAACAATCGTAATAAATGGTTTAGGAATTGTCAACTATGTTATACACTAGCCTACTCTGATAATTATACTTTCATTCATTCTGTCATCACCAGTACACCAACACCAAACATTTAATTTCAATCATTGCATCTAACCCGCTACGCGCCATCGGATCTCTAGTCACTGCTAGTTCGGAGGGCGAATGAGAACGAAGATAACTTGGTCTTGCGCGAAGGGTAAAAGTATGTTTTCGGTGTGGAATGCGGAGGAATGGCTCTTTGGCATGAGACCGCTGTTGGGTTGACATATGTTGTGGGCGATTGGAGGTTGAATTAGTTATTATCTGGTATGTGACCTATTTTCTATTGATAGCTGATTGAATTGAATAGGGAAGGTGATTTAGTATGGTAATGGTGATTTAGAACTATTGTCTAAATCGTATTGAATAATATGGATTTTGTTTATTAAATGACGCCATTTTATACCTGTTGATTTGACTAATTTTCAATTTGTTCTGACCCGGTCAGATACTAAATTTGAACGTAGGGCTGAATTTAAGCTCCATTTTAATTCATATATGCCTTTCCTATCCATATTTTGATATATAATTACCGGATGATTTTTGATATATTATTATGAACGGATAAACGAGGTTAGGTTGGAATTGTATTCAAATTTATTAAAATCATCACGAGTATGAATCAAATTTTATTTTGGAATACACTTTCAGGCTGGGCTCATTAAACTGTAAATTACTATATTTTTGGTCATAATTGAAATTCTGACATATTTTTGCTTAAAATTAAAATCCTAACCTATCACAAGAACTAGGTCAACACCCAACAGATTCTGCTGAAAAGATTTCTTTCGGGGACAAGAACAAACAAATCGTACGAATACGAGTTGACCTTTTGTATTTGCCGAAATAGTAGCTACTCGTTCTAAATTTTACAGCTATATGTTCCTGGGACTGACTAAATATCCGTAGTAAGCCGTACATTGAGAACCAAGAAGTCTAACCTTGGAGAGGGCGTGGAGCTGGGCGCTAGCTGCAGCAAGGCAGAAAATCATCACAGTGGTTCCTCAGGTAAGCATTTATTTCTATATTCTCTGATCTATTTTGGTCAAGACTTTCCCTCTGGGAAATAAATGCTGGCCTGAGCGAATTCATCTCTGTGCTGTACGGCGTTCAGTGCATGAATTCCTCTCTGGGTTCGATTATTGAATTTCCTTTTTAATTAAATACTCAGTCACTTACCTGTACAATTCAGTCGTAAGGTCTACCAGGTGGTATCTTTTTCTATCTTCCACATTTCTGCAACTTGTGTCACATGCAAAAGCAGCATTCTGAATTCAAGAATATCTTGACATTAAATTGATTTAGGAGTTGTCATCCTAATATTATCTTACTTGAATTCAGAAGTATCGGGCCTCTGTAGCCATTTTTTTTCTGATACATTTATCTCTTTAATGTCTTATTATCTTGCTCCTTTCATTTAGAAGGTCTGAGAGCTTTATTAGTTATTTTTTTTATCTCCAGTATCCTCCGATATTTAACAATTTATCAGAGATTTAATCTAATTTTTTTCTCTTTAAATTTACATAAATTTAAAAATTACTCTTTTGAGGATTTTCAATGTTGCCTTGAGTACCGATTTTCAAGTACCGGGTTATTATAAATTATAACTTAAAATAGTACTCAAACTTATTATCTTTCTCTAGAGAATACTGAGTTCTCTATTATCATTATTATTATTTGTTGAGATAATTTTGAATTTAATACATTTCATTTTAAATATAGTAAAGTCAATAACATTACTTATTCCATTTCTGAAGAATAAGTAATTTTTCATTAATTTAATTACTTTTAAAAATAAAGCTTGTAAATTAAAATTCGGAATATACCCTGAGGTTCTAAGGATATCCTTGCTCCCTTGAACATTGTATAAATCAATTCTGATTCCTTCCGGTTGCTTCGCATGTTATCGAGAACGTCCTATACTGGGAAAAGGATTGGTATCACTAGGAGGTCTAATAGCTGTACAGTGACGGATCAAAGAGGCTCAGTTCCAAGGCACAGTCTATAGCCATTCATCGTAGAGGTCAGCCCTAACTAAGTGGTCACCAGTAACTGACTAGCAATTACGACTGTAACGTTCCGCAGAGGCAACCTGTCCATCAGTCTCTAGACTAGCCATACACAATCCAATTACAGCACTCCATCAGACCAGCTTCGCATAAACCAACCACCCAGGTATCTAACATCCAGTACCAGCTTCGCTTGAATCAGATAATCAGATTTTTCTGCTGTAAATGTTCTGAATTTTAAACTATCAGCTGTTACTCCATATAACTTTGATTTGTGGCCTTCAGCTATTATTGCCTTCAGCAGTTGTGAATTTGTTAATAAAAGTTGTTAATTGTTTATTGCATATTTATTCTGACTTCTAACCCAAGCTAGATACCAACTTTTCTTATCTTCGGTTTTGTCTTTTGCAACCTGGCGCCCAGATAATCTGAACTAGTCAGGTCAACTGGTGCCCAAATTGTTTAATAGTTAATGAATCTGTAATACGCTATTGAGCAATCATTAGTTGAAACCTACCCACACCCTAACCGTAACAATCTGAGCAGCCTATCAGCATAAGTGATAACTTTCTATAATTTAAAAATCAGGATTTATTCCAAATTTGCATATTGAAAATTTTTAAGGTTACACTTTTGGCGCCCAACGTGGGGCCTCGAAAACTTGACTGTTCTTTTCTTTATCTTTTGTATCTTATTCTAGCTTGGTGGAAGACATAATAAATTTTTCTTCTAGCACATTGAAAAATCTGATCCAAGAGAAGTTGGAAAATATTTATTTTTTTTTATTACTTATCTTTGATATTTTGTTTATCGTATATTATTTCCTTGCCTATATCTTTGATATTTTGTTCCTTGTATATTATCTTTCTCATTGCCTATATATTATCATACCATATATATTATCTGAAAAATTTTGAAGTTTCCCAAGACTATTAGCTTATTTATTCTCCTTATCTTATTGTGCATATTAATTTATTTAAAATGGATCCTAATCACTTGAAGATTAATGAGTTAAACTATGAGTTGAATATTAGAGGTATCGATTCCTCAGGAACTGTTGATTTAAAACGTAAAATTTTGAGGGGACTGTTAAGTCAAGAGAATGCTAATCGTAGTTTTCAAGGTGGTTTTGTTACTCCCAATGCACACACTGTAGAGGTCACTCAAATGAAAGAAACTATAACTGACTTGAACACCATAATTGCTTCTTTTAACGGATCAAAAGAAGATCCTGCATTTAAAAGAATTTCTAGTCGTTTGGCTCATTTATCTAATCGTTTTCACCTTCTCAAAGCTGACGACGCTGCAGAAGAATCTGCTAGAAAAGAGATTCAATTTCTTATGTTAGAGTTGGAAGCTGACTTTGATTTAAAAGTAACTCCAAGTACCTCTACCCCCACTCAAAATAGTAATTCTCAACCATTTCCTAGTACCCCTGTAGTATCTCACAAATCAGTTGCTCCATATAAATGGAATATTTTCTTCACTGGATCAAATCAGAAAGAATCAGTAAATTCATTTCTTGAAAAAGTTGAATTATTACGAGAAGCTCGAGGTGTTTCCAAGCCAGAGCTATTCCAGTCTGCTTGTGACCTGTTCAAAGGTTCTGCATGGACTTGGTTTGTAAACAATAAAAGTAAATTCAATAATTGGGATGATCTTGTTAAAGCACTAAAAAATGATTTTCTACCTTACTTTTATGAGGAAGATCTCGAGAGGGAAATAAATTCCAGAACCCAAGGTGCTAATGAAAGGGTTGCCCTATATATTTCTTCCATGGAAGGTCTCTTTAACAGGTTGACTACCAAGCCTGATGAAGGAACAAGGGTGCAGAAAATTCGTAGAAATTTATTACCTTTTTTTATTTCCAACTTGGCTTTGCAAGACCCAAAAACAGTTGCGGATCTTTCTGATTTGTGTAAAAAGTTAGAAGAATCTCGCTTATGGGCTGATCGCTACAAAGCACCACCCAGTCGTAATACTGGTTTGTTGGAGCCTGATTTGAGTAGTCCTTATAGTACTTCCTTTCCTTCAACTTCTCAACAGTCTTATAGGAAAAATTTTTCTTCAAGTAATAATTTCCCTTCAAGCAGTAAATTTCATTCAAGTAATATTGCAACAGTATCGAACTCTCGATGTTGGAATTGTGATTCGGCTGATCACACTTATCCTCAGTGTAGGAAACCACGAACAATGTTTTGTTTTGGATGTGGTTTGAAAAACATCATCAAACCAAACTGCCCTAACTGCCGTCCAAAAAACGGAAAGCAGGGTGGCGAAAAGCTGGACATTGTCACCAGTCAGCATACCGAAGGTCCAGAATCCAAAACAGCCAAATCTCAATCCAAAAGGTCGAACAAAAGGCAAAACAAACAGGACCATTAAAAACTTCTTTAGTGGAATGGCAGAAATGGTTATCTTTTGTAAAAGAATTTTTGCATCCCGTAAATATTAATCCTATTTTTGTTAGGAAACCTAATGATAATCGTCCTTATCTTAATGTTGAAATTTGTGGTCAGCAAATTATTGCCCTTGCAGACACCGGTAGTACAGCTTCAATTTTAGGTTCTGCAGGTTTTAATCTCTTGCAGAAATTTAATATCCCTATTCAATATGAATCTGTTGTTCATGTTACCACTGCAGATGGTAAACCCCAAGATTTTCTTGGATATGTTTTAGTCCCTGTTTCTCTTAATGGTGTTTCTAAAGAATTAAAAATTTTAATAATTCCATCAGTAACTCATTCTCTTATCGTAGGTATGGATTTTTTCCAGCTTTTTAAAATTGAAGCAAATTTCTGTAATTTATCATATTCTGTACCAAACTCTATCTGCTCCGTGAACACTATCCAACCATTTTCTGAACTCACTGGTTCTCAGAAAACAGAACTCCAGGAGGTCATTGAATGTTTCAAATCTATAGCTCCCAAGGATAGACTTGGTCGCACTCATCTTTTGACACACCGCATCGATACTGGTGATGCTAAACCTATTGTTCAACGACAATATCCTTTGTCTCCTACTATGCAGGAACACTTGAATAAAGAAATTGATGAGATGCTGAAGCTCAAGGTCATTCAACCTTCTCAATCTCCATGGTGTAGTCCATTATGGTTGGTTCCTAAACGTTCAGGAGATTTCCGTGTGTGCTTCGATGGTCGGAAGTTGAATGAAGTCACGGTCAATGATAATTATCCTATGCCACTAATTGATAGTATTCTGAATAAATTACGGGATGCTAGGTATCTATCTTCAATTGATTTGACCAAGGCTTTCTTTCAAATCCCCCTAGAAGAATCTTCTAGACCAAAGACCGCGTTTGCAGTATATGGTAAAGGTCTCTTCGAATTTACAGTTTCTCCGTTTGGTCTGAATAACAGTCCGAAACTGATGGCACGATTGATGGATATAGTCATTGGACCTTCTTTGGCTCCATATTGTTTTGTGTATCTAGATGACATCATCGTGGCCACCCCTACTTTTGAGCTTCATATTAAAATTTTAAAAGAAGTATATCGAAGACTTAAGAATGCCAATCTTACTATTAATTTAGATAAGTGTGAGTTTTGTCGGCCTTCTCTTGTTTATCTTGGTTTTGTTGTTGATCAACAAGGCTTGAGAACAGATCCTGAAAAGGTCTCCGCTATTGTTAACTATCCGACTCCCAAAAACACCACTGAAATTAAACGTTTGATTGGTCTTGTTAGTTGGTATCGTCGTTTCATTAAGGATTTTTCTTCCATTTGCTCCCCCATATCTGATCTTCTTCATGGTCGAAAAAAAGGTCAACCAATAACTTGGACTCCTGAGGCAGAGACTGCTTTCAAGGAAATAAAATCTCGTCTTACTTCTGCTCCTGTGCTTGCTAGCCCTGACTTCACAAAACCCTTTATAATACAATGCGATGCCAGTGATACAGGTGTCGGCGCCATATTATACCAGGAATGTGACGGTGTTGAACACCCAGTGGCATACGCAAGTAAAACTCTTACCGCTTGTCAGCGAAAATATACAGTCACTGAAAAAGAGCTGTTAGCTGTCATTTTTGGCATAGAGAAGTTCAGAAGCTACATCGAAGGTACGAGGTTTACCATTGAAACTGATCATGCTTCCCTTATCTATCTTCACAATTTATCTAACCCTTCTGGACGTTTGACCAGATGGGCGGTGAAACTGTCACAATTTGATTTTACCATCAAACATCGTAAGGGTTCCTTAAATGTAGTGGCAGACGCCTTATCTCGTTCTGTTGCAGAAATTTCTGTTATCGACGTTTCTACCTTTCAGCCTGATGACTGGTATACTTCTTTGATCAAGAAAATCGAGGAAAATCCAGCAGCTTATCCTTCCTTCCGTGTCGAAAATGGTATTATCTATAAACATATCTTTTCCCGTCATAATATAGTAAGTAATCTTACTGACTGGAAAATTGTGGTACCTTCTGCCAATCGACAGGAAATTTTAAAATTCTACCATGATAGAGAAACTGCCGCTCATTTAGGAATATCTAAAACCTTTTCTCGTATCTTAGAACTGTACTACTGGCCTCATGTAAGAAAAGATGTTTATAAATATGTTAAAAAATGCCCTGTTTGTGCTGCCTGTAAAAGTTCAAATTTACCTCAAGCTGGTCATATGGGATCTTACAAAAATATTAATTTTCCTTTTCAATGCGTTTCTGCAGATTTATTGGGTCCTTATCCAAGGTCAAAAAAGGGCAACCAATATGTTTTAGTTGTTGTAGATTGGTTTACTAAATATGTCTTAGTTCATCCTATGTCTAAAGCTACCTCGAAAGGTATAATTAAGTTCATTGAAAATAATGTTTTTCTTATCTATGGAGTACCTCAAATTTTTGTTGTTGATAATGGAAGCCAATTTACCAGTAACGACTTTAAGAAATTAATGGAAGATTATAGAGTACAGAAAATTTGGTATAATGCCAAATATCATCCACAAGTCAATTTTGCTGAGAGAGCAAATAAAGTCATAGTAACATCCATTCGCTGCTATATTCATGAGAATCATCGAACTTGGGATTCTTCCATCTACAAAGTTGCACAGGCTATCCGATTAGCAAAGCATGATGTAACTGAGTTTTCTCCGGCTTTCTTGAATTTTGCTCGTAATATTCCTGTTACAGGAGATTTTTATGGCAAAATTTCAGAAAACGAAAATAATATTCCCACTGTTTCTGATAAATCTCAGCGTATTGATGATATTCAAGAACTTCCTAAACTGTTTGTTGATATCCGTAAGAAATTACATCAGGCTTATCTGAGGAATGCTCGTCAGTATAACTTGAGGAAGCGAGAACTCAAATTTCATGTGGGTGACAGGCTTTGGAAGAAAAATGTTACTCTATCTTCAGCTCCTAATAATTATTCTGCAAAACTGGCTCCTAAATTTATACCTTGTATTGTTTCTAAAGTTATATCGAACCTTGTTTATGAACTCAAAGACATGGATGGTAAAAACCTAGGTCGTTGGCATGTTAAGGATCTAAAATCTGCTTTTGTTGATAATGAGGCAGATTTAACTGAGGAGGAATATTTCAGTGCTGATTCTGATGGGTCAGATAACTGAGTATTTTTTTTTCTTTACCTTTCCTTATCTTTTAAGTATCTTAACTATCTTACCTATCTGACATACTGTCTATTTATCTTTATCTTTGCTTGGCATATCGATGTATTGTCTCTACCGTATTAGTTTCTATATCTTTTAGGCTCTGTGGAGAGGGCCTGAGACTAACTCCACCATGGCATTACCAGATGGTAGGTAAAAATCCTACGACTGGCCACTCACTTTTTAGCATTTAATAACTTTTCATGGTTCTGCTTACAGTGACAATCATTCGGGAGGTTTTGGGTAGTGTTGGTTGTGCTACACACTTAGAGCTAGAATTCCATCCTAGTGTCTAGGTGACATGTTCTGATCAGTGATCGTATCTGGGAATTTTCAGTTTTATTGTGATGTGGTGCCGATGCATTTATCCTGAATGGGCCCTGTTGTTATTGGCGATACCTGCTAAACAAACCTTTTCTCTGATTACGGCTCTGTGGAGAGGGCCTAAGACTAACTCCACCATGGCATTACCAGATGGTAGGTAAAAGTCCTACGACTGGCCACTTACAGAAAAATATCCAACAAGTTTCTATATCTTTTAGGCTCTGTGGAGAGGGCCTGAGAATAACTCCACCATGGCATTACCAGATGGTAGGTAAAAGTCCTACGACTGGCCACTTACAGAGACATGACATCTTCTGGTGGAGAATTTATATATCGATATCCCTTGTTATCTTTATCTACTTACCTATGTCTAATATCTACAGTAACGTATCTTACTTATCTTGAGATTATCTCACTTATCTTACGTACCTTTTGTCAATTATTTACCTAATTTTGTCAGTCATAAACCTGAGAGAATTGTTAGTATTGATGTAGGAAGTAACTGTTGTTATGATTATATTTCTTGAAATTATTTATCTTTGATAATTCCTTTATGGAACCTTTGAAATTATAGACAATAATTTTCAACCACTTTTGAAATGATTAATTCTGTAATTTTTTGTTCAAGTTTCTTGATTCTTATTTTGAAAAAATTCAGTAAGTAAATCTTTCAAATTTTCTGGTTACAATTCACATCAATGTTTTCTTCAACTCTCTTTATCTCTTATCTTGTTGCTGGACAGTTATTTATCTTTGTTTGGAAGTGATGTACTTCTGAATCATATCTGTCCAACAATTGTTTGATGGAATATGGTTCCCATTAACATTATCTTTTGATCAGTGAAATACTGCTTTCATTGATTTATCTTACCGTTCAGTGGACTTGCACTTCAGTGAAGTGTTTCTCCATTGAAATTATCTTACCGTGTTTTCCTTGATAATATCTTGGAAATATTCATGACTTGACAAAATTTTTTGACTTCCTTATACCTTGAGATTTTGTTACTGTGGGTGTGTTATCTATTATGGCATTTATCTCTTTATCAGTTGAGCGTTTCTGTTTAATGTTCTCTTATTTTTATCTTTATCTTATCTTTATCTTATCTTTATCTTATCTTTATCTTATCTTTATCTTATCTTTATCTTATCTTTATCTTATCTTTATCTTATCTTTATCTTGTCTTCATCTTACCCTTATCTTTTCTTCACCACATTTCGGGGTTGAAATTTTGGGTTTTGGATGGTATTGTCGATGGGATGGCAGCTCCCGTAATGCTGGACGATCCTTGTGGTGGATTTTTTCTTGGGGGGTCGGTTTGGCTGTTGGATTTCGGGCTTCTTCTCTTGGACATTACTGTGGTATGATGCAACCCATCCAAGATTTTGGAAGAGTATTTTGCAGACGAGCTCACCATGTCTGAAGTCTTGGGATTTTGGCTGGAATTTCTTCGGTGGAATCGATTCAACGGGTTGAGTCCACTCCACATTGATCTGTGTGGGATAGGAAATTTAGAGGAGATTTTCTATCGGGGTTTTCAATCCTCCCATTCTTTAGAGAATGTTGCTAGGGTACGCTATGATACCAAACGTAGGCGATTTGGTTATGCGTTTAAATGCCTTTTCCTTTTTTGTTTTGTAGGAGACTTGGTCGTGTTGGGTGCGAGCATGGCTCATTCGGGCAGCAGACATGTCTTATAGGATTCTACGGAGATTCCTTCGAGATCGAGACTGTTTTGCAGGGTCCATGGAAGGGTGAACTTTGGGGGGTGTCGGCATGCTAGCGTGGAGGTCTAGGCCGGTCAGCGTGTGAAGCTCGCCTACGAGCGGTAGGTCGGCGCTACTGGGGGATCCTCAGCTCCATGGATTCGTCGCGATTGGGGAATTTGCTCGCAGTGCCACAATTAGGAATATCTCCGAATTTTTGGGACTTTATGGCTTAGCCATTTTTAGCTTGGTAGAGCTATATCTTACCCCAATTGAAGTGGACAATTGGTTATTTTTCAATTTCCTATGATTTTCACTTTTTGTTTCCACACGTGGGTTCTTGTAGGGTTTCTCTATTCCTGTTGTACGGATGAGTACAGAGGGTTAGTCCATCCTTGAACTGGGAGACGAGTGGTATCAGGTATATCGCCGGCGCAGCAATTCTATCTAGCAGCGAAAAGATTTCCTGATCCGGGTTCAGTGGTGAACGGCCATCCTTTTCTTTGCTCCAGGTGGAGAATTCCCGCAATGACTCATGCGCACCAGTTTAACGAAGTATTGTTGACTGTTTCACTTTTGTATTAAAATTTATTGTTGTATTAAAATTTATCCTATGGTAATTACCAGAAATTAGTTATTTGATTTTCACTTGTTACCTGTTTATCTGCTTACTAGTTCTCTGCGTGTTCATGCCTGTTACTGGTTTGGTACTCGTTTACTTGTTGGTTTGGTAACTCAGTTGATAAAAAAAATTTGGAAAACTCCTAGAGTTTTCAAAATTTTTTCACCGGGGAGAGGTGGTGTGTAACGATAATTATTCGTTCCATTCAATTAAATTTAATAATTCCAGTCAAACAATCGTAATAAATGGTTTAGGAATTGTCAACTATGTTATACACTAGCCTACTCTGATAATTATACTTTCATTCATTCTGTCATCACCAGTACACCAACACCAAACATTTAATTTCAATCATTGCATCTAACCCGCTACGCGCCATCGGATCTCTAGTCACTGCTAGTTCGGAGGGCGAATGAGAACGAAGATAACTTGGTCTTGCGCGAAGGGTAAAAGTATGTTTTCGGTGTGGAATGCGGAGGAATGGCTCTTTGGCATGAGACCGCTGTTGGGTTGACATATGTTGTGGGCGATTGGAGGTTGAATTAGTTATTATCTGGTATGTGACCTATTTTCTATTGATAGCTGATTGAATTGAATAGGGAAGGTGATTTAGTATGGTAATGGTGATTTAGAACTATTGTCTAAATCGTATTGAATAATATGGATTTTGTTTATTAAATGACGCCATTTTATACCTGTTGATTTGACTAATTTTCAATTTGTTCTGACCCGGTCAGATACTAAATTTGAACGTAGGGCTGAATTTAAGCTCCATTTTAATTCATATATGCCTTTCCTATCCATATTTTGATATATAATTACCGGATGATTTTTGATATATTATTATGAACGGATAAACGAGGTTAGGTTGGAATTGTATTCAAATTTATTAAAATCATCACGAGTATGAATCAAATTTTATTTTGGAATACACTTTCAGGCTGGGCTCATTAAACTGTAAATTACTATATTTTTGGTCATAATTGAAATTCTGACATATTTTTGCTTAAAATTAAAATCCTAACCTATCACAAGAACTAGGTCAACACCCAACAGATTCTGCTGAAAAGATTTCTTTCGGGGACAAGAACAAACAAATCGTACGAATACGAGTTGACCTTTTGTATTTGCCGAAATAGTAGCTACTCGTTCTAAATTTTACAGCTATATGTTCCTGGGACTGACTAAATATCCGTAGTAAGCCGTACATTGAGAACCAAGAAGTCTAACCTTGGAGAGGGCGTGGAGCTGGGCGCTAGCTGCAGCAAGGCAGAAAATCATCACAGTGGTTCCTCAGGTAAGCATTTATTTCTATATTCTCTGATCTATTTTGGTCAAGACTTTCCCTCTGGGAAATAAATGCTGGCCTGAGCGAATTCATCTCTGTGCTGTACGGCGTTCAGTGCATGAATTCCTCTCTGGGTTCGATTATTGAATTTCCTTTTTAATTAAATACTCAGTCACTTACCTGTACAATTCAGTCGTAAGGTCTACCAGGTGGTATCTTTTTCTATCTTCCACATTTCTGCAACTTGTGTCACATGCAAAAGCAGCATTCTGAATTCAAGAATATCTTGACATTAAATTGATTTAGGAGTTGTCATCCTAATATTATCTTACTTGAATTCAGAAGTATCGGGCCTCTGTAGCCATTTTTTTTCTGATACATTTATCTCTTTAATGTCTTATTATCTTGCTCCTTTCATTTAGAAGGTCTGAGAGCTTTATTAGTTATTTTTTTTATCTCCAGTATCCTCCGATATTTAACAATTTATCAGAGATTTAATCTAATTTTTTTCTCTTTAAATTTACATAAATTTAAAAATTACTCTTTTGAGGATTTTCAATGTTGCCTTGAGTACCGATTTTCAAGTACCGGGTTATTATAAATTATAACTTAAAATAGTACTCAAACTTATTATCTTTCTCTAGAGAATACTGAGTTCTCTATTATCATTATTATTATTTGTTGAGATAATTTTGAATTTAATACATTTCATTTTAAATATAGTAAAGTCAATAACATTACTTATTCCATTTCTGAAGAATAAGTAATTTTTCATTAATTTAATTACTTTTAAAAATAAAGCTTGTAAATTAAAATTCGGAATATACCCTGAGGTTCTAAGGATATCCTTGCTCCCTTGAACATTGTATAAATCAATTCTGATTCCTTCCGGTTGCTTCGCATGTTATCGAGAACGTCCTATACTGGGAAAAGGATTGGTATCACTAGGAGGTCTAATAGCTGTACAGTGACGGATCAAAGAGGCTCAGTTCCAAGGCACAGTCTATAGCCATTCATCGTAGAGGTCAGCCCTAACTAAGTGGTCACCAGTAACTGACTAGCAATTACGACTGTAACGTTCCGCAGAGGCAACCTGTCCATCAGTCTCTAGACTAGCCATACACAATCCAATTACAGCACTCCATCAGACCAGCTTCGCATAAACCAACCACCCAGGTATCTAACATCCAGTACCAGCTTCGCTTGAATCAGATAATCAGATTTTTCTGCTGTAAATGTTCTGAATTTTAAACTATCAGCTGTTACTCCATATAACTTTGAATTGTGGCCTTCAGCTATTATTGCCTTCAGCAGTTGTGAATTTGTTAATAATTTTTTTTAGCTTTGGCTATTTATGTAGTTACATTTTTGTGGCCTTCAGCTATTATTGCCTTCAGCAGTTGTGAATTTGTTAATAAAAGTTGTTAATTGTTTATTGCATATTTATTCTGACTTCTAACCCAAGCTAGATACCAACTTTTCTTATCTTCGGTTTTGTCTTTTGCAACCTGGCGCCCAGATAATCTGAACTAGTCAGGTCAACTGGTGCCCAAATTGTTTAATAGTTAATGAATCTGTAATACGCTATTGAGCAATCATTAGTTGAAACCTACCCACACCCTAACCGTAACAATCTGAGCAGCCTATCAGCATAAGTGATAACTTTCTATAATTTAAAAATCAGGATTTATTCCAAATTTGCATATTGAAAATTTTTAAGGTTACAATATACGGAATTATTGAAATTCGTCGAAACGAAAATATTCGCCAAGTCCCGACCAATTTTTTGTTTCGAGATATGTAAAATTTTCACCAATAACTTTTTGTTGACCCGATCGAGTACAAGAAAATTCTTTGTACACACTTTCCCGTATCTAGTTTAGTTTTTGAGATTTTGATGCTTCCATAAAAATAATTACATCATTCTGGAACTACCTATAGCAGACACCACATAGCCTACTGTAGACATCTGCTAGCACGTGGCATGAACATGATCACATGTAAACCAAATTTCATCTGGATGCCTCATGAGCAGAACGACTATGTCCTCTTCTATGAGCAGGAAGACCTTTTAGATTATACCTAGTTTTATTTGGTATTCCTTCCTATTTGATATTTGTATTGATACGGAAATAAACCCAATTTCATCTGGATGCCTCATGACAGAACGACTATGTTCTCTTCTATGAGCAGAAAGACCTTTCAGATTATACTTAGTTTTTTATTCCATTCTATTTGATATTGTGTATTTATACGGAATTATTCAAATTCGTCGAAACACTAAGTCCCGACGAATTTTTTTACGCCATGTCCAGTCACAATTTTTTTTTTCAAAATATGAAAAATTTTCACCAATAACTTTTTGTTAACCTGATCGAGTACAAGAAAATTATTTGTACACACTTTTCCATATCTAGTTTAGTTTTTGAGATTTCGATGCTTTCATAAAAATAATTACATCATAGTGAAACTACCTACAGCAGACACCACATAGCCTACTGTAGGCATCTGCGAGCACGTGGCATGAATATAATAATTCATGTTGAAAAGGGGGAACATTCTCCATGAAAATTGAAAAATGAATAATGTGACTTATTTGTAATATCTAACAGAAAACAACTACTTCCCCGGCACAAGCCACGCTGGACATTGAACTACAACTGATAGATATTGTGAAAAGACTCTTAACTGAAAAGGAAAGAAAAAATCTGAAAGTGAAAATTTGCATTTTCATTCAGATAGCTGACTTTTTTAATTCTTTCTAGTTTTCCTTGAACAAATCATTAAATAAATTAGATAAGGAGAATGTTATTAAAAAAAAAAAAAAAATATATCACTCACAGAAATCGTTCATTTCATTGAAGCAAGGTTCGCTTCTCTCGCATTTAATCCCCAATACATTTTGGTCGACAAAAATCTATTTCGCTTTGCCAAGCTCTTCAGGAGGATTGATATAGGATTGAAATAAAACAGGCTCTTCAGAAGCATACATATCAGGGATGGATATGAGAGAAACATTTCTTCTGCGGTGACACTTTGAAAATTAATTTTTGACATAGACCTGTCATGAGCATTTTGATTTTAGTTCGAAAATATGAATAGGAAATTTTGTGGGAAGTAGTTGTTTTCTGTTAGATATTACAAATAAGTCACATTTTTCATTTTTCAATTTTCATGGAGAATGTTCCCCCTTTTCAACATGAATACCTCCCAAGAGGTTATCTTGAACGATGGAATATAGCGACTAAAGTTTGTCTTTCAGTCCCAGATAATTCCATAAAAAATTTTATGAATTTCCTATTCATATTTTCGAACTAAAATAATAACTCACATTTAACCCCAATTTCATCTGGATGCCTCATGAGCAGATTGACTATATTCTCTTCTATGAGCAGAAAGACCTTTCAGAGTATACTTAGTTTTAATTCGTATTTCTTTCTATTTTACATTATATTGTGTATATATATACAGAATTATACAAATTCGTCGAAACAAAAATATTCGCTAAGTCCCGACGAATTTTTTTACGCCGTGTCACAATTTTTTTTTTCGAGATATGAAAAATTTTCACCTATAACTTTTTGTTGACCTGATCGAGTACAAGAAAATTTTTCGTACATTATATTTACATTATATTACAAGCAGAACGACTATGTTCTCTTCTATTAGCAGAAAGAACTTTTGATTATACTTGGTTTTATTTCGTATTTCTTTCTATTCTACATTATATTGTGTATATATAAGGAATTATTCAAATTCGTCGTAACGAAAATATTCGCCAAGTCCCGACCAATTTTTTTTTTCGAGATATGTAAAATTTTCACCAATAACTTTTTGTTGACATGATCGAGTACAAGAAAATTCTTTGTACACACTTTCCCGTATCTAGTTTAGTTTTTGAGATTTTGATGCTTCCATAAAAATAATTACATCATTCTGGAACTACCTATAGCAGACACCACATAGCCTACTGTAGACATCTGCGAGCACGTGGCATGAATATAATGATTCACGTGTAAACCCAATTTCATCTGAATGCCTCATGACAGAACGACTATGTTCTCTTCTATGAGCAGAAAGACCTTTCAGATTATACTTAGTTTTATTTCGTATTCCATTCTATTTGATATTGTGTATTTATACGGAATTATTCAAATTCGTCGAAACACTAAGTCCCAACGAATTTTTTTACGCCATGTCCAGTCACAATTTTTTTTTTCGAGATATGAAAAATTTTCACCAATAACTTTTTGTTGACCTGATCGAGTACAAGAAAATTTTTCGTACACACTTTTCCATATCTAGTTTAGTTTTTGAGATTTTGATGCTTCTATTAATATAATTACATCATTGTGGAACTAACTACAGCAGACACCACATAGCCTACTGTAGACATCAGCGAGTACGTGGCATGAATATAATGATTTACATGCAAACCCAATTTCATCTGAATGCCTCATGACAGAACGACTATGTTCTCTTGTATGAGCAGGAAGACCTTTCAGATTATACTTAGTTTTATTTCGTATTTCTTTCCATTTAACATTATACTGTATATATACGGAATTATACAAATTCGTCGAAACAAAAATATTCGCTAAATCCCGACGAATTTTTTTACGCCGTGTCACAATTTTTTTTTTCGAGATATGAAAAATATTCACCAATAACTTTTTGTTGATTTGATCGAGTACAAGAAAATTTTTTGTACACACTTTTCCATATCTAGTTTAGTTTTTGAGATTTTGATGCTTCTATTAATAAATTACATCATTGTGGAACTACCTACAGCAGACACCACATAGCCTACTGTAGACATCAGCGAGCACGTGGCATGAATATAATGATTCACATGTCCCAATTTCATCTGGATGCCTCATGAGCAGAATGATTATGTCCTCTTCTATGAGCAGGAAGACCTTTTAGATTATACTTAGTTTTATTTCGTATTCCATTCTATTTTATATTGTGTATATATACGGAATTATTCAAATTCGTCGAAACACTAAGTCCCGACGAATTTTTTTACGCCATGTCCAGTCACAATTTTTTTTTCGAGATATGAAAAATTTTCACCAATAACTTTTTGTTGACCTGATCGAGTACTAGAAAATTCTCTGTACACACTTTTCCATATCTAGTTTAGTTTTTGAGATTTTGATGCTTTCATAAAAATAATTACATCATAGTGGAACTACCTACAGCAGACACCACATAGCCTTCTGTAGACATCTGCGAGCACGTGGCATGAATATAATGATTAACATGTAACCCCAATTTCATCTGGATGCCTCATGAGCAGAACGACTATGTTCTCTTCTATGAGCAGGAGGACCTTTTAGCTTATACTTTGTTTTATTTCGTATTTCTTTGTATTTAATATTGTGTATTTATACGGAATTATTCAAATTCGTCGAAACAAAAATATTCGCTAAGTCCCGACGAATTTTTTTACGCAGACTCCAGTAAAAATTTTTTTTTTTCGAGACATGAAGAATATTCACCAATAACTTTTTGGTGACCTGATCGAGTACAAGAAAATTCTTTGTACACACTTTTCCATACCTAGTTTAGTTTTTGAGATTTTGATGGTTCTATTAATATAATTACATCATAGTGGAACTACCTACAGCAGACACCACATAGCCTACTGTAGACATCAGCGAGCACGTGGCATGAATATAATTATTCACATGTCCCAATTTCATCTGGATGCCTCATGAGCAGAATGATTATGTCCTCTTCTATGAGCAGGAAGACCTTTTAGATTATACTTAGTTTTATTTCGTATTCCATTCTATTTTATATTGTGTATATATACGGAATTATTCAAATTCGTCGAAACACTAAGTCCCGACGAATTTTTTTACGCCATGTCCAGTCACAATTTTTTTTTCGAGATATGAAAAATTTTCACCAATAACTTTTTGTTGACCTGATTGAGTACAAGAAAATTCTTTGTACACACTTTTCCATATCTAGTTTAGTTTTTGAGATTTTGATGCTTTCATAAAAATAATTACATCATAGTGGAACTACCTACAGCAGACACCACATAGCCTTCAGTAGACATCTGCGAGCCCGTGGCATGAATATAATGATTAACATGTAACCCCAATTTCATCTGGATGCCTCATGAGCAGAACGACTATGTTCTCTTCTATGAGCAGGAGGACCTTTTAGCTTATACTTTGTTTTATTTCGTATTTCTTTCTATTTAATATTGTGTATACGGAATTATTCAAATTCGTCGAAACGAAAATATTCGCCAAGTCCCGACGAATTTTTTTACGCAGACTCCAGTAAAAATTTTTTTTTTTCGAGACATGAAGAATATTCACCAATAACTTTTTGGTGACCTGATCGAGTACAAGAAAATTCTTTGTACACACTTTTCCATATCTAGTTTATTTTTTGAGATTTTGATGCTTTCATAAAAATAATTACATCATAGTGGAACTACCTACAGCAGAAACCACATAGCCTTCTGTAGACATCTGCGAGCACGTGGCATGAATATAATGATTAACATGTAACCCCAATTTCATCTGGATGCCTCATGAGCAGGACGACTATGTTCTCTTCTATGAGCAGGAAGACCTTTTAGATTATACTTAGTTCTATTTCGTATTTCTTTCCATTTAACATTATACTGTATATATACGGAATTATACAAATTCGTCGAAACAAAAATATTCGCTAAGTCCCGACGAATTTCTTTACGCCGTGTCACAATTTTTTTTTTCGAGATATGAAAAATTTTCACCAATAACTTTTTGTTGACCTGATCGAGTATAAGAAAATTTTTCGTACACACTTTTCCATCTAGTTTAGTTTTTGAGATTTTGATGCTTCTATTAATATAATTACATCATTGTGGAACTACCTACAGCAGACACCACATAGCCTTCTGTAGACATCTGCGAGCACGTGGCATGAATATAATGATTAACATGTAACCCCAATTTCATCTGGACGCCTCATGAGCAGGACGACTATGTTCTCTTCTATGACCAGGAATACCTTTAAGAACTACCTACAGCAGACACCACATAGCCTACTGTAGGCATCTGCGAGCACGTGGCATGTTTATAATGATTCACATGTCCCAATTTCATCTGAAAGCCTCACGAGCAGAACGACTATGTCCTCTTCTATGAGCAGGAAGACCTTTTAGATTATATTTGTTAGTTTTATTTCGTATTCCATTTTATTTGATATTGTGTATTTATACGGAATTATTCAAATTCGTCGAAACACCAAGTCCCGACGAATTTTTTTACGACATGTCCAGCCATAATTTTTTTTTTCCAGATATGAAAAATTTTTACCAATAACTTTTTGTTGACCTGATCGAGTACAAGAAAATTTTGTACACACTTTTCCATATCTAGTTTAGTTTTTGAGATTTTGATGCTTTCATAAAAATATTTACATCATATTTGAACTACCTACAGCAGACACCACATAGCCCACTGTAAGCATCTGCGAGCACGTGGCATGTTTATAATGATTCACATGTCCCAATTTCATCTGAAAGCCTCACGAGCAGAACGACTATGTCCTCTTCTATGAGCAGGAAGTCCTTTTAGATTATACTTAGTTTTATTTCGTATTCCTTTCCATTTGATATTGTGTATTTACACGGAATTATTCAAATTCGTCGAAACACCAAGTCCCGACGAATTTTTTTACGACATGTCCAGCCACAATTTTTTTTTTCGAGATATGAAAAATTTTCACTAATAACTTTTTGTTGACCTGATTGAGTACAAGAAAATTCTTTGTACACACTTTTCCATATCTAGTTTAGTTTTTGAGATTTTGATGCTTTCATAAAAATAATTACATCATAGTGGAACTACCTACAGCAGACACCACATAGCCTTCAGTAGACATCTGCGAGCCCGTGGCATGAATATAATGATTAACATGTAACCCCAATTTCATCTGGATGCCTCATGAGCAGAACGACTATGTTCTCTTCTATGAGCAGGAGGACCTTTTAGCTTATACTTTGTTTTATTTCGTATTTCTTTTTATTTAATATTGTGTATTTATACGGAATTATTCAAATTCGTCGAAACGAAAATATTCGCTAAGTCCCGACGAATTTTTTTACGCCGTCACAATTTTTTTTTTTCGAGATATGAAAAATTTTCACCAATAAATTTTTGTTGACCTGATCGAGTACAAGAAACTTTTTCGTACACACTTTTCCATATCTACTTTCGTTTTTGGGATTCTGATGCTTTCATAAAAATAATTACATCATAGTGGAACTACCTACAGCTGACACCACATAGACATCTGCGAGCACGCGGCATGAACATGATCACATGTAAACCCAATTTCATCTGGATGCCTCATTAGCAGAACGACTATGTCCTCTTCTATGAGCAGGAAGACCTTTTAGATTATACCTAGTTTTATTTCGTATTCCTTTCTATTTGATATTGTGTATTGATACGGAATTGAACCCAATTTAATCTGGATGCCTCATGAGCAGATTGACTATATTCTCTTCTATGAGCAGGAAGACCTTTCAGATTATACTTTGCTTTATTTCGTATTTCATTTCATTTTACATTATATTACAAGCAGAACGACTATGTTCTCTTCTATTAGCAGGAAGAACTTTTGATTATACTTGGTTTTATTTCGTATTTCTTTCTATTCTACATTATATTGTGTATATATAAGGAATTATTCAAATTCGTCGTAACGAAAATATACGCCAAGTCCCGACCAATTTTTTTTTTCGAGATATGTAAAATTTTCACCAATAACTTTTTGTTGACCCGATCGAGTACAAGAAATTTCTTTGTACACACTTTCCCGTATCTAGTTTAGTTTTTGAGATTTTGATGCTTCCATAAAAATAATTACATCATTCTGGAACTACCTATAGCAGACACCACATAGCCTACTGTAGACATCTGCGAGCACGTGGCATGAATATAATAATTCACATTTAACCCCAATTTCAAATAGACCAGGAATACCTTTAAGAACTACCTACAGCAGACACCACATAGCCCACTGTAGGCATCTGCGAGCACGTGGCATGAATATAATAATTCACATTTAACCTCAATTTCATCTGGATGCCTCATGAGCAGAACGACTATGTTCTCTTCTATGAGCAGGAGGACCTTTTAGCTTATACTTTGTTTTATTTCTTATTTCTTTCTATTTAATATTGTGTATACGGAATTATTCAAATTCGTCGAAACGAAAATATTCGCTAAGTCCCGACGACTTTTTTTACGCAGACTCCAGTAAAAATTTTTTTTTTTTCGAGACATGAAGAATATTCACCAATAACTTTTTGTTGACCCGATCGAGTACAAGAAAATTCTTTGTACACACTTTCCCGTATCTAGTTTAGTTTTTGAGATTTTGATGCTTCCATAAAAATAATTACATCATTCTGGAACTACCTATAGCAGACACCACATAGCCTACTGTAGGCATCTGCGAGCACGTGGCATGAATATAATAATTCACATTTAACCCCAATTTCATCTGAATGCCTCATGACAGAACGACTATGTTCTCTTCTATGAGCAGGAAGACCTTTCAGATTATACTTAGTTTTATTTCGTATTCCATTCTATTTGATATTGTGTATTTATACGGAATTATTCAAATTCGTCGAAACACTAAGTCCCGACGAATTTTTTTACGCCATGTCCAGTCACAATTTTTTTTTTCGAGCTATGAAAAATTTTCACCAATAACTTTTTGTTAACCTGATCGAGTACAAGAAAATTCTTTGTACACACTTTTCCATATCTAGTTTAGTTTTTGAGATTTCGATGCTTTCATAAAAATAATTACATCATAGTGAAACTACCTACAGCAGACACCAAATAGCCTACTGTAGGCATCTGCGAGCACGTGGCATGAATATAATAATTCACATTTAACCCCAATTTCATCTGGATGCCTCATGAGCAGATTGACTATATTCCCTTCTATGAGCAGAAAGACCTTTCAGAGTATACTTAGTTTTATTTCGTATTTCTTTCTATTTTACATTATACTGTATATATACGGAATTATACAAATTCGTCGAAACAAAAATATTCGTTAAGTCTCGACGAACTTCTTTACGCCGTGTCACAATTTTTTTTTTCGAGATATGAAAAATTTTCACCAATAACTTTTTGTTGACCTGATCGAGTACAAGAAAATTTTTCGTACACACTTTTCCATATATAGTTTAGTTTTTGAGATTTTGATGCTTCCATAAAAATAATTATATCATAGTGGAACTACTTACAGCAGACACCACATAGCCTACTGTAGGCATCTGCGAGCACGTGGCATGAATATAATAAATTACATTTAACCCCAATTTCATCTGGATGCCTCATGAGCAGAACGACTATGTTCTCTTCTATGAGCAGGAGGACCTTTTAGCTTATACTTGGTTTTATTTCGTATTTCTTTCTATTTAATATTGTGTATATATACGGAATTATTGAAATTCGTCGAAACGAAAATATTCGCCAAGTCCCGACCAATTTTTTGTTTCGAGATATGTAAAATTTTCACCAATAACTTTTTGTTGACCCGATCGAGTACAAGAAAATTCTTTGTACACACTTTCCCGTATCTAGTTTAGTTTTTGAGATTTTGATGCTTCCATAAAAATAATTACATCATTCTGGAACTACCTATAGCAGACACCACATAGCCTACTGTAGACATCTGCTAGCACGTGGCATGAACATGATAACATGTAAACCAAATTTCATCTGGATGCCTCATGAGCAGAACGACTATGTCCTCTTCTATGAGCAGGAAGACCTTTTAGATTATACCTAGTTTTATTTGGTATTCCTTCCTATTTGATATTTGTATTGATACGGAAATAAACCCAATTTCATCTGGATGCCTCATGACAGAACGACTATGTTCTCTTCTATGAGCAGAAAGACCTTTCAGATTATACTTAGTTTTTTATTCCATTCTATTTGATATTGTGTATTTATACGGAATTATTCAAATTCGTCGAAACACTAAGTCCCGACGAATTTTTTTACGCCATGTCCAGTCACAATTTTTTTTTTCAAAATATGAAAAATTTTCACCAATAACTTTTTGTTAACCTGATCGAGTACAAGAAAATTATTTGTACACACTTTTCCATATCTAGTTTAGTTTTTGAGATTTCGATGCTTTCATAAAAATAATTACATCATAGTGAAACTACCTACAGCAGACACCACATAGCCTACTGTAGGCATCTGCGAGCACGTGGCATGAATATAATAATTCATGTTGAAAAGGGGGAACATTCTCCATGAAAATTGAAAAATGAATAATGTGACTTATTTGTAATATCTAACAGAAAACAACTACTTCCCCGGCACAAGCCACGCTGGACATTGAACTACAACTGATAGATATTGTGAAAAGACTCTTAACTGAAAAGGAAAGAAAAAATCTGAAAGTGAAAATTTGCATTTTCATTCAGATAGCTGACTTTTTTAATTCTTTCTAGTTTTCCTTGAACAAATCATTAAATAAATTAGATAAGGAGAATGTTATTAAAAAAAAAAAAAAAATATATCACTCACAGAAATCGTTCATTTCATTGAAGCAAGGTTCGCTTCTCTCGCATTTAATCCCCAATACATTTTGGTCGACAAAAATCTATTTCGCTTTGCCAAGCTCTTCAGGAGGATTGATATAGGATTGAAATAAAACAGGCTCTTCAGAAGCATACATATCAGGGATGGATATGAGAGAAACATTTCTTCTGCGGTGACACTTTGAAAATTAATTTTTGACATAGACCTGTCATGAGCATTTTGATTTTAGTTCGAAAATATGAATAGGAAATTTTGTGGGAAGTAGTTGTTTTCTGTTAGATATTACAAATAAGTCACATTTTTCATTTTTCAATTTTCATGGAGAATGTTCCCCCTTTTCAACATGAATACCTCCCAAGAGGTTATCTTGAACGATGGAATATAGCGACTAAAGTTTGTCTTTCAGTCCCAGATAATTCCATAAAAAATTTTATGAATTTCCTATTCATATTTTCGAACTAAAATAATAACTCACATTTAACCCCAATTTCATCTGGATGCCTCATGAGCAGATTGACTATATTCTCTTCTATGAGCAGAAAGACCTTTCAGAGTATACTTAGTTTTAATTCGTATTTCTTTCTATTTTACATTATATTGTGTATATATATACAGAATTATACAAATTCGTCGAAACAAAAATATTCGCTAAGTCCCGACGAATTTTTTTACGCCGTGTCACAATTTTTTTTTTCGAGATATGAAAAATTTTCACCTATAACTTTTTGTTGACCTGATCGAGTACAAGAAAATTTTTCGTACATTATATTTACATTATATTACAAGCAGAACGACTATGTTCTCTTCTATTAGCAGAAAGAACTTTTGATTATACTTGGTTTTATTTCGTATTTCTTTCTATTCTACATTATATTGTGTATATATAAGGAATTATTCAAATTCGTCGTAACGAAAATATTCGCCAAGTCCCGACCAATTTTTTTTTTCGAGATATGTAAAATTTTCACCAATAACTTTTTGTTGACATGATCGAGTACAAGAAAATTCTTTGTACACACTTTCCCGTATCTAGTTTAGTTTTTGAGATTTTGATGCTTCCATAAAAATAATTACATCATTCTGGAACTACCTATAGCAGACACCACATAGCCTACTGTAGACATCTGCGAGCACGTGGCATGAATATAATGATTCACGTGTAAACCCAATTTCATCTGAATGCCTCATGACAGAACGACTATGTTCTCTTCTATGAGCAGAAAGACCTTTCAGATTATACTTAGTTTTATTTCGTATTCCATTCTATTTGATATTGTGTATTTATACGGAATTATTCAAATTCGTCGAAACACTAAGTCCCAACGAATTTTTTTACGCCATGTCCAGTCACAATTTTTTTTTTCGAGATATGAAAAATTTTCACCAATAACTTTTTGTTGACCTGATCGAGTACAAGAAAATTTTTCGTACACACTTTTCCATATCTAGTTTAGTTTTTGAGATTTTGATGCTTCTATTAATATAATTACATCATTGTGGAACTAACTACAGCAGACACCACATAGCCTACTGTAGACATCAGCGAGTACGTGGCATGAATATAATGATTTACATGCAAACCCAATTTCATCTGAATGCCTCATGACAGAACGACTATGTTCTCTTGTATGAGCAGGAAGACCTTTCAGATTATACTTAGTTTTATTTCGTATTTCTTTCCATTTAACATTATACTGTATATATACGGAATTATACAAATTCGTCGAAACAAAAATATTCGCTAAGTCCTGACGAATTTCTTTCCGCCGTGTCACAATTTTTTTTTTTGAGATATGAAAAATTTTCACCAATAACTTTTTGTTGACCTGATCGAGTACAAGAAAATTTTTCGTACACACTTTTCCATATATAGTTTAGTTTTTGAGATTTTGATGCTTCCATAAATATAAATACATCATTGTGGAACTACCTACAGCAGACACCACATAGCCTACTGTAGACATCAGCGAACACGTGGCATGAATATAATGATTCACATGTCCCAATTTCATCTGGATGCCTCATGAGCAGAAGGATTATGTCCTCCTCTATGAGCAGGAAAACCTTTCAGATTATACTTAGTTTTATTTCGTATTCCATTCTATTTGATATTGTGTATTTATACGGAATTATTCAAATTCGTCGAAACACTAAGTCCCGACGAATTTTTTTACGCCATGTCCAGTCACAATTTTTTTTTTCGAGATATGAAAAATTTTCACCAATAACTTTTTGTTGACCTGATCGAATACAAGAAAATTCTTTGTACACACTATTCCATATCTAGTTTAGTTTTTGAGATTTTGATGCTTTCATAAAAATAATTACATCATAGTGGAACTACTTACAGCAGACACCACATAGCCTACTGTAGGCATCTGCGAGCACGTGGCATGAATATAATAAATCACATTTAACCCCAATTTCATCTGGATGCCTCATGAGCAGAACGACTATGTTCTCTTCTATGAGCAGGAGGACCTTTTAGCTTATACTTAGTTTTATTTCGTATTTCTTTCTATTTAATATTGTGTATTTATACGGAATTATTGAAATTCGTCGAAACGAAAATATTCGCAAAGTCCCGACCAATTTTTTTTTTCGAGATATGTAAAATTTTCACCAATAACTTTTTGTTGGCCCGATCGAGTACAAGAAAATTCTTTGTACACACTTTCCCGTATCTAGTTTAGTTTTTGAGATTTTGATGCTTACATAAAAATAATTACATCATTCTGGAACTACCTATAGCAGACACCACATAGCCTCCTGTAGACATCTGCGAGCACGTGGCATGAATATAATGATTCACATGTAAACCCAATTTCATCTGAATGCCTCATGACAGAACGACTATGTTCTCTTCTATGAGCAGGAAGACCTTCCAGAACTACCTACAGCAGACACCACATAGCCTACTGTGGGCATCTGCGAGCACGTGGCATGAATATAATAATTCACATTTAACCCCAATTTCATCTGGATGCCTCATGAGCAGATTGACTATATTCTCTTCTATGAGCAGAAAGACCTTTCAGAGTATACTTAGTTTTATTTCGTATTTCTTTCTATTTTACATTATATTGTGTATATATATACGGAATTATACAAATTCGTCGAAACAAAAATATTCGCTAAGTCCCGACGAATTTTTTTACGCCGTCACAATTTTTTTTTTTCGAGATATGAAAAATTTTCACCAATAAATTTTTGTTGACCTGATCGAGTACAAGAAACTTTTTCGTACACACTTTTCCATATCTACTTTCGTTTTTGGAATTCTGATGCTTTCATAAAAATAATTACATCATAGTGGAACTACCTACAGCTGACACCACTTAGACATCTGCGAGCACGTGGCATGAACATGTAAACCCAATTTCATCTGGATGCCTCATGAGCAGAACGACTATGTCCTCTTCTATGAGCAGGAAGACCTTTTAGATTATACCTAGTTTCATTTCTATTTGATATTAAACCCAATTTAATCTGGATGCCTCATGAGCAGATTGACTATATTCTCTTCTATGAGCAGGAAGACCTTTCAGATTATACTTTGCTTTATTTCGTATTTCATTTTATTTTACATTATATTACAAGCAGAACGACTATGTTCTCTTCTATTAGCAGGAAGAACTTTTGATTATACTTGGTTTTATTTCGTATTTCTTTCTATTCTACATTATATTGTGTATATATAAGGAATTATTCAAATTCGTCGTAACGAAAATATACTCCAAGTCCCGACCAATTTTTTTTTTCGAGATATGTAAAATTTTCACCAATAACTTTTTGTTGACCCGATCGAGTACAAGAAAATTCACCACATAGCCTACTGGAGCAGAACGACTATGTTCTCTTCTATGACCAGGAATACCTTTAAGAACTACCTACAGCAGACACCACATAGCCTACTGTAGGCATCTGCGAGCACGTGACATGTTTATAATGATTCACATGTCCCAATTTTATCTGAAAGCCTCACGAGCAGAACGACTATGTCCTCTTCTATGAGCAGGAAGACCTTTTAGATTATACTTAGTTTTATTTCGTATTCCATTCTATTTGATATTGTGTATTTATAAGGAATTATTCAAATTCGTCGAAACACCAAGTCCCGACGAATTTTTTTACGACATGTCCAGTCACAATTTTTTTTTTCGAGATATGAAAAAATTTTACCAATAACTTTTTGTTGACCTGATCGAGTACAAGAAAGTTCTTTGTACACACTTTTCCATATCTAGTTTATTTTTTGAGATTTTGATGCTTTCATAAAAATAATTACATCATAGTGGAACTACATACAGCAGAAACCACATAGCCTTCTGTAGACATCTGCGAGCACGTGGCATGAATATAATGATTAACATGTAACCCCAATTTCATCTGGATGCCTCATGAGCAGGACGACTATGTTCTCTTCTATGACCAGGAATACCTTTAAGAACTACCTACAGCAGACACCACATAGCCTTCTGTAGACATTTGCGAGCACGTGGCATGAATATAATGATTAACATGTAACCCCAATTTCATCTGGATGCCTCATGAGCAGAACGACTATGTCCTCTTCTATGAGCAGGAAGACCTTTTAGATTAATTATACTTAGTTTTATTTCGTATTTCTTTCCATTTAACATTATACTGTATATATACGGAATTATACAAATTCGTCGAAACAAAAATATTCGCTAAGTCCCGACGAATTTCTTTACGCCGTGTCACAATTTTTTTTTTCGAGATATGAAAAATTTTCACCAATAACTTTTTGTTGACCTGATCGAGTACAAGAAAAATTTTCGTACACACTTTTCCATATATAGTTTAGTTTTTGAGATTTTGATGCTTCCATAAAAATAATTATATCATAGTGGAACTACTTACAGCAGACACCACATAGCCTACTGTAGGCATTTGCGAGCACGTGGCATGAATATAATAAATTACATTTAACCCCAATTTCATCTGGATGCCTCATGAGCAGAACGACTATGTTCTCTTCTATGAGCAGGAGGACCTTTTAGCTTATACTTAGTTTTATTTCGTATTTCTTTCTATTTAATATTGTGTATATATACGGAATTATTGAAATTCGTCGAAACGAAAATATTCGCTAAGTCCCGATGAATTTTTTTACGCAGACTCCAGTAAAAATTTTTTTTTTCGAGATATGAAGAATATTCACCGATAACTTTTTGTTGACCGGATCGGGTACAAGAAAATTCTTTGTACACACTTTCCCGTATCTAGTTTAGTTTTTGAGATTTTGATGCTTCCATAAAAATAATTACATCATTCTGGAACTACCTATAGCAGACACCACATAGCCTACTGTAGACATCTGCTAGCACGTGGCATGAACATGATCACATGTAAACCCAATTTCATCTGGATGCCTCATGAGCAGAACGACTATGTCCTCTTCTATGAGCAGGAAGACCTTTTAGATTATACCTAGTTTTATTTGGTATTCCTTTCTATTTGATATTGTGTATTGATACGGAATTAAACCCAATTTCATCTGGATGCCTCATGAGCAGATTGACTATATTCTCTTCTATGAGCAGGAAGACCTTTCAGATTATACTTTGCTTTATTTCGTATTTCATTCTATTTTACATTATATTACAAGCAGAACGACCATGTTCTCTTCTATTAGCAGGAAGAACTTTTGATTATACTTGGTTTTATTTCGTATTTCTTTCTATTCTACATTATATTGTGTATATATAAGGAATTATTCAAATTCTTCGTAACGAAAATATTCGCCAAGTCCCGACCAATTTTTTTTTTCGAGATATGTAAAATTTTCACCAATAACTTTTTGTTGACCCGATCGAGTACAAGAAAATTCTTTGTACACACTTTCCCGTATCTAGTTTAGTTTTTGAGATTTTGATGCTTCCATAAAAATAATTACATCATTCTGGAACTACCTATAGCAGACACCACATAGCCTACTGTAGACATCTGCGAGCACGTGGCATGGATGAATATAATGATTCACATGTAAACCCAATTTCATCTGAATGCCTCATGACAGAACGACTATGTTCTCTTCTATGAGCAGAAAGACCTTTCAGATTATACTTAGTTTTATTTCGTATTCCATTCTATTTGATATTGTGTATTTATACGGAATTATTCAAATTCGTCGAAACACTAAGTCCCGACGAATTTTTTTACGCCATGTCCAGTCACAATTTTTTTTTTCGAGATATGAAAAATTTTCACCAATAACTTTTTGTTAACCTGATCGAGTACAAGAAAATTCTTCGTACACACTTTTCCATATCTAGTTTAGTTTTTGAGATTTCGATGCTTTCATAAAAATAATTACATCATAGTGAAACTACCTACAGCAGACACCACATAGCCTACTGTAGGCATCTGCGAGCACGTGGCATGAATATAATAATTCACATTTACCCCAATTTCATCTGGATGCCTCATGAGCAGATTGACTATATTCTCTTCTATGAGCAGAAAGACCTTTCAGAGTATACTTAGTTTTATTTCGTATTTCTTTCTATTTTACATTATATTGTGTATATATATACGGAATTATACAAATTCGTCGAAACAAAAATATTCGCTAAGTCCCGACGAATTTTTTTACGCCGTGTCACAATTTTTTTTTTCGAGATATGAAAAATTTTCACCAATAACTTGATGCTTTCATAAAAATAATTACATCTTAGTGGAACTACCTACAGCAGAAACCACATAGCCTTCTGTAGACATCTGCGAGCACGTGGCATGAATATAATGATTAACATGTAACCCCAATTTCATCTGGATGCCTCATGAGCAGAACGACTATGTTCTCTTCTATGAGCAGGAGGACCTTTTAGCTTATACTTTGTTTTATTTCGTATTTTTTTCTATTTAATATTGTGTATACGGAATTATTCAAATTCGTCGAAACGAAAATATTCGCTAAGTCCCGACGAATTTTTTTACGCAGACTCCAGTAAAAATTTTTTTTTTTTTCGAGACATGAAGAATATTCACCAATAACTTTTTGGTTACCTGATCGAGTACAAGAAAATTCTTTGTACACACTTTTCCATATCTAGTTTTTTTTTGAGATTTTGATGATTTCATAAAAATAATTACATCTTAGTGGAACTACCTACAGCAGAAACCACATAGCCTTCTGTAGACATCTGCGAGCACGTGGCATGAATATAATGATTAACATGTAACCCCAATTTCATCTGGATGCCTCATGAGCAGGACGACTATGTTCTCTTCTATGACCAGGAATACCTTTAAGAACTACCTACAGCTGACACCACATAGCCTTCTGTAGACATCTGCGAGCACGTGGCATGAATATAATGATTAACATGTAACCCCAATTTCACCTGGACGCCTCATGAGCAGAACGACTATGTCCTCTTCTATGAGCAGGAAGACCTTTTAGATTATACTTTGTTTTATTTCGTATTTCTTTCCATTAACATTATACTGTATATATACGGAATTATACAAATTCGTCGAAACAAAAATATTCGCTAAATCCCGACGAATTTTTTTACGCCGTCACAATTTTTTTTTTTTCGAGATATGAAAAATTTTCACCAATAAATTTTTGTTGACCTGATCGAGTACAAGAAACTTTTTCGTACACACTTTTCCATATCTACTTTCGTTTTTGGGATTCTGATGCTTTCATAAAAATAATTACATCATAGTAACTACCTACAGCTGACACCACATAGACATCTGCGAGCACGCGGAATGAACATGATCACATGTAAACCCAATTTCATCTGGATGCCTCATGAGCAGAACGACTATGTCCTCTTCTATGAGCAGGAAGACCTTTTAGATTATACATAGTTTTATTTCTTATTCCTTTCTATTTGATATTGTGTATTGATACGGAATTAAACCCAATTTAATCTGGATGCCTCATGAGCAGATTGACTATATTCTCTTCTATGAGCAGGAAGACCTTTCAGATTATACTTTGCTTTATTTCGTATTTCATTTTATTTTACATTATATTACAAGCAGAACGACTATGTTCTCTTCTATTAGCAGGAAGAACTTTTGATTATACTTGGTTTTATTTCGTATTTCTTTCTATTCTACATTATATTGTGTATATATAAGGAATTATTCAAATTCGTCGTAACGAAAATATACGCCAAGTCCCGACCAATTTTTTTTTTCGAGATATGTAAAATTTTCACTCATAACTTTTTGTTGACCCGATCGAGTACAAGAAAATTCTTTGTACACACTTTCCCTTATCTAGTTTAGTTTTTGAGATTTTGATGCTTCCATAAAAATAATTACATCATTCTGGAACTACCTATAGCAGACACCACATAGCCTACTGTAGACATCTGCGAGCACGTTGCATGAATATAATAATTCACATTTAACCCCAATTTCAAATAGACCAGGAATACCTTTAAGAACTACCTACAGCAGACACCACATAGCCCACTGTAGGCATCTGCGAGCACGTGGCATGAATATAATAATTCACATTTAACCTCAATTTCATCTGGATGCCTCATGAGCAGAACGACTATGTTCTCTTCTATGAGCAGGAGGACCTTTTAGCTTATACTTTGTTTTATTTCGTATTTCTTTCTATTTAATATTGTGTATACGGAATTATTCAAAATCGTCGAAACGAAAATATTCGCTAAGTCCCGACGACTTTTTTTACGCAGACTCCAGTAAAAATTTTTTTTTTTTTCGAGACATGAAGAATATTCACCAATAACTTTTAGGTTACCTGATCGAGTACAAGAAAATTCTTTGTACACACTTTTCCATATCTAGTTTATTTTTTGAGATTTTGATGATTTCATAAAAATAATTACATCATAGTGGAACTACCTACAGCAGAAACCACATAGCCTTCTGTAGACATCTGCGAGCACGTGGCATGAATATAATGATTAACATGTAACCCCAATTTCATCTGGATGCCTCATGAGCAGGACGACTATGTTCTCTTCTATGACCAGGAATACCTTTAAGAACTACCTACAGCTGACACCACATAGCCTTCTGTAGACATCTGCGAGCACGTGGCATGAATATAATGATTAACATGTAACCCCAATTTCACCTGGATGCCTCATGAGCAGAACGACTATGTCCTCTTCTATGAGCAGGAAGACCTTTCAGATTATACTTTGTTTTATTTCGTATTTCTTTCCATTAACATTATACTGTATATATACGGAATTATACAAATTCGTCGAAACAAAAATATTCGCTAAATCCCGACGAATTTTTTTACGCCGTGTCACAATTTTTTTTTTCGAGATATGAAAAATATTCACCAATAACTTTTTGTTGACCTGATCGAGTACAACAAAATTTTTTGTACACACTTTTCCATATCTAGTTTAGTTTTTGAGATTTTGATGCTTCTCTTAATAAATTACATCATTGTGGAACTACCTACAGCAGACACCACATAGCCTACTGTAGACATCAGCGAGCACGTGGCATGAATATAATGATTCACATGTCCCAATTTCATCTGGATGCCTCATGAGCAGAATGATTATGTCCTCTTCTATGAGCAGGAAGACCTTTTAGATTATACTTAGTTTTATTTCGTATTCCATTCTATTTGATATTGTGTATTTATACGGAATTATTCAAATTCGTCGAAACACCAAGTCCCGACGATATTTTTTACGACATGTCCAGTCACAATTTTTTTTTTCGAGATATGAAAAAATTTTACCAATAACTTTTTGTTGACCTGATCGAGTACAAGAAAATTTTTCGTACACACTTTTCCATATCTAGTTTAGTTTTTGAGATTTTGATGCTTCTATTAATAAATTACATCATTGTGGAACTACCTACAGCAGACACCACATAGGCTACTGTAGACATCAGCGAGCACGTGGCATGAATATAATGATTCACATGTCCCAATTTCATCTGGATGCCTCATGAGCAGAATGATTATGTCCTCTTCTATGAGCAGGAAGACCTTTTAGATTATACTTAGTTTTATTTCGAATTCCATTCTATTTTATATTGTGTATATATACGGAATTATTCAAATTCGTCGAAACACTAAGTCCCGACGAATTTTTTTACGCCATGTCCAGTCACAATTTTTTTTTCGAGATATGAAATATTTCCACCAATAACTTTTTGTTGACCTGATCGAGTACTAGAAAATTCTCTGTACACACTTTTCCATATCTAGTTTAGTTTTTGAGATTTTGATGCTTTCATAAAAATAATTACATCTTAGTGGAACTACCTACAGCAGAAACCACATAGCCTTCTGTAGACATCTGCGAGCACGTGGCATGAATATAATGATTAACATGTAACCCCAATTTCATCTGGATGCCTCATGAGCAGAACGACTATGTTCTCTTCTATGAGCAGGAGGACCTTTTAGCTTATACTTTGTTTTATTTCGTATTTCTTTCTATTTAATATTGTGTATAAGGAATTATTCAAATTCGTCGAAACGAAAATATTCGCTAAGTCCCGACGAATTTTTTTACGCAGACTCCAGTAAAAATTTTTTTTTTTTTCGAGACATGAAGAATATTCACCAATAACTTTTTGGTTACCTGATCGAGTACAAGAAAATTCTTTGTACACACTTTTCCATATCTAGTTTTTTTTTTGAGATTTTGATGATTTCATAAAAATAATTACATCTTAGTGGAACTACCTACAGCAGAAACCACATAGCCTTCTGTAGACATCTGCGAGCACGTGGCATGAATATAATGATTAACATGTAACCCCAATTTCATCTGGATGCCTCATGAGCAGAACGACTATGTCCTCTTCTATGAGCAGGAAGACCTTTTAGATTATACTTTGTTTTATTTCGTATTTCTTTCCATTAACATTATACTGTATATATACGGAATTATACAAATTCGTCGAAACAAAAATATTCGCTAAATCCCGACGAATTTTTTTACGCCGTCACAATTTTTTTTTTTTTTCGAGATATGAAAAATTTTCACCAATAAATTTTTGTTGACCTGATCGAGTACAAGAAACTTTTTCGTACACACTTTTCCATATCTACTTTCGTTTTTGGGATTCTGATGCTTTCATAAAAATAATTACATCATAGTGGAACTACCTACAGCTGACACCACATAGACATCTGCGAGCACGCGGAATGAACATGATCACATGTAAACCCAATTTCATCTGGATGCCTCATGAGCAGAACGACTATGTCCTCTTCTATGAGCAGGAAGACCTTTTAGATTATACATAGTTTTATTTCTTATTCCTTTCTATTTGATATTGTGTATTGATACGGAATTAAACCCAATTTAATCTGGATGCCTCATGAGCAGATTGACTATATTCTCTTCTATGAGCAGGAAGACCTTTCAGATTATACTTTGCTTTATTTCGTATTTCATTTTATTTTACATTATATTACAAGCAGAACGACTATGTTCTCTTCTATTAGCAGGAAGAACTTTTGATTATACTTGGTTTTATTTCGTATTTCTTTCTATTCTACATTATATTGTGTATATATAAGGAATTATTCAAATTAGTCGTAACGAAAATATACGCCAAGTCCCGACCAATTTTTTTTTTCGAGATATGTAAAATTTTCACCCATAACTTTTTGTTGACCCGATCGAGTACAAGAAAATTCTTTGTACACACTTTCCCTTATCTAGTTTAGTTTTTGAGATTTTGATGCTTCCATAAAAATAATTACATCATTCTGGAACTACCTATAGCAGACACCACATAGCCTACTGTAGACATCTGCGAGCACGTGGCATGAATATAATAATTCACATGTAACCCCAATTTCAAATAGACCAGGAATACCTTTAAGAACTACCTACAGCAGACACCACATAGCCCACTGTAGGCATCTGCGAGCACGTGGCATGAATATAATAATTCACATTTAACCTCAATTTCATCTGGATGCCTAATGAGCAGAACGACTATGTTCTCTTCTATGAGCAGAAGGACCTTTCAGCTTATACTTTGTTTTATTTCGTATTTCTTTCTATTTAATATTGTGTATACGGAATTATTCAAATTCGTCGAAACGAAAATATTCGCTAAGTCCCGACGACTTTTTTTACGCAGACTCCAGTAAAAATTTTTTTTTTTTCGAGACATGAAGAATATTCACCAATAACTTTTTGGTTACCTGATCGAGTACAAGAAAATTCTTTGTACACACTTTTCCATATCTAGTTTATTTTTTGAGATTTTGATGATTTCATAAAAATTATTACATCATAGTGGAACTACCTACAGCAGAAACCACATAGCCTTCTGTAGACATCTGCGAGCACGTGGCATGAATATAATGATTAACATGTAACCCCAATTTCATCTGGATGCCTCATGAGCAGGACGACTATGTTCTCTTCTATGACCAGGAATACCTTTAAGAACTACCTACAGCTGACACCACATAGCCTTCTGTAGACATCTGCGAGCACGTGGCATGAATATAATGATTAACATGTAACCCCAATTTCACCTGGATGCCTCATGAGCAGAACGACTATGTCCTCTTCTATGAGCAGGAAGACCTTTTAGATTATACTTTGTTTTATTTCGTATTTCTTTCCATTAACATTATACTGTATATATACGGAATTATACAAATTCGTCGAAACAAAAATATTCGCTAAATCCCGACGAATTTTTTTACGCCGTGTCACAATTTTTTTTTTCGAGATATGAAAAATATTCACCAATAACTTTTTGTTGACCTGATCGAGTACAAGAAAATTTTTTGTACACACTTTTCCATATCTAGTTTAGTTTTTGAGATTTTGATGCTTCTATTAATAAATTACATCATTGTGGAACTACCTACAGCAGACACCACATAGCCTACTGTAGACATCAGCGAGCACGTGGCATGAATATAATGATTCACATGTCCCAATTTCATCTGGATGCCTCATGAGCAGAATGATTATGTCCTCTTCTATGAGCAGGAAGACCTTTTAGATTATACTTAGTTTTATTTCGTATTCCATTCTATTTTATATTGTGTATATATACGGAATTATCAAATTCGTCGAAACACTAAGTCCCGACGAATTTTTTCACGCCATGTCCAGTCACAATTTTTTTTTCGAGATATGAAAAATTTTCACCAATAACCTTTTGTTGACCTGATCGAGTACTAGAAAATTCTCTGTACACACTTTTCCATATCTAGTTTAGTTTTTGAGATTTTGATGCTTTCATAAAAATAATTACATCATAGTGGAACTACCTACAGCAGACACCACATAGCCTTCTGTAGACATCTGCGAGCACGTGGCATGAATATAATGATTAACATGTAACCCCAATTTCATCTGGATGCCTCATGAGCAGAACGACTATGTTCTCTTCTATGACCAGGAATACCTTTAAGAACTACCTACAGCAGACACCACATAGCCTACTGTAGGCATCTGCGAGCACGTGACATGTTTATAATGATTCACATGTCCCAATTTCATCTGAAAGCCTCACGAGCAGAACGACTATGTCCTCTTCTATGAGCAGGAAGACCTTTTAGATTATACTTAGTTTTATTTCGTATTCCATTCTATTTGATATTGTGTATTTATATGGAATTATTCAAATTCGTCGAAACACCAAGTCCCGACGATATTTTTTACGACATGTCCAGTCACAATTTTTTTTTTCGAGATATGAAAAAATTTTACCAATAACTTTTTGTTGACCTGATCGAGTACAAGAAAATTTTTCGTACACACTTTTCCATATCTAGTTTAGTTTTTGAGATTATGATGCTTCTATTAATAAATTACATCATTGTGGAACTACCTACAGCAGACACCACATAGCCTACTGTAGACATCAGCGAGCACGTGGCATGAATATAATGTTCACATGTCCCAATTTCATCTGGATGCCTCATGAGCAGAGTATACTTAGTTTTATTTCGTATTTCTTTCTATTTTACATTATATTGTGTATATATATACGGAATTATACAAATTCGTCGAAACAAAAATATTCGCTAAGTCCCGACGAATTTTTTTACGCCGTCACAATTTTTTTTTTTCTAGATATGAAAAATTTTCACCAATAAATTTTTGTTGACCTGATCGAGTACAAGAAACTTTTTCGTACACACTTTTCCATATCTACTTTCGTTTATGGGATTCTGATGCTTTCATAAAAATAATTACATCATAGTGGAACTACCTACAGCTGACACCACATAGACATCTGCGAGCACGTGGCATGAACATGATCACATGTAAACCCAATTTCATCTGGATGCCTCATGAGCTGAACGACTATGTTCTCTTCTATGAGCAGGAAGACCTTGAAGAACTACCTACAGCTAACACAACATAGCCTACTGTAGACATCTGCGACCACGTGGCATGAAAATAATGATTCACATGTAACCCCAATTTCATCTGGTTTGCTCATGAGAAGAACGACTATGTTCTCTTCTATGAGCAAGAAGACCTTTTATATTATACTTAGTTTTATTTCGTATTTCTTTCTATTTAATATTGTGTATCTATACGGAATTATTCAAATTCGTCGAAACAAAAATATTCGCTAAGTCCCGACGATTTTTTTTACGCCATGTACAGTTGGAATTTTTTTTTCGAGATATGAAAAATTTTTACCAATAACTTTTTGTTGACCTGATCGAGTACAAGAAAATTCTTCGTACACACTTTTCCATATCTAGTTTAGTTTTTGAGATTTTGATGGTTTCATAAGAATAATTACATCATAGTGGAACTACTTACAGCAGACACCACATAGCCTACTGTAGACATCAGCGAGCACGTGGCATGAATATAATGATTTACATGTAAACCCAATTCCATCTGAATGCCTCATGACAGAACGACTATGTTCTCTTGTATGAGCAGGAAGACCTTTCAGATTATACTTAGTTTTATTTCGTATTTCTTTCCATTTAACATTATACTGTATATATACGGAATTATACAAATTCGTCGAAACAAAAATATTCGCTAAGTCCCGACGAATTTCTTTCCGCCGTGTCACAATTTTTTTTTTTGAGATATGAAAAATTTTCACCAATAACTTTTTGTTGACCTGATCGAGTACAAGAAAATTTTTCGTACATTATATTTACATTATATTACAAGCAGAACGACTATGTTCTCTTCTATTAGCAGAAAGAACTTTTGATTATACTTGGTTTTATTTCGTATGTCTTTCTATTCTACATTATATTGTGTATATATAAGGAATTATTAAAATTCGTCGTAACGAAAATATTCGCCAAGTCCCGACCAATTTTTTTTTTCGAGATATGTAAAATTTTCACCAATAACTTTTTGTTGACATGATCGAGTACAAGAAAATTCTTTGTACACACTTTCCCGTATCTAGTTTAGTTTTTGAGATTTTGATGCTTCCATAAAAAAAATTACATCATTCTGGAACTACCTATAGCAGACACCACATAGCCTACTGTAGACATCTGCGAGCACGTGGCATGAATATAATGATTCACATGTAAACCCAATTTCATCTGAATGCCTCATGACAGAACGACTATGTTCTCTTCTATGAGCAGAAAGACCTTTCAGATTATACTTAGTTTTATTTCGTATTCCATTCTATTTGATATTGTGTATTTATACGGAATTATTCAAATTCGTCGAAACACTAAGTCCCAACGAATTTTTTTACGCCATGTCCAGTCACAATTTTTTTTTCGAGATATGAAAAATTTTCACCAATAACTTTTTGTTGACCTGATCGAGTACAAGAAAATTTTTCGTACACACTTTTCCATATCTAGTTTAGTTTTTGAGATTTTGATGCTTCTATTAATATAATTACATCATTGTGGAACTAACTACAGCAGACACCACATAGCCTACTGTAGACATCAGCGAGCACGTGGCATGAATATATTGATTTACATGCAAACCCAATTTCATCTGAATGCCTCATGACAGAACGACTATGTTCTCTTGTATGAGCAGGAAGACCTTTCAGATTATACTTAGTTTTATTTCGTATTTCTTTCCATTTAACATTATACTGTATATATACGGAATTATACAAATTCGTCGAAACAAAAATATTCGCTAAGTCCCGACGAATTTTTTTACGCCGTGTCACAATTTTTTTTTTCGAGATATGTAAAATTTTCACCAATAACTTTTTGTTGACCCGATCGAGTACAAGAAAATTCTTTGTACACACTTTCCCGTATCTAGTTTAGTTTTTGAGATTTTGATGCTTCCATAAAAATAATTACATCATTCTGGAACTACCTATAGCAGACACCACATAGCCTACTGTAGGCATCTGCGAGCACGTGGCATGAATATAATAATTCACATTTAACCCCAATTTCATCTGAATGCCTCATGACAGAACGACTATGTTCTCTTCTATGAGCAGGAAGACCTTTCAGATTATACTTAGTTTTATATCGTATTCCATTCTATTTGATATTGTGTATTTATACGGAATTATTCAAATTCGTCTAAACACTAAGTCCCGACGAATTTTTTTACGCCATGTCCAGTCACAATTTTTTTTTTCGAGCTATGAAAAATTTTCACCAATAACTTTTTGTTAACCTGATCGAGTACAAGAAAATTCTTTGTACACACTTTTCCATATCTAGTTTAGTTTTTGAGATTTCGATGGTTTCATAAAAATAATTACATCATAGTGAAACTACCTACAGCAGACACCAAATAGCCTACTGTAGGCATCTGCGAGCACGTGGCATGAATATAATAATTCACATTTAACCCCAATTTCATCTGGATGCCTCATGAGCAGATTGACTATATTCCCTTCTATGAGCAGAAAGACCTTTCAGAGTATACTTAGTTTTATTTCGTATTTCTTTCTATTTTACATTATACTGTATATATACGGAATTATACAAATTCGTCGAAACAAAAATATTCGTTAAGTCTCGACGAACTTCTTTACGCCGTGTCACAATTTTTTTTTTCGAGATATGAAAAATTTTCACCAATAACTTTTTGTTGACCTGATCGAGTACAAGAAAATTTTTCGTACATTATATTTACATTATATTACAAGCAGAACGACTATGTTCTCTTCTATTAGCAGAAAGAACTTTTGATTATACTTGGTTTTATTTCGTATTTCTTTCTATTCTACATTATATTGTGTATATATAAGGAATTATTCAAATTCGTCGTAACGAAAATATTCGCCAAGTCCCGACCAATTTTTTTTTTCGAGATATGTAAAATTTTCACCAATAACTTTTTGTTGACATGATCGAGTACAAGAAAATTCTTTGTACACACTTTCCCGTATCTAGTTTAGTTTTTGAGATTTTGATGCTTCCATAAAAATAATTACATCATTCTGGAACTACCTATAGCAGACACCACATAGCCTACTGTAGACATCTGCGAGCACGTGGCATGAATATAATGATTCACATGTAAACCCAATTTCATCTGAATGCCTCATGACAGAACGACTATGTTCTCTTCTATGAGCAGAAAGACCTTTCAGATTATACTTAGTTTTATTTCGTATTCCATTCTATTTGATATTGTGTATTTATACGGAATTATTCAAATTCGTCGAAACACTAAGTCCCAACGAATTTTTTCACGCCATGTCCAGTCACAATTTTTTTTTTCGAGATATGAAAAATTTTCACCAATAACTTTTTGTTGACCTGATCGAGTACAAGAAAATTTTTCGTACACACTTTTCCATATCTAGTTTAGTTTTTGAGATTTTGATGCTTCTATTAATATAATTACATCATTGTGGAACTAACTACAGCAGACACCACATAGCCTACTGTAGACATCAGCGAGCACGTGGCATGAATATAATGATTTACATGCAAACCCAATTTCATCTGAATGCCTCATGACAGAACGACTATGTTCTCTTGTATGAGCAGGAAGACCTTTCAGATTATACTTAGTTTTATTTCGTATTTCTTTCCATTTAACATTATACTGTATATATACGGAATTATACAAATTCGTCGAAACAAAAATATTCGCTAAGTCCTGACGAATTTCTTTCCGCCGTGTCACAATTTTTTTTTTTGAGATATGAAAAATTTTCACCAATAACTTTTTGTTGACCTGATCGAGTACAAGAAAAATTTTCGTACACACTTTTCCATATATAGTTTAGTTTTTGAGATTTTGATGCTTCCATAAATATAAATACATCATTGTGGAACTACCTACAGCAGACACCACATAGCCTACTGTAGACATCAGCGAACACGTGGCATGAATATAATGATTCACATGTCCCAATTTCATCTGGATGCCTCATGACAGAACGACTATGTTCTCTTGTATGAGCAGGAAGACCTTTCAGATTATACTTAGTTTTATTTCGTATTTCTTTCCATTTAACATTATACTGTATATATACGGAATTATACAAATTCGTCGAAACAAAAATATTCGCTAAGTCCCGACGATTTTTTTTACGTCATGTCCAGTTGGAATTTTTTTTTCGAGATATGAAAAATTTTTACCAATAACTTTTTGTTGACCTGATCGAGTACAAGAAAATTCTTCGTACACACTTTTCCATATCTAGTTTAGTTTTTGAGATTTTGATGGTTTCATAAGAATAATTACATCATAGTGGAACTACCTACAGCAGACACCATATAGCCTACTGTAGACATCAGCGAGCACGTGGCATGAATATAATGATTTACATGTAAACCCAATTCCTTCTGAATGCCTCATGACAGAACGACTATGTTCTCTTGTATGAGCAGGAAGACCTTTCAGATTATACTTAGTTTTATTTCGTATTTCTTTCCATTTAACATTATACTGTATATATACGGAATTATACAAATTCGTCGAAACAAAAATATTCGCTAAGTCCCGACGAATTTCTTTCCGCCGTGTCACAATTTTTTTTTTTCGAGATATGAAAAATTTTCACCAATAACTTTTTGTTGACCTGATCGAGTACAAGAAAATTTTTCGTACACACTTTTCCATATATAGTTTAGTTTTTGAGATTTTGATGCTTCCATAAATATAAATACATCATTGTGGAACTACCTACAGCAGACACCACATAGCCTACTGTAGACATCAGCGAACACGTGGCATGAATATAATGATTCACATGTCCCAATTTCATCTGGATGCCTCATGAGCAGAAGGATTATGTCCTCCTCTATGAGCAGGAAAACCTTTCAGATTATACTTAGTTTTATTTCGTATTCCATTCTATTTGATATTGTGTATTTATACGGAATTATTCAAATTCGTCGAAACACTAAGTCCCGACGAATTTTTTTACGCCATGTCCAGTCACAATTTTTTTTTTCGAGATATGAAAAATTTTCACCAATAACTTTTTGTTGACCTGATCGAATACAAGAAAATTCTTTGTACACACTATTCCATATCTAGTTTAGTTTTTGAGATTTTGATGCTTTCATAAAAATAATTACATCATAGTGGAACTACTTACAGCAGACACCACATAGCCTACTGTAGGCATCTGCGAACACGTGGCATGAATATAATAAATCACATTTAACCCCAATTTGATCTGGATGCCTCATGAGCAGAACGACTATGTTCTCTTCTATGAGCAGGAGGACCTTTTAGCTTATACTTAGTTTTATTTCGTATTTCTTTCTATTTAATATTGTGTATTTATACGGAATTATTGAAATTCGTCGAAACGAAAATATGCGCAAAGTCCCGACCAATTTTTTTTTTCGAGATATGTAAAATTTTCACCAATAACTTTTTGTTGGCCCGATCGAGTACAAGAAAATTCTTTGTACACACTTTCCCGTATCTAGTTTAGTTTTTGAGATTTTGATGCTTCCATAAAAATAATTACATCATTCTGGAACTACCTATAGCAGACTCCACATAGCCTACTGTAGACATCTGCGAGCACGTGGCATGAACATGATCACATGTAAACCCAATTTCATCTGGATGCCTCATGAGCTGAACGACTATGTTCTCTTCTATGAGCAGGAAGACCTTGAAGAACTACCTACAGCTAACACAACATAGCCTACTGTAGACATCTGCGACCACGTGGCATGAAAATAATGATTCACATGTAACCCCAATTTCATCTGGTTTCCTCATGAGAAGAACGACTATGTTCTCTTCTATGAGCAAGAAGACCTTTTATATTATACTTAGTTTTATTTCGTATTTCTTTCTATTTAATATTGTGTATCTATAGGGAATTATTCAAATTCGTCGAAACAAAAATATTCGCTAAGTCCCGACGATTTTTTTTACGCCATGTCCAGTTAGAATTTTTTTTTCGAGATATGAAAAATTTTTACCAATAACTTTTTGTTGACCTGATCGAGTACAAGAAAATTCTTTGTACACACTTTTCCATATCTAGTTTAGTTTTTGAGATTTTGATGGTTTCATAAGAATAATTACATCATAGTGGAACTACCTACAGCAGACACCACATAGCCTACTGTAGGCATCAGCGAGCACGTGGCATGAATATAATGATTCACATGTCCCAATTTCATCTGGATGCCTCATGAGCAGAAGGATTATGTCCTCCTCTATGAGCAGGAAAACCTTTCAGATTATACTTAGTTTTATTTCGTATTTCTTTCCATTTAACATTATACTGTATATATACGGAATTATACAAATTCGTCGAAACAAAAATATTCGCGAAGTCCCGACGAATTTTTTTACGCCGTGTCACAATTTTTTTTTTCGAGATATGAAAAATTTTCACCAATAACTTTTTGTTGACCTGATCGAGTACAAGAAAATTTTTCGTACACACTTTTCCATATATAGTTTAGTTTTTGAGATTTTGATGCTTCCATAAGTATAATTACATCATTGTGGAACTACCTACAGCAGACACCACATAGCCTACTGTAGACATCAGCGAGCACGTGGCATGAATATAACGATTCACATGTCCCAATTTCATCTGGATGCCTCATGAGCAGGACGACTATGTTCTCTTCAATGACCAGGAATACCTTTAAGAACTACCTACAGCAGACACCACATAGCCTTCTGTAGCCATCTGTGAGCACGTGGCATGAATATAATGATTAACATGTAACCCCAATTTCATCTGGATGCCTCATGAGCAGAACGACTATGTCCTCTTCTATGAGCAGGAAGACCTTTTAGATTATACTTAGTTTTATTTCGTATTTCTTTTCATTTAACATTATACTGTATATATACGGAATTATACAAATTCGTCGAAACAAAAATATTCGCTAAGTCCCGACGAATTTTTTTACGCCGTCACAATTTTTTTTTTTCGAGATATGAAAAATTTTCACCAATAAATTTTTGTTGACCTGATCGAGTACAAGAAACTTTTTCGTACACACTTTTCCATATCTACTTTCGTTTTTGGGATTCTGATGCTTTCATAAAAATAATTACATCATAGTGGAACTACCTACAGCTGACACCACTTAGACATCTGCGAGCACGTGGCATGAACATGTAAACCCAATTTCATCTGGATGCCTCATGAGCAGAACGACTATGTCCTCTTCTATGAGCAGGAAGACCTTTTAGATTATACCTAGTTTCATTTCGTATTCCTTTCTATTTGATATTGTATATTGATACGGAATTAAACCCAATTTAATCTGGATGCCTCATGAGCAGATTGACTATATTCTCTTCTATGAGCAGGAAGACCTTTCAGATTATACTTTGCTTTATTTCGTATTTCATTTTATTTTACATTATATTACAAGCAGACCGACTATGTTCTCTTCTATTAGCAGGAAGAACTTTTGATTATACTTGGTTTTATTTCGTATTTCTTTCTATTCTACATTATATTGTGTATATATAAGGAATTATTCAAATTCGTCGTAACGAAAATATACTCCAAGTCCCGACCAATTTTTTTTTTCGAGATATGTAAAATTTTCACCAATAACTTTTTGTTGACCCGATCGAGTACAAGAAAATTCACCACATAGCCTACTGGAGCAGAACGACTATGTTCTCTTCTATGACCAGGAATACCTTTAAGAACTACCTACAGCAGACACCACATAGCCTACTGTAGGCATCTGCGAGCACGTGACATGTTTATAATGATTCACATGTCCCAATTTCATCTGAAAGCCTCACGAGCAGAACGACTATGTCCTCTTCTATGAGCAGGAAGACCTTTTAGATTATACTTAGTTTTATTTCGTATTCCATTCTATTTGATATTGTGTATTTATAAGGAATTATTCAAATTCGTCGAAACACCAAGTCCCGACGAATTTTTTTACGACATGTCCAGTCACAATTTTTTTTTTCGAGATATGAAAAAATTTTACCAATAACTTTTTGTTGACCTGATCCAGTACAAGAAAATTCTTTGTACACACTTTTCCATATCTAGTTTATTTTTTGAGATTTTGATGCTTTCATAAAAATAATTACATCATAGTGGAACTACATACAGCAGAAACCACATAGCCTTCTGTAGACATCTGCTAGCACGTGGCATGAATATAATGATTAACATGTAACCCCAATTTCATCTGGATGCCTCATGAGCAGGACGACTATGTTCTCTTCTATGACCAGGAATACCTTTAAGAACTACCTAACTAACTAAAAAGGTTTTTATTTTAGATTATCAAAATTTAACATTTCATGTGCAATGACATATCATTTCATCTTCTCGCTCAACATAACACAGGGGGTTAGAGGAAGGACGGGATGATGGGTGCAAAAGTAGCATCTCCTCCTCTCCGATCAGGGTAGCGGAGGAGAGCCTTGCTAAGCGAACATAGCCACCCCCGGGAGAGGGCGCTGTAGTCCGCCCGCGCTGGTGTTAACGCTGGTCGGACATTTCATCACATCACGGTCGTAGTTCGGAATGATACACGCCTCCTGCAAAGCTCATGCGTGTTGTTAATTTTTATTCAATGCAGATATTGCTCTTTGCAGGTTATGAGGCTGGTTTTTTCAAGGCTGAATTCCGGAAAAGGCTGAAGCAAAAAACCGGGTCGAGGTACTCTACGTTTCAGTTAGACTTTCGATTTGGTTCCCTATGGAACCGGTTCATCCCTTCGTTATTTGAAGATATCAAGCGCTTGATAAATGAGCCCGCCGTGCTTGCGGGGCTCACTATCATACACTCTGAGCTTGGTGATCTCCCTGGTGAGGGGACTCTTATCGAGCATGTACTTATAAAACTTGTAGGACAAGTTATTTATAACTGTCGGGATCGAGTCGACGCCTGCCAGCTCCCTAAGAGCTTCCAATCGAAGGTATCGTCTGCTACCGGTGATAATACGGAGTACTTTGTTCTGCATCCTATCCAATCTCGCTAATGGAGTTGGCACCAGGCTGCAGAACACCGGACAAGCGTACGTCATTGTGGGCCTTATGAGTTGCTTATAAATAAGCAATTTATTCTCAAGAGAGAGTTTCGAGCCCCTCGCTATCAAAGGATAGGTGCGTTTTAACGCAGCTCCCGCCCTCTGGATAGCGAGGGTGATATGACGTCCGAAGTTGAGTCGCTTGTCCAGGTGTACCCCCAGGTACCTCGCATGGCTCACGTTCTCAACGGCCTCGTCGTTGATTCTCAACTTCCGATAAAGCTTCGAGTGAGTGTACTTCTTCGTGAAGTTGATCGTCTCCGACTTAGCCGGATTGACCTCAATCTTGTTATCCGCCAAATACGGTATGATCTTCCTATCCAAGTGGACTTGGATCCTGTATTGGGCAGCGGCGCTTGAGAAGGAATGGGCAAAGATGGCGGTGTCATCAGCATACACCGCCGTGCCCATATCCGGTCTCTCGCACTGAGGGAGATCATAAGTATGTAGCGAATACAGATGTGGGGACAAACATGACCCCTGCGGGACACCTGCTTCGATCGGGAACTCTGCGGAGCGAGTATTATTTACTCGCACCATAAATGTCCTCCCCACGAGGAAAGAATTCACCAATTTTACCAGGTACGAGGGCATGCCTGCACCCAGCATTTTAGAGATAAGACCTTCCACCCATACCGAGTCGAAGGCTTTCTTCATGTCCAGCAGGACCATAACTGTGTTGAGTCCACGTTGGGCTGCCTCTTTCACCCCGTGAACAATCCTTACGACCTGTGACGTGGTACTATGACCTTGTCTAAAGCCGAATTGCTCAGCGGGGATCATTTTGAGTTTCCCCTCGAGACTCAACATTCGTCTCAGGAGGATCTTCTCGACGACTTTAGCGATCACGCTCAGGAGCGAAATGGGTCGGTAGCTATCGAGTTTGTGGCCATCCTTACCCGGTTTCAGAATCGGTATTACCAGTGCCTTCTTCAGACAATCTGGGTAATACCCCCACTTTATGATGGCGTTGATCAGGTGAATCATTTGGACGAGGACTTTCCGCGGCAGGTTTCTGAGAGTCACGGCATCCAAGCCATCTGGCCCAGGCGCCTTTTTTGTCGGAAGCCTTTTGATGACTTCCGTCAGCTCCTCATAGTCTGTCATTACTTTGACAAACCTATGAGGGCCAATAGGGGGGGACACAGATTCACGAAAGTCTTCCGTTATCTTCGTTTTCTGTCTATGCCCCTCACTAACATCAGGCGCCCTTTTGTGTACGTTGGCGAAATGTTCCCCGAACAGTTTCGCCTTCTGAGGGTCCGTCACTAGCAACCCGCCATCCTTCTCCATGGCCGGAATCGCCGCGAACTTCTTCGAAATTCGCTTCGTCATCCGCCACAGGGAATTATCGCGAGTGTCCAGCTTCTCCAGTTTATCCTTCCACAACCTATCGTTGTTGTCGTTGATCAGCTCCGAAATCTCCCTTCCTAGCCTGATCATGTCGTTCTTAACTTCAGGATTTCGTGTACTCTGCCACTTTTTCCGGAGGGAATTTTTCAGAGTGATCAACTCCTTAACGTGGGGTGGAAGAATATTCCGGTTACTCCTTACCGTAATCTTCTTGATGGCTCGCTCTCTGGCAACTTGAATGTCTCTAATGAGAGCGTGAGTTACCTCCTCAATTTCATCTCTTGAGATGCTTGACTTGATCAATGTCCTAGCATTCAAAAGCCTTCGGAACTCGGGCCAGTTGGCGTTTCGATAATCGAATTTAGTCAATGGGGGACCTTCTTCGACCCTACACATTAATCGAAACACCACCGGATCGTGATCCGAAGTCATCTCGTGGATGGCCTTGAGTTCGCTCATATTAGTGACATTTTTGTTTACCACCAAGTCGACTATGGTCGGAGTGGTCCCATTCCAGGGGTAATGAGTTGGCTCTTCTGAGTGCACAATTACCAATGGGAATATTCAAACAACGTCTTGCCATTGGCATTAGGCTGTGAGCTACCGCTCCAATCAGACCGCCTAGCGTTAAAGTCCCCGGCCAACAACACCTTGTGGCCGGTATTACACAGATTCTCCAAATCAGCACTGGAGAACTTTTTATTCGGAGCATTGTATATCGCGAATACGCGGTTGGAGGTGTATAAGGGATGGAAGGGGAACCTGGGTTATTTACTATCCTTCTGCTCCTTTCTTCCACTTGGGGTTGTTGGTCTTGTTGCTGCTGTCTCTGTTGATTTGGAGCTATTGTGGGGGGAAGACTTGACCCCTGGCCTCTATGCGCCCACGCATTGGTCTTCGGAACTGGGGCTGCTGTGTACCTCGCTTGCTTAGGCTTTTCCTGTTTCTCCGCCTTCTCTTCCAAGAACTCTATCCTCGCCTTGTATATCGGGCATTCTATATTGTTGGCTGGGTGGTTGCCATTGCAATTTACGCATTGCGCCGGTTCCTCCCGTGGCTTAGTGCACTCATGAGTGAGATGGGGCTCTTGACATTTCATACAGCTTGCGGCTCTCGCGCAGTTGGCAGTTGCGTGTCCCCACCGCTGACAACGGTGGCACTGGACTATTGCTCTCTCGTTTTGCCTTAGCTCCCATGTCACTCTTATGTGATTTATTATCTTCACTGTCTTCTGTAGATGTTTGAGTGTAACGTTTTTAGGTGTTGTGAGGAGATAAAGCGGACGGAATCTTGTTTTCATGCGCATCATTCTATGTACTTCGATTCCATATGTATTCATCATGTTCTCGATTATCTCCTCCTTATCCACGTCTGCATCTAAGCCACGTAGGACGAACGCGTGGGTCTTATCCTGGGGCAGCGTATATGTGTGAAACTCGGCCCCGAGTTTTTTCATAGCATTGATCATGTAAGACCTGTCCTGCTCTCTGGTGGTGAAGATTTGTGTCTCCCTCCCAGTGTATTTTATGTTGAACTCCCCAGCGAGTTCTTTCTTCAGATGTTCTGTTAGCCTTCTGTCGAGGTTAACTTTCCCTTGTACTACAATGGGAGGGAGCATTTTCTGCTTTTTCGGCGGATCGCTTTTATTGGTTTTTGTTTTTGTTGTCTGCGGATTAGTTTGGGCCGCATTGTCGTCGCTTGATGATAGTATTTCGTTATTGTTCAGGACGTTGAATACGTTGCTGGTGGCTATGGTATCGTGCGGTTTTGCGGCGACTGGTTTGCCAGGAGACTTTGGTTTCACGAATTCGTGTTCCTTTGTCTGGGGAAGTGCTGGGAATTCTAACTTCTTCCTTGTCGTACTGTTAGTTGCTTGGATGGCTCTCTTTAGATCGCCCAATTTGTCCATCTCGTTCTTGTATTGTGTCCTATATTTGTCAGTATAATATTCTTTAAGTTGTGGTATAACTGCTTTTTGAACGATGACTCCTGGAAAATCTTTGATACTTTTTGCGATTCTTTCCTGGCTCTCCATGTACTCTTTAATTTTCTTGTCGACTTTGCCATTAACCAGATCCCTCAGCTCTTGCATACGTTTTTCTATGCTCTCCTCTGTGTTTTTGTACGGTTCTTCTTTGGACCTCTTTCTCGTGAACACTCTTCTCCTCGGAGATTTGTTCAGATCAGATTCCGAATCGGAGCTGTCGGGAAGTTTGTCCAGATTGACTTTCTCTTTGGGCCTGGCTCCTAGAAGTCTTTCTTTGTTTTGGACTTCCGGCTGTTTAGATTCTTTCTCTCTGAGTGCCCTTTCTTTCTCCTTTTCCCTCTCTACAGCGGCGCTTTCTTTGGCTTTTTCTTCCTTTTCTTTATTTATCATCATCTCGTAGATTGCCCGCTCGAATCCTACGAGAGTATCTGGATTTTCAATAAGTGGTGTTTTCACCACACTTTCTATTTTCCCCCTGGCTTTCACCACCTTTTCCATTTCTGGAGGTATCACCACAGTTTCCATTGGTTGGTTTCCTGCATTCACCACACCTTCCATTGGAGTTGGCCTGTATTCTGTGTTCACCACACTTTCTGAAGACCTCTGTGCGGTTTTTGTATTCACCGTACTTTCCATAGCTTCTGGGTGTTTCACCACACTTTCCAAGCTTATGGTGTTCCCCACACTTTCGAATGGACTTAGGCGAATATTCTGGTTCACCACACTTTCTTTTTTGTTCGGGTGATTTTTGTCTAAGTCCGGATTCACCGTACCTTCCAAAATTCTCCTGTTCACCACACTTTCTATTGAACTCTGAGATTTCCCATTCGCCACACTTTCTAATATTTCCTGGTGAGTTTTTCCTAAGTCCCTGTTCACCGTACTTTCTACAATTCCTGCGTTCACCGCACTTTCCAACGGACTCTGACATATTTCCTCGTTCGCCACCCTTTCTATTTTTCCGGGCCTGATTTTGGCTAAGTCCACATTCACTGCACTTTCCCTTTTTCTTGTGTTCGCCACAGTTTCCAATGGACTTAGCCAATTTCCGGGTTCGTTTCTGTTTACCACCCTTTCCATTTCGTTGGCTTTCACCACACTTCCGATAACACTTAGACGTTTTTCGAGAAGTTTGATGTTCACATCACTTTCCGATAAATTATGGAGTTTATCTACACCACATAGCCTTCTGTAGACATCTGTGAGCACGTGGCATGAATATAATGATTAACTTGTAACCCCAATTTCATCTGGATGCCTCATGAGCAGAACGACTATGTCCTCTTCTATGAGCAGGAAGACCTTCTTTGTACACACTTTTCCATATCTATTTTAGTTTTTGAGATTTTGATGCTTTCATAAAAATAATTACATCATAGTGAAACTACCTACAGCAGACACCACATAGCCTACTGTAGAATCAGCGAGCACGTGGCATGAATATAATGATTAACATGTAACCCCAATTTCATCTGGATGCCTCATGAGCAGAACGACTATGTCCTCTTCTATGAGCAGGAAGACATTTTAGATTAATTATACTTAGTTTTATTTCGTATTTCTTTCCATTTAACATTATACTTATACGGAATTATACAAATTCGTCGAAACAAAAATATTCGCTAAGTCCCGAAGAATTTTTTTACGCCATGTCACAATTTTTTTTTTCGAGATATGAGAAATTTTCACCTATAACTTTTTGTTGACCTGATCGAGTACAAGAAAATTTTTCGTACACACTTTTCCATATCTAGTTTAGTTTTTGAGATTTTGATGCTTCCATAAATATAATTACATCATTGTGGAACTACCTACAGCAGACACCACATAGCCTACTGTAGACATCAGCGAGCACGTGGCATGAATATAATGATTCACATGTAAACCCAATTTCATCTGAATGCCTCATGACAGAACGACTATGTTCTCTTCTATGAGCAGGAGGACCTTTTAGCTTATACTTAGTTTTATTTCGTATTTCTTTCTATTTAATATTGTGTATATATACGGAATTATTGAAATTCGTCGAAACGAAAATATTCGCTAAGTCCCGATGAATTTTTTTACGCAGACTCCAGTAAAATTTTTTTTTTTCGAGATATGAAGAATATTTACCGATAACTTTTTGTTGACCGGATCGGGTACAAGAAAATTCTTTGTACACACTTTCCCGTATCTAGTTTAGTTTTTGAGATTTTGATGCTTCCATAAAAATAATTACATCATTCTGGAACTACCTATAGCAGACACCACATAGCCTACTGTAGACATCTGCTAGCACGTGGCATGAACATGATCACATGTAAACCCAATTTCATCTGGATGCCTCATGAGCAGAACGACTATGTCCTCTTCTATGAGCAGGAAGACCTTTTAGATTATACCTAGTTTTATTTGGTATTCCTTTCTATTTGATATTGTGTATTGATACGGAATTAAACCCAATTTCATCTGGATGCCTCATGAGCAGATTGACTATATTCTCTTCTATGAGCAGGAAGACCTTTCAGATTATACTTTGCTTTATTTCGTATTTCATTCTATTTTACATTATATTACAAGCAGAACGACCATGTTCTCTTCTATTAGCAGGAAGAACTTTTGATTATACTTGGTTTTATTTCGTATTTCTTTCTATTCTACATTATATTGTGTATATATAAGGAATTATTCAAATTCGTCGTAACGAAAATATTCGCCAAGTCCCGACCAATTTTTTTTTTCGAGATATGTAAAATTTTCACCAATAACTTTTTGTTGACCCGATCGAGTACAAGAAAATTCTTTGTACACACTTTCCCGTATCTAGTTTAGTTTTTGAGATTTTGATGCTTCCATAAAAATAATTACATCATTCTGGAACTACCTATAGCAGTCACCACATAGCCTACTGTAGACATCTGCTAGCACGTGGCATGAACATGATCAGATGTAAACCCAATTTCATCTGGATGCCTCATGAGCAGAACGACTATGTCCTCTTCTATGAGCAGGAAGACCTTCTTTGTACACACTTTTCCATATCTATTTTAGTTTTTGAGATTTTGATGCTTTCATAAAAATAATTACATCATAGTGAAACTACCTACAGCAGACACCACATAGCCTACTGTAGAATCAGCGAGCACGTGGCATGAATATAATGATTAACATGTAACCCCAATTTCATCTGGATGCCTCATGAGCAGAACGACTATGTCCTCTTCTATGAGCAGGAAGACATTTTAGATTAATTATACTTAGTTTTATTTCGTATTTCTTTCCATTTAACATTATACTGTATATATACGGAATTATACAAATTCGTCGAAACAAAAATATTCGCTAAGTCCCGAAGAATTTTTTTACGCCATGTCACAATTTTTTTTTTTCGAGATATGAGAAATTTTCACCTATAACTTTTTGTTGACCTGATCGAGTACAAGAAAATTTTTCGTACACACTTTTCCATATCTAGTTTAGTTTTTGAGATTTTGATGCTTCCATAAATATAATTACATCATTGTGGAACTACCTACAGCAGACACCACATAGCCTACTGTAGACATCAGCGAGCACGTGGCATGAATATAATGATTCACATGTAAACCCAATTTCATCTGAATGCCTCATGACAGAACGACTATGTTCTCTTCTATGAGCAGGAAGACCTTTTAGATTATACTTAGTTTTATTTCGTATTTCTTTCCGTTTAACATCATACTGTATATATACGGAATTATACAAATTCGTCGAAACAAAAATATTCGCTAAGTCCCGACGAATTTCTTTACGCCGTGTCACAATTTTTTTTTTCGAGATATGAAATATTTTCACCAATAACTTTTTGTTGACCTGATCGAGTACAAGAAAATTTTTCGTACACACTTTTCCATATATAGTTTAGTTTTTGAGATTTTGATGCTTCCATAAAAATAATTATATCATAAATTACATTTAACCCCAATTTCATCTGGATGCCTCATGAGCAGAACGACTATGTTCTCTTCTATGAGCAGGAGGACCTTTTAGCTTATACTTAGTTTTATTTCGTATTTCTTTCTATTTAATATTGTGTATATATACGGAATTATTGAAATTCGTCGAAACGAAAATATTCGCCAAGTCCCGACCAATTTTTTTTTTCGAGATATGTAAAATTTTCACCAATAACTTTTTGTTGACCCGATCGAGTACAAGAAAATTCTTTATACACACTTTCCCGTATCTAGTTTAGTTTTTGAGATTTTGATGCTTCCATAAAAATAATTACATCATTCTGGAACTACCTATAGCAGACACCACATAGCCTACTGTAGACATCTGCTAGCACGTGGCATGAACATGATCAGATGTAAACCCAATTTCATCTGGATGCCTCATGAGCAGAACGACTATGTCCTCTTCTATGAGCAGGAAGACCTTTTAGAATATACCTAGTTTTATTTGGTATTCCTTTCTATTTGATATTGTGTATTGATACGGAATTAAACCCAATTTCATCTGGATGCCTCATGACAGAACGACTATGTTCTCTTCTATGAGCAGAAAGACCTTTCAGATTATACTTAGTTTTATTCCATTCTATTTGATATTGTGTATTTATACGGAATTATTCAAATTCGTCGAAACACTAAGTCCCGACGAATTTTTTTACGCCATGTCCAGTCACAATTTTTTTTTTCAAAATATGAAAAATTTTCACCAATAACTTTTTGTTAACCTGATCGAGTACAAGAAAATTATATGTACACACTTTTCCATATCTAGTTTAGTTTTTGAGATTTCGATGCTTTCATAAAAATAATTACATCATAGTGAAACTACCTACAGCAGACACCACATAGCCTACTGTAGGCATCTGCGAGCACGTGGCATGAATATAATAATTCATGTTGAAAAGGGGGAACATTCTCCATGAAAATTGAAAAATGAAAAATGTGACTTATTTGTAATATCTAACAGAAAACAACTACTTCCCCGGCACAAGCCACGCTGGACATTGAACTACATCTGATAGATATTGTGAAAAGACTCTAACTGAAAAGGAAAGAAAAAATCTGAAAGTGAAAATTTGCATTTTCATTCAGATAGCTGACTTTTTTAATTCTTTCTAGTTTTCCTTGAACAAATCATTAAATAAATTAGATAAGGAGAATGTTATAAAAAAAAAAAAAAAATATCACTCACAGAAATCGTTCATTTCATTGAAGCAAGGTTCGCTTCTCTCGCATTTAATCCCCAATACATTTTGGTCGACAAAAATCTATTTCGCTTTGCCAAGCTCTTCAGGAGGATTGATATAGGATTGAAATAAAACAGGCTCTTCAGAAGCATACACATCAGGGATGGATATGAGAGAAACATTTCTTCTGCGGTGACACTTTGAAAATTAATTTTTGACATAGACCTGTCATGAGCATTTTGATTTTAGTTCGAAAATATGAATAGGAAATTCATAAAATCTTTTGTGGGAAGTAGTTGTTTTCTGTTAGATATTACAAATAAGTCACATTTTTCATTTTTCAATTTTCATGGAGAATGTTCCCCCTTTTCAACATGAATACCTCCCAAGAGGTTATCTTGAACGATGGAATATAGCGACTTAAGTTTGTCTTTCAGTCCCAGATAATTCCACAAAAGATTTTATGAATTTCCTATTCATATTTTCGAACTAAAATAATAACTCACATTTAACCCCAATTTCATCTGGATGCCTCATGAGCAGATTGACTATATTCTCTTCTATGAGCAGAAAGACCTTTCAGAGTATACTTAGTTTTATTTCGTATTTCTTTCTATTTTACATTAGATTGTGTATATATATACGGAATTATACAAATTCGTCGAAACAAAAATATTCGCTAAGTCCCGACGAATTTTTTAACGCCGTGTCACAATTTTTTTTTTCGAGATATGAAAAATTTTCGCCCATTACTTTTTGTTGACCTGATCGAGTACAAGAAAATTTTTCGTACACACTTTTCCATATCTAGTTTAGTTTTTGAGATTTTGATGCTTCCATAAATATAATTACATCATTGTGGAACTACCTACAGCAGACACCACATAGCCTACTGTAGACATCAGCTAGCACGTGGCATGAATATAATGATTCACATGTCCCAATTTCATCTGGATGCCTCATGAGCAGAAGGATTATGTCCTCCTCTATGAGCAGGAAAACCTTTCAGATTATACTTAGTTTTATTTCGTATTCCATTCTATTTGATATTGTGTATTTATACGGAATTATTCAAATTCGTCGAAACATTAAGTCCCGACGAATTTTTTTACGCCATGTCCAGTCACAATTTTTTTTTTCGAGATATAAAAAATTTTCACCAATAACATTTTGTTGACCTGATCGAGTACAAGAAAATTTTTCGTACACACTTTTCCATATATAGTTTAGTTTTTGAGATTTTGATGCTTCCATAAATATAATTACATCATTGTGGAACTACCTACAGCAGACACCACATAGCCTACTGTAGACATCAGCTAGCACGTGGCATGAATATAATGATTCACATGTCCCAATTTCATCTGGATGCCTCATGAGCAGAAGGATTATGTCCTCCTCTATGAGCAGGAAAACCTTTCAGATTATACTTAGTTTTATTTCCTATTCCATTCTATTTGATATTGTGTATTTATACGGAATTATTCAAATTCGTCGAAACACTAAGTCCCGACGAATTTTTTTACGCCATGTCCAGTCACAATTTTTTTTTTCGAGATATGAAAAATTTTCACCAATAACTTTTTGTTGACCTGATCGAATACAAGAAAATTCTTTGTACACACTATTCCATATCTAGTTTAGTTTTTGAGATTTTGATGCTTTCATAAAAATAATTACATCATAGTGGAACTACTTACAGCAGACACCACATAGCCTACTGTAGGCATCTGCGAGCACGTGGCATGAATATAATAAATCACATTTAACCCCAATTTCATCTGGATGCCTCATGAGCAGAACGACTATGTTCTCTTCTATGAGCAGGAGGACCTTTTAGCTTATACTTAGTTTTATTTCGTATTTCTTTCTATTTAATATTGTGTATATATACGGAATTATTGAAATTCGTCGAAACGAAAATATTCGCTAAGTCCCGATGAATTTTTTTACGCAGACTCCAGTAAAAATTTTTTTTTTTCGAGATATGAAGAATATTCACCAATAACTTTTTGTTGACCGGATCGGGTACAAGAAAATTCTTTGTACACACTTTCCCGTATCTAGTTTAGTTTTTGAGATTTTGATGCTTCCATAAAAATAATTACATCATTCTGGAACTACCTATAGCAGACACCACATAGCCTACTGTAGACATCTGCTAGCACGTGGCATGAACATGATCACATGTAAACCCAATTTCATCTGGATGCCTCATGAGCAGAACGACTATGTCCTCTTCTATGAGCAGGAAGACCTTTTAGATTATACCTAGTTTTATTTGGTATTCCTTTCTATTTGATATTGTGTATTGATACGGAATTAAACCCAATTTCATCTGGATGCCTCATGAGCAGATTGACTATATTCTCTTCTATGAGCAGGAAGACCTTTCAGATTATACTTTGCTTTATTTCGTATTTCATTCTATTTTACATTATATTACAAGCAGAACGACTATGTTCTCTTCTATTAGCAGGAAGAACTTTTGATTATACTTGGTTTTATCTCGTATTTCTTTCTATTCTACATTATATTGTGTATATATAAGGAATTATTCAAATTCGTCGTAACGAAAATATTCGCCAAGTCCCGACCAATTTTTTTTTTCGAGATATGTAAAATTTTCGCCAATAACTTTTTGTTGACCCGATCGAGTACAAGAAAATTCTTTGTACACACTTTCCCGTATCTAGTTTAGTTTTTGAGATTTTGATGCTTCCATAAAAATAATTACATCATTCTGGAACTACCTATAGCAGACACCACATAGCCTACTGTAGACATCTGCGAGCACGTGGCATGGATGAATATAATGATTCACATGTAAACCCAATTTCATCTGAATGCCTCATGACAGAACGACTATGTTCTCTTCTATGAGCAGAAAGACCTTTCAGATTATACTTAGTTTTATTTCGTATTCCATTCTATTTGATATTGTGTATTTATACGGAATTATTCAAATTCGTCGAAACACTAAGTCCCGACGAATTTTTTTACGCCATGTCCAGTCACAATTTTTTTTTTCGAGATATGAAAAATTTTCACCAATAACTTTTTGTTAACCTGATCGAGTACAAGAAAATTCTTCGTACACACTTTTCCATATCTAGTTTAGTTTTTGAGATTTCGATGCTTTCATAAAAATAATTACATCATAGTGAAACTACCTACAGCAGACACCACATAGCCTACTGTAGGCATCTGCGAGCACGTGGCATGAATATAATAATTCACATTTACCCCAATTTCATCTGGATGCCTCATGAGCAGATTGACTATATTCTCTTCTATGAGCAGAAAGACCTTTCAGAGTATACTTAGTTTTATTTCGTATTTCTTTCTATTTTACATTATATTGTGTATATATATACGGAATTATACAAATTCGACGAAACAAAAATATTCGCTAAGTCCCGACGAATTTTTTTACGCCGTGTCACAATTTTTTTTTTCGAGATATGAAAAATTTTCACCAATAACTTTTTGTTGACCTGATCGAGTACTAGAAAATTCTCTGTACACACTTTTCCATATCTAGTTTAGTTTTTGAGATTTTGATGCTTTCATAAAAATAATTACATCATAGTGGAACTACCTACAGGAGACACCACATAGCCTTCTGTAGACATCTGCGAGCACGTGGCATGAATATAATGATAAACATGTAACCCCAATTTCATCTGGATGCCTCATGAGCAGAACGACTATGTTCTCTTCTATGACCAGGAATACCTTTAAGAACTACCTACAGCAGACACCACATAGCCTACTGTAGGCATCTGCGAGCACGTGACATGTTTATAATGATTCACATGTCCCAATTTCATCTGAAAGCCTCACGAGCAGAACGACTATGTCCTCTTCTATGAGCAGGAAGACCTTTTAGATTATACTTAGTTTTATTTCGTATTCCATTCTATTTGATATTGTGTATTTATACGGAATTATTCAAATTCGTCGAAACACCAAGTCCCGACGAATTTTTTTACGACATGTCCAGTCACAATTTTTTTTTTCGAGATATGAAAAAATTTTACCAATAACTTTTTGTTGACCTGATCGAGTACAAAAAAATTCTTTGTACACACTTTTCCATATCTAGTTTATTTTTTGAGATTTTGATGCTTTCATAAAAATAATTACATCATAGTGGAACTACCTACAGCAGAAACCACATAGCCTTCTGTAGACATCTGCGAGCACGTGGCATGAATATAATGATTAACATGTAACCCCAATTTCATCTGGATGCCTCATGAGCAGGACGACTATGTCCTCTTCTATGAGCAGGAAGACCTTTTAGATTATACTTAGTTTTATTTCGTATTTCTTTCCATTAACATTATACTGTATATATACGGAATTATACAAATTCGTCGAAACAAAAATATTCGCCAAGTCCCTACGAATTTTTTTACGCCGTGTTACAATTTTTTTTTTCGAGATATGAAAAATTTTCACCAATAACTTTTTGTTGACCTGATCGAGTACAAGAAAATTTTTCGTACACACTTTTCCATATCTAGTTTAGTTTTTGAGATTTTGATGCTTCTATTAATAAATTACATCATTGTGGAACTACCTACAGCAGACACCACATAGCCTTCTGTAGACATCTGCGAGCACGTGGCATGAATATAATGATTAACATGTAACCCCAATTTCACCTGGATGCCTCATGAGCAGAACGACTATGTTCTCTTCTATGACCAGGAATACCTTTAAGAACTACCTACAGCAGACACCACATAGCCTACTGTAGGCATCTGCGAGCACGTGACATGTTTATAATGATTCACATGTCCCAATTTCATCTGAAAGCCTCACGAGCAGAACGACTATGTCCTCTTCTATGAGCAGGAAGACCTTTTAGATTATACTTAGTTTTATTTCGTATTCCATTCTATTTGATATTGTGTATTTATACGGAATTATTCAAATTCGTCGAAACACCAAGTCCCGACGAATTTTTTTACGACATGTCCAGTCACAATTTTTTTTTTCGAGATATGAAAAAATTTTACCAATAACTTTTTGTTGACCTGATCGAGTACAAAAAAATTCTTTGTACACACTTTTCCATATCTAGTTTATTTTTTGAGATTTTGATGCTTTCATAAAAATAATTACATCATAGTGGAACTACCTACAGCAGAAACCACATAGCCTTCTGTAGACATCTGCGAGCACGTGGCATGAATATAATGATTAACATGTAACCCCAATTTCATCTGGATGCCTCATGAGCAGGACGACTATGTCCTCTTCTATGAGCAGGAAGACCTTTTAGATTATACTTAGTTTTATTTCGTATTTCTTTCCATTAACATTATACTGTATATATACGGAATTATACAAATTCGTCGAAACAAAAATATTCGCCAAGTCCCGACGAATTTTTTTACGCCGTGTTACAATTTTTTTTTTCGAGATATGAAAAATTTTCACCAATAACTTTTTGTTGACCTGATCGAGTACAAGAAAATTTTTCGTACACACTTTTCCATATCTAGTTTAGTTTTTGAGATTTTGATGCTTCTATTAATAAATTACATCATTGTGGAACTACCTACAGCAGACACCACATAGCCTTCTGTAGACATCTGCGAGCACGTGGCATGAATATAATGAGTAACATGTAACCCCAATTTCATCTGGATGCCTCATGAGCAGAACGACTATGTTCTCTTCTATGACCAGGAATACCTTTAAGAACTACCTACAGCAGACACCACATAGCCTACTGTAGGCATCTGCGAGCACGTGACATGTTTATAATGATTCACATGTCCCAATTTCATCTGAAAGCCTCACGAGCAGAACGACTATGTCCTCTTCTATGAGCAGGAAGACCTTTTAGATTATACTTAGTTTTATTTCGTATTCCATTCTATTTGATATTGTGTATTTATACGGAATTATTCAAATTCGTCGAAACACCAAGTCCCGACGAATTTTTTTACGACATGTCCAGTCACAATTTTTTTTTTTCGAGATATGAAAAAATTTTACCAATAACTTTTTGTTGACCTGATCGAGTACAAGAAAATTCTTTGTACACACTTTTCCATATCTAGTTTATTTTTTGAGATTTTGATGCTTTCATAAAAATAATTACATCATAGTGGAACTACATACAGCAGAAACCACATAGCCTTCTGTAGACATCTGCGAGCACGTGGCATGAATATAATGATTAACATGTAACCCCAATTTCATCTGGATGCCTCATGAGCAGGACGACTATGTTCTCTTCTATGACCAGGAATACCTTTAAGAACTACCTACAGCAGACACCACATAGCCTTCTGTAGACATCTGTGAGCACGTGGCATGAATATAATGATTAACTTGTAACCCCAATTTCATCTGGATGCCTCATGAGCAGAACGACTATGTCCTCTTCTATGAGCAGGAAGACATTTTAGATTAATTATACTTAGTTTTATTTCGTATTTCTTTCCATTTAACATTATACTGTATATATACGGAATTATACAAATTCGTCGAAACAAAAATATTTTTTTTTTCGAGATATGTAAAATTTTCACCAATAACTTTTTGTTGACCCGATCGAGTACAAGAAAATTCTTTATACACACTTTCCCGTATCTAGTTTAGTTTTTGAGATTTTGATGCTTCCATAAAAATAATTACATCATTCTGGAACTACCTATAGCAGACACCACATAGCCTACTGTAGACATCTGCTAGCACGTGGCATGAACATGATCAGATGTAAACCCAATTTCATCTGGATGCCTCATGAGCAGAACGACTATGTCCTCTTCTATGAGCAGGAAGACCTTTTAGAATATACCTAGTTTTATTTGGTATTCCTTTCTATTTGATATTGTGTATTGATACGGAATTAAACCCAATTTCATCTGGATGCCTCATGACAGAACGACTATGTTCTCTTCTATGAGCAGAAAGACCTTTCAGATTATACTTAGTTTTATTCCATTCTATTTGATATTGTGTATTTATACGGAATTATTCAAATTCGTCGAAACACTAAGTCCCGACGAATTTTTTTACGCCATGTCCAGTCACAATTTTTTTTTTCAAAATATGAAAAATTTTCACCAATAACTTTTTGTTAACCTGATCGAGTACAAGAAAATTATATGTACACACTTTTCCATATCTAGTTTAGTTTTTGAGATTTCGATGCTTTCATAAAAATAATTACATCATAGTGAAACTACCTACAGCAGACACCACATAGCCTACTGTAGGCATCTGCGAGCACGTGGCATGAATATAATAATTCATGTTGAAAAGGGGGAACATTCTCCATGAAAATTGAAAAATGAAAAATGTGACTTATTTGTAATATCTAACAGAAAACAACTACTTCCCCGGTACAGCAGACACCACATAGCCTTCTGTAGACATCTGTGAGCACGTGGCATGAATATAATGATTAACTTGTAACCCCAATTTCATCTGGATGCCTCATGAGCAGAACGACTATGTCCTCTTCTATGAGCAGGAAGACATTTTAGATTAATTATACTTAGTTTTATTTCGTATTTCTTTCCATTTAACATTATACTGTATATATACGGAATTATACAAATTCGTCGAAACAAAAATATTCGCTAAGTCCCGAAGAATTTTTTTACGCCATGTCACAATTTTTTTTTTCGAGATATGAGAAATTTTCACCTATAACTTTTTGTTGACCTGATCGAGTACAAGAAAATTTTTCGTACACACTTTTCCATATCTAGTTTATTTTTTGAGATTTTGATGCTTCCATAAATATAATTACATCATTGTGGAACTACCTACAGCAGACACCACATAGCCTACTGTAGACATCAGCGAGCACGTGGCATGAATATAATGATTCACATGTAAACCCAATTTCATCTGAATGCCTCATGACAGAACGACTATGTTCTCTTCTATGAGCAGGAAGACCTTTTAGATTATACTTAGTTTTATTTCGTATTTCTTTCCGTTTAACATCATACTGTATATATACGGAATTATACAAATTCGTCGAAACAAAAATATTCGCTAAGTCCCGACGAATTTCTTTACGCCGTGTCACAATTTTTTTTTTCGAGATATGAAATATTTTCACCAATAACTTTTTGTTGACCTGATCGAGTACAAGAAAATTTTTCGTACACACTTTTCCATATATAGTTTAGTTTTTGAGATTTTGATGCTTCCATAAAAATAATTATATCATAAATTACATTTAACCCCAATTTCATCTGGATGCCTCATGAGCAGAACGACTATGTTCTCTTCTATGAGCAGGAGGACCTTTTAGCTTATACTTAGTTTTATTTCGTATTTCTTTCTATTTAATATTGTGTATATATACGGAATTATTGAAATTCGTCGAAACGAAAATATTCGCCAAGTCCCGACCAATTTTTTTTTTCGAGATATGTAAAATTTTCACCAATAACTTTTTGTTGACCCGATCGAGTACAAGAAAATTCTTTATACACACTTTCCCGTATCTAGTTTAGTTTTTGAGATTTTGATGCTTCCATAAAAATAATTACATCATTCTGGAACTACCTATAGCAGACACCACATAGCCTACTGTAGACATCTGCTAGCACGTGGCATGAACATGATCAGATGTAAACCCAATTACATCTGGATGCCTCATGAGCAGAACGACTATGTCCTCTTCTATGAGCAGGAAGACCTTTTAGAATATACCTAGTTTTATTTGGTATTCCTTTCTATTTGATATTGTGTATTGATACGGAATTAAACCCAATTTCATCTGGATGCCTCATGACAGAACGACTATGTTCTCTTCTATGAGCAGAAAGACCTTTCAGATTATACTTAGTTTTATTCCATTCTATTTGATATTGTGTATTTATACGGAATTATTCAAATTCGTCGAAACACTAAGTCCCGACGAATTTTTTTACGCCATGTCCAGTCACAATTTTTTTTTTCAAAATATGAAAAATTTTCACCAATAACTTTTTGTTAACCTGATCGAGTACAAGAAAATTATATGTACACACTTTTCCATATCTAGTTTAGTTTTTGAGATTTCGATGCTTTCATAAAAATAATTACATCATAGTGAAACTACCTACAGCAGACACCACATAGCCTACTGTAGGCATCTGCGAGCACGTGGCATGAATATAATAATTCATGTTGAAAAGGGGGAACATTCTCCATGAAAATTGAAAAATGAAAAATGTGACTTATTTGTAATATCTAACAGAAAACAACTACTTCCCCGGCACAAGCCACGCTGGACATTGAACTACATCTGATAGATATTGTGAAAAGACTCTAACTGAAAAGGAAAGAAAAAATCTGAAAGTGAAAATTTGCATTTTCATTCAGATAGCTGACTTTTTTAATTCTTTCTAGTTTTCCTTGAACAAATCATTAAATAAATTAGATAAGGAGAATGTTATAAAAAAAAAAAAAATATCACTCACAGAAATCGTTCATTTCATTGAAGCAAGGTTCGCTTCTCTCGCATTTAATCCCCAATACATTTTGGTCGACAAAAATCTATTTCGCTTTGCCAAGCTCTTCAGGAGGATTGATATAGGATTGAAATAAAACAGGCTCTTCAGAAGCATACACATCAGGGATGGATATGAGAGAAACATTTCTTCTGCGGTGACACTTTGAAAATTAATTTTTGACATAGACCTGTCATGAGCATTTTGATTTTAGTTCGAAAATATGAATAGGAAATTCATAAAATCTTTTGTGGGAAGTAGTTGTTTTCTGTTAGATATTACAAATAAGTCACAATTTTCATTTTTCAATTTTCATGGAGAATGTTCCCCCTTTTCAACATGAATACCTCCCAAGAGGTTATCTTGAACGATGGAATATAGCGACTTAAGTTTGTCTTTCAGTCCCAGATAATTCCACAAAAGATTTTATGAATTTCCTATTCATATTTTCGAACTAAAATAATAACTCACATTTAACCCCAATAGACATCAGCTAGCACGTGGCATGAATATAATGATTCACATGTCCCAATTTCATCTGGATGCCTCATGAGCAGAAGGATTATGTCCTCCTCTATGAGCAGGAAAACCTTTCAGATTATACTTAGTTTTATTTCGTATTCCATTCTATTTGATATTGTGTATTTATACGGAATTATTCAAATTCATCGAAACATTAAGTCCCGACGAATTTTTTTACGCCATGTCCAGTCACAATTTTTTTTTTCGAGATATGAAAAATTTTCACCAATAACTTTTTGTTGACCTGATCGAATACAAGAAAATTCTTCGTACACACTATTCCATATCTAGTTTAGTTTTTGAGATTTTGATGCTTTCATAAAAATAATTACATCATAGTGGAACTACTTACAGCAGACACCACATAGCCTACTGTAGGCATCTGCGAGCACGTGGCATGAATATAATGATTAACATGTAACCCCAATTTCATCTGGATGCCTCATGAGCAGGACGACTATGTTCTCTTCTATGACCAGGAATACCTTTAAGAACTACCTACAGCAGACACCACATAGCCTTCTGTAGACATCTGCGAGCACATGGCATGAATATAATGATTAACATGTAACCCCAATTTCATCTGGATGCCTCATGAGCAGAACGACTATGTCCTCTTCTATGAGCAGGAAGACCTTTTAGATTATACTTAGTTTTATTTCGTATTTCTTTCCATTAACATTATACTGTATATATACGGAATTATACAAATTCGTCGAAACAAAAATATTCGCCAAGTCCCGACGAATTTTTTTACGCCGTGTTACAATTTTTTTTTTCGAGATATGAAAAATTTTCACCAATAACTTTTTGTTGACCTGATCGAGTACAAGAAAATTTTTCGTACACACTTTTCCATATCTAGTTTAGTTTTTGAAATTTTGATGCTTCTATTAATAAATTACATCATTGTGGAACTACCTACAGCAGACACCACATAGCCTACTGTAGACATCAGCGAGCACGTGGCATGAATATAATGATTCACATGTCCCAATTTCATCTGGATGCCTCATGAGCAGAATGATTATGTCCTCTTCTATGAGCAGGAAGACCTTTTAGATTATACTTAGTTTTATTTCGTATTCCATTCTATTTTATATTGTGTATATATACGGAATTATTCAAATTCGTCGAAACACTAAGTCCCGACGAATTTTTTTACGCCATGTCCAGTCACAATTTTTTTTTCGAGATATGAAAAATTTCCACCAATAACTTTTTGTTGACCTGATCGAGTACTAGAAAATTCTCTGTACACACTTTTCCATATCTAGTTTAGTTTTTGAGATTTTGATGCTTTCATAAAAATAATTACATCATAGTGGAACTACCTACAGCAGACACCACATAGCCTTCTGTAGACATCTGCGAGCACGTGGCATGAATATAATGATTAACTTGTAACCCCAATTTCATCTGGATGCCTCATGAGCAGAACGACTATGTCCTCTTCTATGAGCAGGAAGACCTTCTTTGTACACACTTTTCCATATCTAGTTTAGTTTTTGAGATTTTGATGCTTTCATAAAAATAATTACATCATAGTGAAACTACCTACAGCAGACACCACATACTACTGTAGAATCAGCGAGCACGTGGCATGAATATAATGATTCACATGTCCCAATTTCATCTGGATGCCTCATGAGCAGGACGACTATGTTCTCTTCTATGACCAGGAATACCTTTAAGAACTAACTACAGCAGACACCACATAGCCTTCTGTTGACATCTGCGAGCACGTGGCATGAATATAATGATTAACATGTAACCCCAATTTCATCTGGATGCCTCATGAGCAGAACGACTATGTCCTCTTCTATGAGCAGGAAGACCTTCTTTGTACACACTTTTCCATATCTAGTTTAGTTTTTGAGATTTTGATGCTTTCATAAAAATAATTACATCATAGTGAAACTACCTACAGCAGACACCACATAGCCTACTGTAGAATCAGCGAGCAAGTGGCATGAATATAATGATTCACATGTCCCAATTTCATCTGGATGCCTCATGAGCAGGACGACTATGTTCTCTTCTATGACCAGGAATACCTTTAAGAACTACCTACAGCAGACACCACATAGCCTTCTGTAGACATCAGCGAGCACGTGGCATGAATATAATGATTCACATGTAACCCCAATTTCATCTGGATGCCTCATGAGCAGAATGATTATGTCCTCTTCTATGAGCAGGAAGACCTTTTAGATTATACTTAGTTTTATTTCGTATTCCATTCTATTTTATATTGTGTATATATACGGAATTATTCAAATTCGTCGAAACACTAAGTCCCGACGAATTTTTTTACGCCATGTCCAGTCACAATTTTTTTTTTCGAGATATGAAAAATTTTCACCAATAACTTTTTGTTGACCTGATCGAGTACTAGAAAATTCTCTGTACACACTTTTCCATATCTAGTTTAGTTTTTGAGATTTTGATGCTTTCATAAAAATAATTACATCATAGTGGAACTACCTACAGCAGACACCACATAGCCTTCTGTAGACATCTGCGAGCACGTGGCATGAATATAATGATTAACATGTAACCCCAATTTCATCTGGATGCCTCATGAGCAGAACGACTATGTTCTCTTCTATGACCAGGAATACCTTTAAGAACTACCTACAGCAGACACCACATAGCCTACTGTAGGCATCTGCGAGCACGTGACATGTTTATAATGATTCACATGTCCCAATTTCATCTGAAAGCCTCACGAGCAGAACGACTATGTCCTCTTCTATGAGCAGGAAGACCTTTTAGATTATACTTAGTTTTATTTCGTATTCCATTCTATTTGATATTGTGTATTTATACGGAATTATTCAAATTCGTCGAAACACCAAGTCCCGACGAATTTTTTTACGACATGTCCAGTCACAATTTTTTTTTTCGAGATATGAAAAAATTTTACCAATAACTTTTTGTTGACCTGATCGAGTACAAGAAAATTCTTTGTACACACTTTTCCATATCTAGTTTATTTTTTGAGATTTTGATGCTTTCATAAAAATAATTACATCATAGTGGAACTACCTACAGCAGAAACCACATAGCCTTCTGTAGACATCTGCGAGCACGTGGCATGAATATAATGATTAACATGTAACCCCAATTTCATCTGGATGCCTCATGAGCAGGACGACTATGTTCTCTTCTATGACCAGGAATACCTTTAAGAACTACCTACAGCAGACACCACATAGCCTTCTGTAGACATCTGTGAGCACGTGGCATGAATATAATGATTAACTTGTAACCCCAATTTCATCTGGATGCCTCATGAGCAGAACGACTATGTCCTCTTCTATGAGCAGGAAGACCTTCTTTGTACACACTTTTCCATATCTATTTTGGTTTTTGAGATTTTGATGCTTTCATAAAAATAATTACATCATAGTGAAACTACCTACAGCAGACACCACATAGCCTACTGTAGAATCAGAGAGCACGTGGCATGAATATAATGATTCACATGTCCCAATTTCATCTGGATGCCTCATGAGCAGGACGACTATGTTCTCTTCAATGACCAGGAATACCTTTAAGAACTACCTACAGCAGACACCACATAGCCTTCTGTAGACATTTGCGAGCACGTGGCATGAATATAATGATTAACATGTAACCCCAATTTCATCTGGATGCCTCATGAGCAGAACGACTATGTCCTCTTCTATGAGCAGGAAGACCTTTTAGATTAATTATACTTAGTTTTATTTCGTATTTCTTTCCATTTAACATTATACTGTATATATACGGAATTATACAAATTCGTCGAAACAAAAATATTCGCTAAGTCCCGACGTATTTTTTTACGCCGTCACAATTTTTTTTTTTTTCGAGATATGAAAAATTTTCACCAATAAATTTTTGTTGACCTGATCGAGTACAAGAAACTTTTTCGTACACACTTTTCCATATCTACTTTCGTTTTTGGGATTCTGATGCTTTCATAAAAATAATTACATCATAGTGGAACTACCTACAGCTGACACCACATAGACATCTGCGAGCACGTGGCATGAACATGATCACATGTAAACCCAATTTCATCTGGATGCCTCATGAGCAGAACGACTATGTCCTCTTCTATGAGCAGGAAGACCTTGTAGATTATACCTAGTTTTATTTCGTATTCCTTTCTATTTGATATTGTGTATTGATACGGAATTAAACCCAATTTCATCTGGATGCCTCATGAGCAGATTGACTATATCCTCTTCTATGAGCAGGAAGACCTTTCAGATTATACTTTGCTTTATTTCGTATTTCATTCTATTTTACATTATATTACAAGCAGAACGACTATGTTCTCTTCTATTAGCAGGAAGAACTTTTGATTATACTTGGTTTTATTTCGTATTTCTTTCTATTCTACATTATATTGTGTATATATAAGGAATTATTCAAATTCGTCGTAACGAAAATATTCGCCAAGTCCCGACCAATTTTTTTTTTCGAGATATGTAAAATTTTCACCAATAACTTTTTGTTGACCCGATCGAGTACAAGAAAATTCTTTGTACACACTTTCCCGTATCTAGTTTAGTTTTTGAGATTTTGATGCTTCCATAAAAATAATTACATCATTCTGGAACTACCTATAGCAGACACCACATAGCCTACTGTAGACATCTGCGAGCACGTGGCATGAATATAATGATTCACATGTAAACCTAATTTCATCTGAATGCCTCATGACAGAACGACTATGTTCTCTTCTATGAGCAGGAAGACCTTTCAGATTATACTTAGTTTTATTTCGTATTCCATTCTATTTGATATTGTGTATTTATACGGAATTATTCAAATTCGTCGAAACACTAAGTCCCGACGAATTTTTTTACGCCATGTCCAGTCACAATTTTTTTTTTCGAGATATGAAAAATTTTCACCAATAACTTTTTGTTGACCTGATCGAATACAAGAAAATTCTTTGTACACACTATTCCATATCTAGTTTAGTTTTTGAGATTTTGATGCTTTCATAAAAATAATTACATCATAGTGGAACTACCTACAGCAGACAACACATAGCCTTCTGTAGACATCTGCGAGCACGTGGCATGAATATAATAATTAACATGTAACCCCAATTTCATCTGGATGCCTCATGAGCAGAACGACTATGTCCTCTTCTATGAGCAGGACGACCTTTTAGATTATACTTAGTTTTATTTAGTATTGTCCGAGCCGCCGTATGGGTCGGACGTACTTTCGTGCTCGTGCATATCGCGTAGGTGCCAAGTACTGCGCAGTGTAGCGAGACCAGTGTTTTCAGTGAAATCTGAACCTTATTGAACTATCCATCGACTTGTTTGAATAAGAGCCACAGATTTCGGATCTTCCGACGAAGAAAACACCACCACGCTCCCCCGCCATGCCTGGTGGCACGGGGGGAGCAAAGACACCGAAGAGATTTCCGCGGCAGCCCTATAGCGGTCGCGCAAGAGCCTCATCAACCTACCTTTCGGTAGGATCAGGTACAGAAGCCACTTCTGGTAGTGATGTCGATTGCCGGAATATGAAGAAGAGGAAAGCCCCGGAAAAGTCTTCTTCGAAAGCTTCGTCCGCTCCTTCCGTGAAGCCCGTCAAGTCTGTTCAGAGTGATACGCCCTCACATAGTGGTAGTGACACTCGTGCCATCCCCAGTGAAACAGACACTTGTAACCCTCCCCATGACAGTGACATTAATCCTTGTGTAAATATTTCTTCATCTCCTGATAATTCTAACAGTCTGGACGGAAAGTCTCCACCAGACAAAAAACCTAAATTCGACAAACCAGGTGAGTCTCCCACTTCTATTATGGGTGATCAAATGCATGAAAGTGAAAGTAAAGAGATTCCACGCCTGCAAGTATTGGTCGAGCGCGCACCTCTTCATGATACTAACATGGCTACCGCCATTGCTGACTCCCCTCCAGAGTTGGAAGCAACTTTCCGTATATGGGACACCATTAGCGCCGAAGAGAAACGCCTTGAATATATTGCAAGGGAGATGGTTACTAACACTAAAACCAATGAGAATGCTACTATCACCAAAACCAATGAGAAGGCGAGTACTCCAATCAATCAGAGTACAGAAATGGATAGGAATAGTCTAAGTCCTGTCATTCCGGCCATTATTATTCATCCAGATCCCGATAGCTGTTCCGATGCTGCGTCAAACCAGATTGTGGTGCTAATTTCCTCGGCGGAGTCTCCTCCACCCCCGGTGGATCGAGTAGCTGGGGTAAGTGGGGGTGATGATGCCCCGGGATTGGCCCAACTCGAGAAGAGGCGTAGCTCGGTTACTAGCTCCACCTCCGATCGGGATTCGCAGGATGCGAACACGAATGAACGAGCTCAATTGGAACATGTCTCTCACCAACATATCACAATTGAAGAACAGTTCGAGGACGACCTAAGCCCCTCTCCTCATCTTAACCAATCAACTAGTCATAAAGCTACTTCTAATTTGCCCTCTAAACAACAAATAGCAGAGGAGCAAGAAGAAGTCATTATTCCCGCCGGCCAATCGGACGACAATGATCGAGAAGCACAGATCACAACACCACATGAAGAAGTTCCAAGTAGAAATGACGTCATAGACAAGGAACTTTCCATAAATTCAGACTTTTTAGCGGACTTTGAAAGTTCAAGCTCCGATTCTGAAGCGCCCAACAACTTTGCTGTATGGTCACAGAAGTATGCCGAAGCTAACGAGGGCTGGGATGAGCTTTTCAGAAAAGAGACAGCTAGACAAGCTAGTTTACAGCTTGACGCTCAAACATCTCAACTACTTTTTGATGAACTTCGTAAACGATTTGTCGAGAAACAGGTCAACAGCTCGCTCGATAGCACTTGGGAAGTTTGGCTTACCTTCCTGAAGACCCAGAAATTATTCTCTCAGAGTGAGTACTTAAACAATCCTGATGATAATTTCGAGAGCGAATATGTGGTTAAGTCCCGTAAAAATAAAAATAGCTTTCACCGCACTTTCCATTCTGAGAAAGGTGATGGCAGGCCCCTAAGAGCAGATGACAATCAGACTAACACTATAACAGTGCAGGCCCAGGTACATGTTCCAGATGTAATGGTTTCGGATCATCAGTCAGATGGTCCCTATAGAAGGGCACCCGATCAACAACCATTCTCGAGCGCCACCAATCTGTCTTGGTGTGACGAAGTCGAAATGGAAAGTGTGGCGAAAGAAAAATCCATGCAAAACCAAGCAGAGTGGCACAGAATTGACACACTAACCACTTCACAGAAATCGCAAGCCAATTCAAAATCCGAAAGTGTGGTGAATATTGGACATGTCAAAAATCCCAAAGTTATTATCGAAAGTGTCGTGAATCTCGGACTTAACCGAGATTACGGCCTTTCAATGGAAAGGGTAGGAAACAATTTCGGAAGTGTGGTGAAAGAGGGACTTTGCCAAAATTCCGATAAAAATTTGGAAGGTGTGGTGAATGTCGAACATGGCCGCAATTCTAACGAAATAATGGGAAGTGTAGCGAAAGCTGGACTTAGCCAAAAATTGACCGAAGAATTGGAAGGTGTGTTGAATTTGGGACATAGCCAGAATTTCAATAAATCTTTGGGAAGTGCGGCGAAAGTTGGACTTAGCCAAAATTTCCCAAGAATTTCCGAAAGTGTGGTGAATATCGGAGATAGCACAAATTCCAAGAGAAATTTGGAAACGGTGGCAAATGTTCGACTTAGTCGAAATACTGATGAAAATTTGGAAAGTACAGAGAATATCGGACTTAACCAAATTCCTAACAGAAAGATCGAAACTGTGGTGAAAACTGGAAACAGAAGAAATTATGTCAGAAATCTGGAAAGTATGGTGAATCCTGAACTTGGTAGAATTATTGAAGACAATTCGGAAAGTGTAGGGAACGCCGGACTTAGCCGAAACTCTGCCACAAATATGGAAGGTGTGGAGAACGTTGAACATAGAGGCATTTCTGAAGACAAAAAGGAAGGTGTGGTGAATTCTGCACTTAACAGAAAAAACGTCCAGTTTATGGAAGGTGTGGTGAATGTCGGATCACATAATCTGGGTAATAAAACTGAAAGTGTGGTGAATGTAGGCCGTGACCCAAAACCTACGAATAACCCAAATCCAGAAAATCCCATAGATTCCTCCAAGTCGGGACTTAGCCAAAATTTTAAGCAATCTGAAAAACTTAAAAGTTTCCAACTGGCTGTCCAGAACATGATTGTTCACAAAAGTATACAGGAGGACAAGATCACCCAAGAAAAAATGAAAATAGCCCAGGAAAAGAGGGAAAAGGCCGAAAAAGATCGGGAAGCCGAAAAATTGAGGCTAGAAGCAATCGCAAGATCCACTCCACCTAAGAAATCCTCTTCTTCCGAATCAGAGGAGGAACCCAACAGATCTGTTAGGAGAAGGATGCGACCCGAGTGGAGTGGTAAATCCCAGCCGAATGCCAACGGTAAGACGCTGTGGGAATATACCCTGGACAACGATGCGGTAATCGTGCACTCGGAAGAGCCAACCAACACATTACCCCTGGAACGGGACCACTCCGACCATAGTTGACTTGGTAGTGAACAAGAATATTACTAATATGAGTGAACTCAAGGCCATCCACGAGATGACTTCGGATCACGATCCAGTTGTATTTCGATTAAAGTGCAGGATGGACGAGCGTCCTCCTACGACAAAGTACGATTATCGAAATGCAGACTGGAAAGAGTTCCGAAGGCTTTTGAATGCTATGACATTAATCAAGTCAAACATCTCAAAAGATGAAATTGAGGAGGTTACCCTTACTCTCATTAGAAATATTCAAGTAGCTCGTGAGCGCTCTGTCAGGAAGACTGTGAGAGATCTCTCAGTTGATCAACGAAAATAACGATAGGGTGTGGAAGGATAAACTGGAGAAGCTAGACCCTCGCGACAACTCTCTGTGGAGGATGACGAAACGATTATCTAAGCGTTTCGCGCCAATTCCAGCCATGGAGAGTGGGAACGAGCGGCTAGCGACGGACCCTCAGAAGGCGGAACTGTTCGGGGTACATTTCGCCGGCGTACACAAAAGGGTGCCGGACGTTAGTGAGGGACACAGACGAAATACTAAGATAACGGAAGACTTTAGAGAGTCAGTCTCCCTCCCTATTGGTCCTCATAGATTTGCCAAAATAATGACGAACTATGAGGAACTGACGGAAGTCATAAGGCTTCCGACGAATAAGGCACCTGGGCCGGACGGCTTGGACGTCAGCTCATCTACTTGATCAACGCCATTATTAAATGGGGGTGTTATCCAGATTGTCTGAAGAAGGCACTGGTGATACCTATTCTGAAAGTTGGTAAGGATGGCCATAAACTTGACAGCTACCGCCCCATCTCACTTCTGAGTGTGATCGCCAAGATAGTGGAGAAGATCCTTCTGAGACGGTTGTTGAGTCTCGAGGAGAAACTCAAAATGATCCCCGATGTGCAATTCGGCTTTAGAAAGGGTCATAGTACCACTTCTCAGGTCGTGAGGATTGTACACGGGGTGAAAGAGGCAGCTCAACGTGGACTCAACACAGTCATGGTCCTGCTGGACATGAAAAAGGCCTTTGACTCGGTATGGGTAGAGGGTCTTATCTCTAAAATGCTGTTGGCAGGCATGCCCTCATACATGGTAAGGTTGATTAACTCTTACCTTGTTGGGAGAACTTTTATGGTGCGAGTAAATAACACTCGCTCCGCTGAGTTTCCGATAGAAGCAGGTGTTCCGCAGGGTTCAAGTTTGTCGCCACACTTGTACTCGCTAAATACGTATGATTTTCCTCAGTGCGAGAGACCGGATATGGGCACGGCGATATATGCCGACGATACCGCCATATTTGCCCATTCCTTCTCGAGCGTCGCTGCCCAATATAGGATCCAAGTTCACTTGGATAGGAAGGTCATACCCTATTTGGCTGAGAACAAGATCGTGGTGAATCCGGCGAAGTCGGAGACCATCAACTTCACGAAAAAGTACACATACTCAAAACTTTATCGGAAGTTGGTGATCAACGGCGAAGCTGTTGAAAACGTGAACACTGCGCGATACCTGGGAGTACAGCTGGACAAGCGGCTCAATTTTGGCAGACATATAACCTTGGCTATTCAGAGGGCTGGAGCGGCGCTAAAGCGCACCTACCCTCTGATAGCCAGAGGCTCTAAAATGAGTCTTGATAATAAATTGCTTGTCTACAAGCAGATCATAAGACCCGCAATGACGTACGCTTGTCCAGTGTTCTGCAGTCTGAAAACCACCCCACTTATGCGGCTGGATAGGATGCAGAACAAGGTGCTCCGTATTATCACTAATAGTAGGAGGTACCTTCGGTTGGAAACTTTAAGGGAGCTTGCTGGCGTCGACTCAGTTCCGACATATATAAAGAACTTGTCTTACAAGTTCTATAAGTACTTCCTCCATAACAGTCCTCTCACCAAGGACATTACCAAGCTTAGGGTATATGATAATGAGCCCCGCAAGCACGGCGGGCTCATATATGAGGCGCTGGATATCTTCCAGGAACGACGTGATGAACCGGTTCCGTAGGGAACCAAGACGAGAGGTGTAACCTGAAACGCGAAGTACCTTGACCCGGTTTTTTGCCTCAGCCTTTTCCGGGGTTTGTCATCGAAATAACCCACCTCATAAACGCAGCACAAGGACTATCTACATTGAATAAAATTACACCACACGCATAAGCAATGCAGGAGGCGTGTTTCTTACCAGTCGCCGCCGCAATTTTATGAAATGTCCGGTCATTCCGTTAACATCAGCGGGGCCGGGCATCAGCGCTCCCCTCTTGGGGGTTTCTGTGCCCGAATTGGCAGGGCGTCCTTCTAGCTCCCCTGAAAAGGAGCGGAAGGGTCGCTACTTCTGCGCCTTTTTTCCCATCCTCCCCTGACCCCCCTGGGTTAAGTAGTATGGGGCATAAAAAATGTGGCATGTCATAAGTTGTGAATTGTTAATTGCAAACTTTGAAATAAAAACCCTATTTATTTATTTATTTATTTAGTTTTATTTCGTATTTCTTTCCATTTAACATTATACAAATTCGTCGAAACAAAAATATTCGCTAAGTCCCGACGAATTTTTTTACGCCGTGTCACAATTTTTTTTTCGAGATATGAAAAATTTTCACCAATAACTTTTTGTTGACCTGATCAAGTACAAGAAAGTTCTTTGTGCACACTTTTCCGTATCGAGTTTAGTTTTTGAGATTTTGATGCTTCCATAAAATAATTACATCATTCTGGAACTACCTATAGCATACACCACATAGCCTACTGTACACATCTGCTAGCACGTGGCATGAACATGATCACATGTAAATTCAATTTCATCTGGATGCCTCATGAGCAGAACGACTATGTCCTCTTCTATGAGCAGGAAGACCTTTTAGATTATACCTAGTTTTATTTCGTATTCCTTTCTATTTGATATTGTGTATTGATACGGAATTAAACCCAATTTCATCTGGATGCCTCATGAGCAGATTGACTATATTCTCTTCTATGAGGAGGAAGACCTTTCAGATTCTACTTTGCTTTATTTCGTATTTCATTCTATTTTACATTATATTACAAGCAGAACGACTATGTTCTCTTCTATTAGCAGGAAGAACTTTTGATTATACTTGGTTTTATTTCGTATTTCTTTCTATTCTACATTATATTGTGTATATATAAGGAATTATTCAAATTCGTCGTAACGAAAATATTCGCCAAGTCCCGACCAATTTTTTTTTTCGAGATATGTAAAATTTTCACCAATAACTTTTTCTTGACCCGATCGAGTAGAAGAAAATTCTTTGTACACACTTTCCCGTATCTAGTTTAGTTTTTGAGATTTTGATGCTTCCATAAAAATAATTACATCATTCTGGAACTACCTATAGCAGACACCACATAGCCTACTGTAGACATCTGCGAGCACGTGGCATGAATATAATGATTCACATGTAAACCCAATTTCATCTGAATGCCTCATGACAGAACGACTATGTTCTCTTCTATGAGCAGGAAGACCTTTCAGATTATACTTAGTTTTATTTCGTATTCCATTCTATTTGATATTGTGTATTTATACGGAATTATTCAAATTCGTCGAAACACTAAGTCCCGACGAATTTTTTTACGCCATGTCCAGTCACAATTTTTTTTTTCGAGATATGAAAAATTTTCACCAATAACTTTTTGTTAACCTGATCGAGTACAAGAAAATTCTTTGTACACACTTTTCCATATCTAGTTTAGTTTTTGAGATTTCGATGCTTTCATAAAAATAATTACATCATAGTGAAACTACCTACAGCAGACACCACATAGCCTACTGTAGGCATCTGCGAGCACGTGGCATGAATATAATAATTCACATTTAACCCCAATTTCATCTGGATGCCTCATGAGCAGATTGACTATATTCTCTTCTATGAGCAGAAAGACCTTTCAGAGTATACTTAGTTTTATTTCGTATTTCTTTCTATTTTACATTATATTGTGTATATATATACGGAATTATACAAATTCGTCGAAACAAAAATATTCGCTAAGTCCCGACGAATTTTTTTACGCCATGTCACAATTTTTTTTTTTGAGATATGAGAAATTTTCACCAATAACTTTTTGTTGACCTGATCGAGTACAAGAAAATTTTTCGTACACACTTTTCCATATCTAGTTTAGTTTTTGAGATTTTGATGCTTCCATAAATATAATTACATCATTGTGGAACTACCTACAGCAGACACCACATAGCCTACTGTAGACATCAGCGAGCACGTGGCATGAATATAATGATTCACATGTAAACCCAATTTCATCTGAATGCCTCATGACAGAACGACTATGTTCTCTTCTATGAGCAGGAAGACCTTTCAGATTATACTTAGTTTTATTTCGTATTTCTTTCCATTTAACATTATACTGTATATATACGGAATTATACAAATTCGTCGAAACAAAAATATTCGCTAAGTCCCGACGAATTTCTTTACGCCGTGTCACAATTTTTTTTTTCGAGATATGAAAAATTTTCACCAATAACTTTTTGTTGACCTGATCGAGTACAAGAAAAATTTTCGTACACACTTTTCCATATATAGTTTAGTTTTTGAGATTTTGATGCTTCCATAAAAATAATTATATCATAGTGGAACTACTTACAGCAGCCACCACATAGCCTACTGTAGGCATCTGCGAGCACGTGGCATGAATATAATAAATTACATTTAACCCCAATTTCATCTGGATGCCTCATGAGCAGAACGACTATGTTCTCTTCTATGAGCAGGAGGACCTTTTAGCTTATACTTAGTTTTATTTCGTATTTCTTTCTATTTAATATTGTGTATATATACGGAATTATTGAAATTCGTCGAAACGAAAATATTCGCCAAGTCCCGACCAATTTTTTTTTTCGAGATATGTAAAATTTTCACCAATAACTTTTTGTTGACCCGATCGAGTACAAGAAAATTCTTTGTACACACTTTTCCGTATCTAGTTTAGTTTTTGAGATTTTAATGCTTCCATAAAAATAATTACATCATTCTGGAACTACCTATAGCAGACAACACATAGCCTACTGTAGACATCTGCTAGCACGTGGCATGAACATGATCACATGTAAACCCAATTTCATCTGGATGCCTCATGAGCAGAACGACTATGTCCTCTTCTATGAGCCGGAAGACCTTTTAGATTATACCTAGTTTTATTTGGTATTCCTTTCTATTTGATATTGTGTATTGATACGGAATTAAACCCAATTTCATCTGGATGCCTCATGACAGAACGACTATGTTCTCTTCTATGAGCAGAAAGACCTTTCAGATTATACTTAGTTTTATTCCATTCTATTTGATATTGTGTATTTATACGGAATTATTCAAATTCGTCGAAACACTAAGTCCCGACGAATTTTTTTACGCCATGTCCAGTCACAATTTTTTTTTTCAAAATATGAAAAATTTTCACCAATAACTTTTTGTTAACCTGATCGAGTACAAGAAAATTATTTGTACACACTTTTCCATATCTAGTTTAGTTTTTGAGATTTCGATGCTTTCATAAAAATAATTACATCATAGTGAAACTACCTACAGCAGACACCACATAGCCTACTGTAGGCATCTGCGAGCACGTGGCATGAATATAATAATTCATGTTGAAAAGGGGGAACATTCTCCATGAAAATTGAAAAATGAAAAATGTGACTTATTTGTAATATCTAACAGAAAACAACTACTTCCCCGGCACAAGCCACGCTGGACATTGAACTACATCTGATAGATATTGTGAAAAGACTCTAACTGAAAAGGAAAGAAAAAATCTGAAAGTGAAAATTTGCATTTTCATTCAGATAGCTGACTTTTTTAATTCTTTCTAGTTTTCCTTGAACAAATCATTAAATAAATTAGATAAGGAGAATGTTATAAAAAAAAAAAAAAAAAAAAAATATCACTCACAGAAATCGTTCATTTCATTGAAGCAAGGTTCGCTTCTCTCGCATTTAATCCCCAATACATTTTGGTCGACAAAAATCTATTTCGCTTTGCCAAGCTCTTCAGGAGGATTGATATAGGATTGAAATAAAACAGGCTCTTCAGAAGCATACACATCAGGGATGGATATGAGAGAAACATTTCTTCTGCGGTGACACTTTGAAAATTAATTTTTGACATAGACCTGTCATGAGCATTTTGATTTTAGTTCGAAAATATGAATAGGAAATTCATAAAATCTTTTGTGGGAAGTAGTTGTTTTCTGTTAGATATTACAAATAAGTCACATTTTTCATTTTTCAATTTTCATGGAGAATGTTCCCCCTTTTCAACATGAATACCTCCCAAGAGGTTATCTTGAACGATGGAATATAGCGACTAAAGTTTGTCTTTCAGTCCCAGATAATTCCACAAAAGATTTTATGAATTTCCTATTCATATTTTCGAACTAAAATAATAACTCACATTTAACCCCAATTTCATCTGGATGCCTCATGAGCAGATTGACTATATTCTCTTCTATGAGCAGAAAGACCTTTCAGAGTATACTTAGTTTTATTTCGTATTTCTTTCTATTTTACATTATATTGTGTATATATATACGGAATTATACAAATTCGTCGAAACAAAAATATTCGCTAAGTCCCGACGAATTTTTTTACGCCGTGTCACAATTTTTTTTTTCGAGATATGAAAAATTTTCACCCATAACTTTTTGTTGACCTGATCGAGTACAAGAAAATTTTTCGTACACACTTTTCCATATCTAGTTTAGTTTTTGAGATTTTGATGCTTCCATAAATATAATTACATCATTGTGGAACTACCTACAGCAGACACCACATAGCCTACTGTAGACATCAGCTAGCACGTGGCATGAATATAATGATCCACATGTCCCAATTTCATCTGGATGCCTCATGAGCAGAAGGATTATGTCCTCCTCTATGAGCAGGAAAACCTTTCAGATTATACTTAGTTTTATTTCGTATTCCATTCTATTTGATATTGTGTATTTATACGGAATTATTCAAATTCATCGAAACACTAAGTCCCGACGAATTTTTTTACGCCATGTCCAGTCACAATTTTTTTTTTCGAGATATGAAAAATTTTCACCAAAAACTTTTTGTTGACCTGATCGAATACAAGAAAATTCTTTGTACACACTATTCCATATCTAGTTTAGTTTTTGAGATTTTGATGCTTTCATAAAAATAATTACATCATAGTGGAACTACTTACAGCAGACACCACATAGCCTACTGTAGGCATCTGCGAGCACGTGGCATGAATATAATAAATCACATTTAACCTCAATTTCATCTGGATGCCTCATGAGCAGAACGACTATGTTCTCTTCTATGAGCAGTAGGACCTTTTAGCTTATACTTAGTTTTATTTCGTATTTCTTTCTATTTAATATTGTGTATATATACGGAATTATTGAAATTCGTCGAAACGAAAATATTCGCTAAGTCCCGATGAATTTTTTTACACAGACTCCAGTAAAATTTTTTTTTTTTTCGAGATATGAAGAATATTCACCAATAACTTTTTGTTGACCGGATCGGGTACAAGAAAATTCTTTGTACACACTTTTCCATATCTAGTTTAGTTTTTGAGATTTTGATGCTTCCATAAATATAATTACATCATTGTGGAACTACCTACAGCAGACACCACATAGCCTACTGTAGACATCAGCTAGCACGTGGCATGAACATGATCACATGTGAACCCAATTTCATCTGGATGCCTCATGAGCAGAACGACTAGTCCTCTTCTATGAGCAGGAAGACCTTTTAGATTACACCTAGTTTTATTTCGTATTCCTTTCTATTTGATATTGTGTATTGATACGGAATTAAACCCAATTTCATCTGGATGCCTCATGAGCAGATTGACTATATTCTCTTCTATGAGCAGGAAGACCTTTCAGATTATACTTTGCTTTATTTCGTATTTCATTCTATTTTACATTATATTACAAGCAGAACGACTATGTTCTCTTCTATTAGCAGGAAGAACTTTTGATTATACTTGGTTTTATTTCGTATTTCTTTCTATTCTACATTATATTGTGTATATATAAGGAATTATTCAAATTCGTCGTAACGAAAATATTCGCCAAGTCCCGACCAATTTTTTTTTTCGAGATATGTAAAATTTTCACCAATAACTTTTTGTTGACCCGATCGAGTACAAGAAAATTTTTTGTACACACTTTTCCGTATCTAGTTTAGTTTTTGAGATTTTGATGCTTCCATAAAAATAATTACATCATTCTGGAACTACCTATAGCAGACACCACATAGCCTACTGTAGACATCTGCGAGCACGTGGCATGAATATAATGATTCACATGTAAACCCAATTTCATCTGAATGCCTCATGACAGAACGACTATGTTCTCTTCTATGAGCAGAAAGACCTTTCAGATTATACTTAGTTTTATTTCGTATTCCATTCTATTTGATATTGTGTATTTATACGGAATTATTCAAATTCGTCGAAACACTAAGTCCCGACGAATTTTTTTACGCCATGTCCAGTCACAATTTTTTTTTTCGAGATATGAAAAATTTTCACCAATAACTTTTTGTTAACCCGATCGAGTACAAGAAAATTCTTTGTACACACTTTTCCGTATCTAGTTTAGTTTTTGAGATTTTGATGCTTCCATAAAAATAATTACATCATTCTGGAACTACCTATAGCAGACACCACATAGCCTACTGTAGACATCTGCGAGCACGTGGCATGAATATAATGATTCACATGTAAACCCAATTTCATCTGAATGCCTCATGACAGAACGACTATGTTCTCTTCTATGAGCAGAAAGACCTTTCAGATTATACTTAGTTTTATTTCGTATTCCATTCTATTTGATATTGTGTATTTATACGGAATTATTGAAATTCGTCGAAACACCAAGTCCCGACGAATTTTTTAACGACATGTCCAGTAACAATTTTTTTTTACGAAATATGAAAAAATTTTACCAATAACTTTTTGTTGACCTGATCGAGTACAAGAAAATTCTTCGTACACACTTTTCCATATCTAGTTTATTTTTTGAGATTTTGATGCTTTCATAAAAATAATTACATCGTAGTGGAACTACCTACAGCAGAAACCACATAGCCTTCTGTAGACATCTGCGAGCACGTGGCATGAATATAATGATTAACATGTAACCCCAATTTCATCTGGATGCCTCATGAGCAGGACGACTATGTTCTCTTCTATGACCAGGAATACCTTTAAGAACTACCTACAGCTGACACCACATAGCCTTCTGTAGACATCTGCGAGCACGTGGCATGAATATAATGATTAACATGTAACCCCAATTTCATCTGGATGCCTCATGAGCAGAACGACTATGTCCTCTTCTATGAGCAGGAAGACCTTTTAGATTATACTTTGTTTTATTTCGTATTTCTTTCCATTAACATTATACTGTATATATACGGAATTATACAAATTCGTCGAAACAAAAATATTCGCTAAATCCCGACGAATTTTTTTACGCCGTGTCACAATTTTTTTTTTCGAGATATGAAAAATTTTCACCAATAACTTTTTGTTGACCTGATCGAGTACAAGAAAATTTTTCGTACACACTTTTCCATATCTAGTTTAGTTTTTGAGATTTTGATGCTTCTATTAATAAATTACATCATTGTGGAACTACCTACAGCAGACACCACATAGCCTACTGTAGACATCAGCGAGCACGTGGCATGAATATAATGATTCACATGTCCCAATTTCATCTGGATGCCTCATGAGCAGAATGATTATGTAGACCTTTTAGATTATACTTAGTTTTATTTCGTATTCCATTCTATTTTATATTGTGTATATATACGGAATTATTCAAATTCGTCGAAACACTAAGTCCCGACGAATTTTTTTACGCCATGTCCAGTCACAATTTTTTTTTCGAGATATGAAAAATTTTCACCAATAACTTTTTGTTGACCTGATCGAGTACTAGAAAATTCTCTGTACACACTTTTCCATATCTAGTTTAGTTTTTGAGATTTTGATGCTTTCATAAAAATAATTACATCATAGTGGAACTACCTACAGCAGACACCACATAGCCTTCTGTAGACATCTGCGAGCACGTGGCATGAATATAATGATTAACATGTAACCCCAATTTCATCTGGATGCCTCATGAGCAGAACGACTATGTTCTCTTCTATGACCAGGAATACCTTTAAGAACTACCTACAGCAGACACCACATAGCCTACTGTAGGCATCTGCGAGCACGTGGCATGAATATAATAATTCACTTTAGTTCGAAAATATGAATAGGAAAGACAAACTTTAGTCGCTATTTTCCATCGTTCAAGATAACCTCTTGGGAGGTATTCATGTTGAAAAGGGGAACATTCTCCATGAAAATTGAAAAATGAAAAATGTGACTTATTTGTAATATCTAACAAAAGATTTTATGAATTTCCTATTCATATTTTCGAACTAAAATCAAAATGCTCATGACAGGTCTATGTCAAAAAATAATTTTTAAAGTGTCACCTCAGAAGAAATGTTTCTCTCATATCCATCCCTGATGTGTATGCTTTTGAAGAGCCTGTTTTATTCCAATCCTATATCAATCCTCCTGAAGAGCTTGGCAAAGCGAAATAGATTTTTGTCGACCAAAATGTATTGGGGATTAAATGCGAGAGAAGCGAACCTTGCTTCAATGAAATGAACGATTTCTGTGAGTGATATTTTTAATAACATTCTCCTTATCTAATTTATTTAATGATTTTTTCAAGGAAAACTAGAAAGAATTAAAAAAGTCAGCTATCTGAATGAAAATGCAAATTTTCACTTTCAGATTTTTTCTTTCCTTTTCAGTTAGAGTCTTTTCACAATATCTATCAGATGTAGTTCAATGTCCAGCGTGGCTTGTGCCGGGGAAGTAGTTGTTTTCTGTTAGATATTACAAATAAGTCACATTTTTCATTTTTCAATTTTCATGGAGAATGTTCCCCTTTTCAATAATAATTCACATTTAACCCCAATTTCATCTGGATGCCTCATGAGCAGAACGACTATGTTCTCTTTTATGAGCATGAGGACCTTTTAGCTTATACTTAGTTTTATTTCGAATTTCTTTCTATTTAATATTGTGTATATATACGGAATTATTCTAATTCGTCGAAACGAAAATATTCGCCAAGTCCCGACGAATTTTTTTAAGCAGACTCCAGTAAAATTTTTTTTTTTCGAGAAATGAAGAATATTCACCAATAACTTTTTGTTGACCTGATCGAGTACAAGAAAATTCTTTGTACACACTTTTCCATATCTAGTTTAGTTTTTGAGATTTTGATGCTTTCATAAAAATAATTACATCATAGTGGAACTACCTACAGCAGACACCACATAGCCTTCTGTAGACATCTGCGAGCACGTTGCATGAATATAATGATTAACATGTAACCCAATTTCATCTGGATGCCTCATGAGCAGAACGACTATGTCCTCTTCTATGAGCAGGAAGACCTTTTAGATTATACTTAGTTTTATTTCGTATTTCTTTCCATTTAACATTATACTGTATACAGGGGGTCCCTCCGGGAACCGATCAATATATAGAAAACCATAGGTGGGCCAAATTTGAAAATTTGAGAGTTCACTATTGTTGATGAGGGCTATCTGGCTAAAATATTTTCAAGAATGTGACACTTCCCGTTGTGCCGGAAGTGGACCCCAACTTTGTTATATTAAATGGGACATCCTGTATATTTTCAAAGTTTTAGATTTTATGCATGATTCTGAACATGTTTCATGTATAATGTCCTATACCCAAGTCTAACCGTTTTCGAAATATTTCAAATTTTAAGTTGAAAATGGCGTTTGCAGAACGAAAAATTTTTTTTTTATTTCTGGACATGATCATCTATTTTCGATTGCGTATCGATTTATTTGTAGGAGAGGACCCAGTTCAGCAGAATTTTGATATCAATTCGATTAGAGTTATACAGGGCGTTCGCTAGAAAATTATATAGAACTGGTTGAAAAAATTATTGTAAGTCCATTTTTTCATATGGAACCCCCCCAATTTTATATTCTTATTCGATTCGGCATCGAAAATGAAGCTAACTTTGATTAAGGTTATCTGTACCTACACTCAACAGTTTTCGAAATATTGGCGAATTAACATGTCTCAGTTCCAGGAAATCTCGTATTCCTGAGTTTACTTATTCTTAGTGGGCCATGGCGCCCGCGGTTGCGTTGGAAACAATCACCTGCCATGGAAATGGCATTGTAATCAATCATGACGCCTCGTTTGAATTGTTGTAATGAAGATTACTCAAATCTATTTATTAATTATGGCGAATGTAATATGGTTATCTCAAGAACATGCGATATATTTGCTATTCGGTATCCGCAGAATCAGAAACCCTCACAAAACACTGTTAAACGAACTAGAGAAAATTTTAAAAAAATTCCATCTGCCTGAACAGATAAGTAGATAAAGAAATTCTAAAACAATTCGAACAAAAAAGAATTAACGATATTGAGAGGTATACAAAAATTATTTGGTCAGTAAATGTTCGAATTGATGCCCTTCAACTTCCAGACATTTTTCACATCTCACTGATAATTCTTGATGTGTCGCTTTTCGTATTGAATCGGGTCTGAGATTCTCAAATGAATTCTTCACACGTTGCATACAATCTTCCATGGTAGTCAATTGAGTTTCATATACTTGATTTTTAATTGCACCCCAAATGAAAAAATCGGGTACTGATAAATCTGGAGAACGGGGTGGCCAAAGGAATGGTCCATTGTTGGCTATCCACTGGTCTTGAAACAATTCTTGTAAACGAGTATTGACTAAGCGACCATTATGCGGAGGTGCCCCGTCATGTTGATAAAATAGGTTTCTATGGTCAGCGATTGGTAAAGTAACCAAGTACTCGTTTTCGAAATTATGTAAAATATTCAAATATCTTTCGCCTGCAAAAAAAAAGTACATCTCATCCTATTCTTGTTTCGAAATTGACATCTGTTTTTTACTTACCATTTAAGTTTTCTTGATAAAAATGCAGTGCCACGACGCTATCGTTTCTTATCGCACAATAAACATTGAACTGCCAAGACTCTTGAAAATTCAATTCCCTGAATACATGTTGATTTGAGTCACTCCAATAATGGCAATTATGTCGGTTGAAGACACCATTCTTTGTAAATTTAGCTTCGTCTGTCCATATAATATTATCCAAAAATAATTCGTTCCCTAGCGACCAAGTTAAAACGAATTCACAAAATCTTACTCTTCGTGGAAAATCTGTTTCTTTCAGGTGCTGAACTATGGAGAACTTATATGGGTGAAATTTATGTTTGCGCAGTATTCTATGTACTGAGTTTTTCGACAATCCGGATTCTCTTGCAACTTGTTTCAAAGATATTGTTGGATATGCGGCAAAATATCCCAAAATGGCAATTTCAATATCTTCATCAACAATTGGCTTATTTCTCTGCACTCTTGCTTTGACCGATCCAAAGATTTTGAAGTTTTCTATAATTCGTTTAACAGTGTTTTGTGAGGGCTTCTGCTTCTACGGATACCGAATAGCAAATATATCATACGTTCTTGAGATAACCCTATTACATTCGCCATAAATAATAAATAGATTTAAGTAATCTTTATTCGAATAATTCAAACGAGCCGGCATGATTGATTACAATGACATTTCCATGGCAGGTGATTGTTTCCAACGCAACCGCGGGCGCCATGGCCAACTAAGAATAAGTAAACTCAAGGATACGAGATTTCCTGGAACTGAGACATGTTAATTCGCCAATATTTCGAAAACTGTTGAGTCTAGGCATAGATAACCTTATTCAAAGTTAGCTTCATTTTCGATGTCGAATCGAATAAGAATATAAAATTGGGGGGGTTCCGTATAAAAAAATTGAATTACAATAATTTTTTCAACCAGTTCTATATCATTTTCCAGCGAACGCCCTGTATAACTCTAATCGAATAGATATCAAAATTCTGCTGAACTGGGTCCTCTCCTATGAATAAATCGATACGCAATCGAAAATAGATGATCATGTCCAGAAATAAAAAAAAAATTTTCGTTCTGCACACGCCATTTTCAACTTAAAATTTGAAATATTTCGAAAACGGTTAGACTTGGGTATAGGACATTATACATGAAACATGTTCAGAATCAAGCATAAAATCTAAAACTTTGAAAATATACAGGGTGTCTCATTTAAAATAACAAAGTTGGGGTCCACTTCCGGCACAACGGGAAGTGCCACATTCTTGAAAATATTTTAGCCAGATAGCCCTCATCAACAATAGTGAACTCTCAAATTTTCAAATTTGGCCCATCTATGGTTTTCTATATATTGATCGATGCAGTTCCCGGAGGGACGCACTGTATATACGGAATTATACAAATTCGTCGAAACAAAAATATTCGCTAAGTCCCGACGAATTTTTTTACGCCGTGTTACAATTTTTTTTTCGAGATATGAAAAATTTTCACCAATAACTTTTTGTTGAGCTGATCGAGTACAAGAAAGTTCTTTGTGCACACTTTTCCGTATCGAGTTTAGTTTTTGAGATTTTGATGCTTCCATAAAAATAACTACATCATTCTGGAACTACCTATAGCATACACCACATAGCCTACTGTAGACATCTGCGAGCACGTGGCATGAACATGATCACCCAATTTCATCTGGATGCCTCATGAGCAGAACGACTATGTCCTCATCTATGAGCAGGAAGACCTTTTATATTATACTTAGTTTTATTTCGTATTTCTTTCTATTTCACATTATATTCTGTATATATACGGAATTATTCAAATTCGTCGAAACACTAAGTCCCAACAAACTTTTATACGCCAAGTCCACTCACAATTTTTTTTTTTCGAGATATGAAAAATTACTTTTTGTTTACCTGATCGAGTACACACTTTGTACACACTTTTCCATATCTAGTTTAGTTTTTGAGATTTTGATGCTTCTATAAAAATAATTACATCATTGTGGAACTACCTACAGCAGACACCACACGGCCTACTGTAGACATCTGCGAGCAGGTGGCTGAATATAATGATTCACCTGTAACCCCAATTTCATCTGTAATTCTCATGAGAAGAACGACTATGTTCTCTTCTATGAGCAGGTAGATCTTTTATATTATACTTAGTTTTATTTCGTATTCCATTCTATTTGATATTGTGTATTTATACGGAATTATTCAAATTCGTCGAAACACTAAGTCCCGACGAACTTTTTTACGCCATGTCCAGTCACAATTTTTTTTTTGGAGATATGAAAAATTTTCACCAATATTTTTTTGTTGACCTGATCGAGTACAAGAAAATTGTTCGTACACACTTTTCCATATCTACTTTCGTTTTTGGGATTTCATAAAAATAATTACATCATAGTGGAACTACCTACAGCCGACACCACATAGAGCACGTGGCATGAATATAATAATTCATATTTAACCACAATTCCATCTGATTGCCTCATGAGCAGAACGACTATCTTCTCTTCTATGAGCAGGAGGACCTTTTAGATTATACTTAGTTTTATTTCGTATTTCTTTCTATTTAATATTGTGTTTTTATACGGAATTATTTTCACGTCATGTCCGGTCACAATTTTTTTTTTCGAGATATGAAAATTTTTCTCCAATAACTTTTTGTTGACCTGATCGAGTACAAGAAAATTCGGAATTATACAAATTCGTCGAAACAAAAATATTCGCTAAGTTCCGACGAATTTTTTTACGCCGTCACAATTTTTTTTTCGAGATATGAAAAATTTTCACCAATAACTTTTTGTTGACCTGATCGAGTACAAGAAAGTTCTTTGTGCACACTTTTCCGTATCGAGTTTAGTTTTTGAGATTTTGATGCTTCCATAAATAAAATTACATCATTGTGGAACTACCTACAGCAGACACCTCATAGCCTACTGTAGACATCAGCGTGCACGTGGCATGAATATAATGATTCACATGTCCCAATTTCATCTGGATGCCTCATGAGCAGAAGGATTATGTCCTCCTCTATGAGCAGGAAGACCTTCCAGATTATACTAAGTTTTATTTCGTATTCCATTCTATTTGATATTGTGTATTTTTACGGAATTATTCAAATTCGTCGAAACACTAAGTCCCGACGAATTTTTTTACGCCATGTCCAGTCACAATGAAAAACTGCATTGACTTTTATCGAGTATGTTAGTTCAATATGAGTTTTGGTCAGATGTACATTGACAGTTACAGCTTGAAATATTTGCTGCCACAGAGTGAATCATGAATAATTCACAATACGTTTTTCTAACACTCAATAATTCAATATTTGAAGTTAATACTTATTACTCTTATAAAGGGTGAGCCATACAGCAAACTGCCAAATATAATTACGCTTGGAAATTATCAAAATGAGAACGTGCAACTTTTTACTTACATGTATGAAGCAAAGGGATGGTGATTTTTAATTTTCCATGAAAAATGGAACAAACTCGGAATTATCGGGAATTTGGTGTACCTGTAATAAGATGGGGTCCTGATCACGAATATGATGGAATTTTGCTTCTGTCTTGCCCCCTAATATGATTTACCGTAAAACTGAAGTGTTCCATCGCGACTGGCGGGCAGTGTATATCACTTAGGCCATTGTCATTCAACCGATAGGTGCATTTTTATCATTTCCTTCAGTCCTGCGGGTTTTATCATTCTACCTCGATAATTACGGAAGTTACGGGGGTGCTTCCATGAAAAGTGAGACAAATTCAGATTTTTCAGGACTAAATTTTTTCAGGAAAAAGGTGTATCTGTAATAAGTTGGGGGTCCTGATCACGAATCTGATGGAATTTTACTTCTGTTTTGCCCCCTAATATGATTTACCGTAAAACTGGGGTGTTCCATCGCGACTGGCGGGCAGTGTATATCACTTAGGCCATTGTCATTCAACCGATAGGTGCATTTTCGTCATTTCCTTCAGTCCTGAGAGTTTCATCTTTCTACCTCGATAATTACGGAAATTACGGGGGTGCTTCCATGAAAAGTGAGACAAATTCAGATTTTTCAGGACTAAATTTTTTCAGGAAAAAGGTGTATCTGTAATAAGTTGAGGGTCCTGATCACGAATCTGATGGAATTTTGTTTCTGTTTTGTCCCCTAATATGATTTACCGTAAAACTGGGGTGTTCCATCGCGACTGGCGGGCAGTGTATATCACTTAGGCCATTGTCATTCAACCAGTAGGTGCATTTTCATCATTTCCTTCAGTCCTGCGAGTTTCATCTTTCTACCTCGATAATTACGGAAGTTACGGGGGTGCTTCCATGAAAAGTGAGACACACTGTATATACGGAATTATACAAATTCGTCGAAACAAAAATATTCGCTAAGTCCCGACGAATTTTTTTACGCCATGTCACAATTTTTTTTTTCGAGATATGAAAAATTTTCACCAATAACTTTTTGTTGACCTGATCGAGTACAAGAAAATTTTTCGTACACACTTTTCCATATCTCGTTTAGTTTTTGAGATTTTGATGCATCCATAAATATAATTACATCATTGTGGAACTACCTACAGCAGACACCACATAGCCTACTATAGGCATCTGCGAGCACGTGGCATGAATATAATAATTCACATTTAACCCCAATTTCATCTGTATTTCTCATGAGCAGAACGACTATGTTCTCTTCTATGAGCAGGTAGATCTTTTAGATTATACTTTGTTTTATTTCGAATTTCTTTCTATTTCACATTATATTGTGTATATATACGAAATTATTCAAATTCGTCGAAACACTAAGTCCCAACGAACTTTTATACGCCAAGTCCACTCACAATTTTTTTTTTCGAGATATGAAAAATTTTAACCAATTATTTTTGTTTACCTGATCGAGTACTTACATCATTGTGAAACTACCTACAGCAGACACCACATAGCCTACTTATCAGCGAGCACGTGGCATGAATATAATGATTCACATGTCCCAATTTCATCTGGATGCCTCATGAGCAAAATGATTGTCCTCTTCTATGAGCAGGAAGACCTTTTAGATTATACTTAGTTTTATTTCGTATTCCATTCTATTTGATATTGTGTATTTATACGGAATTATTCAAATTCGTCGAAACACTAAGTCCCGACGAATTTTTTTACGCCATGTCCAGTCACAATTTTTTTTTCGAGATATGAAGAATATTCACCAATAACTTTTTGTTGACCGGATCGAGTACAAGAAAATTCTTTGTACACACTTTTCCATATCTAGTTTAGTTTTTGAGATTTTGATGCTTTCATAAAAATAATTACATCATAGTGGAACTACCTACAGCAGACAACACATAGCCTTCTGTAGACATCTGCGAGCACGTGGCATGAATATAATGATTAACATGTAACCCCAATTTCATCTGGATGCCTCATGAGCAGAACGACTATGTCCTCTTCTATGAGCAGGACGACCTTTTAGATTATACTTAGTTTTATTTCGTATTTCTTTCCATTTAACATTATACTGTATATATACGGAATTATACAAATTCGTCGAAACAAAAATATTCGCTAAGTCCCGACGAATTTTTTTACGCCGTGTCACAATTTTTTTTTCGAGATATGAAAAATTTTCACCAATAACTTTTTGTTGACCTGATCGAGTACAAGAAAGTTCTTTATGCACACTTTTCCGTATCGAGTTTAGTTTTTGAGATTTTGATGCTTCCATAAAATAATTACATCATTCTGGAACTACCTATAGCATACACCACATAGCCTACTGTAGACATCTGCTAGCACGTGGCATGAACATGATCACATGTAAACCCAATTTCATCTGGATGCCTCATGAGCAGAACGACTATGTCCTCTTCTATGAGCAGGAAGACCTTTTAGATTATACTTAGTTTTATTTCGTATTCCTTTCTATTTGATATTGTGTATTGATACGGAATTAAACCCAATTTCATCTGGATGCCTCATGAGCATTATGACTATATTCTCTTCTATGAACAGGAAGACCTTTCAGATTATACTTTGCTTTATTTCGTATTTCATTCTATTTTACATTATATTACAAGCAGAACGACTATGTTCTCTTCTATTAGCAGGAAGACCTTTTGATTATACTTGGTTTTATTTCGTATTTTTTTCTATTCTACATTATATTGGGTATATATAAGGAATTATTCAAATTCGTCGTAACGAAAATATTCGCCAAGTCCCGACCAATTTTTTTTTCGAGATATGTAAAATTTTCACCAATAACTTTTTGTTGACCCGATCGAGTACAAGAAAATTCTTTGTACACACTTTCCCGTATCTAGTTTAGTTTTTGAGATTTTGATGCTTCCATAAAAATAATTATATCATTCTGGAACTACCTATAGCAGACACCACATAGCCTACTGTAGACATCTGCGAGCACGTGGCATGAATATAATGATTCACATGTAAACCCAATTTCATCTGAATGCCTCATGACAGAACGACTATGTTCTCTTCTATGAGCAGGAAGACCTTTCAGATTATACTTAGTTTTATTTCGTATTTCTTTCCATTCAACATTATACTGTATATATACGGAATTATACAAATTCGTCGAAACAAAAATATTCGCTAAGTCCCGACGAATTTTTTTACGCCGTGTCACAATTTTTTTTTCGAGATATGAAAAATTTTCACCAATAACTTTTTGTTGACCTGATCGAGTACAAGAAAATTTTTCGTACACACTTTTCCATATATAGTTTAGTTTTTGAGATTTTGATGCTTCCATAAATATAATTACATCATTGGGGAACTACCTACAGCAGACACCACATAGCCTACTGTAGGCATCAGCGAGCACGTGGCATGAATATAATGATTCACATGTCCCAATTTCATCTGGATGCCTCATGAGCAGAAGGATTATGTCCTCCTCTATGGGCAGGAAAACCTTTCAGATTATACTTAGTTTTATTTCGTATTTCTTTCCATTTAACATTATACTGTATATATACGGAATTATACAAATTCGTCGAAACAAAAATATTCGCTAAGTCCCGACGAATTTTTTTACGCCATGTCACAATTTTTTTTTTCGAGATATGTAAAATTTTCACCAATAACTTTTTGTTGACCCGATCGAGTACAAGAAAATTCTTTGTACACACTTTTCCATATCCAGTTTAGTTCTTGAGATTTTGATGCTTCCATAAAAATAATTACATCATTCTGGAACTACCTATAGCAGACACCACATAGCCTACTGTAGACATCTGCGAGCACGTGGCATGAATATAATGATTCACATGTAAACCCAATTTCATCTGAATGCCTCATGACAGAACGACTATGTTCTCTTCTATGAGCAGGAAGACCTTTTAGCTTATACTTAGTTTTATTTCGTATTTCTTTCTATTTAATATTGTGTATATATACGGAATTATTGAAATTCGTCGAAACGAAAATATTCGCTAAGTCCCGACGAATTTTTGTACGCAGACTCCAGTAAAAATTTTTTTTTTTCGAGATATGAAGAATATTCACCAATAACTTTTTGTTGACCGGATCGGGTACAAGAAAATTCTTTGTACACACTTTTCCATATCTAGTTGAGTTTTTGAGATTTTGATGCTTCCATAAAATAATTACATCATTCTTGAACTACCTATAGCATACACCACATAGCCTACTGTAGACATCTGCTAGCACGTGGCATGAACATGATCACATGTAAACCCAATTTCATCTGGATGCCTCATGAGCAGAACGACTATGTCCTCTTCTATGAGCAGGAAGACCTTTTAGATTATACCTAGTTTTATTTCTTATTCCTTTCTATTTGATATTGTGTATTGATACGGAATTAAACCCAATTTCATCTGGATGCCTCATGAGCAGATTGACTATATTCTCTTCTATGAGCAGGAAGACCTTTCAGATTATACTTTGCTTTATTTCGTATTTCATTCTATTTTACATTATATTACAAGCAGAACGACTATGTTCTCTTCTATTAGCAGGAAGAACTTTTGATTATACTTGGTTTTATTTCGTATTTCTTTCTATTCTACATTATATTGTGTATATATAAGGAATTATTCAAATTCGTCGTAACGAAAATATTGGCCAAGTCCCGACCAATTTTTTTTTTCGAGATATGTAAAATTTTCACCAATAACCTTTTGTTGACCCGATCGAGTACAAGAAAATTCTTTGTACACACTTTCCCGTATCTAGTTTAGTTTTTGAGATTTTGATGCTTCCATAAAAATAATTACATCATTCTGGAACTACCTATAGCAGACACCACATCGCCTACTGTAGACATCTGCGAGCACGTGGCATGTATATAATGATTCACATGTAAACCCAATTTCATCTGAATGCCTCATGACAGAACGACTATGTTCTCTTCTATGAGCAGGAAGACCTTTCAGATTATACTTAGTTTTATTTCGTATTCCATTCTATTTGATATTGTGTATTTATACGGAATTATTCAAATTCGTCGAAACACTAAGTCCCGACGAATTTTTTTACGCCATGTCCAGTCACAACTTTTTTTTTCGAGTTATGAAAAATTTTCACCAATAACTTTTTGTTGACCTGATCGAATATAAGAAAATTCTTTGTACACACTTTTCCATATCTGGTTTAGTTTTTGAGATTTCGATGCTTTCATAAAAATAATTACATCATAGTGAAACTACCTACAGCAGACACCACATAGCCTACTGTAGGCATCTGCGAGCACGTGGCATGAATATAATAATTCACATTTAACCCCAATTTCATCTGGATGCCTCATGAGCAGATTGACTATATTCTCTTCTATGAGCAGAAAGACCTTTCAGAGTATACTTGGTTTTATTTCGTATTTCTTTCTATTTTACATTATATTGTGTATATATATACGGAATTATACAAATTCGTCGAAACAAAAATATTCGCTAGGTCCCGACGAATTTTTTTACGCCGTGTCACAATTTTTTTTTTCGAGATATGAAAAATTTTCACCTATAACTTTTTGTTGACCTGATCGAGTACAAAAAAATTTTTCGTACACACTTTTCCATATCTAGTTAAGTTTTTGAGATTTTGATGCTTCCATAAATATATTTACATCATTGTGGAACTACCTACAGCAGACACCACATAGCCTACTGTAGACATCAGCGAGCACGTGGCATGAATATAATGATTCACATGTTCCAATATCATCTGGATGCCTCATGAGCAGAAGGATTATGTCCTCCTCTATGAGCAGGAAAACCTTTCAGATTATACTTAGTTTTATTTCGTATTCCATTCTATTTGATATTGTGTATTTATGCGGAATTATTCAAATTCGTCGAAACACTAAGTCCGGACTAATTTTTTTACGCCATGTCCAGTCACAATTTTTTTTTTCGAGATATGAAAAATTTTCACCAATAACTTTTTGTTGACCTGATCGAATACAAGAAATTTCTTTGTACACACTTTTCCATATCTAGTTTAGTTTTTGAGATTTTGATGCTTTCATAAAAATAATTACATCATATTGGAACTACTTACAGCAGACACCACATAGCCTACTGTAGGCATCTGCGAGCACGTGGCATGAATATAATAAATCACATTTAACCCCAATTTCATCTGGATGCCTCATGAGCAGAACGACTATGTTCTCTTCTATGAGCAGGAGGACCTTTTAGCTTATACTTAGTTTCATTTCGTATTTCTTTCTATTTAATATTGTGTATAAATACGGAGTTATTGAAATTCGTCGAAACGAAAATATTCGCTAAGTCCCGACGAATTTTTTTACGCAGACTCCAGTAAAAATTTTTTTTTACGAGATATGAAGAATATTCACCAATAACTTTTTGTTGACCGGATCGAGTACAAGAAAATTCTTTGTACACACTTTTCCATATCCAGTTCAGTTTTTGAGATTTTTGATGCTTTCATAAAAATAATTACATCATAGTGGAACTACCTACAGCAGACAACACATAGCCTTCTGTAGACATCTGCGAGCACGTGGCATGAATATAATGATTAACATGTAACCCCAATTTCATCTGGATGCCTCATGAGCAGAACGACTATGTCCTCTTCTATGAGCAGGAAGACCTTTTAGATTATACCTAGTTTTATTTCGTATTTCTTTCCATTTAACATTATACTGTATATATACGGAATTATACAAATTCGTCGAAACAAAAATATTCGCAAAGTCCCGACGAATTTTTTTACGCCGTGTTACAATTTTTTTTTCGAGATATGAAAAATTTTCACCAATAACTTTTTGTTGACTTGATCGAGTACAAGAAAGTTCTTCGTGCACACTTTTCCGTATCGAGTTTAGTTTTTGAGATTTTGATGCTTCCATAAAAATAATTACATCATTCTGGAACTACCTAGAGCATACACCACATAGCCTACTGTAGACATCTGCGAGCACGTGGCATGAACATGATCACATGTAAACCCAATTTTATCTGGATGCCTTATGAGCAGAACGACTATGTCCTCTTCTATGAGCAGGAAGACCTTCTTTGTACACACTTTTCCATATCTAGTTTAGTTTTTGAGATTTTGATGCTTTCATAAAAATAATCACATCATAGTGGAACTACCTACAGCAGACACCACATAGCCTTCTGTAGACATCTGCGAGCACGTGGCATGAATATAATGATTAACATGTAACCCCAATTTCATCTGGATGCCTCATAAGCAGAACGACTATGTTCTCTTCTATAAGCAGGAGGACCTCTTAGCTTATACTTAGTTTTATTTCGTATTTCTTTCTATTTAATATTGTGTTTTTATACGGAATTATTTTCACGTCATGTCCGGTCACAATTTTTTTTTTCGAGATATGAAAATTTTTCTCCAATAACTCTTTGTTGACCTGATCGAGTACAAGTAAATTCTTTCTACATATTTTTCCATAACTAGTTTAGTTTTTGAGATTTTGATGCTTCCATAAAAATAATTACATCATTGTGGAACTACCTACAGCCGACACCACATAGACATCTGCGAGCACGTGGCATGAATATAATAATTCATATTTAACCACAATTCCATCTGAATGCCTCATGAGCAAAACGACTATGTTCTCTTCTATGAGCAGGAGGACCTTTTAGATTATACTTAGTTTTATTTCGTATTTCTTTCTATTTAATATTGTGTTGTTACGGGTTCATTTTGTGATTAGGTTACGCTTATATCTTCTTTGTCACTCTTCAGTTCTAGTTTCTCTCAACTCCTATCAAGTTTCCTTTTGTTCTGGTCTTGCCAAGTGTGTGGAACTTTAGATCAAAAAGTGATGCCCACTTCTATTTCAATTCTGGTGATGAAGTGACAGAATCAAAATATAACCTCAATAACCTTCAATGTTTGCTGAATTTGTCTCTTCTTCCACTTTCCATAGTCTCCATAAGTCCACAATATTTCCACCTGAAACATAAAAATAATCATTAAACTCAATATTCTATAATTTCTTGTGCTTAACAACATATTAGTGAAATCAAGAAAAGTTATTGAAACTTCCATTATCATTCATCACCATTATCTATATTTTTAGAATTCAAATAATTTAAATTGAGTTGAGCAGGAAAGTTCCTACTTGCAAACTTACCTTAAGCCATCATGTCCTCTGTCACTGTTCCATATAAAGTCCACATGGATGGGGTATTTTTTGTGCTACTCTTGAGAGCCATTTTGCAATTTTGTTAGATTTCAAGATCTAGCTCTAGCTACCGTTTTTACGGACTTATTAAGTGAGACCACCATCTACAAATTATGAAATAGTTTTAATATTGGTATATGGATACTGTTAAAACCTTCAACATACTTGTTGGATATATTTTTTTGTAGAGGTAAAACCTTACTGATTTTAACCTCCTGAAGGACAGGAACAAACATCTTTGAGGCCACATTACACCAAAGGTTTTTGTACATGAATCATACTGTAGTGACCCCAATAATTCTGCTTATCGTCGCTACATCTGCCCTGTTTTGTTTCAGGCCTTTTTCATTTTTGCTTTTCGCTTTCATTGTGTTTCGCTTCACCATACTTCTACCGCTTTCGCTGCAGTCTTCAACGCTTTGCTTCTTCTACGCTTACCTAGCTGTAGACGGGCCTCTCCCTGGTTTAAGTTGCATATGCATGTACTTAGCCGCTGTCAGTAGATGTTAGAAGTAGCAACATACTCTTGTGCATGAAGCTTCTAGTTGGCATAATTAAGAGAGAGATATTGGAACTTCAGGACTTCCCAGAGTACAGCACCCCCTCAGGAGTACAGCATTCCACAGGACACAACAGATAAGATTAAAATAAGACTAATACTTTTCCCTTCATATCTGAAATATCTATTTCCATATCTAAAATATCTATTTTTGAATATCAAGCACATAGTTGCTCCTAAAGCCAAGGGTTATCGTTCGCAACTTGGTTGTCTTCGTAAAAAGGTAGTGTCTAACTGTGACATTAATTATTCTAAGGCATAATTAGCCCGTTGATATTATTTGAAAACCTGCAATATAGATATTCTATCAATTCATACAGTCTTTGAGCAAGCTGCTTCAAGATTACCATTCTAGATTGAGTAAGGACATTTTCCAGAATATGTGTTGTGAGCTGGCGATATAGCTATAGCTATATCAAAAGTAGGGTAATCTGGGCTCCTTTATCATTAAACTCTGATTTTGCCCGAGCATTGTGCTTAATATTAATAATACATACATATTTTTCATAATTTATTTGTACTTTGTACTCAACAAATAATTCCTAACCTGAGACTTAAGAAAAATCAGTTCTTCTTCTCAAGTTGTCATTTGCCTGTTGAGAGCTGTGTGCTGTGTTCACTGACTGACAGGGTTGCCAGAGTGAAAACTTGAGTGATTTTGACACATCTTGGTTTACCTCTATGATCTATGCGTTTTGTACTCCTAACGATCGGAAACTGAAAGGGATTTTGTTTTTGAAATCATTATAGTATTATCAACTGAATAAAATTAGAGTTTGATTGGTATCTTTGGATAATTTCCCGTTTTATGTTTTTTTAATGATGTGTGAGTACTAAAGGGGTATAAAGCGGGTGGCGCTCGTTTTACCATCTTACCCACGCCCTTCTTCACTGTTAGCTGGCGGCTTCCCCTTTAGACTAGTGAATGATTAAACTCAATTGACATTTTCAGCCACCCATCTTGATTTGACGTCACCCTTCAAGTAGGTAAGTACGGAATTATTTTCACGTCATGTCCGGTCACAATTTTTTTTTTTCGAGATATGAAAATTTTTCTCCAATAACTTTTTGTTGACCTGATCGAGTACAAGAAAATTCTTGTTACATATTTTTCCATAACTAGTTTAGTTTTTGAGATTTTGATGCTTCCATAAAAATAATTACATCATTGTGGAACTACCTACAGCAGACACCACATAGCCTACTGTAGACATCTGCGAGCACGTGGTATGAACATGATCACATGTGAACACAATTTCATCTGGAAGCCTCATGAGCAAAACGACTATGTTCTCTTCTATGAGCAGGACGACCTTTCAGATTATACATAGTTTTATTTCGTATTTCTTTCTATTTCACATGATATTGTGTATATATACGGATTTATTCAAATTCGTCGAAACACTAAGTCCCAACGAACTTTTATACGCCAAGTCCACTCACAATTTTTTTTTTTTCGAGATATGAAAAATTTTAACCAGTTACTTTTTGTTTACCTGATCGAGTACACACTTTGTACACACTTTTCCATATCTAGTTTAGTTTTTGAGATTTTGATGCTTCTATAATAAATAATTCTAAATAATTACATCATTGTGGAACTACCTACAGCAGACACCACATAGCCTTCTGTAGACAACTGCGAGCACGTGGCATGAATTTAATGATTCACATGTAACCCCAATTTCATCCGGATGCCTCATGAGCAGAGCAGAACGACTATGTTCTCTTTATCAGCAGGAAGACCTTTCAGATTATACTTTGCTTTATTTCGTATTTCATTCTATTTTATATTATATTACAAGCAGAACGACTATGTTCTCTTCTATTAACAGGAAGACCTTTTGATTATACTTTGTTTTATTTCGTATTTCTTCCTATTCTACAATATATTGTGTTTATATAAGGAATTATTCAAATTCATCGTAACGAAAATATTCGCCAAGTCCCGACCAATTTTTTTTTTCGAGATATGTAAAATTTTCACCAATAACTTTTTGTTGACCTGATCGAGTACAAGAAAATTCTTGGTACACACTTTCCCGTATCTAGTTTAGTTTTTGAGATTTTGATGCTTCTATAATAAATAATTCTAAATAATTACACCATTGTGGAACTACCTACAGCAGACACCACATAGCCTTCTGTAGACAACTGCGAGCACGTGGCATGAATTTAATGATTCACATGTAACCCCAATTTCATCCGGATGCCTCATGAGCAGAGCAGAACGACTATGTTCTCTTTATCAGCAGGAAGACCTTTCAGATTATACTTTGCTTTATTTCGTATTTCATTCTATTTTACATTATATTACAAGCAGAACGACTATGTTCTCTTCTATTAATAGGAAGACCTTTTGATTATAATTTGTTTTATTTCGTATTTCTTTCTATTCTACATTATATTGTGTTTATATAAGGAATTATTCAAATTCATCGTAACGAAAATATTCGCCAAGTCCCGACCAATTTTTTTTTCCGAGATATGTAAAATTTTCACCAATAACTTTTTGTTGACCTGATCGAGTACAAGAAAATTCTTTGTACACACTTTCCCGTATCTAGTTTAGTTTTTGAGATTTTGATGCTTCTATAATAAATAATTCTAAATAATTACATCATTGTGGAACTACCTACAGCAGACACCACATAGCCTTCTGTAGACAACTGCGAGCACGTGGCATGAATTTAATGATTCACATGTAACCCCAATTTCATCCGGATGCCTCATGAGCAGAGCAGAACGACTATGTTCTCTTTATCAGCAGGAAGACCTTTCAGATTATACTTTGCTTTATTTCGTATTTCATTCTATTTTACATTATATAACAAGCAGAACGACTATGTTCTCTTCTATTAACAGGAAGACCTTTTGATTATACTTTATTTTATTTCGTATTTCTTTCTATTCTACATTATATTGTGTTTATATAAGGAATTATTCAAATTCATCGTAACGAAAATATTCGCCAAGTCCCGACCAATTTTTTTTTTCGAGATATGTAAAATTTTCACCAATAACTTTTTGTTGACCTGATCGAGTACAAGAAAATTCTTTGTACACACTTTCCCGTATCTAGTTTAGTTTTTGAGATTTTGATGCTTCCATAAAAATGATTACATCATTCTGGAACTACCTATAGCAGACACCACATAGCCTACTGTAGACATCTGCGAGCACGTGGCATGAATATAATGATTCACATGTAAACCCAATTTCATCTGATTGCCTCATGACAGAACGACTATGTTCTCTTCTATGAGCAGGAAGACCTTTCAGATTATACTAAGTTTTATTTCGTTTTCCATTCTATTTGATATTGTGTATTTATACGGAATTATTCAAATTCGTCGAAACACTAAGTCCCGACGAATTTTTTTACGCCATGTCCAGTCACAATTTTTTTTTTCGAGATATGAGAAATTTTCACCAATAACTTTTTGTTAACCTGATCGAGTACAAGAAAATTCTTTGTACACACTTTTCCATATCTAGTTTAGTTTTTGAGATTTCGATGCTTTCATAAAAATAATTACATCATAGTGAAACTACCTACAGCAGACACCACATAACCTACTGTAGGCATCTGCGAGCACGTGGCATGAATATAATAATTCACATTTAACCCCAATTTCATTTGGATGCCTCATGAGCAGATTGACTATATTCTCTTCTATGAGCAGAAAGTCCTTTCAGAGTATACTTAGTTTTATTTCGTATTTCTTTCTATTTTACATTATATTGTGTATATATATACGGAATTATACAAATTCGTCGAAACAAAAATATTCGCTAAGTCCCGACGAATTTTTTTACGCCGTGTCACAATTTTTTTTTTCGAGATATGAAAAATTTTCACCAATAACTTTTTGTTGACCTGATCGAGTACAAGAAAATTTTTCGTACACACTTTTCCATATATAGTTTAGTTTTTGAGATTTTGATGCTTCCATAAATATAATTACATCTTGAAAAGGGGAACATTCTCCATGAAAATTGAAAAATGAAAAATGTGACTTATTTGTAATATCTACCAGAAAACAACTACTTCCCCGGCACAAGCCACGCTGGACATTGAACTACATCTGATAGATATTGTGAAAAGACTCTAATTGAAAAGGAAAGAAAAAATCTGAAAGTGAAAATTTGCATTTTCATTCAGATAGCTGACATTTTTATTTCTTTCTAGTTTTCCTTGAAAAAATCATTAAATAAATTAGATAAGGAGAATGTTATTAAAAAAAAAAAAAATATCACTTACAGAAATCGTTCATTTCATTGAAGCAAGGTTCGCTTCTCTCGCATTTAATCCCCAATACATTTTGGTCGACAAAAATCTATTTCGCTTTGCCAAGCTCTTCAGGAGGATTGATATAGGATTGGAATAAAACAGGCTCTTCAGAAGCATACACATCAGGGATGGATATGAGAGAAACATTCCTTCTGCGGTGACACTTTGAAAATTATTTTTTGACATAGACCTGTCATGAGCATTTTGATTTTAGTTCGAAAATATGAATAGAGGTTATCTTGAACGATGGAAAATAGCGACTAAAATTTGTCTTTCAGTCGCAGATGATTCCACAAAAGATTTTATGAATTTCCTATTCATATTTTCGAACTAAAATCATAATTACATCATTGTGGAATTACCTACAGCAGACACCACATAGCCTACTGTAGACATCAGCGAGCACGTGGCATGAATATAATGATTCACATGTCCCAATTTCATCTGGATGCCTCATGAGCAGAACGACTATGTCCTCTTCTATGAGCAGGAAGACCTTTTAGATTATACCTAGTTTTATTTCGTATTCCTTTCTATTTGATATTGTGTATTGATACGGAATTAAACCCAATTTCATCTGGATGCCTCATGAGCAGATTGACTATATTCTCTTCTATGAGCAGGAAGACCTTTCAGATTATACTTTGCTTTATTTCGTATTTCATTCTATTTTACATTATATTACAAGCAGAACGACTATGTTCTCTTCTATTAGCAGGAAGAACTTTTGATTATACTTGGTTTTATTTCGTATTTCTTTCTATTCTACATTATATTGTGTATATATAAGGAATTATTCAAATTCGTCGTAACGAAAATATTCGCCAAGTCCCGACCAATTTTTTTTTTCGAGATATGTAAAATTTTCACCAATAACTTTTTGTTGACCCGATCGAGTACAAGAAAATTCTTTGTACACACTTTCCCGTATCTAGTTTAGTTTTTGAGATTTTGATGCTTCCATAAAAATAATTACATCATTCTGGAACTACCTATAGCAGACACCACATAGCCTACTGTAGACATCTGCGAGCACGTGGCATGAATATAATGATTCACATGTAAACCCAATTTCATCTGAATGCCTCATGACAGAACGACTATGTTCTCTTCTATGAGCAGGAAGACCTTTCAGATTATACTTAGTTTTATGATATGAAAAATTTTCACCTATAACTTTTTGTTGACCTGATCGAGTACAAGAAAATTTTTCGTACACACTTTTCCATATCTAGTTTAGTTTTTCAGATTTTGATGCTTCCATAAATATAATTACATCATTGTGGAACTACCTACAGCAGACACCACATAGCCTACTGTAGACATCAGCGAGCACGTGGCATGAATATAATGATTCACATGTAAACACAATTTCATCTGAATGCCTCATGACAGAACGACTATGTTCTCTTCTATGAGCAGGAAGACCTTTCAGATTATACTAAGTTTTATTTCCTATTCCATTCTATTTGATATTGTGTATTTATACGGAATTATTCTAATTCGTCGAAACACTAAGTCCCGACGAATTTTTTTACGCCATGTCCAGTCACAATTTTTTTTTTCGAGATATGAAAAATTTTCACCAATAACTTTTTGTTAACCTGATCGAGTACAAGAAAATTCTTTGTACACACTTTTCCATATCTAGTTTAGTTTTTGAGATTTCGATGCTTTCATAAAAATAATTACATCATAACTACCTACAGCAGACACCACATAGCCTACTGTAGGCATCTGCGAGCACGTGGCATGAATATAATAATTCACATTTAACCCCAATTCCATCCGGATGCCTCATGAGCAGATTGACTATATTCTCTTCTATGAGCAGAAAGACCTTTCAGAGTATACTTAGTTTTTTTTCGTATTTCTTTCTATTTTACATTATATTGTGTATATATATACGGAATTATACAAATTCGTCGAAACAAAAATATTCGCTAGGTCCTATAACTATAACTTTTTGTTGACCTGATCGAGTACAAGAAAATTTTTCGTACACACTTTTCCATATCTAGTTTAGTTTTTGAGATTTTGATGCTTCCATAAATATAATTACATCATTGTGGAACTACCTACAGCAGACACCACATAGCCTACTGTAGACATCAGCGAGCACGTGGCATGAATATAATGATTCACATGTCCCAATATCATCTGGATGCCTCATGAGCAGAAGGATTATGTCCTCCTCTATGAGCAGGAAAACTTTTCAGATTATACTTAGTTTTATTTCGTATTCCATTCTACTTGATATTGTGTATTTATACGGAATTATTCAAATTCGTCGAAACACTAAGTTCCGACGAATTTTTTTACGCCATGTCCAGTCACAATTTTTTTTTTCGAGATATGAAAAATTTTCACCAATAACTTTTTGTTGACCTGATCGAATACAAGAAATTTCTTTGTACACACTTTAATCCCCCTTCAGCCCCCAATTTTGGAGGCTTATGGGAGGAAGGGATTAAGTCAGTTAAAACTCATTTAGTTCGTGTGGTCGGTGACCAGATCCTTACATATGAGGAATTCTATACGATTTTAGTACAAATACAAGCTGTCCTCAATTCACGGCCTTTATCACCACAGAGTTCTGACCCTCACGACCTAAACCCCCTAACGCCTGCACATTTTTTAACTTTATGCCCTATTACCGTGCCCCCTGAAGATGACTTGAGCTCTGTAAAATTATCTCGTCTCACACGTTGACAGCTCGTCCAGAGGTTCCACCAGGATTTCTGGACGAGGTGGCATCGTGAATATTTGCACACCCTTCAACAAAGGAGTAAATGGACGTTACCGTCGGTGGAAATCCCATTAAACACTCTCGTCTTACTCAAGGACGAAAATTTGCCACCTTTGAAGTGGTCTCTAGGTCGCGTAGTACAACTCCACCCAGATTCTGATAATATTACTCGCGTAGTCACCGTGCGCACAGCAAAAAGCCTATTTAAGCGACGAGTGAGTAAGCTATGTCCGTTACCTACGGAATAGCCAATAGTTTCCCAAACGATTATTATTCTTCATTATTTTTTATTTTTTCACTACAACTTTTTCTTGTAATAAGTATTAGTTATTAAATTAGTTTCATTTGTTTAATCTAATAATTCAGTTTGCATGATCGACTGGGTTTTAAAAATATTCATTTTGGCGGCCGGAATGTTCACGTTTCAAACAAAAAAAGAGCTACCAAAATCTCATTTCGAATAATTTTCTTTATTTTATACTTTTCTCAAATATTAAATTTGGAATGGGTTCCTTATCACCCTATCTTCGGGCGACTTCGATTACATGAACGCCAGCCGACAGACACGAGTGTGTGTGCGCCGTTTTGGCAGAAAGATACGAAAACGAGCCGGCAAATTGCAAGTGCGTGTCATTTATCTCAATAATTCTTAACTTTGAAACAGTGTCATATTTGGACAATCTACTCTCCACATCACAGTGACAAGTGGACAAATAGTTCAAGCATCATTCCAGGCCTGGAAAGAGACGGCAACCTTAGATAACAGAGGTAAGCTCATTCCAAATGGTCATCTTTTTCCGCGTTTTTGGATTTACATTTGTATGAATTATATTTTCTCATTCTTAAACACGTGGCATGAATATAATAATTCACATGTAACCCCAATTTCATCTGGATGCCTCATCAGCAGAACGACTATGTTCTCTTCTATGAGCAGGAAGACCTTTAAGAGTATACTTAGTTTCATTTCGTATTTCTTTCTATTTTACATTATATATACGGAATTATTCAAATTCGTCGAATCGAAAATATTCGCTAAGTCCCGACGATTTTTTTTACGCCAATTCCAGTCTCAATTTTTTTTTTTCGAGATAGAAAAAATTTTCAGCAATAACTTTTTGTTGACCTGATCGAGTACAAAAAAATTCTTTGTACACACTTTTCCATATCTAGTTAATTTTCGAGATTTTGATGCTTCCATAAAAATAATTACATCATAGTGGAACTACCTACAGCAGACAACACATAGCCTACTGTAGACATCTGCGAGCACGTGGCATGAATATAATAAATCACATGTAACCCCAATTTCCTCTGGATGCCTCATGAGCAGAACGACTATGTTCTCTTCTATGAGCAGGAAGACCAGGAAGACCGAAAATATTCACTAAGTCCCGACGAATTTTTTTACGCCAAGTCCAGTTACAATTTTTTTTTTTCGAGATATGAAAAATTTTCACCAATAACTTTTTTTTGTCCTGATCGAGTAAATTATTTGTACACACTTTTCCATATCTAGATAAGTTTTTCATCATAGAACTACCTACAGCAGACACCACATAGCCTACTGTAGACAACTGCGAGCACGTGTTATGAATACAATGATTCACATGTAACCCCAATTTCATCTGGATGCCTCATGAGCAGATTCTCTTTTATGAGCAGGAAGGCCCTTCAGATTATACTTAGTTTTATTTCGTATATGAGCAGAACAACTATGTTCTCTTCTATGAGCAGGAAGACCTTTTAGATTCTAATTAGTTTTATTTCATATTTCTTTCTATTTTACATTATATTGTGTATATATACGGAATTGTTCAAATTCGTCGAAATGAAAATATTCGCCAAGTCCCGACGAATTTTTTTACGCCAAGTCCAGTCTCATTTTTTTTTTCGAGATATGAAAAATTTTCACTCATAACTTTTTGTTGACCTGATGGAGTACAAGAAAATTCTTTGTACACACTTTTCCATATCTAGTTTAGTTTTTGAGATTTAGATGCTGCCATAAAAGTTTCATCTGGATGCCTCATGAGCAGAACGACTATGTTCTCGTCTATGAGCAGGAAGATATTTTAGATTATACTTAGTTTTATTTCGTATTCTTTCTATTTTATTAATAACTCAACGAATAATTGTCTAGTAGTAAAGATTTATTCGTTTTCAGTTGCAAACATTTCTAGAGAAAATTCCATATGATTTGAATTTCACCTAATTTTGGACATGTCAGAAATAAGGCACATGGAGTGATTTTCACAGAAGATGATGGAAAGAAAATGACACACCAAGGAGTCATTAACAATTATTTTTACTCATCCGATCAACTAGAGACCCTTGAAGACGACAGATTCACCATTGAGTTTACCCAATTTACGAACGAACGAGTAGTCAACGATATGGGCAATATTTTCAAATTTTAAAAAACCCGTTCTGCAACCGGAGAGGTGACGTGTAGCAAATGCCGTGTGGTTACCCGAATCATTTAAGATTCTGCCATACCATCAGAAAGTCAATCTGATACGTGTTGAACTCTTTCATAGCTGCATGACTGTCAGAATGAATATTAATATTTTTATTTTCCACCTTCTGCCTGTGTATTTCATAATGAATTTCTGATAGAGTTTATTTTCAGTTGATAGAGGTCATGTTTTTCATAGTCAGTTACAATTAATTTACTTGATAAATCTCTAACTTTCATATTTTTAATAATTAACCATATGTATATATCTAAGTACATGTAACTTTCTTAATTTTTTCAGATATTCCATATTTATCTCCTACTCACTTTAATTTCTCAGTCAACTGTACCCTCTTCAATTTCTTAAATTTACCATCCATTATAAATAAATATATCTGATTAGTGTTTGTAATTTCTCCTTACTTTATCTTCCATTTTCCATTTCACTGTGATATAACAATGTCTTTTCTTCATTCGATCAACATTCGATCATCAGCATTTTCTGCTATCATTGAGTCTATTCAGGTTAATCATTTTCTTTAATTTACTCTGTATATTTCTTAAACCATTTCACCCCGTATGTTCATAAGCAGTCGTGTTTTTCAATCATCTTTGGCCCTGTCATATATTTTATTATTTTGTTCGAATCCATGTTGCATTTTCAATTTGACAGATTTTGTCCACCCTGTATTTTCTGATATTCTCTTGAAACCACACACAATTATTATTTACAACAAAATATTTCAAGCATCAACGTTTGGCGTAGTACAATAATTATTATTATTACATTTGTTTCAACAAGATATTCTATATAAGTATTTCACTCCCTTCTTGTCTCATATGTATATTCGAGAGTGATACACTGAATTAATATTTGTTCCACAACTATCGAGCTTGACACAAAGATGTGAAGGGTTGGAATGACTAAGGTAGTCTGCTCGATTTCAATGAAACTACTGAGAGCGGATTGGTAATATTTCAAATATTGAAGATGACAGGAGAAACCGTTGAGAAAACAAATGGAATAATGCTGATATACTTCCAATCACGATGTTAAATCAATGCATTTACGTTCGTAAATAGCAACCATAAACATGAGTAATAGAGGATGAAAAGACAGGGCTGGTCGGGTCAATTTCAATGAAACCATCAGTGAGTGTGGAATGACTGAAAATATTTCAAACATTTGGAGTTGGTATAAATAACAGTTGTCGAAATGGGATTGTTGAACAGAAAAGATGATAGTTATACTACATTACAGGTAGAAAAGTTGTTACATGAATTTATGTAAATGCGATTACTGACAAGCTTGACGTGTGGCTGATAAAGGAAGGGAAGACAAGGCTAGTTGGGGCGAGTAGAATAAATCTACTGAGTGTGCAATGATTGAGCATAATTATTTAAAAATTTGAAGTTGGTATAAAAACAGTTCTAGGAATATGGGACTGAGAGATGGTATTGCTGATAGCTACAATGCAGAAAGGTAGGTTGTTATGTGAATTTATGCGAATGCAGTTACTGATGAGTTTGACGTGTGGAAAATGAAGGGTAGGAAGTCAGGGATAGTCGGGTCGATTTCAATGAAAACAATGAATGTGGAATTATTTGCAATATTCCAAACATTTGGAGCTGATATAAAAAACAGTTAAATGATGAAATTTTCCAATATAGGAAAGATAAAAATTCTACTACTTTCAAAGTAGCCAGGTTGTTGCACATGAATTTCTACAAGTGCGGTTAGTGTCAAGCTTGACGCATGCGAAATAAAGGGTGAAAATAAGCCAGTGCTAATTGGGTCGATTTCAATGAAACTAATGTGTAAAAATCACCACTTTCACTAAGAACGAAATACGGAATCAGCTGTTTTGATAGAGAGTAAACCCAGTCAGATGTTATTTTCATGTGGGCAAATAATTGTACATTTAACAAATGAGTAACAGGCGGACTCGCCGACAACCACCAAATTTTATAATAACTACAGTTGTATTCAAATATTCTCCTTGTTCAACACATCATCATAAAAATTGTTATTTCTGGTTGATTTATCTGCTCAGGGTACATGATCTTGGACCCAGTGAGTACCCCCACCATAGATGTGTATTGAAACTTCAAGTATGAGTGTGACTAGATCATTTTGTAGCAAAAAATTAAATTTTACCACTAGTTTTGATTTCTCAAATTGAGGGATCACAAAAGACTGAGTCTACATAACTATTGATACTATCTATCGTGATTTTGAGTATTAATTAATGGTGACATATTTGTTGAATAACCCGTAGGTAAACTCAACAAACCCGCAAGCTCAACTGCAGTTCCCCTGAATTTACAAGATTATGTGAATCTTGCTGAAAATTCATTACACTTGGTAAGAGCAAGGCCCTCGGTCACCCCATAATACTCATGCTCATATTTGACAGTGGTTCGAATCAACATAAAGGTCCGAATTCCCACTGAATGTAGTTTACGGACTAGGCCACTAGACATTTCAAATATTTTCTCAGTTTTTGAGTACACCAGTAAATTTTCAAATTTTCTGTGCCAAGCCTTACATTTTTTTCATCCCTATTCAGTATATTTTCTATAAAATGTGTACATCTATATATGTCACATATTTCGTTTTCCACCCACTTTCATAATTCGGAATTTTTTAATTTTCACTTGTCTCTGATGTACATACATTATGTTTTTGTATCATGTTCATCCCCAACTAGTACTCCATCTATAACCAATAAGTGTACCGTGTTCAATGTCCTATAGACTTACAAATATCTGAAGCAATCATTGTGTAAGATCGAAAATGAATATTTGGATCCTTTAGTGTGAACAGAATTCAAGATATAGTAGTAGTAGCTCTTGTATGAGAATGCTAACTTCGTTGGCGAAACGCGCGTCGAGTGAAAGTGACATAGTTTTGGTGTTTTGGGGTAGCTTCTATTTTATGAAATATATAAAGATGAACACTTCGACACCCATCACACCTTCCATTTGCCATTTCACGGGGACCTTATTATATCACCTTTGATTTTTAATTCACTAATACATGTGCAATAAGCAGTTTCTACCCTCACTGAGCCTAGATATTTTTCGTTTCTTTCAATTCACTGTACATTCTCAATTCAATTCATTTCAGTTCTCCTCGTATATTTCTTAGCAGTCGTATGTTTAATAATATTTGGCGCTAGTCATGTACTTGATTATTTTGTTTCGAATCCATGTTGCAATTTCAAAATATTTGATTTTCAACAGAAAATCAATATCTCTGTATTTTCTGAAAATCTCTTGATCGCATCCAGCATTATTATTTTCGACAAAGTAGTTGGGAAGAGTCGATTTTTTCATTTCTCTCAACTCACCATATATTCCTATAATTCAGTTGATTCCCGCTAACCCCGTATATTTTCAAAAGGCATTCGTATTTTTTCTTAAATCATTGTTATCCATATTCATGCATTTGGTGTTTTTCGAATCCATGTTGCAATTTCGATTTATTTGATTTTCTGTTCACCCTGTATTCTCTAGTATTCTCTTGAATCCATTCACAATTATTATTTTCAGCTATTCGGATAATTAATTTTTGGGTTGACTATCGACATTGGTATTTTTCATATAACTTCCTATATATCCACTGTACTTTTCTCCATTTGTTTGATTTCCATTCACCCGTTTATTTTCTTATAGTAGTCGGTGCTTTTTTCATCATATTAGCCCTAGGAACATATTTCATTATCTTGTTGAATTCAATATTACGATATCAATTTAATGGATTTTCTGTTTACCCTGTATTATTTGATATTACCTTTGAATCCATTTACAATCATTTCAATATTTCAATAAACTATCCAAAGAATAAACTGTCCGGTTAGTACCATTTTTCAAAACTCATAAAGTATATTTTTATGTACTTATTTTAATTATAAACACACCTGTATGATTACAGCCCACCTTGTATATTTCCAATAAGCGCTGGTGTTTTTTTTTTTCAATCATTGTTATCCCCATTCATGCATTTCATTTTTTCGAACCAAAGTTTCAATTTCATTTTATTTTATATTCTATTCAGCCTGTATTTTCTGATATTCTCATGAATCCACTCATAATTACTAATTTCATTTTCAACAAACTATTTGAATAATCAACCTTTAGGTGTAGAAAACGATATCATTCATCAAATTTTACTTCTACGAAATCACAAAGATTTCGATTTTTAATTCACCCAGTATATGTCCCTTATTAGCAGGTTTTTTCATCATTGATGTTTAGACTTAGGTATTTTTCATATACATTCCGATTCACTGTACCCACATTTGCTGGAATTCAGTTCACCCCGTATAATTCCTATAGTTGTCGTACTTTTTTTCCGTCGTGCTACCCCTAGTAACGTATTAAATTATTTTGTTCGATACCTACCTACATGTTGCAATTTCAATTTATTTGATTTTCTATTCACCCTGTATTTCCCGATAATCCTTTGAATCTATCCAAAATAATTATTTTCACCAATTCATCCGGAGAATAAACTCTCGGAGTACCGTACTTCAGAAGTATTATGATATTACCTTTGAATCCCTTTACAATAATTTCAATATTTCAATAAACTATACAAAAAATAAACTGTCCGGTTAGTACCATTTTTCAAAACTCATAAAGTATATTTTTATGTACTTATTCTAATTAATAAAAATGAACCCAGACTTCTTAGAAACAATACTGAAAAGAATTGAAGAGGTGGGCAACAATAATAAAGAAGAAATAAAACTAGAAATAAGAAAAGAAAATAAGAAAATTATTGAAAAGCTAGAACAGTCTACCAAACAAATAATCTGTTGGCACACACGGTCAACAAATTGAATGAATTACTGAAAATCGAAATTTCTGAGGTTGATATCAGTAATATATACCGATTAAAAAGTGGAAATCCGATTCCCCCTATCAAAATATAATTCTGCAGATATATAATAAAAGAGCCCGTAATTAGAAACTGTAACAAATTGAAGGGAAAGGGCATATACATTGCACAAGATCTCTGCAAGGAAGATAGAGATGATAAAAAAATACTGATAAAACACCGAAATGAGGCAAGAGCAAAGAAACTGAATGCACAAATCAAAGGTATACAGTGGATCAGCTGAAGGAAATCGATAGAGTAAAAGTTGTTACACTTTCGAAAAATTTAAATAAATAGTGCACCTGAAACTCCTGTCAACCCGTATCTACTAGATGTAGCTGTAGCACTGGAAAATAGTTTTCAACGAGTCGACTTATCGCATACCAGTTTTCAACAACTCCCAGAATTGTCTCATCTACCCAGTGGAAAACAAAATAAACAAAAACACCCCATAACTCTCGTGAATCAACATCAGGAAAAAAAAACTGATAAGAACGGACTCGGTGTCAAGTGACAAAAGTGACAGATCAACTAGATATCGGCAGAGAGTCCTAAATCATTAATAATAGCACTTAATTTTTGACATTTTTCTTTATCAGTATTACATATATATATATTTTCCTTTTCTTTGTTGTCAAATTTCACAATATGTCATATAAACACCAGATCAATAACAAGTAACTTTACGGAATTCAAGTTAAAAGTACTCGACGTGTATGATCTTATTACAGTTTCTGAAACTTGGTTATCTGACAATATCAGTGATATCTCAGTTTCCCTACAAGGATATAACTTGTTCAGGCTACAAGGATATAACTTGTTCAGGCGTAACAGAGAAAATCGCGGAGGAGGTGTGGCAATTTTCTCAAAACAATATTTGTGTGCCAGCTTAATAAATTTTGATTTTGCAATAAACTCTGAATAGTTATGGATATCTTTTACGTTAAATAAGATGAAATATGCTGTAGGTTCGTTGTACAGATCTCCTAGTCCTCGTTAATATTAAGAAACTTTGACTTACATGCTCCTGTTAGAACTGTACGAATCACAAAAGGTAAATATCCTTGGTTAACTGACAACTTAAAATTGATGATGAAACTACGTGACAGGGCCTTAACAAAATTCAAAAAAAGTAAATCGTTACATCACTGGGATTATTATAAGCAACTACGTAACCACACCAACCGCACAATTATTTTGGAAAAGAAGGCTTACCTGGAATTTCGCCTTCGAAATAAAAACAATCCTTGGAAGGAATTTTCAAACTTAGATATTCAAAATAAACGCAATAAAGTGATCCCAGAACATCCTAACAATGTAAATGATCCAAATACTTCTTTTTGCAATAGCTCCACGAATCTTTTCACTCCGGATGCTGATGTTATATCATTTTTTTCTAAAAATGTACAACGGAACCAATATAAGCTTCACTTTTCGTTCAACAACAGACGATGAAGTATTTAAAACTCTTCTTGCAATAAAATCAAATGCGGTTGGTGCGGACAATATTAGCATTAAAATGTTACTTCACTGTTGTCCTATTATAATTCCATACTTAACTCACATCTTCAATACTTGTATTGAACATTCTCTATATCCAGCTATCTGGAAAAAATCTCATATTGTCCCCTTAGCAAAAGTGACGAATCCACTCAATTTTAATGACCTTCGTCCTATTAGCATACTTTGTGCAATGTCTAAAGCCTTTGAAAAAATTATCAAGTTACAGATGCGTGACTATCTTGACAAATTTAATATATTACCCTCTAGCCAGTCAGACTTTCGGTCGGATCATAGCTGCACAACCGCGCTGCTGAAAGTTATCGATGATATTCACACATCCGTAGATCTTAACAAATTATGTATCCTGGTACTGATCGACTACTCGAAGGCATTTGATACAATCAGTCATAAAATTCTTCTTGTAAATATCTTGGATTTTCTGTTAATGCAGTGGAACTGATGAAACATTACTCACTTAACCGTTCACAGTGTGTAACACTTAACCAGACCAAGTCCACCTTTCTGAAAACACTAAATGGTGTTCCTCAGGGCTCTATCCTTGGGCCTTTGCTTTTCGTAATATATACTTCACAGTTTCCTAACTGCCTACAGTATACAAACATTCACAGTTATGCCGATGATACGCAAATTTACATGCCATTTGATGAACACTCGGTAGCGATGGCTTGTCAAAAGAATTAATGAAGATCTTGAATCTCTTGTTAACTTATCGAAAAAGTATTGTCTTTCAGTTAATCCCACTAAATCGCTCGTTATGCTCTTTGGTAGATCAGCAATGAGAAAGCGTTGCATAAATCATATAAGTATTAGTATTGATAACTTGCAATTACCATTGAAGGATTGTGCAAAATATCTCCATTCTCTTAGATTTTCGTCCCACGTCTCGCTTATTCTGAAACGAGGATACTGTAGTATTAAATCAATTTATCGCAATAGAAAGATACTCAATCAGAAATCAAAATTATTACTTTGTGAAGCTCTTGTCTTGTCTCATGCAAATTATGCTGATGTGGTTTATAGTCCTTACCTTCTACAGCCAGATAAGAGAAGACTGCAAGTTTTACAGAACTCTTGCCTTCGACTCATTACTGGCACGCGTAGAAGGGACCATATATCTCACCATTTAAACACTCTAGGATGGCTGAATATGGAAAACCGGCGTATTTTTCATGCTTGCAGTTACTACCACAAAATAATCACGCAGACTAAACCAGCTTATCTCTACAATAAAATTAACTTCCGGACAGATATTCATAACCTGTATCTACGATTTAGGAACTTGCTGACACCTCCTCGGCATTATACTTCTCATTACCGTGGTTCCTTTACTTTTTTCATAACTTGGCTATATAACCGGCTTCCCAACGAACTGAAGAACTTGTCTACTTTTATTTTTAAAAAACGATTGAAAAGTTACCTGTTATTGGATAAAATTCCAAATATTTTTGGATTTAAATGTTAAACTTACCTACCTATCTAATTTTTTTTTATTGATCATTCATCTACCTGTATCTTTTCCATTATTGTTATTGTTATTATTCTATACCCAACTCCATAAATGATATATTCTACTATAATGATTTAATGTATTAATTTGATAATTATCCATAAACTTAGTTTGTATTGTGTATATATGTATTCCTGTAACCATATATACACTTTTCATGGCTGGATGGAAGAGCAAGGTATGATCATGGTACTCTAACATGGTCATACATTGAATCCTGCCATTTGATAGGATATTCTATTTTCTATATATGCTGTATCTGCCTGTACTCCTATCAATAAAATCTATTATTATTATTATTATTATATACGGAGTGAAATGGTTCAAGAAATATTGCCAATTCGCAAGTCGCAACCACAGCCGCCCTGACGATCAATAGCATCGTGCTCAAAGTGGAAAACGTTATTCCCAATGACGACAAACCTCATTCCGCAAGTGGGAAATGCACGAACTGCCTGCACTCACGCCTGGTTCCACCTAAGAAATATGGTCTGTCAAAACTTGTACGGCATTGGAGAGTCCTCGATTCGTCATTGTCGCCTTCCAAACAAATCGAATGAACGGTCGGTTCAGCTACTGCCTGAAATCGTTGTTTTCTCTAGGGACTCGAATTTCTCCCCTCCACGCGACCGGCGCACGCAGCCGATGACTGGACTTGTCGACGGCGCGTATCACCTCTTGCTGTCGGAAATAACATCGGATACTGATTCGTTTCTCCCCTTTACTACCCCAGGGTAAAACGCGAGGGTATTTGTTATCTCAGGAGGTTCTCAACACCACTACGAATGCTTTCCATCAAGAACGGTATTTTTGAACCCCATTATTAGCTGAGATATCATTACGTGTGCTATTAAAATAACTGGAAAAATAGTAAGTTCGTTACAACCCAAAACAAACTAGAGAGAGAGTGGGGGTGGTGGGGGAATCCTCTCTCCGCACACAGGAATAGACAGGTTTGCCACCGCCGCCGGCGCAGTTTACAGTCAGACTTCCACGATGAAACTTGTAGCGTGCGATATACAGGGTTTCACCATAGCCGGCGAGTTCCAGCCACCACACTCGCAATCACGGTCAGTGCACGGATCACTGCGTTTTCAAACCGTGTGTGCCGTTCCGAGCCCTAAGTACCGCTGACAAACAGCAAATGCGATACTTCGATAGAAATCATCACGGAGTGCCATATTCCGCCGGGTGTATCGACTTGGCGGAGTCCCTCACAGAAGTATTCCAGCTCATCACAGATGCCGACTTGGTCTATGTCAAAGGCAGCCAAAAGTATGATTTTCTCATAAAGTACGTGGAGACATTAGCCTCAAACAGAAAACCTCACATCGTCGATATTGGGGCCACTACCACCAACAGCATGCTACAAGTTCCAGTATTCGAGAAAGTGTCCCCGCTGTGCCTCCAGCATACTGTCCCGATTCGACCGACCTTTCCGCAGAAGCTTTCAGTCTCAAGGATAGTGGGGTTCTCCCTGCCTTGTCTGGAACGGGAGCTTCTGGGTTTCTCTCGTGCCTTCGGTAGCCGTCTGCGGTAGCAATCCAGGTTGGTGGAGTCGATCTGGAAGGATAAGTGGGTTTTCCCTGCCTTGTTGGATCACAAGCCAATCGGACACGTTGCTTTGCACGCCCGCCAGGGCTCCAAGCCGCAAGGAGAGTGGGGCTTGTTCCTGCATTGTTTGGAGTGAGAGCTTTCGGGTTGAGGGCTTGCCGAAATTATCGTAGGTCGCGAATAGATATCCTCCAGACTCAGATCCAACGGATAAGGATAGTGGGGTAATCCCAACCTCATTTGAGTGGACTAAGGACTTTCCCCCCTGTAACGTCGAACCAACCGGAAGACAGTCTGAACAACAATTCTAGATAGCTTAGAGCTTTTATTGTTACCTGATTTCTCTTACCGACACCGCTTTGAGGTTTATTGTACTTGCTAACGTAGGTTCATAGAGGTTTCTCATAAAGTACGTGGAGACATTAACCTCAAACAGAAAACCTCACATCGTCGATATTGGGGCCACTACCACCAACAGCATGCTACAAGTTCCAGTATTCGAAAAAGTGTCTCCGCTGTGCCTCCAGCATCCTGTTCCGATTCGACCGACCTTTCCGCAGAAGCTTTCAGTCTCAAGGATAGTGGGGTTCCCCCTGCCTTGACTGGAACGGGAGCTTCTGGGTTTCTCTCGTGCCTTCGGTAGCCGTCTGCCGTAGCATTCCAGGTTGGTGGAGTCGATCTGGAAGGATAAGTGGGTTTTCCCTGCCTTGTTGGATCACAAGCCAATCGGACACGTTGCTTTGCACGCCCGCCAGGGCTCCAAGCCGCAAGGAGAGTGGGGCTTGTTCCTGCATTGTTTGGAGTGAGAGCTTTCGGGTTGAGGGCTTGCCGAAATTATCGTAGGTCGCGAATAGATATCCTCCAGACGCAGATCCAACGGATAAGGATAGTGGGGTAATCCCAACCTCATTTGAGTGGACTAAGGACTTTCCCCCCTGTAACGTCGAACCAACCGGAAGACAGTCTGAACAACAATTCTAGATAGCTTAGAGCTTTTATTGTTACCTGATTTCTCTTACCGACACCGCTTTAAGGTTTATTGTACTTGCTAACGTAGGTTCATAGAGCTTTCTCCTAAAGTACGTGGAGACATTAACCTCAAAGAGAAAACCTCACATCGTCGATATTGGGGCCACTACCACCAACAGCACGCTACAAGTTCCAGTATTCGAGAAAGTGTTCCGTTGTGCCTCCAGCAAACTGACGCAGTATCCATCGCCCTAAACATTGCCTTACGGTGTGGTCATGGGTCTCGAATCAATTGATATGGTAGTGAGGGACTCCGTCGGCAGCAGAAGCAGTGTGGCCCCCAGGACTCTATACAGCGTCACCTAGACAATCTAAGAATGTTGAAGTGTCAAGTGGCTGACTACTAGCGCAAAATACAGACTTTCTAGCGTTTCCAAAACATACATATTGATGATGGCAAATGGGCGCAGGTCTTCACAAACTCGAAACGTTTCGAGGGCCGAAACGTTTTTCGAGAAATTTCTCTGAGAGTGTGTGGGTGAGTTGTAGGCACTGATAAATATGTGCGTATTTTTTCCCATATATTGCGAAATGTTTATCAGTGTACACCGAACTACCGCCATTTTATTTTTCTCTCAAGCTGTGTGAGTTGTACACTGACGAATATATGTACGTATTTTTTTCCTATATATTCATGTGACATGCGCAATGTTTATTTATCAGTGTATTCCGAACTACCGCCATGTTGACAGGCTATGTAATTTTGACAGCCGTCCTGTCAAACGTACTGTACATTAGCCCACCTTACGAGGCAGGCGAAGTTCTCATTTCTTTTTTCAATCAAAACAATCAACAAATGAATAAAGGACGAAAATGTCGCAAGATCTCATGAATGATAGATATTTGCCTGTGCTAAAGGCCAAAATTCCTCCAAATGCCAAAGCATACAAACTGCGAAAAGTCTTTCGCAACAACACTTCCGAAGACACTCGTATGATGCCACCAGCATCGCCGACAGAGGTGACCACGACCACTCAAACGACATATAATGTGACCCGAATGAAGATGCAGACGACGCCGACGAGTTCCTGCCCAAAAGACGTCTATGACGAATTCATGTTATTTGTGGGTTTGGCGCTGATCTACCAATTGGGCGAGTCATTATACAAGTTCATCATTTCAATCAAGCAGATATACGCAATTTCCAATAAAAATGAAAATACTCATATCACGTATGGTACTGATAATGTGTAATTTTTAGAGCAAAAAAATAAATGATTTTTTCCACTCTATTTCTGCATTTTTATTTGAAGTCTCTCAACACGATCAAACAGTCTTGAATTCCTGTGAAATTGTTTGTTTTTTCAACTCTCTCGAGTCGAGAGCTACGTGACAAACGAATAACCTTGGAACCCAATATTGCGTTTCATTTTAATTGCGACAAATAGTTCTCTCCTCCAAATAACCTTGAATCTTGAATCCCCTCCCCCTCTACCCCACCCGCAGCTAACCGCGTCAGTCTCAAAGACAAATACAGGAAAAAAACCGATAAGTTAGAGTGAGATGTCAAACATGCCTTATTTCCGACTCACCAACACACACTGTGTGGGAGCCTTGACAAACAAACTACGAAATTCCTGGAATTCCATCATGTTTATCATTGACGAATATTCGTTGCCATTGCACACGGCCCCAACATACTGCGTCGTTTCCGTTAACGGTCTTTGTTTTTCAAGAAATTCGTCTGGAACACACGTGCACTCCGGTGACGTCATGCTTATCTCAACAAACGCTGCCTTTTAGCGTAAACAACAACCAGTGGCGGAGGCAATCGACAGGGTCTTGTCACCAGTGCTAGCATCACATTACTAGAATTGACGAAAAATGAAAATCGATATATCTCGGCCACCGGCGCTCCAGCGCGCCTCATTTTCTCTGGGGACATTCCTCGTCATGACCCCTAGCCCCCCGCACTTTTCCCCAGCCGATTCAAATCACCCAATTCTACGATCGTATCGGACCACGCAATTTAATTGACGAAATCTCGGCCTCCTTGGAGAATGTTTCCCTTTTCAACATGAATACCTCTCAAGAGGTTATCTTGAACGATGGAAAATAGCGACTAAAATTTGTCTTTCAGTCGCAGATGATTCCACAACAGATTTTATGAATATCCTAAAAATAACTTTCAAAGTGTTACCTCTGAAGAAATATTTTCCTCATATCCATCCCTGATGTGTATAATTGTTTCTGAAGAGCCTGTTTCTTCCAATCCTATCAATTCCCTTGAAGAGATTGGCAAAGCGAAATAGATTTTCGTCGACCAAAATGTATTGGGGATTAAATGTGAGAGAAACGAACCTTGCTTTAATGAAATGAACGATTTCTGTGTTCTTATTTCTAATTCCTAGAATTCATACAACATATTAATTGACAATAACAATGTACCTGGAAATCTCATCATACACTATTCAATAGTGAGAATGAATTCAACAAATAAGATTTTTTTTTATCCATTTGGTCGTTGAGTGAACAATTTGAATTTTTCAGTTTATTAATTTTTGAGAATTCTAAATAAGTGAGCTTGAAAACCATTATTCCCAATATGAAGAATTTTGAAAGTTCAATCCAAGTTATGTTCTTCTAAAATATGATAGCGTATGTTGAATTTCTTTTCCTCTTCACACTATTCATATGGTGTTCAAGTATACGGTTTTTGAATGGTCTACCTATCTGTCCCACATATTTATATATTGCGAACACCGTATGAATTATGTAAAGAAGAAAACAAACTCGAAGTATATGCTAATCATACTTTGGAAGATCACAACTTTTAAGAAAACTTCGAAAGTCGTCATCTCGAAAATGAAGGTATCAACTTTAATTATTCAGAATTAATAAACTGAAATGTGTTAATTGTTTACTCAATGAAAATGTTTCTTTGTTAAATTTATTTTCCTCGTCAAATATTCTACAATGAAATTTTCAGGTGCCTACATTGTTGCTTCAATTAATATAAGTTGTACGAGTTCTAGGGATTAGAGATAAGAACAGGTAGGTCCTAGCTTTATTATAAAAATGGTATTGAAGTCAATTATATAACAAAAAATTATTCAGGGTACTAACGCTACAGTGCAGCGAAACACGTCGCGTGTTAATAAAAATCTGTGGAAATTGATCCGGGGTTACTTTATTGTGAATAGTGTCATATACTAGGAATTTGCATCGAGTAACGATCAAGTCAATTCAACATTTCCTGTGTCCATTATGCGTTTTTGATTGAACTACAAATATCATTTCTTTCAGCACTTTTTATGCTATTGTTGCATCTTCGGGTTCAAAAATAAGTGTACACTGGTATGGACTTGCCTTTATTATTCAAACTTCACTTGACAACACTGTAATACAAGTCACTGTCAAAACTGAAAATCTGATATCAAAATACTAGTATCCAAGGAAACTCAAGGTAACTTCCTAACTAACTCCTCCATCTCACAAATGCATTGCTTATATATAAAAATAAAGTTCTAGAAAAATGAAGAAATCAATAGAACACAATAAGAATGTTCGACGATTGATCCAGAACTAAAGTTAGCGCTTCTAGATTTTTCCATATAATTCATCGAACGATCTCGAACAATTCGAGAAGTCTTTATCAAATTTCAGGTCTGTAACAGTGCCTCCTCCTTTAGGTTATTCCGTCCCGGATAACACCATCACCATTTGGTTGTCCCTCTGGAACCAATTTGGGAGATCGTGGCCTCGGTATTCTGCTAACCTCACGATATGAACAACTTTGGGTTTACTCCTTGGGTTGATCTTCTTTATGATGACGTAGGGTCCTGTCCAATTTCTCTGTAGCTTGTGGCATTTTTCTTTCTTTCTCTGAGGTTGGTAGAGCCAAACGGCATCACCTGGCTCTAACATAGTCCCTGGACTCTTCCTGTCGAACCTCTTTTTCATTTTATCACTAGAAATTTGAAGACGACGCCTGCAGAATTCATGAACTTGGTCCAGTCTTTCTCGCAACTCTTGGACATATTCTGGTAGGACTTTGTCCTCTGTACTTCTGGGTGGCAACAGTAGATCGCATGGTAGTTTCATTTCTCGCCCAGTGATCAACATTGAAGGGGTATATCCGGTGGACTCATCCCAATCCTTTTGATTTTTGAATTTGAACATCGATAGGTACTGGCTGATGGTTTTATTATGTTGTTCAACCATACCATCTGATTGTGGATGTAGGGCTGTGGTACGAGTCTTCTTCACACCTAGAATGTTCATCATTTCCTGCCATAACTCAGATTCGAAGTTTTGTCCTTGATCAGAATGTAATTCTAGTAGGACTCCATGTCTAGCTATTACATTTTCTATGAAGGCCTTTGCCTCCTGGTTTGGAATGGGCACAACTTCAGGCCACTTGGAGAAATAGTCCATGGCTACTATCAAGTATTTATTTCCTTGCTCGGTAACAGGAAACGACCCAAGAATGTCAACTGCTACTCTTTCGAATGGTTCACCAGAAAGATACTGAGTCATTTTCCCTCGACTTCTGGTTTTGGGTCCCTTCTTTGAAGAACATAGGTCACATCTTCTGCACCATTCTTCTACATCACGACGACAATTCACCCAATAGAATCGTTCTCGAATTCTAGCAAGGATCCTCTTGATTCCGAAGTGTCCACCTGCACGACTACTATGAAGTTGCTCGAGAACATCTTTAGTAAGTGCCTTCGGCAGGACCAGTTGGTACACCACAGTTGCTCCATCTGGGCTCTCCCATTTGCGATGCAATAGGCCATCACAAAGACATAGGAAATCCCATTGAGCCCAGTATCCCTTGGCAACTGCACCAAATTTGGATACTTCCTGCCACTCAGGTCTAACTCAATTTTTTAGCCAGCTTAGGACTAACTTTAAATTGTTGTCTTTCTTCTGATTCTTCCTCATAACTTCTGTGGTCCATAAATCAGATTCTTCAGACTCGACTCTTACGGTGGTAACTTGCAGAATTTCCTTGCAATGTTCATCATTGTAAAAATTGACTTCTTTGTTTTCAAGTTTCTGGCAATATCGGCAATGCTGTTCCAAGCATGGACGTCTTGATAATGTGTCTGCATTTCTGTGTTTCCTGTCACTGCGATGAATAACTTTGAAGTCGTATTATTGGAGTCTCTCTAGTCATCTCGCAACCTGACCCTCAGGTTTCTTGAAGTTCATTATTCACTGCAAAGCGCTGTGATCAGTTCTTACGAGAAAACTTCTGCCATAGAGGAAGGTATGGAAATGTTCAATGGCTTTGATTATCGATATAACTTGTAAAAAAGCTAATTTTTTACAATTATACGAGATGTTGAGAGATTGTGACTAGTCTGAGCTTGGTTATTTTAGGGATTTGAACATGGCAGTTAAGTTTTTTTATCGTTGGGTGCTAGATATTTTTGACATTTGTGTCTCGAAATTCAACCCACGATATGGGGTTAGTAAAACTTATCCACCTTGGTTTATTGAGAATTTAATTTCTGGTTTGAAAATTAAAGATTCTTACAGGAAGCGGAAAAACATATCAGAATGGTACATGGAAAATTTCAAAAGGAAACGTGCGGAATTAAAAAGAAAAATTTCTGAAGCCTATAATGAATATATTTTAAAAGTACAGAGTGATATACACCTTAATAGTAATATTTTCTGGAATTATCTAGAAAGGAAAAAACACAAGAACAGTAGGGATAACATCTTCAAAGTTAATGGTAGAACAATTTCAGATAAAAAAATCATTGTGGAAGAATTTGCTGACTACTTCGGCTCAGTGTACGAAGACGAATCAAATTATGATATAGATAATATAAATACAAGGCTGAGACCATGAATCATTATCATCATCATATTTTGAATTTTGATAGTTTGAGCTATGCAGAATTGAAATTGGCATTCAAAAAATTGAAGCTGAAACATTCGGCGGGTACTGATAATATTCCAGCATATATTTTCAAAGCATGTAAAGAACACGTACTATATCCTATTCTAGTTATTTACAATCTCTCATTAAAAACGGGTATTTTTCCCAAGGAATTCAAAATGGCTAAATTAACACCTCTCCACAAGAATGGCAACAAACAACATATTGGTAACTATAGACCCGTTGCAATTTTGAATTGTCCAATTTTTGAATTTATTATATATGAGAAAATTTACTGGCATATGAAAAATAATATTGTAGATGAACAGCATGGGTTCTGCTGATAACAACCTCCTAGTTTTCATGGATAATGCACAAAAAGCTATAGAGAGTAACTCGCAACTGGATTGTGTGTACACAGACTTCGCCAAAGCATTTGATAAAGTGAACCACGAAATACTTCTAACTAAACTTAAACTCTACGGATTCAGTAATCATCTTATTGAATTTTTCATTTCGTACTTGAGAAATAGAAAACAGTGTGTCAGTTATGGCGGTGAAGAATCTCATTAATTTTTGGTGAAGTCTGGAGTACCACAAGGATCTAATTTGGGACCTTTACTTTTTCTAATCTTCATAAACGATCTTCCTTCAATAGTTGAATCTAAATGTCCACTATATGCAGATGATTTTAAGATGTTCAGAGAAATAAAAGATGTTAATGATTACTTAATACTACAAAATGATCTCGACAAGACATGTGAGTGGACAATGAAAAATAAACTTCACCTTAATTTTTAGAAATGCAAAATCGTTAATTACTCGAATACCCAAAATCTGCATAATTTCATATATTCCCTACAGGGGTACATTATAGCCAGAGAAAATAGGATCAAGGACTTAGGGGTAATATTCAAATCTGACTTGAAATTTGATGGACATGTAGACCATATAACAACAAGGGCTAGAAAATTACTCGGATTCGTGAAAAGGACCACCTCGGAATTTCGTGATGTTCAATGTATCAAAACGCTTTGACTCCTTAGTGCGCAGCAGGTTAGAATATGCATCAGTGGTTTGGGATCCCACCAAAGATAACCTCAAAAAAGCAGTGGAATCGATACAGAACTATTTCATTAAATTTCTCTATTACAAAGTCCATGGAATAAATCCACCTTTTTCGACTTATGAACCTATCAGAACTGAATTTAATATTGTTAAACTGGAAAGAAGGAGGGAATTGCGAAATGTAACTTTTATTAGTAATATAATAAATAACAGAATAAAATGTACGTATTTGCTTGGAAGAATCTGTTTTTCTATCCCGTTTCGAGGCTTGCGAGTAAGGCAAAATATATTTAACTGCAATCAGTGTGGGGTGTTGCGTCGTATGTGTTCACTTTGCAATGAATTCTACAATATTAATTCTCAAGTTGATTTTTTCTCCGATAATATATCAAGGTTTAAAAACGAAATATCAAAAATAACAATACCTACTCAATGAAGAAACTAACAATATATATAACTATCTGCTGCCACTACCTCTCTCTTCTTTGCATTGCATTATAAATTATGAAAATGATTACCAATTGTCAACTCTGTTTTGATAATGCACTCTCTCCTCAAACTGTTCTATAATATGCGAAATTTATGTAGGCTATTATTGCATTTATTATTGTTAAGTATCAGTTTAGAAAATACAAGATTTTGAAATTTGTGTAGTTACATGTAATTAGGCTAAGGTCTGTTTGTTACTCAATAAATAAATAAATAAAGAAGCTCCTTTCTTGTAACACAGTAATTCCTTTCGGCTTTGCCCAGAGTTTTACTAAAGTAAGCTATTACTTTCTCTTCGCCATCCTGTTCTTGGGATAAAATTGATCCAATGCCTTGCTGAGACGCATCACAGTCCACAATGAAAGTGCTAATTTCTTCTTCAGTTCAGTGAACGAATGTTGGCAATCAGGGCTCCAATCAAACTGAACGTTGTTCTCAGTTAAGCGGTGGAGTGGCTTGGCAATTTTACCAGAGTCTTGAACAAACTTCCTGTAGTAGGTACATAGCCCCAGAAAACTTCTTACTTCATGTTTATCCCTAGGACGTGGCCAACTCCTAACAGCCTTGATTTTAGCAGGATCGGTCTCACTTCCTTCGGCCGAGATGACATGGCCTAAAAAATTAACTTTTTTTTGAAATAAATAACACTTCTTTGGGTTCAATTGCAGATGTTCGTCAAATGTCCTTCCCATTACTACATCATGCAAGTAGACTAGACAAATTTGCCATGTCAAACCTTTCAATAAGTCTCTCAAAGGTGGCGGGAGCATTACATAATCCGAACGGAAGAACTTTGAATTGATACAGCCCTTGTCCGATAGAGAACGCTGTTTTTACTCTATCGTCAGGATGAATTTTCACTTGCCAATCCATTCTTTTTAGTTACCAATACTACCGGTTAGGACCATGGGCTTGTGGTTTCTTCAATTATGTCATCCTCCATCCACCTGTCGGATTGGTCGGGCATCGCCGGTGTTGATGCGATGTTGAACTAGACTGCCCATCGAAGTCTCTGGCTATGAAGAAACTCTTTGGTCTTCTGCTTTTCCTCCATAGTTAAATGTTCCGTGGATTCCATCATTTTGTCTATTGTTCTTTGATCGGTGTTAGTGGTATTTCTTCGCAGTACCTGAGTGTGGTTTTCACAATTGATAACTCGAGTGACAGGTCTGCAGAATCCCAATTGGTCGTTTTTCTTCAGAAGGACTTTATTTTCCGAAGTATTGGCAACCCTGACAGGAAATTTGTTCTGTGTTCACAAGACATCGGGAAATTAAAATTCCATCTTAGCGGTATTCATCATTTTCAATTATTCCAGTGCTCAAATCCCCAGGTTCTATATCCATTCTGGCCATGATGATGGTTTCGGAGTTTTTCGGAATGTGGATGTTTTCGTCAACATAAATCTTAATTGGTTGGATTTTCTCATTGTACCTGCTCAGGAAGATTTCTTCATTGCCAATCCGCAAAATTTTCTGTCTGATGTTAAGGATGAAGTCGTTCTTCTTCATGATGTCCAGATCCAAAACACATTCATCCCTTATTTCCGCAACCAACATAGAATGTTCCATGGTGATAGGTCCTATCTGGATGTGTACAAGTGTTTCCCCAATGACTGGTGCGGTTTGTCCCGTTGCCGTTTCCGAAGCCATATTCCTTTCCATCGGCTTCACAGATTCTTGTATGAGGTCTGGGCGAACGCCTGATCTCGAAGCTCCTGTATCAATAGTGAAGGTGCATTTCCGATCTTCTGAGTGGCCTTGTATTAGTAGACTCTGGCCATTTTTCTTCAATGACGATATATGGATCTTGGGGCTTTGAACACTGAAAGTCGCCACGCGCCCCCTAGTGCCGACTAATTCTCGTTTTCCTGGTTGGGAGCAAGTCCTCTTTCAGACGTTTGAGGCCTCCTTTCTGGCGAGGTCGATTTCCTGAAGGCTCCTCTGGTATAACGCCCACGTTGCTCTGTTCCTGGGCTCGGAAATCTCGATCTATCTTCGTTGCTCTCTGATGACGACCTCTTTCTTCTTGGGCTTCTAGATCTCGATCTCTCCCAGCAACTCCTCTGTAGATGGCCGCTTTTTCCACAGTTATAGCAGCGCCTCTTCCTGTCTTCTGGGGAAGGCACTTGGTTGCTTAATGCTGTTATGGAGTCCAATATTTTCTTCAATAGCGCCTCGCTTGTAGGAGAATCCTCGTTGAATTTAACTTCACGTAACTTGGGCCTGTATTTCTTGATGCATTTTTCTCGGCCTCGAACTCCAAAGATGCTATTAGTGCTGCGCTTATGGTTTGAAGTCGTCCTAGTCGAAGGGCTTGCTGCATGTCAGTATCTCTCAAACCATCGACGAAAGTCTGCACCCCAATTTTTTCTATGAACTCCTTCGGTACTTGTGGGTATGCCAAATTAATGAGTCGCTCTACGTCGGCTCCATACTCCTGTAGGGTTTCGTTGGATTTTTGGTATCGACTCTTTAATTGGCTCTGAAACACTTGTTTGAGATATTGCTGTCCATAACATTCTCCTTATCTAATTTATTTAATGATATTTTTCAAGGAAAACTAGAAAGAATTAAAAAAGTCAGCTATCTGAATGAAAATGCAAATTTTCACTTTCAGATTTTTTCTTTCCTTTTCAGTTGGAGTCACAATATCTATCAGATGTAGTTCAATGTCCAGCGTGGCTTGTGCCGGGGAAGTAGTTGTTTTCTGTTAGATATTACAAATAAATCACATTTTTCATTTTTCAATTTTCATGGAGAATGTTCCCCTTTTCAACATGAATACCTCCCAAGAGGCTATCTTGAACGATGGAAAATAGCGACTAAAGTTTGTCTTTCAGTCGCAGATGATTCCACAATAGATTTTATGAATTTCCCATTCATATTTTCGAACTAAAATCAAACTGATTTCCAAAGCTTCAACGATTCTAGAATATTCCTTCTGATTACTCTCGGGGATGTTCTGAAGGATGTCCAATGCTTGCCTTCGTAGACATAGAACTAGAGAGGTGGCCATTTCCTCCTCGGACCAGCCGTTTGAGTTTGCTGCCGCTTCAAATTGGCGTCTATAAATGGACCACGAGGATTGCCCATCAAATGTTGGAGGCTTCAAAATTTTCACTTGTGTAGGCCTTATCGGAGTTGTCAGTGAGGATGGTCTTTCGCTGGTGGGGAGATTTCCTCAGAGGGTGCAGGCTTGTTTGGAAGGTGTAACGTTTCCAGCCTCTCCTTGATCCTATCCACTTCTTCGTTGAATTTCTTGTTCACCTCTCGTGCCACCCGTTCATCTATTTTGGATAGTTCATTTTCGACGTCTTGGACCCTTCTGTTGACTCCCTGAACTCCGCCTCTGACTTCTTGAACTTCCCCTTTGACCTCCTGGACTTCTCCTCTGACCTCTTGTACTACTCGGTAATCGAATTGTTGTAGAAGCTCTTCTTGTTCTTGTTTTCGTTTGGCTTCTTTTTCCTCTTGTTCTTGTTTTCATTTGGCTTCTTGTTCCTTTAAAAACTCAAGAATATCTGCTGATGTTGCCATCTCGTCGTAATTATTTGCTCCATCAAATACTGGAAAACTGCCTTACTTTTCTTTCTTCAGTAACACGTATCCCACCGCTGTCACCAATTGTTGCGTCTTCGGGTTCAAAAATAAGTGTACACTGGTATGGACTCGCCTTTATTATTCGAACTTCACTTGACAACACTGTAATACAAGTCACTGTCAAAACTGAAAATCTGATATCAAAATACTAGTATCCAAGGTAACTCAAGGTTACTTCCTAACTAACTCTTCCATCTTACAAATGCATTGCTTATGTATAAAAATAAAGTTCTAGAAAAATGAAGAAATCAATAGAACACAATAAGAATGTTCGACGATTGATCCAGAACAAAAGTTAGTGCTTCTAGATTTTTCCATCTAATTCATCGAACGATCTCGAACAATTCGAGAAGTCTTTATCAAATTTCAGGTCTGTAACACTAGTCTACCAATCTAGATAGAATTGCAGTATTAACCAATCAGATAAGTAGAGAGAGGTATTGTATATGTATAAAATTAGAATATAGTTTACTAGTGTAGTAAGCTTATAGCTCTTGAGAATGCTGACTTTGTTGGCAAAACGCGCGTCGAGTGAATGTGACGTAGTTTTGATGTTTTGGGTATCTTCTATTCCTTGAATAGTGTTCGGGGTATAGTATAGAATCCGACACAAAGTGAAAATGTGCAGCACGTGGGACGTGACGTGGGCCAACCGCATTATGCACAGTTGGGTTTATTTACTTGTTGGCCTTATTGCCTAGGTAACAAGTTCCGATGACATTCCGGGCGAAAAAGAAATACATCAAATATAACAAAATATTTATTATAACGCTCTTGCCATATACAGACGATATTACAATTAACAGAACACAGGGGAGAATAAATTTCCTACACAAAAAAAAATGAAATAGTAAAATCGATGATGTCGAAGTACCCTTTCCTCCAAATATTCTCACTCGGTAGAAAATATTGTTTTTCTCTGCCGGTTGCGCTGCGACTGACTTTACTGTAAGTCGCTGCTTCATTTGTGAAGAAATATTAGTTATACAGTGGATTATAATCCATTGGGCTGGGGCAGGACGACTCTGCTGTTGTCCGACCTACCCTGTCACCGACGAGAGGCAAGAACCTCGAAACGCGTCTGCAGGTTCCCCCGCCAAATGAAGGATAATCTACTGAATACTTACGAATATTACAATAAGCATTTGCAATTGGGTCTTCTTGGGAGAACGTTGCACAAATATCTGTCAGATGTAGTTCAATGTTAGTTGTGGTATCAGCCAGGTAAGTAGTTTTCTTTGAGATGTTTGCCTCATATTTTCCTGATGGTGGAAATATTTGGAGAGAAGGGTACTTCGACATTGTCGATTTTAGTATTTCATTTATTTTTGATACCCTTCGGCAAAAATTCTTGAAATTCTAACACTTTCTTTTATCAACCTTGAGCTAATAGCTCGACAAATTTGAATTGGTTCAATTTTCTTATTCTTCCTATATTCCGTTTAATTTAAGAACATCTATATATGCCTTGAAATAAAAAACAACCAAATCACAATTTTTCCACTTTCTCCGTAAATGTATAAATATCTTGTGCCAAAATATCTGGCATTTCAAAAGCAGCAAAATGCCCTCCTTCATAGTCGCTAACATGGACCAGTTTGTGGAACATGTCTCTTAAAATACTTTTGGGAAGAAAGTCCAGCTCATACCAGAACCTGGCGCATCCATATGGGACTTCGGTAATGGGTATTCTGAAAAAAATTGAAAAATCATTCATTAACCAGTTGAATGTGTTCCAGGACAGAAGTAAAACGTTTGTTATCAGACAAGGTCTACAAGAGTTTCATGATGATAGTTTTCAAAAGTAAAAAGTTCAGAACATGATTAAAAGGGAAATAGTCTCCATTAAAAACTGAAAAATGTGATTTTTTTGTACCTAATATCCAACACAAAATAACTACTTTCTCTACTAAAATATAATATTTATTGAAGAATAGGAAATTCTAGTAAAATAATAATGAAAATATTATGAAATAAAATTATCTATGAAAATGTTCACATATACAGTGTGACCCATTTAAAATGGAACCACCCCTGTAGAATGTGCATTTTTCAATCAATCTCAATTTTTTTTCTATTGAAATATTAAGCATGAAAAACTGTATCTTGACACTAACTTTCACAATTTTAGTTTCATTTCCAAGGCACTCTATGGTTTTTTTTGTTTGTCAAAAACGGCAAAAGTTTATTAGGCAATTTTTGTTTTCAAATTTGACTACACCACTGGATTCGTAGTCGTTATAAATGAAAACTGTCAAATTTTCATTAAAAAATATTTGTTAACAACGAAGTTACAACAACTTCAATTTTGGAAACAAAGTATTTGTTTGTAATTTTTATTCAGATTATAGACATTTTTGAGATCTGACAACACTGTCATCACCAAGTAGAACACCAGTGAATTTGTACAGTGAAAATCCGAAGTCAATAGCTCAATCCGTTCTACAGTTATAACTCCTGAAAATATGGTAATGTGCGGAAGAATGTACTAAGTACTGCATAACTTGAAAATGAATTTTTAATTTTCTGTTATTCTAGAATACACCTCTCGTAACCTACACTCAAATGAATGATTTTGAAGGAATATTATTCACAAATCCATTGGCGTAGTCAGAATTTTATTACAAAACGCTTGCACCACAAATCTCTCACATTACCATATTTTCAGGTGTTATAACTGTAGAACGGATTGAGCTATTGACTTCGGATTTTCACTGTACAAATTCACTGGTGTTCTACTTGGTGATGACAGTGTTGTCAGATCTCAAATATGTCTATAATCTGAATAAAAATTACAAACAATTACTTTGTTTCCAAAATTGAAGTTGTTGTAACTTTGTTGTTAACAAATATTTTTTAATGAAAATTTGACAGTTTTCATTTATAACGACTACAAATCCAGTGGTGTAGTCAAATTTGAAAACAAAAATTGCCTAATAAACTTTTGCCGTTTTTGACAAACAAAAAAAATCATAGAGTGCCTTGGAAATGAAACTAAAATTGTGAAAGTTAGTGTCAAGATACAGTTTTTCATGCTTAATATTTCAATAAAAAAAAAATTGAGATTGATTGAAAAATGCACATTCTACAGGGGTGGTTCCATTTTAAATGGGTCACACTGTATATTGGACAACATTCTTGAACACATTGAAATAACATAAAATTGAGAAGAAAATGTAACAATGATAATAATATTAATACAAAATAATCTCTGAATAAATTAAAGAAACTAAAACTACTCAAGATTTAGGTGACATTATATGGCCACGCTGGACGTTTAACTACATCTCATAGACATTGTGAAAATATTCTAACTAAAACGAAAAAAATCTGAAAGTGAAAATTTGCTTTTTCATTCCCATAGTTGAGTTTAGTGTGGTTTGTGTACGTAAGTAAAACAATATTTCACTATCAACATACGATTTTATTATTAAACGGATAAACGTAATAGTATATTACGTAACGAGTGTTGTAAAAGGCATATTACGCACGAATGGAAAAATTAATTCCATGAGTGCGTAATTGCTTTGCAACAAGCATCACGTACTGTGCTTCACCTACTGCCATATACAGTGTACCGTTTCCGAGATCCAAAAATTCATATTATTATTATTATTTGAAAAATTGCCCTTTTCTAAAAAAGACGCCTATATAGATGAACTTGAATCGCAAAACTTTATCTAAATACAACATTTGATCCAAATCATTAGAGTCGTTTCAGAGATCCAAAAATTCATATTATTATTATTAATATATGAGTAAAATCACATTTTTTCATGGAAAGCGCTCATATAGATGAACTCAAGTAGCAATACCTTATCTAAATAACAAATTTGATCCAAATCGTTGAAGCCGTTTTCGAGATCTAAAAATTATCATTATTATTATTATCATCAGTATAATCGTGTTTTTCCAGGAAAGACGCGTATATAGATAAACCTAAAGAGCAAAACCCTATCTACATACAAAATTTGTTTACGAAAACTGTGCGATTTGTTCACCGTGCGTAAGGAGCTATTTACTGAGGCTGTGGTCGTAGGTGAAATAAAGTTCACTTTTTTTAACGGCTGCTGCTAGGCGACAAACAGTTTCATGCGACAACAATGACAGATCCGAATAATTACGAATTACTGCCATAAAGCGTTCTTATTTTCTTTGGCAACTAATAACCTAACTACTAGACTACAAGCCCAGGCCAATTTTGGATGGGACATTTGACCCAGCATGAATTATATTCAGAATTATAGTGACATACGAAACAACTCCTTGCGCACTGTGCCATCAGTTGAGAGCGGTGCAGATGAGTACGCAGGTCACCAAACTTTCCATCCAGATGAGGGGTTTTTCGATCAAAGATTCTTCTACGGCATTTCTCAAGATGATAAGATCACTCAAAAATAATCAAGTAGGACCTAATGCCGTACAAAAAGAACGGTGCTGAGAGCCAGCAAATTTTTTTATTTTCCCCAAATTTTTGTTATGACTTCAGGTGATTTATTACTGTACGGCATTTGTATAATTGAATTTGTATAACTACATACAGTGTCACACATAAAGTTCGCGACATATGGAAGTTTTTTTATTAATAGATGTAATGAAAATTTGGCTTGGCAGTTAGTTTGTGCTTGAAAAATTAGTAAAAAACAGCCTCTTTCCTTTTGTCATGTGCTACTCTAAACCTGTCAAATTTGACATTTTTTTCGAAAGTCCTCAAAAAATCAGTTTTTTTTGGAAATTTCGAAAAATGCCAAAGAGAAAAGTTGCCCAGTTTCCAATTTTATACCTTTGCTCGAAATTTGGACTCTCTACTGTCACTTCGACTTTTTTCCAATTTTTTTAATTTTTCGAATCTTTCGCTCTATCGATTCGAACGAAACATGATTCAAATTTCATAATTTTGATGAATACGAGACTTCAATGTCATATCTTGCCCAGAAAATACCCGCATTGGCCTGTTACCAGAAAAAGAAATGAATACACCTCCAGAAATTCGTATTTGTTGTTGCAAAGTTTATCTAGTTTTTTCATTTCATTGTTAAACTGATTCGGGTTTTCCATGTCAGTAATCGAATAAACGAATTCCTCTTCATTCTTATTACACTCGTATTTCTTTTTTTAATAGATTTTTATCCAGTTTGATTATTTTTCTGACCAATAATTCAGTTACAAACTAACCCGAAATATCATACTTTTCTGTAAACTAAACATTGACCTACAGTTTCAAAACTATTCAAAAGACTTTGGTTCTAGCGATTTGTACTAAACATGATATAAAATTTTGTGATTTTAAACATTACAAGACTAATGCAACATGTCGGGAAGAAAATAGTAGGTACTGATCAAATCGAAATAAAATTCTCCCTTAGTAGGCTTTTGAAACAAATTTTTAGTTTTGGTTAATGTCAAATTATTGCTTTTAATAAATCGAGTTGTTTTGTGTACATATTTTCGTACATTTATACACAAATAAGTTTTATGTACAATGTTATCCACGCAAGACAAAGTGGAAATCGTTCTTTTATGTGGTGAGAATGTGCCATATCGAGATGTTGCTTTTATTTTCAATCGCCGGCATCCAGGAAGAAATATTCACTTTAGTACCGTGGGAAGGATATTGAAAACATTCAAAGAAACTGGCTCTGTGGACAATCGTTTCAAGAAACCATATAATCCAATAAAGTATAATGAAGAAGAACTCAATGTTTGTTTGAGCGTTGTTGAAAACGGGAAAACTAATATTAGGAGTATTAGTGAAGATACAGGGGTTGGCAGAGAAACTGTGAGAAGAATTTTGCACAAAAATAAATTCCATCCCTATAAGCCAAAGTTCATACACACTCTTAAAGAAAGAGATTTCGATATTCGAGTAAGATTTTCATTTTGGTTCCAAGGTGAGAGAGAAAATGATATCGCATTTCCCTACAGGATTTTATGGACAGACGAGGCAACTTTCACGTCGAACGGAACAGTTAGTTCCCAAAATTGTCGCTGGTGGTCCAACACTAATCCAAATTTTGTAATAGAATGCCGTGACCAATATTCATTCAAGACATATGTGTGGTGTGGGTTATTACATAATCAAATAATTGGACCATATTTTTTTAGAGAAAATTTGAACGCAGCCATGTATAGAAATTTCATTATGAATCAGTTGTCTGAAGTTTTGGATAATCTGCCTCTAAGTGTAGACGAAATTTGTGGTATCAGCTTGACGGGGCACCGATCCACCAAACGGTAGAAGTGAAACAGTGTCTCAGTCAGATGTTTAGGGGCAAAGTGATAGGACGAGATTGGGAAGATTATTGGCCACCAAGATCACCGGACTTATCTCCGTTGGACTTTTTTCTATGGGGTTATCTGAAACAAGAAGTGTATAAGCACAGACCATTTGCAAACAAAGAACATTTAGAGAATACCATTCGGGAGTGTTGTGCTAACATAAATCCCCTATTTATTAAAAATGCCACAAAGTCTATGAATGAAAGGACTATAATTTGTATAGAACGGGAAGGACGGCATACTGAATGATGAATTCGGGTTCTTTATAAGATTATTGAGATAAATCAATGAATGTTATGATGTTTTGTTGTGAATTTGGTTATAGTTATTTTGGTTTAATGTTATTTACACACCTAATGGTAAAAATAAAAAATATAAGATTTATGAAATTAACTCAAGAAGCGTTATTATTTGCTCAATAACTACATCTAACAGTTTACATCCAACAGTCACACTGTTGGGTGTACACTGCATCAAAATATTTGGAACTCATCTGCAGCTAATGGGATACAAATCTGCTGAAAAAAGGAATACGAGTGTAATAAGAATAAAGGGAAATACGTTTTTTCAATTACTGACATATTAACGTCTATACATTGAAAAACCGAATCAGTTTAACAATGAAATGAAAAAACTAGATGAACTTTGCAACAACAAATACGAATTTCTGGAGGTGTATTTATTTCTTTTTCTGGTAACAGGCCAATGCGGGTATTTTCTGGGCAAGATATGACATTAAAGTCTCGTATTCATCAAAATTATGAAATTTGAATCATGTTTCGTTCGAATCGATAGAGCGAAAGATTCGAAAAATTAAAAAAATTGGAAAAAAGTCGAAGTGACAGTAGAGAGTCCAAATTTCGAGCAAAGGTATAAAATTGGAAACTGGGCAACTTTTCTCTTTGGCATTTTTCGAAATTTCCAAAAAAAAACTGATTTTTTGAGGACTTTCGAAAAAAATGTCAAATTTGACAGGTTTAGAGTAGCAGATGACAAAAGGAAAGAGGCTGTTTTTTACTCATTTTCCAAGCACAAACTAACTGCCAAGTCAAATTTTCATTATATCTATTAATAAAAAAAACTTCCATATGTCGCGAACTTTATGTGTGACACTGTATATTTATTTTTAGCAATGCCGTACATATTTGCCGGTACAGGGGCGGGAAGCTCCGCACTTAACCCCCTAAGCCTAGTATAGTTTGGGTCATTTGACACAACACCAAACTCAATGATCTCAATATTATTATATGAAAATATGTCATTTTTTGTTATGCCGTACATTTTTCGTGAACATGTGACCGCCCTGGAAAATTTATTTCCCTCTGGAAAGGGTAATTTTACGGTCATTTGTTTTTTTACGGCATGAATATAATTTATTAGATAGTATAGCAATAATCGAAAAAAACTATATGCCGTACAAAAAGAATAGTGCTATACGACTGGAATTGGTATATAGTGAACTTCGAAAAATTGCACCATATGGGAGACTTTTTTATTATGCACTTGTCAGAAAATTTTATTCTTCATAAAAGTTGGTGCTTCGCGAAAAACTTATATTTGAGTTATCAAACTTCTGAATTTCCAAACGGTGTACAGGGGAGAACAAAAAATAGTAATTTTGTTCAAGAGTAATCTACCCTTATTTTTGATATTATCAAAGAAGTTCATTTAGAAAAGTTGTTCAGAATCGGAAACAATATGAAGATTTGGAATCACAGCTACCTACACAACAAAAACAACAAAATTGTTTCCTAATTTTTTATAGTTCAAGTCTCATAAAGAGTACTAGTATCTAATATGCACCTTAGGCGCCTCTCTCATATTCCTATAACGATATTTCAATGCGAAATTTGGTACAATTTATCATTTGTATTAGAATTTCGACGATCTTTGAAAATTGTTTGAATTGTTTTACTAGTGTAATAACTATCAGTGTGATTTTATGAAAGGAAAATTGAATAAATCAATTAATTATTGGTAATAAATCAATTAATTATTGGTAAACGATCAAATAATATATTTCTGCAAGTTTTTACGATCACTTCATCCATAAAAAAGTTTAAATATACAATTTTCGCTCTATATCTATCATTATAATTCCATCAATATTATGGAATCTTGGTATTACCATTGGTCCTTGATAAGTTTACCAAATTTCAGGTTATTCGAGCGATTGGAAGGGGGTGAAAATTAAATATAGAAATTCTCATCAGTATTTTTTTTATACGATAGGTTTATCCCAGTCGGGTCTCATCTCCGGATCCCCGATATATCCGGAGGGGGCATGCTGGAGTCATTTACCCAGATCGTGGGGGTGAGTGATTACTAGGTCCGAGATTCATGTGTCCTGAGCAGACGAAGTAAACCAAGGCTAAGATTTCTGCCGCATTACGGCACACCGGTATCTCGTCTACACCAAATGAGTGTTGTAGATGATAGTACAACACTCGTAGCGCCGGCAGCGCCGCGTTATGCCTGTGGACATAGGCTGAGACCGCATAAGCTTGACACGCAGACAGCTAATGTATATGTATGTGCTATAGTTTTGAATGCATGTTTGGCAATATGAAGTCGAGAGTCCAGTGATGATATTAGCGACTGAAGGATCGAATGTGAATTTATTTTGCATGGCTTTCAAGTAGCTCAGGGAGTCAGAGCATATCAGAAATTGCTGACTGTCAGTAGCGAATTCACAGTAGAGGATAGCTTGCAGCGGGGTGGAGTGCCCATGGTTATCCCGTTTCTGTACGACAAATACACAACCAACCCCGTAATTTGTTTTAGATCCGTCGGTGTATATTTTTGTGAAATTTACAAATGTTTCGATATTCTGCTTATATTCCAATATCAGCTGTTTTGTATTCAACTCCGACTTATTTTGTTCTCTCTCTATTGCATAAGATTTTATGTCCGATAAAGACCTTGGCGGAAATTCTGGAAAATGATGTGTAATTGGGTTTTGTTCTCTAATGCGTATTGCCATAGGTCTGGTGATGGTTGGCTTTGCAGAAAACTTATTGTAAATGTCGCCATGGCCGTACAATATATCAAAATTTGGATGGTGTGGTTGGGCATATATTTTCATTGCATAGTCAGACAGAGGTCTGGATCTTCTGTATTCAAGTGGAGGAAGTGCTGCCATACAGTTTAGTGACAATGTCGGGCTTGTTCTGGATGAACCAGTTGCCAATCGTAGGGCGGTGTTCTGAATCCTATCTAGAGTTTTCAGGCGGCTCTTCCTGGCAGACGAGTAGATTGTGCATCCATAAGAAATTCTGGAAAGGGTTAGACTTTGACAAATATTCAGCAGTACTTCTTGATCTGCGCCCCATCATATTCCAGCTAGTGTTGTCATGACACTGAGTGATTTTCACCCTGAGATCGCTCAGATGAGGCTCAATCGAGTCCTGGAATTCTATTGGAACTTCATGCAGATTGAGATTTGGCACATCATTATGTTTTCTTTTTCTGCAGAAATAAATGGCTTCAGTTTTAGAAATAGAGAATTTGAAACCTTTTTCTGTAGTTTCTCTGTAAAGGATATCAATGGATCTTTGCAGAATTTGTTCAGTTTTGTTGATGGATTTGGAGAAACGAAATATTACCAAATCATCAACGTAAATGATTTTATGAATCTCTCTTGGAATGCTTTCGATTATAGAGTTTATTACTATTGCAAATAAGGTCACGCTCAATGTAGACCCTTGGGGTATTCCATTCTCAATGTTACGAGAATTCGATATAATATCTTCTAGTCTAGCCCTGAATTTTTTTCCACTAAAAAATTGCTGTAAACGATAGGTAAGTTACCCCTGATTTTCCATTCATGGATTGTTTTCATTATACCATATCTCCACGTTAGAACATAAGCTTTCTCCAAATCGAGAAATATTGCCGAGAGGTGTTCCTCCTTCATGACAATGGTTTGTATCTCATGTCTATGATTTAGCGGAATTTTCTGAAGCCCATTTAAAACGTGGATAGTAGGTTATTGGTGTCAAGATACCAAATGAGACAGTTATCTACCATTTTTTACAGTAACTCACTCAGACTGCTGCTGAGGGAGATAGGACAGTGACTGTCAGGTTTGGTGGTATCTTTTCTAGTTTTCAGTATGGGAATTATTATCACTTCTTTCCATCACTCAGGAAATATACCGGAGTACCATATTTTGTTGAATATTACCAACATGTTTTCTTTCTAGTCCGTAGGTGTTTCAAGAACTCATAGTGGATTTTGTCTGAACCAGTTCGTCCATAGTGAAGGAATGGTTATATGCTAGATTTTCATCTGTAGTAAAATGTAAGCTTACTTGTTCTGTTTGGGTTTTTATTTCTAGAAATGTAGGATTGTAATCTTCTCCAGAGTTGTCTGAGTGATCGTGGTCAGAAAAAAATTCGGCCGCGTCTAGGGGGTTGTTGGAGATTACTTTTTCATAATCTGCCAACGTGAGGAATGCCGTGCAAGAATATTTTGCCAGAAAAGCACATTTTCAGATGAAAAATTATTATAATCATTATCATAGTCACCACCCAGAATTGACAGCTAGTGCCTAAAATTATTTTTTCATATAGCAGCATCGTTCTGTACATGTTTCATGTCCCCGAAATGTTATACGGGGGTTATACGGGGTATATTCACTATGCTTACATTTCCTAAAAATATAATGAACAATCTTATCAACTGTGAGAAATCCTTGATTTGAAAATGTACGGCATCATTTTTTGTTTCTTTTGGGATGCTTGATAAATCAAAAAAGCAATGCTTTTCTAAAAATTACTTCTCTAATAAATAAAAGTGATTTTTTTTCATTCATATTTTTATTTAGTTCCATTGATTATAACCTGATATTACGTAAAAAGAAAATAGTTAGCCTAGAAACCGGTTGCCGTACAGGCATTTATATCCTTCCTTTGAACAATATAAGATTCAACCCCCCAAATGTAGGTAATTTTTAATTTTTTTTTTCATTTTATTTTATGCACCAACATTTTTAGACGGCATAAATTCTGAAACTCATTTTATGTGTTGAATAATAATGTGGGATCGATGCCGTACATTTTGCAATGATCTTGAAATATACAGGTCGAAGTAAGAATTTGCGTGCGGGGCTACCCGCCCCTATACCGGCAAATATGTACGGCATTGCTTAAAACTAAAACTATGTAGTTATACAAATTCAATTATACAAATGCCGTACAGTAATAAAAATCACCTGAAGTCATAACAAAAATTTGGGGAAAATAAAAAAAATTGTTGGCTCTCAGCACCGTTCTTTTTGTACGGCATTAGGTCCTACTTGATTATAATTCAGTGATCTTGTCATCTTGAGAAATGCCGTCCAAGAATCTTTTGTCAAAAAATCCCTCCTCTGGATGAGAAGTTTCGTTGACCTGCGTACTCATCTGCACCGCTCTCAACTGACGGCACAGTGCGCAAAGGAGTTGTTTCGTATGGCACTATAATTTTGAATATAATTCATGCTGGGTCAAATGACCCGTCCAAAATTGGCCTGGGTTGTAGTCTATACTTCCAAAGGATGATGGAACACCCTGCTTTGGCGACGAATTCATGACGTCATGTTTTCACATTTTCAACGCGGTTCCGGGGAAGCAATGAAAGCTCCTCTGTATGAGCGTTCAAAGTTGCCGGTATCGGAAGATGGTAAATGGGGTTCAACTGGCTTCGGCAAATATCGTTGTCTGAGCGGTGCGAAGGGTCGGGGCCCAGAGGGGCCAGAGGGAGCAGAGCAGCGTTGTGCTGCTGAGTGTTACAATTGTAACATTTTTCTCAGCAGATATGGAAATAAGTCCACCTTGATGATTATTGGTTCTTTCATCTTTCTTGGATACTATTCTTAGCGAATGGAAAAATGTTGCTTTGGTTATTCTGAACATTCTGAAGAAATCCGTATCCAAATAATTTGGTAGCCAATCCTCAAAATACAAGTCTGGCCTATTATGGCTATCTCGAAGTAAACTTCTCAAAAGTATATGGTTCAATTTCTTGAAGTTATTGTGCCATGTAATTATAGCTTGACCTGTATGTAGAATGTACAATGCTATCTTTGAACATTATTTCACTAATTAAAAAAAATATGGTGTCAGTGATCTCCATGCAAGATAGAGGTTATGAACTATAAAGTTTCGAATTGGCCAAGTCGTCAGTCAACATGGAAAACTTCATTTTGGCGAGAAATTTATTTCCATAGAAAGAATGACGTCTAACCAGTAACCTGGGTTCAATGCTCTCTGAACTCAGTTCCTCGCCAAAATATCACTAATGTTTCACCAATAAAGGCCGCAGATACAAGCATGCCCACCCTGCATTTTTGACCCATCATGAGAAATGCATAGCCATTGACGTTCACACTTGTGCCTGACGGGATATTTTGAAAAACTCAAATGTCATTTCTCCATTATGGACAAAATTAATACAGAACCAAAGAAAATATGACCTGTGACAAAAACGCAACTGGAAAGGCACGTATCTGAATGGTCTTGCAGTTTTCAGGAAAAGGGTGAAAAATGCTTAAGTTTGTAAACTGCACATGCTTCAAAAACCTTGCCTGGGCACCCATGTATCTGAATCGGCCTTTATATTCTTAACGTTTTTACTATAGCATAACTATTATCAAAAATCCAAATAATCGCTGCGAATATATTTAAAATAATAGCATATACCATACCTGTCAGAAACTAGTTCACATCAATAATTAATGAAATTTGCTGAAATTTTTAAATTGGGCATTCATCCAGATAACGAATTCTTGATAACTATGATGGAAAGTGATGAAGATTGAATACGGAGAAAATCGTGGATAGCGCAAAGAAAAAGGTATTCGTAGCTTCACGAGTATTGTTTGATTATTTTGAAGACAAATCTAAGAAAATGAAAAATTACTCCCAATGGACTAGTTATTCGAAAGTCGAGTCAACATTTATTAATTATAATAATATTGACTTCTATAAATATATTATTTTAATATTCCCTGTAAATTTTCTATTTTGTGGGAGAGTGTGGAAAGAATGGGATTTTGACTCTGTCGAAATTATTCATTTCATTTGTTTGAAACTCTCCGGCATACTATTCGAACTTTGTTCGAATTATGAATCAATAAATATGCCAAATTCATTTCATATTTGTATTTCTGAATTGGTCGTTTTTCGACAGTTGTAGAAAAAAAACTGTATGAAACTCGTTAGTCAAGAGTGTTTTTTACTCGTAGTCATGCGTCAACATTTTCTACACGTAAAAAATAGTATTACTCTACTAGTCTCTTTTCATTGAAAATTTATATATATGTTATATATAGTTATTTTTTATTATCATTGTCTTTGCCGTATCAATTCAGTGTGATTTCGTTTTGATTACGGGAGCTCCATGAAGCTGTCCTGACGAGTTGTAAACAACGAAATGACGTCGTCGGCAGATGGTGGAACTCTCGGAATTAAATCGAAAACACTCTCTCCACTTCAGATTCTGTTTGGACTTTGGATTGGCCAGAGCAACAAAATTGTTGACCGCCTGCCATTGAGTAGAAGAATTTTTTAACTTTGTATTCCGTGGTTCGTTTCAAATCAAGTTTCAACTGGTGACTGTAGATGTCACAAGTTATTTTTCATTATCATTGTCTTTGCCGTAAGGTATTAATTCAGAGTGATTTCGTTTTGATTTCGGGAGCTCCATAAAGCTGTCCTGACGAGTTGTAAACAACGAAACAACGTCGTCAGCATATATATATATATGACGTTTTCGTGACTGTTCAAAATGTATTCCCACTAATTTGTGAATATATATATATATATATATATATATATATATATATATATATATATTCATATAGTGGAGAGGGTGCTTTCGATTCAATTCCGAGAGTTCCACCATATATATATATATATATATATATATATATATTTGGAAGTATTACTCACAAAAACAGCTAAAACCCCAAGTTCCAATTATAGTAAAGGAAAAATGGTTGCTAGATACTACTACAAAAAAAAACAACCAATTACACATTGTTGCAAAACAAAATCAATAAACATTCGATCTATATGTGCATTATAATTATATAACTAACATACACTTCTGTTCATAAATATAAATCATATCAGAATTATAATTTGCTGTCTATCATATTTTGCAAACAAATATACATGAATGTATAATCAACCAGCACTTCAGTTTGTATAGAAACTGAGCATGGTTTTACTCTATCCGCTTTCATGGATTGATAGTAACCTTCTGCGGATGTGTGTGGTTTGGTGCATGGAGTCTATGGTAGGTTCATTTTGGTGCATGTCGCCCTGGGTGATGTCAGATGAAGATTATTATGATGTGTGAGTATATATTCAATTTTGCAACTGCTTCATTGAAGTAGTATATTTTCCATAGAATGAAAATTTCAAACTCTGTTTCGAATTGAGTTTGGTATTCTAAAGAGAATGTTTTCCTTTTCAATATGAATACCTTCCAAGAGGTTACCTTGAACGATGAAAGTAGCGACTAAAGTTCGTCTTTCAGCCGCAGATGATTCCACGTCTGATTTTTTTAGAACAGCCTTTCCATATTGAAAAAAAAAAGATATCACGCATCCAGCATGGTTATAATTTTTTTTTTACCATTTTCAGGAATACCAAAAACGCGCAGTGTATAGCTAGGCTACAAAACATTCGGCCATTGATTTTGATATTTACTGAATTGTCACAACAAATGAAAGTTCATTACCAAATTTATGGATTTGATGGAATTGATAGTTGAGAGTCGTTGTTAGTGGTAATAATCAATTCATTCATTTTTCACGTTGATAGCCAGTGTGGCAAAGGGTTTGGCAGAATTCGTTACTGAAGGGAATCGCTAGTGTTATGGTATCAGGGTGAGAAATGTATTCTATATTATTATTTATTCTCATTGTGTATATAACTTTACCCCAATGCTACAAGGTTATTTATCGAAGTAAGCGAAGTGGTCGTGGTGTTAAAAGCGTTTGCTTCCACCCAGGCGGCTTGGGTTCGATTCCCATCGCCGTCACGGAGCTTGAAGTGTTTCGGAATCTACTTGTACGTAAGCTGAAGGTCCCGGATCTTCCTTGCTCGCACAAGCTCAGTTTTTAGGGGCTTTTCTAATTCGTGAAAAAAAAATTGTTTGTATTCTATTTCGATCCTTTGAGTTTAAATAGTGAGTTAGTTAACAAACTCAAATAAAGTGTTATCATTTGTTACTTCAACCCCAAGTTTGCATTAGTTAACTCTTTTTGCGACATATGGTGGAGGCCGAGGTTGTGGTCGAGGCAGAGCTCATCCACACTTTGAATCACATTTTTTTCTGACTTCATCTATGAAGAACGGGTACATGGTTAATGATGGATGCACATGTATTTTTTTATCATTGAATTGTTGCATACTCCTTTTCATCAAGGACTCTGTGGTGGTACCATCGGTTTTTCCTGCAGTTGAAATAGCAATTTATTCATATGTTAAGTCGACCTAAACGTCTACAGTGGTGGTGTTCCCTTTCATATGGGCTCACGTGTAGAGGAGATGGACTATCACCATTATAGTTTATAGTTAATAAATTTAACATTATCACTGACTTAACGAACCGTTATTTTTCATAACTTCTGACGATGAAGTACCTATATCTTAACTTTTACTTTCAATTCGAATGAGATATCATAAGGTGTCGCTTGATGCCCTATGTTATCAGGAAATAAACTGAAAATGGTTCTGACAAAAGAAATATAAACCGCTCACATGTCCAATTTCAAACTTCTGCTTGCACTGGATAAAGATTCAGCATAAAGCCGCATCGACGTTGTTATAGACCTGTTCACCCAGTATATCATAACGTTATCAAGGAGTTTCGTCATGGTGTACTTCTTGGTGAGACCCCCATCGTCCAGATCTTTCCATGCTGGATTCGTCCAGGTGATGAATTTCTCCAAGATATAGGCGGCCAAACCTACAGGGCTCTCCCTTAGTGCTACTCCTGGAAATATAAAAAGGAATAAATGAAGAAGTACGGACAAAACCTACTTGACGGATGACCATGAAATTAACGAGGAATGTCTGTGAAAAAAAAATCAACTCATCAATGACGTGCGTGCTCATAGCTAGGGCTCATAGAACCCATCTTATTGTCGAAGCAACGATGAAGCGCTATATACCGAAGGTTGATTACATTTATTTTCGGTCTGACTGAGAAGTATTGAGTTTCATTGACTTAAAATCGACCGACAAAAATGTACCTTCGATATAGTAGGTAAGTTAGTTACTTGTAGACTAATTTTGGTGTGTTATGGTCACCAGGTTACTGGTTATGGCCATACAGCCATGATAGGTCTGTTCTCTACTTAATAGCTGTATTTATTTATTTATTTCACGGAATAACCCAATTTACAGATTTGAAAAATATAATAATATCCTTATTATTTTCAATATTATACATGTATGTATGTAAATAAACGAACATTTCTGAAAATAAAGGGCAAAGTTCATTTTCTGTAGAGAAACAATGTTCTTCCACTTAACCCTAATACAGTGTGTCAATGTAACCCAATTGACAAATAGATAATGAGAGAAAAGGAATGATAATAGATATATTTCTTATTTGGGCAGCGAAGTAGGAGTATCTAGAGTTGTATTTTGAATACTTTATTTTTATATTCAGATCTAAAGCGAGTAATGCCGAAGTTCTTTAAACTTTCAGGAACGGAGTTATTCAAGTGATAAATCTGGAACGTGAAAGATCGTCTAAATATTTCGGTTTTGAATTCAGGAGGGAATAATAATCCTTTGAATCGTAGATTGGAGTTATGTATATCTGTCCTGAAAGATATTTCGTTGTACAAATATGCAGGAATTTTAGATGTAACAATTTTATGAAACGAAGTGACAGCGTGATGAATTCTTCGATTTTTCATATTCAACCATCCAGTCTCGATTAATTTATATGATATTCTCTGACTTCTTCTCACACCGTAAATAAGTCTTAGACAGGAATTCTGCACTTTTTGAATTTTAATTTTGTATACAGCTGTTAAATTCGGGGATTTTAAGGTCCAACGTACTCATTTTTGACCCACAAAGGTCACCCTGCGGCACACCCTTTATCAGACAGCGACCTGTGACCTGTGCTGTGACTCGTTGAGTGATAGATAGACGCGTCCCATAGAGGTGTGTGGGCTCTATATTTCCATATCCCTTGTCGCATTTACCACTGCACAATTAATATTTCATCCTCACTTCAGTCGGTCATTCCACATCAGACATCCGTCACCTATAACCTTATCATTCAGACATATCCTTCTAATTGAAAAAAAAAGAAAGATTCGGACCATGAGATTTGAACCTGGACCTTTGGCATACAAGTATTAGTTATGCAAAAATTTTACTGATAGATACTCTCTCCAAACTTTCTGTATGGCTTCATTGAACCTAGTCTGCCACCGTTTTCCCCTGGGACTTTGCTCGTTTCGGGGGCGTTTTTCAAAAAAAAAGCCGAAACATGTCGTTTTGACGACTACAAAAAATTTATAGATACTATTTCATTTTCAAGTTGAATAGCTTAAACACTTGAACTGAATCCCGAAAATAAAATTCTCTGACAATGAACATGAATCATTGGGGGTGTCTGCCCCCTCGGACATGTCGGAAAAACGACCATAGGAAAATGTATTAATAACCAGCTGACTTTTTCAGGATCCATTCATTGAGAGCAATAAAACTAACTATTTCAGTCTGACGCGTCAAAGTGGTCGATTTCACGACCACAAAAAATTTATAGATAAACGACAGACTTGGCAATATTATATGTAGAAAGGCAGTACTTAAAATGTGGCATAAGTGTCTGACACGTATATTGGGGCGTAACTAGAGTCTGACGAAAAAATACAATCTCTCAGTTATCACAGTAAAATACATGTTCCAGTTTGTATTGATTATTAATTAATTATTACGAAACTGCAGAGGATGATTTATTAGAACGTTTAAAAAAAAAGTTCCTATGAACATAATATGTCCAGAGTTGCTTCGTTTCTGAGATTCAAGGCGTTGAAGCTTACAAAAAAAATGGTATTTAAAAAATATCATGAATATTCTCGAACTGATGTGGTTGAAATTTGGTAAAGTTATTTGAACTAATAAGGAGCTTATTTAGCCCTAACTAGATTATTGTGGCCAGTGGCATCCCAGTGGGCACAACAGCCAAAAATATTGTGTAAAAAAGTACACCACTGACTTTTTTTTGAGGTTTCAATTATATTTTAGATTAGGCTACTGAAAATAAATCTTTTTGGTCTTTTGTGTTTTCTTCATATCTTTTCGAAGAAAAAAATGAATGCCCCTCTATTGCAACCCCTGCTGTGGAGACCAGGTGACAATGATAGTAGGGTTTTTCCTACATATTAGTTCAATAACTCTGCCAAACTTCAACCAAATCGGTTATAAGATATCTAATATTTATGTGATTCAAGTTTTCTGTTTTTGAATAATTGTTTTGTGATTTTTTTTAAACCTTTATTCATAAAATATTAATATATACAAAAATATCAAAAATATCACATAACTTGCCCAAGCCTTAATGCCTGCGTTTATAGACATATGGATAATCTAGCGTATCAACTATATATTACATGTACTTGACGAATGTATGATTACAGCATTGTTTATACTAAAAATAAAATATTTTATTTGAAAAATTATCTGTTTCCTGATTTGATTTTATTGAATCTATCCGCTCTGAGCATATCAATAAATTCTCCTAACGGTGTTTGTATTTCTAGGTTATAATGTACAATCCCACATATCGCCCAAACCCACACTTTCCTATCCAAAATATTCTCTATATTAATATTAAATAAGTATTTTGGTTCAGTGTACATAGCTGTTAAACCAAATTTCCTAACTAATGTGTTTTTACTCCATTCCCATATATCCCTTGCTGGACCACACGTTGTTAATCTGTGTGATATGTTATCGGTCACATTGCATTTACTGCAATCTGCACTCAAATTCAATGCATGTTCATTCAGTTTTTCTGCTACTGGATAAATCTCATTTATGGCTTTATATGCACTCGAACGCCACCTTGTTGGTATATCTGTGTTAACTAATATATTTGACCGAATACGACTCCAATTATATTGAGGATGTTTGAGTTGGATTGTTGGGGTTTTAGTTTCCTTTTTCATTATATGTCGATATATAACCTTAGAAGTTGCCAGCTCGTCCTTTGTGAACTCAATCCCAAAATCTCTTATATTCTTGCCAATATTTTTTATATACGGGTGCATATTGTCATAGTCATTTTCGAATATTCTATTTACCAATGATTTGTAAATGATTTTAGTTTCCACAGTTGTCCATGACATCGCTTGTGTTTTGAGAAATAAAGCTAGTGCCTTGCTATCGACATTGATCAGGTTCAATCCCCCTTTTTCATGCGGAAGATACATCTGATCTCTAGCCACCCTGTATAGACTTCCTTGTCATAAATAATTTCCAGTGAGAAGTGTTATTTTTTTGGCTATATTTCTTTGGTAGAGGAATCACCTGTGCCAAATACCAAACTTTAGACAAAACATATGTATTCACAAACCAAACTTTCCGAATTAAATCTAAATTTCTGACATAATTCAAGAGTAAAATTAAACTAATATTTTGTATTACCTTCTCCCAGTTTGCATTTACCATATCTCGAAATTTACCTGAAATAATTAAGCCTAAGATTTTAGTTTCTTATTTTACGGGAAAATTCAGTATGGCAGTCTGTTGAAGCTCAGTCATTAGTCCAAGAGGTAATATTTCGGATTTATGAACATTTATTCTAGCATTAGCACCCTTTTCATATATCCTAATAATTTTGTTTATATTCTCTACATCTCGTTCGTCTTTAACATATATGGTAACATCATCAGCATACGCTGAGATCTTCCTCAGACTACCTCCAATTTCGATACCCTTCAGAATGAAGTTAGCTATTCTTATGAATGGTTTTATAGATATACTGAAAAATAACATAGACATTGGACATCCTTGACGGGTCGAATTTTTGATGTTGAAGCCACTTGAAAGAAACCCGTTCAGTAAAATTTTTGAGCTCGCCCCTTTGAATATATTTTAAAAACGTTAATTACGTTCCCATTGAAACCCATTGCTCCCATCACTGCCCACAGGTATTTGTGGTTGACCCTGTCAAAAGCCCTGCTGAAATCGAGGGACAATATTGCACCTGCTTGTTGTTTTTCTTGTTCGAATAGTAACACTGTGTCCCGCAATAACATCAAATTATTGAAAATTGATTTATTGTTCCCACCTACCTGTTCTGGGCCAATAATATTTTTTATACTTTTAATTCGAGATGCCATTATTTTCATAAACAACTTGTAATCCGTATGATTAGTGTGAAGAAGTGTGATTGGTCTAAAATCAGAAAATTCCTTGGCATTTTTTACTTTTGGGATCAGGATTATGACTACCTCTGAAAATTCTTTCGGTGGTACTGAGGGACCGGAGAGCAGCATGTTAAACATTTTAATTAAATCATTCCCGAGTTTATCGAGAAAAGTTAAGTAGAATTCATAGGAGATTCCATCTAAGCCAGGTGTTTTGTTCTTGGTAGTTTCAGCAAGAACTGCTTTGATTTCTTCTAAGGTTATTTCTTAAAAAAAAAATGTTTTCCTGATGTGATACTTTGTTCTGGATGTGTGCCAGCAGACATCTGATGTCCCTGTCATTGACTTGTGAGTCCTGTTGATTATCATCAAACAAATTAGAATAAAAGGTGTTAGCGTATTTAATCATATCTTTGGATTTTGTTAGTGTTTGCCCATTTTCTGTTTTAACGGAAGAAAACAGATATTCTGTTTTTTTCTCTGCTTGATGAGATCATAGAGGCTGTATCTTTCATTTATACATTCTTTATCTTTATTTTGAAACCGCGTGTTTAGCTGTTGTTCTTTAAGCTGTAATATTGTGTTTTTAATCTCCCTATATTCTTTTATAACGTTTTCGCCCCTATTTAACTTTTCATTTGTTTCAAAAAGCGCCTTCTGATAAAACTCCATCATATTTCTATACTCAGTGGCCTGATCTACCTCGACGGATTTAAAAAAAGCTTTGGTTCTTCTTTTGAAACATCCAAACCCCCACTCTATAAAATTATTGTTATACAGTTGATTGCTTTTCAAAGTTCTTATTTCGTCTTTGAAATTTGCAACTGTTTCATCGGTTAGAGAAGATCTTTTTACTTTCCAATAACCCCACCCGTGACTTGTGACTAAGACTTTATTATTGGGATTTACCTGTATATACACAATGGCCGCATTATGGTCAGAAAAGGCCACAGGCTTTATTTCACATCGATTAATTGGGTCTTTAATTTCCTGCGTGACGTATATTCTATCTATTCTAGATGCAGTATTTGCTCTAACAAAGGTATATTCTATTTTATTTTTTTGAGTTAGGTCCCAAGTATCTGTTAATCGCAGCCCTTGCACTAGAGTCAATAACGGTTTACAGATAGTAGTTCGATTCATTGCTTGACTTTGTTGTACAATAGAATTAAAATCCCCTAGAAGAACCATCGGCAGATTGCAGTTCAAATGCATTGTGATTTCGCTTTGAAAAAATCTATTTCTCTCAATGTAATTTTGAGATCCAGATGGTGCATACACATTTACATATCTAATGTTGTTGATTGTTGCTGATATAATTCTTCCATCTGCAGAACAGAGCACATCTTTGATATTATACCCATTCTTGAAGAGTATTCCTGTTCCTCTTTGCATTTGCCCAACATTACTCAGAATAGAATAACCAAAAATATTATCTAAGTACTCTGTATTCAGTTCTTGTACAAAAATCAAGTCGATGTCATTTTTCTTGATGAAATCATAAAGAAGTCTTTGTTTTGTCATATTTTTCAGACCATTACAGTTTATAGTAGCTATAGTTTGTATGTGCGTCATTTGGATCTCAAAATAAAAAGATAGGATATCAAAGATTACTACTATATGAAAAAACATAAAAGAACAATAGAATTTCATTATAATCGAAATTTATCACAAAACTTACATCAATGTCCATTTAACACTCTCAGAAGAACTGATCCTTGCTATCCTTAGAATGTTCACCACTTTCGTTTTTCCCAGAAGTGTCCATGTTCATCTAGTCGACGTTGGTCAAAATATTCATAGCTTTTGTCGGAAGTTTAATAGTCAGCTTTGGCACTTTCCTTTCCTCTTCAGAGCTAGTACCCGTTTTTTGTCGCTTCTTCTTCCTCATCCCAGCAGGTTTCGTATTAAGTTCCGGTGTAGTTGTAATTATATCACCAGGTGATTCAATTTCTGCTTCTTCCTCCGAAGAAGTATTCACTTCTAGCTCCTTTTCCTCCTTCCGTTCATCCTTTCCTTCTTCTTCTGTTTGGTTCAATACTGTGAACTCATTCATCTGAGTTTCAGGTATTTCTAACTGCGACACTATGTTTTCCGGCTGCCTTTCTTCATTATCAGTAACTACTGGAGCACTTGGCCTTCTGATATCTTTTATACGATTCAGAGGCCTTTTTGGGCACTCTCTTCTTTCATGTCCTGGTTCTTCACAGACTAAACAGGTGCGTACCTGGTTGGGATACGTAACCAATGAGGTGCACCCTTCGATCGCCACATACGACGGAATTGGTTTTTTCATGGCTATCCACATTGATCGTATTCCAGTTTCTACATTGAAAAGCCCATCACCAACATATTTTTCATTTCGAATACTTTTCACAATTCCATACTTTGACATCTTCTCCTTGATTGTCTGGTTGTCCATTTCCAGTGGAAAATCGTAAATCTTCACCATTATATCGTCAGCATCTTCTGTTATGAAGGCATCAACTTCCCCTCCTTCCTCTTCTTCCTCTCCTTCCTCTCCTTCCTCTCCTTCCTCTCCTTCCTCTCCTTCCTCTCCTTCCTCTCCTTCCTCTCCTTCCTCTCCTTCCTCTCCTTCCTCTCCTTCCTCTCCTTCCTCTCCTTCCTCTCCTTCCTCTCCTTCCTCTCCTTCCTCTCCTTCCTCTCCTTCCTCTCCTTCCTCTCCTTCCTCTCCTTCCTCTCCTTCCTCTCCTTCCTCTCCTTCCTCTCCTTCCTCTTCTTCCTCTCGTACGTATTTGACTATCCCATCACTAAACTCCTGCAGGATTGCCTGCATCTTCAAGTTTGATAGCAACTTGGGGAACACCTTATGCTTCACATGATCAAACTGTATTCCTACTATTTGATCTACGTTACACTTCAGGACGTTTTTAATCCACATATGAAGATTCGTGTTCGATGGTTTTTTTCGAACGTTCCTGAAATTCAAAGTTAGCGTATTTACTCGCTTAATCACCATACTGAATCACTCTTATCACTTGCACTTATCACTCGTCGCACGTCTGTACTCAACGGTGTCTAATGCAAGACTGAAGTGATGAAAAGAACATACCATAACATAATAATAAATTAACAATCGGTGAATTATCGGTGAACCAGGTCGAGTGGTTTTTTGTTATCCTGATTTCTCTCAGAGGGGCATTGTTAAGACTCCGGTAGCCTTTTGTCTGGTTTGAAAAATGGACTGTATAATAGTTGATTGAGAAAACGTTGTTGCGGGAAATGTAATGAATCGACAGCACTAAATGGCTTACCTCAAGCTGCAGTTTCTTTCCTGTGACAAGGGGCCCCTGTTAATGATGAGGAAGCTGCGACTGGCACGTCGTGGCAGAGCGGCACAAACCTCAGAATTTGACGAACACATAACACAAAAGCAAAAGTTTTCAAAACAAATGTGGGTTATAGCGGGTGTTCACGTGTTTTCTCTCTACGAGCATGTCTGTTCTCAAAGCACATACTTCATTCCAACCCGGTGGCGCAGGCGCCGTTTAGTGCGCGCATATTAGTAATAATAAGAATAATAAAATTAAATATACAGACCATTTTGGATCTCTAACATTTCTGCCCGGCAAAAATGCAAAATTTGCATTTTTATTTAATTAGAAAATAGAAACAAAAAACTAAGAATGACATTGCTCTCCTCCCTCACCCCTCCTCCTCACCCCAAAAAAAAACTCAAAAATTATTGTAAGCAAATAACGATTACAAGTGAAAGTAATCCACCTTTTTTACACGTATACAAACATAAAATGCTACCTCCAAATCCAACACTAGGCAGAAGGGAGGGGGCAAAGCTTCTCGAGTGGTCGTTTGAGAGTACCGCTCGCAGTTTTAACAGTTGCAACTCTCACAATGGAGTCATTGCCGGGATGCAAAGTTATAATTCGACCCATCAACCATTTACATGATGGAAGGTTATCATCGTGGATAGCAACAAGTTGACCTACTTCGGGGGGTTTTGTAACTTTTAAACACTTCTCGCCTTGCTGCAACGTATGCAAATACTCCTTCCTCCAACGCTTCCAAAATTCGCTATGTAAGCGTTGTATCATTTGAAAACGGGAGGTGCTATTCATAGGAATATGTGTATAATCGGGAACATCTAAGGTTGAAACAGGTTCCAACGTTAAAAAATGCCCGGGAGTGAGCGCAGTAAAGTCTTCACAATCTGAGGAAATCGGTGTAAGAGGCCGAGAATTGAGTACTGGTTCTATTAAAGTGAGAAGAGTATAGAACTCCTCATAGGATAATATCTAGTCACCAATAACTTTATTCAAATGGCTCTTTACTGATTTGATTCCGGCTTCACTGAGTCCGTTGAAATGCACTAGGTGGAGAAAACTTGAATTCGATATGTTCATGATGGGTGGCAGATTTCATCAAATTGAGCTGTTTGGCAGCCCCTACATGATAGGTGGCATTATCACAATAAATAACAAAAACGCGGCCCCGTCGGGCTATGAAACGCTGAAGAGCGGAAAGAAAGGTTTCAGCGGACAAATCACTGGCTAATTCCAGATGTATCGCTTTTGTCGCGCAACATATGAATAAACATAAATAGGCTTTAATACTCTTTACACCTCTATGCCTACTAAGGGTAATGTAAAACGGACCTCCAAAGTCGAGACCGACCAGATAGAAAGGCTTAACTTGTTCAACCCTAGAAGTTGCCCATAGCGGGCTGAAAACTTCTAGGCTTAGTTCTCCAACATCGAATACACTTCGATAAGACAGAATGTACAGCCCGTTTGGCCGATAAAATCCAAAAATTTTGAGAGATAAGGTATTGAGTAGTTCGATAACCTGAATGAAAGTACTTTTCATGGTAATGTTGAATGATTAGGGTTGTGAGGCGATTACGAGACGGCAAAAGAATTGGATGTTTGATATCGAAAGATAAGGAAGAGTTTTTTAATCGACCTCCCAATCTCAAAATACCATTTGAATCAGAAAATACTTGCAACTTTTGCATAGGTCGAGAAAATTCTTTATTGTTCAATTCGTCGTGAAAATGAGTATGCTGAATGAAACGAGCCAAGGTTTGCGTTGCTTCATACAGCTCGACCAATGGAAATGGACCGAAATGTTTTTCTTTATGGCGAGCATTGTATAGGAATCTTAAAACGTAAGCGACTATTCGGTGTAATTTGGAGGTATTCTGTATCAAATTATTAAGAAAATGATCTGGGGGCGGAACAACGATTAGAACAATTTTTTTTTCTTCTTCGGAAAAACATGCTTCTTCAAATGCAGGCGGAGGAGTCAAAGTAAAATCCTGCATGGTAAGGATGCTGTGTGGACCGATAAGCCACGCGGGATGAGACATGAGCGTACTAGGTAAAACACCCCTAGTGGTCGGCGGGGTTGTTAGCAGAGTCGATATAAACCCAACATTCGGAACCAATTTTTTCTTGAATAAACGATACCCTATTGGCAACAAACATTTTCCAACGATGCGGCGACCCCTTTATCCAATGCAGGGCAACTTGTGAATAGGACCAGGCGTAGACTTTTGTAAATTTCAAATCGGTGGTATAAACCTTCAAAGTGTAATCAATCAATTTGGTCAAAAGAACTGCGGTGCATAATTCCAATCAGGGAACATTGATTCGTTTAATACACAAGTGTAACCAGCTTCACTGGCGTCACAGTATCCATGAAGTTCACAAGCAACTGATTGTGGAGACTGGACCATGCGGGGAATACGTAATTTAGAAATTTGAGGAATTTCTGCTTGATATTGTTGCCACGCTCTAGCGATATCTGGAGGAGGCAAACTATCCCAATCACTGCCAGATAACCACAATCTTTGAATGAGATATTTTATATAAAATGTTACGGAGGATAGAAATCCAAGAGGATCATATATTCTAGCGAGTTCACTCAACAAAACGCGTTTGGTGCAATGTCGAATGTTTGAAGGTGTTATGCAAAAGAAAAAACAATCTTGGCTTGGATTCCATTGAAGTCCTAATATTTTCAAAGATAAATCATCGGGTTCACTGAACTTAAGAGGATCCTTTGACAAGTGATCGGTAGGTAATTTTGAGAGAACATTACAACACCATTTACGTAATTCAAATCCTCATCGATTCATCAAAGCAATTAAATTTGAAACAAGAAATTGGGCTTCCGAAAAAGTTTTCACGGAAAATACAAAATCATCAACATAAGTATTTCGGTGAATTATCTCAGCGGCAGCGGGAAATTCTGTACCTCAACCTAACATTACCTAACCTAACCTAACAAATCATTCTCTGCAGTTTCGTACCGTAGTTAGGAAACACATAAAAAAAATTGTGGATTTTTTTTTGAAAAACGCCTCCGAAACAAAAGAAGTCTAATAGGAAAACGTGTCAGACTAGGTCGAATGAAGCCATACAGAAAGTTTGGAGAGAGTATTTATAATTTTTTTGTGGTAGTGAAATCGACCACTTTGACGCGTCAGACTGAAAAAACGCCCCATATGATCTGTGTCAGACAATACGAAAAGTTGGTTTTATAGTTCTCAATGAATGGATCCTGAGAAAATCAGCTGGTTATTAATAAATTTTCCTATGGTCGTTTTTCCGACATGTTCGAGGGGGCAGACACCCCCCAATGACCCATGTTCATTGTCAGAGGATTTTATTTTCGGGATTCAGATTCAAGTGTTTAAGCTATGGGCAAGTTTTTAAATTCATCGATGGATCCATCCATGAGCATTGCATCCTTATTTAACTAATGGAAAATGACAATGACAGCACAAATGCGCATTATCCATCGATGAATTAAAAAACTCGCCCTATTCAACTTGAAAATAAAACAGTATCTATAAATTTTTTGCAGTCGTCAAAACGACGAGTTTCGGATTTTTTCTTTGGAAAAACGCCCCCGAAACAAAAAAAGTCACGGATGAAAACGGTGGCAGACTAGATCCAATGAAGCCATACAGAAAGTTTGGAGAGAGTATCTTTCAGTAAAATTTTTGCCAATGGGCACTCTAACTATATTATCCCCATCCCAATGGGCACACGGACGTTGGAATAACGTTGTGAAATGGTTGAAAACGCAACGTCAGAAATTAGTTTTCAACAAACATTTTATGAAGGAAAAAATGTCGCGCGAAACAACATTGTTTTAAACCAAAGAAATGCGTAAAATAAACGTTGCTCATTATCGTTTTAATGCCGTTTTCAATAACGCTTTTTAAACGTCAGGGATACTTAATAAAACAACGTTGTTTTTGATCAAATAAATATGGGAACTAAACGTTGCTCATTATTGTTTTATTTCCGTTTTCAATTAAGCTTATAAACGTCAAAAATAATGAATAAATAAACGTTAAAAATACACCTTTGTTCAACGTTGATTCAAATAAAAAACTCTATATATTTGAAAATGTGAAATTGTCATTATACAAACGTCACTTTTAGAAGAATATCCAACTAGGACAAAAACGTCTTCTTTCACATATGTCACTTTTAGAAGAATATCCAACTAGGACAAAAACGTCTTCTTTCACATAGGTAGTTTCAGGTAAATTAGACGGCGATGGGGTTCATTAGTAGATGTCGCCACTCCGTTGTAGCCCATAAAAGAGAAACTCGATGATAGAAAGGGATGAATCAAGTTCTGGAAGGTGAGGCGAGGGGTATTCGAGCATTCCAGTTTCAGCCTTAAAAATCGAATAATTTAGGTTTATTCCTCTGTTCTGGTTTCATGAAAGAAAAGTTGTAGGGTAGTGTGAATGCATACGTAATTATATAGTGGCAAAAGAATGAGACATGAGTACGTATCATTTGGATATTGGTATGAATGAATACTTTTAAAATATCATATATGTGAGGGTTGTATGTAAATGAATAAATGAAAATTTCAATGATATCCGCTTTCGATTTGTTTTGCTATTGTTTTCAGTAATGCACTTGCACTACAACATATTAGTTATCAATATTACCGGATATATGTAAAAAGTATTTGAAGCACCAAATAAACTACTCAGAATTTATTTCATAGCATTATGTACAAACAAAAAAAACATCAGATATGTAAAAAACTAATAGTTCATCCGTTTATCAAATGTAAGTATTATTAAACTCATTAAAAAACACAGAATTCAAAACCTAACTGCAGCGGGAAACATGATTTTTTTGTATCATTTTAACTTTTGTTTGGCGAAATAAAATAAATGTGAAAATCTTTTAAAAACAAGCTTTCATTTCAAAACTATTTAACTAAAAAGTAAAAATAATATTCAGTGTATTGAAAATCAAGAATTTTTAAAAATTTAAAAATTATCTTAAAAGTTTTGAGACTTTTTTCAAATGTAATGACGTCTCAAGCTTTCAATAAAATACTAAATTTTCAAAAGTTCTTGTTTTTAATACACTAAATAATATTTTTTACTTTTCAGTTCAGTAATTATTATATCAAAGCGATTTATTTTGTTTTATTCTGACTGACTTTATCGGAATAATAAATGATATTATAAGGTAAGTAAGTTTATCGAACGCCACCTTGAAATGAAAAAAAAAAATAGTGGTGTTGGATGCGAAGTGATCTAATGTGAAGTTGGTAATTTTTGTTATTTTTGGTGAGATAACTTCTTCATTTATTTGAATTTGAATAGTCAGCGGCGCATTGCAGGGAACCATGACTTGTCAAAAGAACAAATAGTACTGACATTGTAGGTTATGTTAATTGTGTTCAAGAAGGTCAATTTTTGTGTAGAACTGTTGTTTTGGTGCTTGTATTTCTAAAATATCAGTTGATTAGCGTCTGAAGAACAGGTAGACAAAAGGAAGGAGGCATTTTGAGTGATTTTTTACTGACAATTTAATTCATGTATAAAAAATCGCATATGCCACAGTGCAATAATTGTCACTTTGACAGCGGCAAAAGTTAGCTATAACTTTTACAGCTTGTTTGATTGATGATCTATTTATTTTGTAGAAATTCATGATGAAATAAGAAAAGGAAGAAAAAATATAACTTTTGTCCAGTTTCCACTAACACTTTACTACTCTATTACGACCGGTTTCGGCTGTTACATCATTTTCAAGTAACTACAGATTACATCAAGTTCGTGAATATATATACATGTTATCTCGATAATTATATGATTGACTTTTTAAAAAGAAACTACGAGGTGGTACGTACCACCGTTACAAAGAATACTAATTAATATAGTGACGAGCTTTATTAGACTGACTGTAGAACCGGCATTCGGCCTTTTATATGTTTACAGAGTGTCTATTCAGCATCCGCAGTTCCCATCGTGGAACTCTGCGAATGCTGATAACAAAAGATCAGCTTTTTCTAAGGAATTGTTATCGCGTGTAACCTGATACCTATGAGAAGGCCATAGTGCCATAATATCGCATATAACAACTCCCCCTTATAATAAAAAGTTGGTGCAAAAGCGACAACTTTTGAAAATGATAATTAAAAGAAAATTTGAAAATTGAAAATTGAATTTGGATCCTTTGCTACTGGATGGAGTCAGCTCTAGTTGTTCTTCTAATGGTTCTTCGAGATGGACGCTTGGACGTCTTCGAGGGATGAATCTGCTGAAGGGACTCCTGGGTCTTGATGGTCTGGGTGAAGGTGGAGGTTGACTATCCGATGCCATGATACTGATTCTTGTGGATTTTCTGCGCCTACATTTGCAGAACACGTACAGAAGAATTAATGAGATGATCAATGCTATTGTGAGGTATGTGAACCATGAAATGTGTTTGTTCACATAGGGTTGATTGATCAGCTTGTCCAGATCTTCAGAATATTGGTTCAACTTATGCTGGGCTATGCTGAGGTCGTCCGTATCGAGTTTGTTCAGTTTCAGCGGTTTCAGGTCTGGAAGACGGTGTTTTTCAGGTAACTGATCGCAACATTTGAATGGTATCAATACAGGTTGGTTTCTGTATGTGATATTTTTGTAGTTGTTCACGAAGTACTTTGAATGGACTCGTGTACTTCCTATGAATGCGTTGCATTCGGGTTGAAGTTTGAGAAGAGAGTTTTTGTTGATGATTTGAGTGACTGCCTCTCTGTTGATGCACTTGATGGTAACTGGTAGTGGATCGGACAATGATATTAGCCACAGATTTGTTGCTAATTGATAAACGTTGTAATCTTTGGCAAAGATGACTGATGATTGGCATCTCTTTGGTACATTGATCAGCTGTCGAAAGAGCTGGGCTTCACATATGGCGTTGTTATCGATTGGGTATGGCAGGACATCGGAACAAATTAATGAAGTGGTTTCCAGGTTCTTGCATTTATCCAAATTAGAGAGAGAAACGTACAACATTGAATCGTCGTCTCTCGCAATATACTTTTTTGAAGTTATCAAAATATGATGGAATCCTGTTCGGTTATCCAGTATAGGAATTGGGAAAAGGCGGTATAGGGTATAAGTTTCGGGTTCGACGAGGGGGATTTTGAGAACAAACACTATTTTTGAATCAGTTTGATAAGCGTGGAGTTCAATGATTTCCAAATATTGAGCAACAGTTGACGAATAGATTGGAAGAGGTAAATTGTTTTTTGATAATGATTGAGATATCTCTTGAAGAGAGTTCACTAAAGTTCTTGGAGAAACGATCGATGTGTGAATGATTTTAAGACGAGCAAAAGTAATTGAATTCAAAATGTCATCAAGACTTGATTCAAGAAACATATAACTTTCCATTAGTGCTTCACACAATTCAGAAGTTTGTAGCTGTGCCTGAATGAAAGCTAGATCATCGGAAAGGGTGTATATTGAATGTTCGATTTCTTTCAAATCTTTATTGAATGTTTCTTCGTCAATTTGCAATTTTTGTATGGTATTATTAAAATTTTTTATGACTGAAGTTGTAACCGATATTTGATTTTTCATAAGATTTTCAAGTTGATATTCGTCCTTACTAATTTTGTCTATACACTCATTAAAATATTCCCCATCGGAAGCATCTAAGCTGCCGGTGATGGCTTTCCAAAATGTTCCTACACCGTTAATCAATCCACGTTTCATTCTATTATAAGATCGAGTATCAGCAAATACTTCACGGTATTTCAAATCGAGTGATTGGGAAATTTGGGATATGAGGCTTGTGTGGGTTTTGAGTTGAGCTCTGAAGGCTGCCATTCTAGGGTTGTCTGTTTCTAGAAGATCCATCATGCTTTGTAGAATTTTGTCATTTTTGTCCAAGGCTAGTTTGATTGGTTCTAAGTCTTTGTAAATCAATAGTGTCCATTTATCGTTAGAGAGTTTAACAGAGGATTCTTCATGATAAAAGATGCCGATTGTATTATTGATTGTTTAAAGTTTGTATTGGCAACTGGCTGCCGAAATCAGCAGGATGAACCTGTAATTAAATTATTCGTCTTCAAAATAGGGTTTTAATCTATCGAAATTTACTTTAGTTTTTTGTCTTGTTTTCCAATTCACTAAAATTGCTGAATTTTTTAATATTTCCAAAATTTCAAATGGACCATTGAATTTGTTTTGCAATTTGTCTTTTATTTGTGATTCTTTTACATAAACTTTGTCACCTACTTTATACTCAGGAATTTTGTCTGAAACATTTTTGTCAAATCGAGCTTTGGCTTTTTCTTTCTGAGTCTGGGTTCTTTCGCGTGCGATTTTATAGTAGTGAGATATTCTGTTGTTCAGATCTCGTACGTATTTAGATATAAGTTCTTTTTGATTGTACAGTGTCTCTGGTGGTCTACTAGAGGTATGTCCAAATACGAGTTCATATGGGGTGAAACCGTGAGTCTTGTTTTTGGTGTTGTTGTAACAAATGACTGCATAGGGTAGTATATTGAATGGGTGTTCGTCAGGATGTTCTGTCTTTCGCGCCCTAATCATTTCCATTAATGTCGCATGAAATCTTTCTAGTGATCCATTAGATTGAGGGTGGTTCACACTAGAGTAGGTCAGTTTTATGTCGTATAGGGTACAAAGGTCTTTGAGCATGTTGTTCTCGAATTCCCGACCTGAATCACAATGAATTCGGAGTGGGGTTCCGTAGTGCTGAAAGTATAGCAAAAGGGTATTGACCACAGACTTTGCTGTCTTGTCTTCAAGGGGGTAGGCCTGAGTAAATTTTGTCAGTTCGTCTCTGATGGTAAGAGCGTAATTTCTTGTGGGGATTTCACAGATGTCAATGTTGACTCTTTCGAAAGGGGTTTTTGGTGTTTCCGTGATAACCAGGGGACTATTCAAATTTTTTCTACATACTTTCACTTTTTGACAAATTTCGCAATTTTTAACGAAATATTCTACATCTTTGGTTAAGCCTTGCCAATTAAATTTTTCTTTTATTCGTCTAACCGTCTCATTTATGCCACGATGAAGGTTAGCTTTTCCTGCGTGGTAATGATCAAGGATTACGGGGATTTCGTCCGGAATAGGCGTTCTAATTATATTTTGACAAATTTTCAATTTAATATCTCTGTCATTGTAAATGAAGCAAATAGTTTCGAGAACAGGGAGTTCTAAATTGTTTTCAACGAAATATGTTTTCGAGAGGTCGAGTTCATTTTGGTTTTTGTAAAGAACATAAAACAACTGTTCGGGTACTGCATCAGGAATGTATGGTAATGCGATAATATAGTACTTTCTATCTTTCACAGACTTGCTACTTAGGATATTGATTTTATCAGGAGCGAAGTCTGCTTGTTCTTCAAAAATGTCCTCAATGATTTTATGATGGAATTCTTGTAATCGGTCTTGCCAAAAGAATGTTATTATATTTTTGTTTGATTTGTCTAATAATTGGGTATTGACGAATTCGATTTTTGAGTAGTCAATAATTGATTTTGTTTTGTAAAGATCGATGAATCTTCCAAACTCATTGGCCATTCGTTCTAGGTCTGGTTCGTCTGTCTGATTGTCTGGCTGATTGTCTGCCTGATTTTCTGGCTGATTGTCTGCGTCAGGGTTGTCGTTCAAATTTTCTTCTTCCAAGTGTAAGATTTTGGATTGAAATTTCGCACATTGTTCAAAATGATTGATTTTAATCCGTGAAAGTGCGTCTGCATTTTTGTTTACTTTTCCGGGTTTATAGATGATTTCGTAGTCGTACTCTTCAAGCTTTAGGCGCCAGCGAGCAAGTCTACTGCCAGGATCTTTAATGGAAAAAAGCCATGTCAGGGGACGATGGTCAGTTACTAATTTGAACCTTCGCCCAAAAAGATAGGGGCGGAAGTGCTTCACTGCCCAAACGATCGCCAGTAATTCTCTTTCAATCGTCGAGTAACGGGTTTCAGCTGTGCACAAGGTTCGAGAAGCGTAACCAATGGGAAGGTCTTTCCCTATAGGTCCCTGAGAAAGGACGGCTCCAATGGCGAATGCGCTTGCGTCAGTGGTGAGGAGGAAGGGTTCGTCGAAATTAGGATATATCAAAATTGGAAAGGTGGTGAGTGCCTGTTTGAGATTTTCGAAGGCATTTCTGCATTCTTGATCGAAATCGAAAGTGGTATCCTTTTGTAGGAGTCTTGTTAGGGGTTTTGAAGTTTTGGCAAAGTTCGGGATGAACCGTCTGTAATAGCCTGAGAGTCCTAGGAACGATTTGATATCTTTGGGATTTTTGGGTTCTGGAAAGTTTTTGATGCATTCGATTTTGAGAGGATTTGGTTTTACACCATCCTGGGTTATTAGATGTCCTAGATAAGCGACTTCCTTGCGGAGAAATTCGCACTTGTCGGGCTGAATTTTGAGATTGGCTTTGCGAAGACGTTTAAAGACTTCAGATAATCGGGAGATGTGTTCATGAATTGTGGGGGAATAGACGATTATGTCATCCATATAGACGAGACATCTTTCGTTTTGAATGCCCATGAGAATATTGTCCATGACGCGTTGAAAGGTGGACGGAGCGTTCTTCAAACCGAATGGCATACGAACGAATTCGTAATGACCATTTTCGACAGAAAAGGCTGTTTTCTGAATGTCCTTTGGGTCGATCTCGATCTGGTGGAAACCAGAGGCCAAGTCGAGTGTCGTGAAATATTGACACTTTCCTAATTGATCCAGAAGATCGGAGATATTAGGGAGAGGATATTTGTCGCCAATCGTGAGTTCATTGAGTTTGCGGTAATCAATAACTACGCGCCATTTTTGCTTTCCTGAGGCATCGATTTTCTTTGGCACGACCCATACGGGAGATGACCAAGGAGATACCGAAGGTTGAATGATTCCTTGATCGAGCATTTTTGATATTTGATTTTTTACTTCCTCTTTATGAACTTGTGGATAACGGTATGATTTGGTGAATATTGGTTTACTATTGTTTGTGTCGATGGAATGCTTGATTTCGTTGGTAAATGTCAGATTGTCGCCTTCTAGATAGAATATATCTGAATATTCTAGGCAAAGATTTGAAATCATTTCGTTTTCCTCTTCGTTTAAGTGTTCGAGGCGTAATTGTTGCCGTATGGTTTGATGTCGGTCTGTCTGTACGCTTAGATTTTCAAGTTCTTCATTGACGTTATTGATTGAAAATTCTTGAATGGGTTCTAGTGATAATTCAGAAAATTTAACAATTTTTGGGATCGCGTTCACATTGATTATTGAAGTTAAAAATTCACCCTTGTCATTTATTTTGACCACTGCATTCGGTAGGCGGACTTTTTCAATTTCTTGTGCTATGATGTATAGCATCAGTGTTTTTCAAGCTACATTTCAATTTGAAGACTCGTTCAGTGCGAGGCTCAATTGAAATTTGATTTTGATTTCCAAGAATTTGTTTTGGTTCGAATGTTTTTGGTTGTTTGCTGTCGTCTGTCACTTTGAAAAGAGGGACAGTTTTGAAATTGGTTATTAGCTGTTTGTTCTTAAGATCCACTATACAGTTATAGTGTTCTAAGAAATCGGAGCCTAAAAGTCCGTCGAATTCAATGTCGAGGTCGTGAATGTATATCTTATGGGGATCGTTGGGTATAAAGTGGATCAAGGTTGATTCTTTGATTATTATTTTCTGGTCGGTGATGCCTTGAATTGCAATGTTTTCTGGGAAACGAGTTCGATAATTTTCGCAAGCTTTTGGTTTAAAAATGGAAAGTCCTGCACCTGTGTCTATTAGAATTTTAAAAGTATTGGTAATATCGTTGATATAATAGAGATTTTTCGAGTTCACTGATAGAAGTGGTCTTAGATGAACTGTTGTTCTGGAAAGTTCAGTGTTGGGTCGAAACTGTCTAAGTTCATTGTTTGAATTTGGGTTTGAAGGTGGGCTATGGTTTGATCTGGGGATTCCTCTTGAAAGTAGTTGGGGGGATCGCCCTGTATTGTGTCCAACTGAAAATTTTGGGTACCAAAGTTCGGGGAGAAATCATCAAATTGGGTTTGATTTCCAGTGTTCAATGATTCGTATTGGTTTTGACCATTATCGGTATAATAGTCTGGTTGATAGTCGAAGGTTAGTTCGGAGCTACTAGCAGTATAGTAGTTTTCTTGATTCTGATCATAATCATCATAGTATTGATTTTCAAATTGTTGGTAGTTTACGTGATAGGTTTTTTGGTTATTTGGTCGATAGTTTGGATTGGGTTGTATCGTGGAGGGTCTTTGATTATTGATAGTTGGGTTTGGTTTAATAACCGGAGGTCGGTTTTGTTGGAACTGATTTTGATTATGTTGATTTTGAAATTGTGGTGGTCTTTGACTAGGACCGGGTTGCTGAAATGGTCTTTGATTATATGTGTTTTGAATGGGAGGTCTCTGGAAGTTTGGTCTAGAGAAATTCTGATTACTTTGACTTAAATTTTGTTTGGTGCGACATTCGTTTATTGAATGTCCCACGCGACCACAGAAAGAACAACTTTTCGCAGGTTGATTTGAGTTTGGTTTCCGAATAGGTATTTGGTTTTGATTGCGATTCGGTTGTAATTTTTGATTTTCAAAGTAAGATAGTTGGAGTTCACGCCTGATTCTTATGATTGCAGAAAGCATATTTGGAGGATTTCCTGCCCTAACAATCTGTCCTATTTTTGGTTCAAGTCCAGTCAGAAGGGTATTTAGTGTCATTGTTTCGACTAGATGTGATTGAGCTGTTTTCTGCTCTCTTGTCATAAGTTGTTTTTGAATGGATGAATGCATTTTTGCGTTGTGCGATTGTAAACGAGAAAGAAAGTTAATGCCGACTCGCTTGGTAGTTGGCGTATTCTTTGTAGATCTTGAATTAATGCTGTGAGATCTCTAGAATCACCGAAATGAGTTTCTAAAAGATGTTTGATTTCGTCCCATGTGGATGGGTTCCGAGAGTTCACTAACTCGGCTGCTTTTGCGCGAAGTTTATTTTTGATATGTAAGACCACTAAAGTTTTCTGGTCTTCTACAGCCATCGTGTGAGCAGTATCACACGCTTGCAGAAACGTTGTAAGGAATATTTGGTTTCCATCGTACTCGGGTACTATGGAGAATATTTCACTCAGCTTGTATGGCTCTAGAGGTTGAGGTTGATTTCCCTCGGGAACTTCTGGATTGATCATTGTGTAACTCTATTGGAAAATTTCACTACTCAATTGATCAGTACGATTATTTGGATAATCGATCAGTACGATTATTTGGGATAATCGATCAGTACGATTATTTGGGATAATTGAACAGTGCAATTATCAAAAACAATATTTGTTCACTGGTATTGATTGAATATTAGCAATTGGGGAGAATATTAGGATCAATTGGGTATCCGAACAGATAAAATATTGAAAAAACTAGAATATGCGAGACAATTCAATATATGGTTTCTTACTCTATTTGTTGAAGCATCGAGTTCGTCTTGTTCTCGTCGACGTCTGCCAGGGGCTTCACCAGGTGTTCCTTCCACAGATTCTTCGAGTGATGACTCCCTCAGGTTCGATTCCGGTAAAGGATTGGGATCCACCGCCACTAGTGAGGAGTTGCCCGTGTTCTAGTAACGTTCTCGGAATCCTGCAGCGACTGCGCCAATTTGTTATCTCGATAATTATATGATTGACTTTTTAAAAAGAAACTACGAGGTGGTACGTACCACCGTTACAAAGAATACTAATTAATATAGTGACGAGCTTTATTAGACTGACTGTAGAACCGGCATTCGGCCTTTTATATGTTTACAGAGTGTCTATTCAGCATCAGCAGTTCCCATCGTGGAACTCTGCGAATGCTGATAACAAAAGATCAGCTTTTTCTAAGGAATTGTTATCGCGTGTAACCTGATACCTATGAGAAGGCCATAGTGCCATAATATCGCATATAACATACATAAGAAAGTAATTAAAGAAAGGTTGGGTTTGATTACCTAACTGATGTTTCAAAGCATTGGAAAATACCTGGAATCTACCTGATGAGTCAATGTAATTTATCCAATAGGGGTTCATACAATCGGTGGGTCCAACTTTGTTATCAAAAGTCACAAATTCAGAAGTGGAGAGCTACATAATTCTAACTGGTCATTGAGGGTATCAAAATTTTACACTAGGGGTTTTTTCACTTATTTATTTGTTTATCAATTATCGTGGTGTTGGTTGCCAAAATGAATAGTTTGATATTGATATGTTTCTGAATTTTTTATTCATTAAATTGTCCTGCCGAATTAAACTCGAGGTTATTGATATCGGGTAAATTTGTGTTGTTCAAATTCTAAACTTTAGTGTCGTTTTTTTAATAGTTGACAGTTATTCTAGTCGAATTGCTAGGAAACAGTTTCTCCAAATTTACCCGTTAAAATACAAACCACTTGTGTAAGTGAAAAAAATTATGTTTGAAAATGGTTAATTTTCAAAATTCAGAAGAGCATGGCTCGAAAAGCACTCGAGAGCGCCACGAATTTTTTTCAGATTCGTATTTTTTTTGTTTATGGAAAAGAATAGCCGTAGAAAAATATAGCATTCAATATTATGGAAAAAGTCACAGGTGCAAAAAATTTATACTTTTTGCTCGAAGAAAAAAAGCCCCCAACATATATATTCAGTTATAGTCCCCGGTGAAAGTCACAGTATTTTCCAACACTTGAGCTGTTCGAATTAAACAAAATTCTTGAGGTATGACTACGTAAATAAGTACATCTTTATCTAGCGTACCTCTTTCTCTGTTCATTACATTGGCATCATAATAGTTATTTATGTACCAAGGGTATAAATAGATGTTTATGCCCGCGGTACATACAAACTTTTATGTCATACTAGTTCGTTATTGCAATCCAATCTCAATACAAATCAGTATTTTAAAAAATCCGATTTGAATTAATAACATTGCCATCTTATCATAGTAGACATTATCGTTGCTAGGTGAATGTTGACAAACGTAAATGTCATAAAATCACAATAATTTTTATGTGTCAAAGTTAGAAGTCGAAATGAACGAAGATTTTGGAATTCCTGACGAAATTATTGAAAAAGCAAAGACAGCAACTGAAAATCTGTTGTCAAAAAAGTCTAAAGAAGCTTACGAAATGGAATACAAAAAATAAGTTGAACAAAAAATTATGCCCGCACGGGCATAAAGTACGACATTAGATAGTTGGTAACTCAGCAATAAAAACAGAATAATGAACTAGTATGACATAAAAAATAATTTGCCTTCAAGAGCTGAGCTTCGTCAAGGACAAGTTATAAGTCTGAGATTCCTGGGGCCTACGTGACTAAAGTAACAAGTTCAGAAAAACAACTGACGTCATATAATTCTGAGAACTTTCAACCTCGCCCATACATCCGCTGCTGGGATTCACGCAGATATATTTTCTAGAACTAACAGAACCGTTCGTATGCGTTTGCGTTATTATACGACCACCAGTCGAAGTGTCAAGTATTGTTTACTCTCTGTGTCAGTTTTCAAATGATTGCATACGTCTATACAGAGAAACGAAAATTGAATGTGTTCGCTGGATTGGTCGTTTTTTTTTTCAGAATCAGAACGTCTATTCTCAGAGTTTATTTTATTATTGTTTGGTTTCAAATGCTTGCATACATTTATACAGGGCGAATGGCAAGAGTTGATTGTGTTTGACGAGTTGATTTTGTTGATTTTCATTCAATCAGGACGTTTATTTAAGTGGTTATACTTGTTTAATTCAAAGTTATTGTATTTGTTACATAGGGAAAGTCTCTGCACAGGTTCAATCAAAGTGCTAACTAGATCTTCAGCAGCTCTTCAGAAATAACATTTTAAGGTCCACCACCCAGCTTGATTTAGTAGATTTAGGTGAGTTTCCATATTTCCTATACTTATATTTAAATTTTTTTCGTGTGAGCAGTTCATAGAGAACGTTCACTTCAAAGTTTATTGTTAGACAATGGTGTAAAAGGTCCATTTTGTTATGTGGAGTAAACAGTTGATTTTGATTTTTTATCTAAAATTTCATGTACACCTTAGTTGTATTTTTGCAGAAGGAATTCTCAACATAGCGTGGAAAGAACTGAGAATAGGACAGTACTTCAGCAGCTCTTCAAGAATAAAAGGCGTGAAGGAGTCCTCCACCTAGAGAGACCTCGAAGGCACCGGTGAGTTTCAATATTTTCACACTTGTATTTTTTTCAAAATATATACGAACTATATTTTTCTCTACCATAATTGGGAATTTGCGAGAAGTGTTTGCGTTATATTTAACGGGGGGTATTACGAATGAACTGCTCGGTTATTACACAAGGCGATCTCAACAGAGGTGAACATTTATTGGGGGGGTCTTTACGCACACTTAAGACGTAGGAAATAATAATATAATCTACTTGAATTGAGTTTATGAGATACTTTACGTGCATTCTATATACGCGAATACTCTCCGCACTTGACTATGTCTACGAACTGATATATAATAGCTGAGGGGAGTTAAAGAAAGGGGTTGCCGGTGGAATGATGGACACTTTGCTGACGAATCTTAAAGAATAATAGCGTCTTCCGTAATATTTCTCAAGAAAATAAATAATAATAATAATATATAACCTGCCTGAATTTGTCTTATAAGATATTTACATGCATTCTAATTCCTCGAATACTTTCCTTTCTTGACCGGATGTACGAAAGGATATATGAGTGAAGAGGGTCACAGAAAGGGGTCCACTATTCGAATCTTAAAAATAAGTCAGGCTTGCTGTATTTTTCAAAGAAAAAATTTAGTTCATCCTATTTGAATGCGTGTTGTAATATGTTTACATGCATTCTATTTACGCGAATACTTTCTTTCATGACCGGGTGTAAGAACGGATATAAGAGTGAAGAGGGTCAAAGAAAGGGGTCCGCTGTTAGAATCTTGAAAAGTAAGTCAGGCTTACTGTATTTTTCAAAGAAAAAATTAGTCCAGCCTATTTGAATGCGTGTTATAATTTGTGTAAATACATTCTATTTACACGAATACTTTCCTTTCTTAACCGGGTGTACGAACGGATATATGAGCGAAGAGAGTCAAAGAACGGGGGTCTGCTGTTCGAATCTTAAAATAATAACGTCTTGTTATATGATGAGAGAAATCTCAACGAATGAAATGCAGAAGGCAGTTGTCCTTGGTTCACTGCGTCTACTTACTTGAATCAGACGGTGTTGAATTGAAAAAATAAATAGTTTGTTTACGATCATACAGGGAAATATCTTATAGCAATAACATTTCACTTCTAATACTCACACAGTGTACAGTATATTCGTTTAGACGATACAAAAAGGAAATTATTTTTTTATATTTTTTGAGAAATATAGTACACTAATGACTAGAGTTTATTAAGGTTTTCAAATAGAATAATGAAATGTTGGTCGCAGCATGTAGTTTAATTAAAACCAGTCATTACAAAAACAGTTCACTTTTATTCTTCAGCAGAGTAATATTTCACATTCAAGCGTCGGTACATACTAATCATGCCTGAAAAATTGGGGTTTGATAGAAATTCTTTGATCAGCACTGCAACGTTTCTGTACGTTGAACGAGTTGTTGAGTAGACGTAATTGAAAATAACAATATGAGATGAATGATCTAAATCTTTATCACATCTCCCTCGGTAAAAGAAAAAAAGAAAATGTTTAAAATTTTTCTTTTTTTATCATTAAAACTACATCTATTGTTAATATAATAGTACACTTAATACTAATCACTTGTAAAAAGGTTTCACTCTGTTTGTATGCACTGTCACTTCTTTATTGTCCTCTTTGATCACTATATTCGGGTGTTCGTCTTTTATCACTGAATAAGAACCCTTAAAAAGTTCTTGTATTTTATTAGTAACATTGTTTTAAACTAAAACTAAATCTTCTATTGTAAACTTAATACCAGGATTATAGGACGTATCATATCTATCTTTTCTATTTGTTTTCGATTTCAGCAGATTATTTCTTGCATCGGCACAAGCTCGCTGAAGATGGTGTTTCAGTTCTACAGGGTAATTATCAAAACTATACAGAGGATCAATATTTTCAGTAATGTTAGAGGGTAGTTTTGGTAAATGTCCGAAAACAAGCTCGTATGGAGAATATTTTGTTTCTGTATGAACCGTTGTGTTGTATGAAAAACACCAAAAGGGTAGCCAAGTGCTCCATGCAGCCTCAAATTTAGATGTTTGCATTCTTAAGTACGCGCCTAGATGTTTGTGTGAGTTTTCTAGAGAACCTATTGTCTGTGGGTGGTATGCACACGAATTGAGTTGTTATATATTAAGTAATTTAGACATTTCAGAGAATACTGAATTCGGTACCTCGGTCCGAAAGAATTTGTTTTGGAATACCGAATCGTGAAAGAAAATTATTTATGAGTGATTTTGCTACGGTTACTGCTTCCTTATTCGGTAATGCATATGCCTCTACAATTTTGACAAGTCGCATTGTAATGTCAGAATATATTTATTGTTCTCAATGTCTTGCTCGATAGGGCCAACTAAATCTAGGGATATTTTCTCAAACGCATATGATGCTGTTGTTGGGTTCTATAAATGGATTAGAGTGTTTGTATCTTTGGCAGTCGTTACAGATTTTTAGAATTTTTTCTACGTCATCATACAGTCCCTTCCAGTTGTAGTACCTTTTAATGTTATTAAACATTGTATTGATACCTGCGTGGCCTCCCGTATGCAGAATGTGGAAATCATTTAGAATTAATTGTCTAGTTGCTGAATCATTAATGTTCCAGCAATTGTTTATGAAGGTTACTTTTGTTTTCGACTTCTTGACGATATTTGAAATTGCTTTGATTATATCTGAAGATAAATTGTTATCTTTATTAATAAATAATTCTGGAATATTTTCCTGTCCGGACAGTTTTTGACAGTCTTTCAATATATCTCTTGCTGAGCAAGTATCTGTCTTAAATAAATATATAATCTGCAAGCTTGCGTCATAAATCAAATAATCGTTCATGAACTTAAATTGTTTTTCTGACTTCCGTAGTTTATTGAATTGTTGTGAGCTCAGTATCTTCAATTCAGTTACGTTGTGAGATTTTTTCAAAACCTCGACAATTCCAGGGTGATCAGTCCTAGTATCATCGTTTGCAGTCGGGTTGTCCAACAATGTCTTTGTTCGTGAACGTGCTATAACATTCACAGAGGCATTAATATTCCTAGACATTTCTTTCAAATCGTCAGATGGTATTTCTACTCTAGAAAGAGCGTCTGTAATATTCGAGTTTCCCTTAACGTACTGTACTACATAGTCATATTCATCTAGAACAAGTCGAAATTTTGTCAGTCTACTAGACGGTTGACTTAAGCCATACAAAAATATGAGCGGTCTATGGTCGGTCTGTATTATAAACTTCCTTGTATGTTATTGTCAAATGATTCTATTATGAAGAATTTATGTGTGAACATATTTTTGTCTACTTGCAAAGAAACGTTCAATGAGCCTAGCGTATTCGTTGACCCTGAAATTCCGTCTATTTTTATTTTGTCTGAGTAGTCTATTGTATACAAGTGTCTGTTTACATGTTTATGAAAAATCGCGCTAATTGATGCACCTGAGTCGATGAGTAAATAAATTTCCTGATGACTGTAATTGAATTTAACATAATTTAATCCGTGTATACCAAGTATGGAGTTATTTTTCGCCCTATTGGCCTCGAAAAAATGTTCGCTCTTGTGAGCTGCTTTGACTTGATGCCTCACTTTCTACGTCATTTGCTACAAACATAGTTTGTCTTATATTGTCTCCTCTTGTATTTTGAGTTTGTCGGGAACGATTATTTGATAGGTTCTGTGGTAGACGGCCTCTATAGTTATTTTGTCTGTTATCACCATTGAATCGTCCTCTGAAATTGTTGTTGTAATTTGTATTGTTATATCTGTTCGAATAGTTTCGATATCTGTTGAAGGTTTGTCCCCTATACCTATTATTAAAATTTTGGGAAAATTGGTGGTTTTGTTCATTCCTAATATGAAACATAGTCGGTTGTTGTTGGTTGTCTTGTGTAAATTCGTGTTTTGCTCCATTAATAGCTTCTGTCAGTGTACTGTAATTTCGCACTTTTATTATAGTTCTAAGCTCTGTATTATTCATTACAAAAACGTAAATGGCCCTTTTTTTATTCTATTCCCTGAAAATCTCAATAGAATTTTTATTGTCGCCTGCCTGAGCTAAAATAAGATCTGACATTAGTGTTTCTATTGATCTTCCGTATTCATCGATATTGACGTAACCTTGTTTTACAGTTTGTAATTTTATATTTTGTAATTGTGTCACTGTGGGATATAAAAACTTCAATAACATAATTGCTTATAGATTGTTTGCCTATCGTGTCTAAAGGTGAATCGTACAGTTCTGTACCCTCTTTAAACTGATGCCTTCATTTGTGCCGTTTGATTTTGACAATAAGTTATCTGCTGTTTTAAAATCGAATATTCCTCCACTCATGATTAAGTCTGTAATTACACCTGTTTCTATATTGGTATTAACATCTACTTTCCTAGTTAACTTTGACCTATCATCCAAAATATTCTTAATTTTAGTGGATATTTTTTCTATCCTATGTAAATATAGTTCTACTTGAATAAGTTTATCTTTAGCTGGACTGCTATTATTAAACCTATGTACTAATTTATTAATCTATTTCTCAAACCTCTGGTGCCGTCTCTGCGTAGCTGGTCGATCTCGTTTGTCGTAAGAGTCTTTGCGAAGGTTTTCTTCGAATTTCACCAGTTGTTCCACCGCCTCTGCAAACTCCCTTAGAAAGTCTTTGCTGTTCATGAGCCCTGGACACTATCGTATTCTTCAGTATTTTCTTCTCTTTAGTTTCAATCAACACACTCACGAGATCTTCGAAGTTCGCTTAGTGCGATTTGTCGTTCCATCGATTTCTTCATACCTTCTCGCATTTTTCTCCAGATGAAATATATGATGAGAATTACAATGAAGATTAAAATTGGGACTATCATTCCATCTGTGTGATTAAATGCGTTCGAACTTGATTGATTCGCATTATTTGTTCCAGTGCCAACAGCTTGTATCTGCAGTCTTTCTTCGTTTGTAACTTTTGATCCACACATTTTCAAATAGCTCGTTTTCTTCTACACCTTGACTGGACTGGCAGGATCGCCATGAAATGTTGGTCGCAGCATGTAGTTTAATTAAAATCAGTCATTACCAAAACAGTTCACTTTTATTCTTCAGCAGAGTAATATTTCACATTCAAGCGTCAGTACATACTAATCATGCCCGAAAAATTGGGGTTTGATAGAAATTGTTTGATCAGCACTTTTAAAATAATTGTTTATATATTTGGATAGCAAATAGTTCAATGTACTGAAATGTTGCAGAAATGCATAATTAGGTCGGTGTAAAGAACCGATGAGTTTAATGGCACTGCAACGTTTCTGTACGTTGAGTTGTTGAGTAGACGTAATTGAAAATAACAATAATTTAGTAAAATATTAGGAATATGAGATAAATGATCTAAATCTTTATCACAATAAAAAAGAAGAGAGCATGTTGAAATTATATGTTTAAAATATATTTTTGTAGAATGAATAAACAAAACATAAAATTATTTTCAATGAATAAATATAAAACTAAAATAATCCCCTACACTTCAAAACTGAAAAAAAAGAAAATAATTCGGTTTCAGCCTGCCTCCATGAAAGCTCTTTCTTACCCAGCATGGAGCATGGGTTTATGCGGAGGGGGCCCTCCATCATATTATCATCTGAAAAAATATTATCGAATGATAATTCCTTCTCCCTTAGTAATCAAACCAATAAAAATTTATGGTTTCAAGTTTGATAACAAGATTTTTTTTTATACTATATAGGTATAATTCAAAATACCCACTTTTTTTGTTATTACAAACGGTGGTTCTTTTGGTTGCCACCAAGGTTTAACTTAGCCCCAATGGGCGCACATTTAAACACGTCAGATTGAATCAAATGCGCTACACAGATTAAGTAGTTATAAGAATATATATAACAATCCAGGGATAACATTACCATAGCAGCACCACATTTTGAATTTTGAATGAATGGAAAAATCATATTTTACAATTCAGGAAATTCCCCCCCATTTCGCAAGGGCACATTTGTTTGTTTATGTATCTTTCACTGAAGGATATACCGCCTCTCATTTCAATGTTTTATGAATGATAATTTACTATGAATTCAGCTGATTATTATCTTGAACGCATCTTTGAGAAATGAACTGCTACAATAATAATGAATGAGATTGGTGAGAAAATGAAGATGTTTCGAAAGAAACCATGAAGTTATTCAGCCTCAGATAGTCAGACACTTCGTTATATCTGTCTTTCTTGCCGACTTGATTTGTTCAAATCACGTGGTACATAGATGTTGAAAGGGCAGAGTGACGCAATTTTCAATTTCTTTTTGTTTCGAAATTCAGGATTTTGGGAGGTGCTCCTCGAGGATAAGATTTTTGGTTAGAGTTAATATATGATAAAGCACAAGTGAACCCCATGACCGTAATATTTGAGTAGTTGAATACAATATCGAGATGACTCAGATGAAATCTGAGTGATTTGAGGTAGGAGCTATGCAGCGTTGACTCAGGGCACATGAGTCGTGGTTCGAGAGGTCATCTTCGCTTGAGCAGCATGCGGAGCTTGCAATGAAAACAAATCAGTTCAGTTGGTGCCCACTAAGCAATGTAATGAACAGGTAATGTTACTGAAACTTTAATTTGTAATGTGTAATGTTGCAAATTTCCCTTCAGTAAGGTTGCATATATGTTGCTGTATTGCACATTTCTGCAGCTCACTAATATTGACAAATGTAACATTGCAAAAGTAATATTATAGAAATATTCGGAAATCAAGTTGCCACAAGGTTTGATGTGTAATATTACAAATTTTCTGTCAGTAATATTGCATATAGTTTGCTGCTACGGACATTTTTACATGACTGCAATGTCACTTTTGACCAATTTTTGAGGAGACTTATTTTACAAATATTTTTTAAGTTTTTATTGTTTTAGTGATTGACATTTGACAAAGTTTGTCAATTACCCAGCGAAACGAAAGAAATCAGAAAATAATTTAAACGTAGCAGCAAAACCAAAGACTAAAATCTAAAGGAGGTAGCAGCAGAAGCAAAGATTCTGAAAGTTAGAGGAGGTAACAGCGGAACCAGAAACTCTGAAAGTAAGAAGATACCAACAGAACCAAAGAATCTTGTAGTTAACAGAGATAGCAGTGGAATCAAGAACTTTATAATACAAGGTATTGTGCTTTTGAATATACTTTCCGGGCATCTAGTTTCTCATCAAAATTGTGGTTTTTCTATCCCTGATGCCGAAGATTTTCACCATTAAATAAATTTCGTAGTGATTTTTCGAAGAATTGCCATTTAATTTTCACTTTAATCTCCCTAGTGCTTGAATTATTGCCGGAAATTTTTCGAGTACCCTCGTCGCTGCGCGACTCGGGTAATTTTCAAAAAATTCATGTACGAGATAAATTTCTAGTAATTAATTCAAGCACGCGGGGGATTCGGTAAGAAAATTTCACACCAAAATATATTAAATTGATGGTTAATTCAACTGACTTGTAGATTATTCTGAGAGAAAACAAGTTGTACCAAGTTGGGCCATGAATGGTTTTTGTTGATATAATGACAGTTACGCGTTGGTATTAGTGGCGGTGTTTGTATGTGAGAAAGGAAAATTCATTTTGCGACATTTTCTACCTAAAATTACATTGCACATCACGCAGAACTAAAATAGTTTTGACTGGTCCATGCGGATTGTCTATTGGGAAGTGATCTGGAAAGGAATTCTTGCAAATTTCAGCCGAGTATTCACGAAAAGATAAGTTGAATAAAATTATTTTAAATATTAAGTTCATGTACTCAAGCATAGGTAGATTTGATTGATATACATTTTTTACCGATGGACCTATTCATCGTTGAAATGTAAGTTCTCAAAATATTTTCAGTCACATTCGAAATATTTAGTGAATATAAAATTATGAAATATTATCTCCTTTCATATGAAAAATAACATTCCATTTGTACATAAAAGCAAAATGTTATCTATCACATGTCAAATATTTGACAGAAAAATTTCCACTTATTAATTTCGTCCAGGGTACCCAGGAGGATAAAAATTTCCTGAAATTTTTTGGGTTGCCATGGCAACTAAATAAAATCCAATTTTTTGATTGGCTGAAAAAGTGAGGTGTCAAATTTTCAAATGAAAGTACACATAGTGACATTACAGATGAATTTCCTTCCTTGATTGATAAAACAATCATTTTGAGTGAACATAAATTGTATTTAGAGATAATATAAGGTGGGTTTCTCGTAGAACAGGTACTTTATAAGGTGTAGAAGTTTTTTTTATCGTTGTTTGACTATACTTTATGTAGATTTGGCTGAATCTGAATTTGAATTTATAATAAAAAGGTTATCGTCAGTATTTCATTTTTATGTGTTTTCTAATTATAGTCTAGAATCCTACTGAGGTTGAGAGTTTTTCATGTTTTATGACTGAGTTGCAAAACAAAAATAATAATAATAAATGAAATCGAAATAAATCAAAATAATAAAAAAAATTACATAAAATAAATTAAAATAATATAAAATAAAATAAAATAAAAATTAATAAAATAAATAAAATTGAAATGAATTAAAATAATAAAAAAGAAAATAAATTAAAATGAAATAAAATAAAATAAAAGTAGTGTAACAACAGGCATTCTAGCCCACCCAGGTTATTGCCGCCGGTCAGTACAGTGCAGGACAGACGAAGCGAGCGCTCGCTGAGTTCACCGCGTGACGTTATCTGACCGCACGTCGGGTGCTATCTTACCGCAAGCCTAGTGCTCGAAAATTAAATAAAAAGAATAGTAATTGTGAATGAATAAATTCGAATTGTTAAAGTGGTATAATGATAATGATGTTTGAAAAAATTGGAAAAATGACGGGGTAACGAGAGTGTAACGTTTCAACGTGACGTGTTGTCAAAAATCGTATTATATACGGGGTGTTTGAAAATAGTCATCAATGAAGAGAAAAAACAGCAGGGTGTCTCAAAATACATCGGAAAAATGAATCATCGCATCATTGGGGCATCGCTTCATTGGGGCATGCAGGGATTCAGAAGTTTTTGTTTTACATATATAGGGTGTGTCAAAATACATCATTCAAGAAAAAATATATACCAGGTGTACCAACGTGCTAGTTGTGACAAAAAATATACAGGGTGTCTCATAAATGTGCATCGTGATGGGAGCTGTCATTTTCAAAGTGCGATTTGGAGTGAAGTTAGCATTTTAAAATGGAAGATAGAAGATGGAAGATAGAACAGACAGAGTGACAGATATTCAGTTTGATCGAACCAGAACGAACTAACCTTAGATAGGTAGAAAACATGGCGGTTGTTGATGTTTGTCAACGTGTTATACCAGGTGTACCAATGTTAGGTGAAATAATTTTACGTAGGTATAGCGTTCCAAAAAATAATTAAAATTACGCCGAAACGCATAAAATATGTATCGAAAATAGGTGTTTTTGGCATTCCGAAAAATTGTTGAAATTTGAAACGCCAAAATGTGTAAAAAATGTAACGAAACACATTCGAAAAAATGATTAAAATTACGAGTGTTAAAAATACATTTTTACATGTATTTCTTATGGAGAATAGACCACCCCAGTATCAGGTATCGGCACCTGGTATTGGCCAAGTTCGCCAATTGGGTGGGTAACCCCGGCCAGTTCGCTTGAGAATTGGATGGGAGGGCCCGACTCAATTTGTGAGCTGGTACGACACTGGCGTCCACGTCGCGGGTGGTGGACTTTGGTTCAGAGGCTACCTAGGAAGCAGCTGAAGCGAAGACGAATAGTGTCAAAAGATCGCCTAACCTAAGGTGGGAGGTATCGTGCTGATGGGTGCGTGGCACATAGGGTGATGTGTCATTAACGATCCCTCAGGGACAACGGGCGACCTCCCTGAGTACTACAGCCTTACCATGGCAAGGCGGGGCTCTACCATGGCGGACATTATTTCCCCAGCTACTCGTGGGAACAGAATGAGTAATAAAAATAAAAATGATAATCCCAACGGGGGGGGTGAAACCCCTGATCCTCAGGAAACTGAGGAACAAATGGAGATCGGAATTCCGACTCCACAAGAGGGGCTGGGCGTTGGTCTAGTCTCTCAACAAGAAGAGAGCGGATCCATACCGCCAGAAATTACTCCAGATCAGGAAAGGGAACTGTTAAAGTCCCCAAAACCTACTGGATCAGATCAGGATGAGGCAACCAAAGCTATGGATGGCCTCAAACTGAAACGCACTCGACTTCCAGGGTCAAGAAGGAAAGTGCTGAGTCGCTTGCTCAAGAGCGGAATAGCTTATGAGACTGCCTTAGAGGAAGCGCTCAAAAACCTAGGCACGCCAAAACAGCAATCGGAAGGGGAAAAATCCCAGTCCGTAGCTGCTGGAGTAAGCAAACGCCTCAGATCCGACGACAGTACGCCGGAACATAAGCCAAAGAAAGCTTGCTCGGGGGTACCCAAACCCTCGTACGGAGCGGTGACTGGGGGCAACAGGGTGGGCTTAATCCACCCTGAATATCCTACCACAGCTTTCAAAAGCGAACAGCTGAGGGCTCTTCAGCGATCCATTATGGAAGCTGTGAGCCTAATCCCAGATGATGGCCCTCAGGTGAGGTTCCAGAGCTGTACTCTTCGGCCTGGATGGTTACAAATCACCTGCGTGGACAGCATCAGTGCCAACTGGCTGGAGGAAGCATCAAAGCAACTCCAACCATGGGAAGGGGCGAAAATCAAATTCGTCCAAGGGCAGGACCTTCCAAAGCCATTCATCTGTGTGGCATACATTCCGGACGATGAAGCCGACGAACGACTTACGGCCGGGGTGGTGCTCACACGGCTGAAAAAAATGAACCACGGTCTGACCACTCAGGATTGGGTAATACTGAACCGAGAGGATTCGGGCCGTGGCCAAACATGGACATTCGCCGTAGACGAAAAGTCCATGTCATCCTTGGAGGAGATGACCTTCAAGCCCTACTTCGGCTTCGGACAGGTTCAGTTCCGTCTGAAGGGCGGCCGTGGAGGGATAGAACCTTCCCGGACGCAGCCGAAGGAGGGGGAGAAAAGCACTCCTCCACAAACAAAAATGGTCGTAAAGGAAGCACCGCAAGGGAAAGGCAAATCCTTCCCGAGAGGTGCGTCCCAGACCAAACAGCCTGAGAGGGTGGTCGTGGGAAAGGGTAAGTCCATCCCGAACAGACCACCACTCAAAAAGGGTACCGGCACCTCCAGAGGGAAGGAGAGAAAACCGCCCTCTGAGAAAGATGGCGGGGGAGGACCGTCAAAAGACGGCAAACAAGGGCCTGGCTGATACAGTCAGACTCTTGCAGGGAAACCTGCAACATGCCAAGGCCGCCACCTACGTCCTTGGCAAGACATTCATAGAGGAGCGGATAGATCTGGCCCTCATCCAGGAACCCTGGACCTCCAATACAGGCCGAGTTACCGGCCTGAGTAACACATCTGGTAAGGTAATTGCGGTCAGCTCTGGGGTAAAACCTAGGGCATGCATCCTAGCCAGAAACAATATTAACTATTTTATTCTTTCAGATTTCTGCACCCAAGACATGGCAACCATCCATGTGAAATTTCCAGAGAGGGGAAGCATGACAGAAATGATCGTCTGCTCAGCATACTTTCCTGGAGATGTGGGGGCGGAACAACCTCCTCCAGCGGCCGTGCGAGAATTAATTGCCTTCAGCAGGAGGAACAACACCCAGCTAGTGATAGGATGTGACGCCAATGCGCACCATGAAGCGTGGGGCAGCACAAACATCAATATGAGGGGTGAGTCTCTTTTTAATTACTTGATAGGGGAGGAGCTTACAATTAACAATGTGGGCTCTGAGCCAACCTTCGTCAATAGGATTAGGAGAGAGGTACTAGATTTAACGATCAGCTCAGAATTTCTAAGCAACAAGATATCCAACTGGAGGGTGTCCTCTGAGCCATCATGCTCAGATCATAGGCATATTCAATTTCACATTGAAATAGGCCCCAGGCCAGTGGTACAATACCGAAACATGCGGAGCATGGACAGGGACGGATACAAAACCTCCCTGAAGAACCATCTCCAAAACGGATTGACCACAATAAATGGTCATGATCAAATAGATATTGCTGCAGAACACCTACAAACTGCACTTATCTCAGCGTATCATGAAAACTGTCCACTAAGGGAGAAGAGGGATAACCGAAATGCTTCCTGGTGGAACAAAAATCTGGATAAAACACGAAAAGAAGTTCGAAGATTATTCAACCGAGCTAAGGTATCAGGTGAATGGGACAATTACAGGTCTGCTCTAACCACATACAATAAAAATATCCGGAAAGCAAAACGAGAATCATGGGAACGATTCTGTGAAAATGTGTCCAACACATCAAGCGGAGCCCGTATCCACAAGATTCTATCCAGAGAGCCGACACAGGAGCTGGGATCGCTCAGACGTCCAGACGGCTCCTTCACGGCCTCCAGGAAAGAGACACTAGAGCTATTAGCTAATAATCACTTCCCAGGCAGCCTGATTCTGGACAATCGACCTCCAGTCACAAATATAGGCCGGATTAAACGACCCCACAGAGATGACTGGGTGGTTGCCAACAAAATAATCACACCGCAGGCGATAAGATGGGCGGTTAACTCGTTCCATCCATACAAATCACCAGGAGAGGATGGCATAGCTCCAGCTCTGTTACAAATCGGACTGGAACAGATTATGCCTATCCTTATAAGACTCTTTAGAGCCAGTTTAGCTTGGAACTATATACCATCTAACTGGACCGCGACTAGGGTGATCTATATTCCTAAGGTGGGTCGGACTGACCCACACCCAAAATCGCTCAGACCCATCAGTCTGACATCCTTTCTGTTGAAAAGCATGGAGAAAATACTGGATGGGCACATAAGGTGTGGTGCACTAATAAAGCACCCCCTCAATGTTCACCAGTATGCCTACCAGGCTGGAAAATCGACAGAACTTGCCCTCAATAACCTTGTCTCAGGAATAAGCGTTGCCCTGGAACACCAGGAGGTAGCAGTCGCTGCATTCCTGGACATAGAAGGAGCATTCAATAATGCACTACCTCACTCCCTCTATGAGGCCACTGTCTCTAGAGGAATTGAACCGCTACTATGTGACTGGATAAGAACTATGCTTCATAACAGAACAATAACGACCTCTCTACAGGGAGAAAGTGTCAGCTTCAAGCCAGCCAGGGGCTGTCCCCAGGGGGGGGTCCTCTCCCCTCTGCTATGGTCACTGCTGGTGGATGATCTGCTGGCCATTCTCTCACTCTGGGAGGTCGATCTTCAAGCATATGCTGACGATCTGGTCCTAGTAATAAAAGATAAATCCGAAAAGACGATCTCCTACGTCCTTCAGGATATACTGGATACCATATATAAATGGTGTGAGAGGGAGGAAATGTCCATTAACCCCCACAAAATGGTCATAGTACCGTTCACCAGGAAAAGGAAGCTGGAACATTTAATACCTCCTTCCATCAATGGTGTAACAATTTCATTTGCGAGTGAGGCAAAATATCTGGGAATAATCCTAGATAAAAAGCTGAACTGGAACTCGCATTTGGAAAAGACTATCCGAAAGGCTAGCCTATCATTATGGACATGCCGCAGAATATGTGGCAAAACATGGGGCATGTCACCAAAACAAATTTACTGGCTGTACGTGACCGTCATACGACCAATGATCACGTATGGCTCTGTAGTCTGGTGGAACAAAGGCCAACAAAAAATGGCCCAGGTTAAACTTAACGGACTACAGAGACAAGCGTGCCTGGCGATTACTGGGGCCATTCGCTCCACGCCAACGGCAGCAATGGAAGCTCTTCTTGGACTACTTCCTCTCCACATAGTTCTGGAGAGAGAAGCAAGATGGGCAACATACAGACTCTACCAAGCGGCCATTAGTCTACCGCAGGCATGTGTCATGAGAGGCAGCAGCATGCTGGAAGGCATAATAGCTCACAAAATTCTGGGAATGCCCTCAGACATCATGCCTAAAACCACTAACCTCAACATGTCCTACACCGTGGTCTTCCCTGAAAGAGAAGACTGGGTTCGGAATGAAACTGACCTATGTAGGGCAAATGAAAGGTGGTTCACCGATGGTTCCAAAACTTTGGAAGGTGTCGGAGCCGGAATATATGGTATGAACCCAGTAGTGAAACGCTCATTCAGTTTGGGTAAATTAGCTACGATATTTCAGGCAGAGGTATATGCCATTGAAATGTGTGCAAGGGAGCTGGAAAACCGACACCTCACACGAAAAACAATAAAAATATTTTCAGATAGTCAAGCAGCATTGAAAGCGCTTGAATCCAACTGCTTTAAATCTAGAGCAGTATGGAACTGCAGAGACACCTTGAACCGACTAGCACAAGGCAACAACGTTACCCTAGTTTGGATACCAGGTCACACGGGCCTAGAAGGAAACGAAATAGCGGACGCCCTAGCAAAAGGGGGGGCCGAAACAACGTTCACTGGGCCAGAACCGGTCATCGGTTTAGCATATAGCACTGCCAAGAATGCTACAACCGCCTGGGCAGACAATAAAAGACTTGAGTATTGGCTCAGTCTACCAGGACTAGCCCATTCCAAAGCATTTATTGCTTATACAAGGAAAAAACAGGACTCTGACAAACTTCTAGAACTCAGTAGAGCACATCTCAGAGTTATAGTAGGTTTGCTCACTGGCCACTGCAAACTCAAACACCACATGCATAAAATCGGACTTGCACAGGATGCAGAGTGCCGTCTATGCATGGAGGATGATGAAACGGCTAAACACATCCTGTGCACATGCCCTGCAGCAGCCAGAACCAGATTTTCAATATTTGGCAATACAAAAGTAAGGCCAGAAGATCTGGTAAACTGTTCTCCCAACATGTTACTCAATTTCGTTAAGAGATTGGATATGCTGGGAGAAATATAACCATAGGGTGAGCCACAATAGGCCATTGGCCGCAGTGGAGAGCCTGATGTATGGGCTCACTCACGTTTAAACCTAACCTAACCTATGGAGAATAGACATTTCAAAATTGCTCAAAATACACTTTTTTCGTGTTTCAAAAAACACACAAAATTTCAAACGCCGAAACGCATAAAATATGTATCGAAAATTGGTTTTTTTGGCATTCCAAAAAGTAGTTAAAATTTGAAACACCAAAAAGTGTAAAAATGCGATTCAAATTGTTTAGAGTTTCAAATTGACCAACCTAACTTATAGGTGAAAAATAAAATAAAACAATTTGAATACAAAATTTATTATACATTTTTACTTCGGTAACATATCACATAGCCATTTGTAAATAATATCAACATTTCGAAGACTGCAATTATAGTTGGTCTTGTTGCGACGAATGTGATGCATACAAGGTGAGATCACATCATTGGCGTTGTTGGTGAATGTAGGAACCATCCATGTCGTATTATCATAATCCTCCAAGTTGACAATACGTGTAGGTAGACCTAATTGTTGAAATTTCTCCGCAAGATAGTTTCGTTTTTGAAGCCCTCGCACATAAATGATATCAGCATCATGCAGATGTTTCTTGAGGATGGCATCCAATTGATGATATTCCACAAAGCCGGAGGAATACCGCAATCCGTGAATGTTTTTATCCAAGAAGCAAGTGGTACGTCGATCCTCTTTAGTCAAAGAGGAAAATGTTACGTTTCGCAAGAGTAAAAAGTTACTACATTGAATTCCAACCCTAATGGCTATTTCCTTAGGATGAAATTGCTGGTCGACGATAAAGCCTTGAATATCTACAACAGCTATTCTCATGTTGACTCTGCGATTAACACTGAAGCTGAATCACATGCTCAGTTCCATTTTTTAATAATTTCTGAGAGTGGGAGGTGCTCAATGACAGTGTCGTGCACAACAATAGCATAGGCTCGAGTATTTTGGGAAAATCCTTCAGATGCTTCAATTTCCAGTTTCACATCAACACTGGAACTTTTGATGCTCTCGTCCCTTTTGGAACAATCGATGACAAAGAGAGTTTTGTCAAAGAAGGTCAAAAGAGGATTATGCTGATTGGTTAGTTCATAGCTGAGCCCAAATTGTGAGTAGTTGAAATAGGCTTGCGAAAAATTTCCCTTTGCAAAATCCAGATGCATATTTTCTTTGGGGTAATTCTCACCGTTTAGAGTCAGCGTTATATTAGTGATATTCAAATTGTTGAATATTGTCGGATCCTTTTTGACCTTCGTATAATCACGATCTTTTTGAAAACATACAATCACATAGCGGGGGCTTTCGAGAAACGATGAAGTCTTGACAGCCCATATTTCATTTTTTGCACCTTGTGTGAGAGCAGGCAACATATGTAGTTCCCATTTTCTGAAGGGTATAAGAATGGGAGTGTCAGCTTGGATAGCTTTCAAAAGTTGTAATTTAATTTGATCATGCGGATAGATTCGTTTAACTTTAAGCTCAATATTCTCAATTTCCAGTTTGACTTCCGTGGGGGGTAATGTCGATCCAGGAGTCTCGTCTATTTTGAAGAGGTTGCTATCATCTCCAGCTCGTACTAATCGGATGGTATGCTTACCGTAGGAAACACATTGATAATCACTGAAGATATTCAGAAAATGTCTAATGGGTATTAGCATGTTGAATGTTAGATGGGTTGGGTGGATGACTCCAGTGTTGGTGGCAGTGGGAAAAGTCCAACCTGTGGTGGCCAAGTGTTTAATATCTTCATCAGTGTAGGTGAGAAAGCCTCTGACACTACTGACAATTCCTACTTCACGAACTAATTCCAGTCCCTTGCCACTTTGTTCATAAGTAGCAGATTGAAACATGAAAGCGCCAGCATTGTTAACGAATGTCACCCGCCCATTTCCTTTGGTTCTCTCAACTTTTCCGCTGATGAATAGCAGGCTGTCGTACAAGGCATCATAGGCATCAGATTGATTAATATTGATATCAATAACATCATTGTTGCGAAAAGATTTGACACATGGGTAGTAGGTCCGCCACTACCTTTTGTATGGATTCATCGTTGTGCGGTTTTCGGAAAATGTTGAACATTTGATTGGACAACATGATAGCCGAGAGATTCCAAAAACAATTTATTCTCCGTTGACAGTAGTTGACGCTGCTGCTGCTGATGGTTGAATGTCTTGGTGAAGACGGAGGTGTGGTATGGAGATGATTTATAATTATAGATAGTTAGCACCATACTTTCGCTTCAATTCCAACCGAATTATTATTTCTTCGTTGCGAAAATCAACAAGTTGAGAATGTTGATCGAGCACTCGCAACGTAATGGTATTTATTTTGTTTGTATGAGAAATGGGCAGATAAATGAGATGATTGGGTGTTTCGTCAATTGCGTAACCAGGATCAACACCTATAGCAAATTCGTATATCGTATGAGACGGTGTGTCGTTGTAGAAGGCTCCAAAGGTAATGTTGCTATCTATGTATATGGTTCGTACTTTAATGATATCCACAGGCAGATCTGATGCGTAATGCAAGTTGGGATTGAGAAGTTTAGACGAAAATCCCAAATTCGAGCCAAACTATTTGCAGGCCGGAAATCGATTGAGTGCTTCAAGCAAAATATTTTGCTTTTCAGCGTATTATTATTGGGTTTGAGATAGAAAAATTCCTCAGGGTTTTCTTTGAATGTTTTGGGTACGATATGCTTGCTTATTAAATTTTCAATATCACTAATTTCGTAAGATCCAGCAGGAATATCGATAGTTTTTTGTTTAGTCCTATCGCCGTTTTCGTGGTAGTAGAATTTCGTGCCTTCTTCAATGTTGGGTATACTGTTGTAGGAATGGAAGCTGAGCAAAGCCATACTATATTCTGAATCGGAGTCCAATCGAATGGGTGGATTGAAATCAATGGAAAGCGTCGAAGAACGACTTGTTAGCGTTAATATCATAGACATGACACACACCAAACAATCACACACCTTAAATAAAGAAACATTTGAACAAATTCATTTATTTTTTATTACAATAATAACATTCATATTGCGACATAACAATACCAGTATACATTATTTGTTGTAGTGGTGGAGCTGATGCAGGAAAATCATGTTGGAGATGAATGAAGCAGGGTAGGCGGATCTGCAAACCGTATCGATGTTGGTAATCTTTTGGTAATCTGTGCCATACATCCAGCAACTCCCAAGGTCCTGCATCTCTAATCAAATATTCGATTGGTAAAGCTTGCAGTTCAGCATCGGTGAAATCCCTCAATGATTTACTTCGAAGTAGATCGATTTCAGCGAGCATTATGAAGTAGAAACTTTAGGCAAAGATGTCCGCAATTATTCTGATTGTAACTTTGATATTGATCATTATTATATGTAATTTTTACTCCCTTCCCAAAATATCTCGCCAATTCCATTGGAGGTTTTAGATTGCCGAAACTGTCGAAATATTGTGCAACGTTGCCGGTTTTATTGTAAGCTACCCAATGACTTCCTCCATGGATTTATTATGGCGTTGATCTTCTTCGAGTTTCTTTTTGGCATTTTTTGCATCTATTACGGTTTTTGCGACGGCGCTCGCTCCACCTGCCAACGAACCCAAAGCTGAAAGGGCAGCAAATATAGGTATGAGTGGTAGGATTCCTTCGGATTTTGCATAGGTATGCGTATTTTGTTACGTCCTCCAGCTTGACTCACGGCCATTTTAGCGGCTCGCAAAGCCGAAGCACTAGGTTTCCCAATATTGGTAGGATTCGGTTGCCAATTTTTAATAATTTTTTGAAGCATGTTACGGCGAAATGACAGACCCATGCCGAATTTACGTTTCGCTTTCATGGTGGAAGTGACAAGCCAAGCTGCAGCCCGTTCTCCAAATTTAGCGTCTTTAGAATTAACGCGTTCCCAAGCTTTATTTTCCAACAATTGATCTGCCTTGTGTCGGTCTTGTAGAGAATCACTTTGGGAGTATGCAATATCGTGATCTTTACAGGTCTCGTCCAAAGGATTCACGCCTTTGTCCCCGCGATCCAATCTCTTTTGCGATTTGGTGCCTGGACCACAAAACTAATAACCAGAAAAATGTAATTCGAACGGGAGCTTATTGATTATGGAATTAACAACACCTGCACCGGAGTAAGTCAGTATTGAGAATGACGTAAAGTGATTGTGATATTTTCATTTATAACCGTGGCGCACTCATTTTCAACCACCACATCATGGAAGTCATTCAACAAGACGAGTCACTACCCATTGAAAATTTCGATATTTTGAATGGAGATGGTTGTGGTAGTATGATTAGGAAACACGGTAAATTATTACCTAATTCGTTCCGTGCAATCATCTGCTGACCAAGCGGTTGTGGGAAAACCAACGCCATCTTAACATTGTTATTCGACCCGAATGGCGCTAAATTCGAAAACATTTACGTATACTCAAAGTCATTGTATCAACCCAAATATCAAGTACTTCAAGAAATTTTGAAGAAAGTTAAGGGGCTGGGATATTATCCGTTCAGAGAAAACGAAGAAATCATAAGTCCTCACGAATCCAAATCGAATAGCATATTTATTTTCGACGATGTCGCCTGTGATGGTCAACAGAAAATTCGAGAGTATTATTCCGTTTGCAGACACAAGAACATTGACGCTGCCTACCTTTGTCAAACATATTCGAAAATTCCAAAACAGCTGATACGCGACAACTGTAATATGATCGTACTTTTCAAACAAGATGAAATAAATTTGAAACATGTATTCGATGAGCACGTTTCTCCCGACATGTCTTTCGATGAATTTAAGAGAATGTGTGCAAAATGTTGGCAGCAGCAGCAATATGGAACCGTTGTGATTTGCAAAGATTTCGATACGAATGCCGGTCGATATCGACAAGGATTCGACAAATATATAACTATACACAAGATGTGATTTAGTATCATTCGTCATCATGAAACCGTTGAGCAAAGAAGTTGATGTTATTCGAAAGACTAAAATCAACGAAATTGCAAACGTTATTCGAAAAAAATATTTAGCCTTGAAATTGGGTAAATCCGAAGAAGATGAATCTCTGCAGAAATTCTTCATACCTTTATCTACTCCATTGAAAATAATAGCGAATAAAACAGCACAAGCTACTAGTTCAATCAAAACTGAGGCGAAAACCGAACCTAACGAGGAGAAAGTGGAAAAACCTGAATCGACTCCATTCCAATCCCTCGACGTTATTGCAAGTACAGAGGATGATGATAATGAGAGCATCTTCAATGCAGATGGAGAAGGAGAGGAACAAAATGATCTGATAGACATGAATGAAGAAGTTTTGGAGGAATATATCAGTCAATATCCTATAATGGTTCAGCCATACATTATAAAGCATTGAAAGAATGATAAAAAAATCGACAAAGTATACGGGCCCATATATGATCATCTTGATTCGAAATGGTTCCTTGGTGTGAAAGAAATAGATTTTGACAAACGCAGCGGATACATCAAAATGGCCGGATATCAATGGAAAGGGACGCGCGGTATATATGAATTGATATTTCTTACTAAGCTTAAAAATTACAATGATGAGGATTTACAAGCATACAGACAAATTTTGGATTTATCAACCAGTCACAAAGACACCTTAGGTCGCACAAAGTTTAGTAAAGGATGGAAGTACAGCAACATAATTAAACCAATGTTTCCTACACAACAACAACGTAAAACATCGGCACGTACGAATTTACGTAAAGCATCCGATTCAACAACGATAGGCAGCGGTTGTTTACCGAAAGCACCTATTGCAATGACATTCAATACCAAACCCATGGAATTCGTTTATTGGGACGATCCCAACGAACTTTGCGAACGTCTCAAATTATTGATAGCCTCTCGAGATGCCGGAAATACTTCGCATGACAACGAGATTATTGCCATTTTGAGTGAACTCAAAGAGGCAAATATAATTCTATAAGATAAAGGGCGTTTCCCCATACATTGTCATTTCCAAAATGGTTCTCGACAAGTTTGGACGTAGCGACAGCTGGAGGCGGTTTACTGCACACCCCAGATGGTAATATTGATTTTGATAATTTGAAAATGAGTAATGTGAAGAGTCCCACCAGGGATACTGATGCAGCCAATAAACAATATGTGAATGGGATAGATGAAAAAATTATTGCAATTATACAACACCAAGCTGAAGTACACCATTCGGAAATAGCTCAAGTGAATGATAGATTAACAAATCAAATGTCCACCTCCTTAAATAAATTGATTGGCAGCTTGGATGAAGTTAAAACGAATATAAAAAGTATTCAAAATGAAGCGAGTAAGCTACAGAAACAAGTTGATGATAAAATGCAAAAACTTAATGAGGTCATTGCTCAAATAGAGCAAACCAATGTGGAACGATATGATATGACATTCTTTGAAAAATTCAACCAACAATATATAACTGACATTGAAAATATTCGTGCAGATTTGTTGAAAAAAATTGCCGAAATTACTGATTTGGTACATTCACACAATTTAAAATGGGATATTAAGCACAACGAAACGCTAACCGAGAACCAATTGAACCAGTTTCAAGTTGACATCTCCAAGCAAATCAACAAAATAAATTCGGATATAGCGAATACAAAATCAGCTATTGAACAAATCCGTAAAATGCAGAATGTAGTTGTCGCACAGCCATAATAAAATAGTACGTTACGCAGTCTCATCATCAGATATGTGTCATGGCTTCCAAAGAAAATATTCAACTTGTTCGTGAACTGCATAAACCCATTAGAAAAAATTATCCTAGACGTCGTACCATCATCAAAGGCTTGGATGATTTGTGGCAGCTCGATTTAGCCGAAATGAGGTCATACGCCCGTCAAAATCGAAATTTTAAACTCATTCTAGTCGTTATAGATTGTTTTTCGAAATTTGTGTGGACTAGGCCATTGAAAACGAAAACGGGAGAGGAAATTACCAAAACGTTTGCAGATATTTTGACACATACAAAACGTTGTTCAAAAAATCTTCAAACAGATCAGGGGACGGAATTTTATAACGCTAAATTTCAAGGGTTGATGAAAAAACATCAAATAAAATACTACAATACGTACAGCATCACCAAGGCCTCTATGGCAGAAAGACTAATTAGGACGATCAAAGAAAGATTGTACAAGTATTTCAGTTTGAATGGCACCTACAAATGGTTGAATATATTACCTGAAATCACAAAATCCTACAATGATACACGTCACTCAAAGACGGGCATGAAACCTTCGGAAATCAACACAAACAACGAAAAGAAAATTCTCAAATCAACATACAGTCATTTGAAAATAGCCGGACCGAGAAAATTCAAAGTCGGTGATGTTGTGCGAATCAGTAAGGCAAAACACGTTTTTGAAAAAGGCTATACGCCCAATTGGACTACGGAATTATTCAAAATTATCAAAGTTAATATTACCAACCCAGCTACCTTCATGCTGGAAGATATGCAGGGTGCACCCATCCTGCGCTTGCGCTGTCGCTACGTCCAAACTTGTCAAGAACCATTTTGAAAATGACAATGTATGGGGAAACGCCCTTTATCTTATAGAATTATATTTTCCTCTTTGAGTTTACTCAAAATGGCAATAATCTCGTTGTCATGCGAAGTATTTCCGGCATCTCGAGAGGCTTTCAATAATTTGAGACGTTCGCAAAGTTCGTTGGGATCGTCCCAATAAACGAATTCCATGGGTTTGGTATTGAATGTCATTGCAATAGGTGTTTTCGGTAAACAACCGCTGCCTATCGTTGTTGAATCGGATGCTTTACGTAAATTCGTACGTGCCGATGTTTTACGTTGTTGTTGTGTAGGAAACATTGGTTTAATTATGTTGCTGTACTTCCATCCTTTACTAAACTTTGTGCGACCTAAGGTGTCTTTGTGACTGGTTGATAAATCCAAAATTTGTCTGTATGCTTGTAAATCCTCATCATTGTAATTTTAAGGCTTAGTAAGAAATATCAATTCATATATACCGGGCGTCCCTTTCCATTGATATCCGGCCATTTTGATGTATCCGCTGCGTTTGTCAAAATCTATTTCTTTCACACCAAGGAACCATTTCGAATCAAGATGATCATATATGGGCCCGTATACTTTGTCGATTTTTTTATCATTCCCCCAATGCTTTATAATGTATGGCTGAACCATTGTAGGATATTGACTGATATATTCCTCCAAAACTTCTTCATTCATGTCTATCAGATCATTTTGTTCCTCTTCTTCTCCATCTGCATTGAAGATGCTCTCATTATCATCATCCTCTGTACTTGCAATAACGTCGAGGGATTGGAATGGAGTCGATTCAGGTTTTTCCACTTTCTTCTCGTTAGGTTCGGTTTTCGCCTCAGTTTTGATTGAACTAGTAGCTTGTGCTGTTTTATTCGCTATTATTTTTAATGGAGTAGATGAAGGTTTGAAGAATTTCTGCAGAGATTCATCTTCTTCGGATTTACCCAATTTCAAGGCTAAATATTTTTTTCGAATAACGTTTGCAATTTCGTTGATTTTAGTCTTTCGAATAACATCAACTTCTTTGCTCAACGGTTTCATGATGACGAATGATACTACATCACATCTTGTGTATAGTTATATATTTGTCGAATCCTTGTCGATATCGACCAGCATTCATATCGAAATCTTTGCAAATCACAACGGTTCCATATTGCTGCTGCTGCCAACATTTTGCACACATTCTCTTAAATTCATCGAAAGACATGTCGGGAGAAACGTGCTCATCGAATACATGTTTCAAATTTATTTCATCTTGTTTGAAAAGTACGATCATATTACAGTTGTCGCGTATCAGCTGTTTTGGAATTTTCGAATATGTTTGACAAAGGTAGGCAGCGTCAATGTTCTTGTGTCTGCAGACGGAATAACACTCTCGAATTTTCTGTTGACCATCGCAGGCGACATCGTCGAAAATGAATATGCTATTCGATTTGGATTCGTGAGGACTTATGATTTCTTCGTTTTCTCTGAACGGATAATATCCCAGCCCCTTGACTTTCTTCAAAATTTCTTGAAGTTCTTGATATTTGGGTTGATACAATGACTTTGAGTATACGTAAATGTTTTCGAATTTAGCGCCATTCGGGTGGAATAACAATGTTAAGATGGCGTTGGTTTTCCCACAACCGCTTGGTCCGCAGATGATTGCACGGAACGAATTAGGTAATAATTTACCGTGTTTCCTAATCATACTACCACAACCCTCTCCATTCAAAATATCCAAATTTTCAATGGGTAGTGACTCGTCTTGTTGAATGACTTCCATGATGTGGTGGTTGAAAATGAGTGCGCCACGGTTATAAATGAAAATATCACAATCACTTTACGTCATTCTCAATGTTGACTTACTCCGGTGCAGGTGTTGTTAATTCCATAATCAATAAGCTCCCGTTCGAATTACATCTTTCTGGTTATTCGTTTTGTGGTCCAGGCACCAAATCGCAAAAGAGATTGGATCGCGGGGACAAAGGCGTGAATCCTTTGGACGAGACCTGTAAAGATCACGATATTGCATACTCCCAAAGTGATTCTCTACAAGACCGACACAAGGCAGATCAATTGTTGGAAAATAAAGCTTGGGAACGCGTTAAATCTAAAGACGCTAAATTTGGAGAACGGGCTGCAGCTTGGCTTGTCACTTCCACCATGAAAGCGAAACGTAAATTCGGCATGGGTCTGTCATTTCGCCGTAACATGCTTCAAAAAATTATTAAAAATTGGCAACCGAATCCTACCAATATTGAGAAACCTAGTGCTTCGGCTTTACGAGCCGCTAAAATGGCCGTGAGTCAAGCTGGAGGACGTAACAAAATACGCATAGCTAGGGTAATTCCATTCGATGCAAAATCCGGAGGAATCCTACCACTCATACCTATATTTGCTGCCCTTTCAGCTTTGGGTTCGTTGGCAGGTGGAGCGAGCGCCGTCGCAAAAACCGTAATAGATGCAAAAAATGCCAAAAAGAAACTCGAAGAAGATTAACGCCATAATAAATCCATGGAGCATTTGGGATCCGGTTTGTACCTACGAAAAACACCTCGAGGATTTGGACTGTTCCTGAAAAAACAACGTAAAGGACGACGTCTTTATTTGAAAAAACGAAAAAACTACTAGACAAGCTACCTAATAGAGCATTATACGATTCGGAAATTCTACAGTGTGCCCGTCAACTTAAAATACCGCATTTTCGTGGAGTTTTTATGCGTGATACGTTGCCAACTTGTGGTCCTTGGCTGCGAGAATGCGGCGTAATAAACTTGGATTCGCATTTGAATGCGGGCACTCATTGGGTAGCTTACAATAAAACCGGCAACGTTGCACAATATTTCGACAGTTTCGGCAATCTAAAACCTCCAATGGAATTGGCGAGATATTTTGGGAAGGGGGTAAAAATTACATATAATAATGATCAATATCAAAGTTACAATCAGAATAATTGCGGACATCTTTGCCTGAAGTTTCTACTTCATAATGCTCGCTGAAATCGATCTACTTCGAAGTAAATCATTGAGGGATTTCACCGATGCTGAACTGCAAGCTTTACCAATCGAATATTTGATTAGAGATGCAGGACCTTGGGAGTTGCTGGATGTATGGCACAGATTACCAAAAGATTACCAACATCGATACGGTTTGCAGATCCGCCTACCCTGCTTCATTCATCTCCAACATGATTTTCCTGCATCAGCTCCACCACTACAACAAATAATGTATACTGGTATTGTTATGTCGCAATATGAATGTTATTATTGTAATAAAAAATAAATGAATTTGTTCAAATGTTTCTTTATTTGAGGTGTGTGATTGTTTGGTGTGTGTCAGTCATGTCTATGATATTAACGCTAACAAGTCGTTCTTCGACGCTTTCCATTGATTTCAATCCACCCATTCGATTGGACTCCGATTCAGAATATAGTTTGGCTTTGCTCAGCTTCCATTCCTACAACAGTATACCCAACATTGAAGAAGGCACGAAATTCTACTACCACGAAAACGGCGATAGGACTAAACAAAAAACTATCGATATTCCTGCTGGATCTTACGAAATTAGTGATATTGAAAATTTAATAAGCAAGCATATCGTACCCAAAACATTCAAAGAAAAACCTGAGGAATTTTTCTATCTCAAACCCAATAATAATACGCTGAAAAGCGAAATATTTTGCTCGAAACACTCGATCGATTTCCGGCCTGCAAATAGTTTGGCTCGAATTTGGGATTTTCGTCTAAACTTCTCAATCCCAACTTGCATTACGCATCAGATCTGCCTGTGGATATCATTAAAGTACGAACCATATACATAGATAGCAACATTACCTTTGGAGCCTTCTACAACGACACACCGTCTCATACGATATACGAATTTGCTATAGGTGTTGATCCTGGTTACGCAATTGACGAAACACCCAATCATCTCATTTATCTGCCCATTTCTCATACAAACGAAATAAATACCATTACGTTGCGAGTGCTCGATCAACATTCTCAACTTGTTGATTTTCGCAACGAAGAAATAATAATTCGTTTGGAATTGAAGCGAAAGTATGGTGCTAACTATCTATAATTATAAATCATCTCCATACCACACCTCAGTCTTCACCAAGACATTCAACCATCTGCAGCAGCAGCGTCAACTACTGTCAACGGAGAATAAATTGTTTTTGGAATCTCTCGGCTATCATGTTGTCCAATCAAATGTTCAACATTTTCCGAAAACCGCACAACGATGAATCCATACAAAAGGTAGAGTGGCGGACCTACTACCCATATGTCAAATCTTTCCGCAACAATGATGTTATTGAAATCAATATTAATCAATCTGATGCCTATGATGCCTTGTACGACAGCTTGCTATTCATCAGCGGAAAAGTTGAGAGAACCAAAGGAAATGGGCGGGTGACATTCGTTAACAATGCTGGCGCTTTCATGTTTCAATCTGCTACTTATGAACAAAGTGGCAAGGAACTGGAATTAGTTCGTGAAGTAGGAATTGTCAGTAGTGTCAGAGGCTTTCTCACCTACACTGATGAAGATATTAAACACTTGGCCACCACAGGTTGGACTTTTCCCACTGCCACCAACACTGGAGTCATCCACCCAACCCATCTAACATTCAACATGCTAATACCCATTAGACATTTTCTGAATATCTTCAGTGATTATCAATGTGTTTCCTACGGTAAGCATACCATCCGATTAGTACGAGCTGGAGATGATAGCAACTTCTTCAAAATAGACGAGACTCCTGGATCAACATTACCCCCCACGGAAGTCAAACTGGAAATTGAGAATATTGAGCTTAAAGTTAAACGAATCTATCCGCATGATCAAATTAAATTACAACTTTTGAAAGCTATCCACGCTGACACTCCCATTCTTATACCCTTCAGAAAATGGGAACTACATATGTTGCCTGCTCTCACACAAGGTGCAAAAAATGAAATATGGGCTGTCAAGACTTCATCGTTTTTCGAAAGCCCCCGCTATGTGATTGTATGTTTTCAAAAAGATCGTGATTATACGAAGGTCAATAATGATCCGACAATATTCAACAATTTGAATATCACTAATATAACGCTGACTCTAAACGGTGAGAATTACCCCAAAGAAAATATGCATCTGGATTTTGCAAAGGGAAATTTTTCGCAAGCCTATTTCAACCACTCACAATTTGGGCTCAGCTACAAACTTACCAATCAGCATAATCCTCTTTTGACCTACTCGGCCTTCTTTGACAAAACTCTCTTTGTCATCGATTGTTCCAGGAGGGACGAGAGCATCAAAAGTTCCAGTGTTGATGTGAAACTGGAAATTGAGGCATCTGAAGGATTCCCCCATAATACTCGAGCCTATGCTATTGTTGTGCACGACACTGTCATTGAGCACCTCCACTCTCAGAAATTATTAAAAAATGGAACTGAGCATGTGATTTGCGGTATTCCTCCGGCTTTGTGAAATATCATCAATTGGATGCCATCCTCAAGAAACATCTGCATGATGCTGATATCATTTATGTGCGAGGGCTTCAAAAACGAAACTATCTTGCGGAGAAATTTCAACAATTAGGTCTACCTACACGTATTGTCAACTTGGAGGATTATGATAATACGACATGGATGGTTCCTACATTCACCAACAACGCCAATGATGTCATCTTACCGTGTATGCATCAAATTCGTCGCAACAAGACCAACTATAATTGCAGTCTTCGAAATGTTGATATTATTTACAAATGGCTATGTGATATGTTACCGAAGTAAAAATGTATAATAAATTTTGTATTCAAATTGTTTTATTTTATTTTTTACCTATATGTTAGGTTGGTCAATTTGAAACTCTAAACAATTTTAATCGCATTTTTACACTTTTTGGTGTTTCAAATTTTAACTACTTTTTTGAATGCCAAAAACACCAATTTTCGATACATATTTTATGCGTTTCGGCGTTTGAAATTTTGTGTGTTCTTTGGAACACGAAAAAAGTGTATTTTGAGCAATTTTGAAATGTCAAATCTCCATAAGAAATACATGTAAAAATGTATTTTTAACACTCGTAATTTTAATCATTATTTCGAATGTGTTTCGTTACAGTTTTTACACATTTTAGCGTTTTGAATTTTAACAATTCTTCGGAATGCCAAAAACACCTATTTTCGATACATATTTTATGCGTTTCGGCGTTTAAACTTTTAATCATTTTTTGGAACGCTATACCTACGTAAAATTATTTCACCTAACATTGGTACACCTGGTATAACACGTTGACAAACATCAACAACCGCCATGTTTTCTACCTATCTAAGGTTAGTTCGTTCTGGTTCGATCAAACTCAATATCTGTCACTCTGTCTGTTCTATCTTCCATCTTCTATCTTCCATTTTAAAATGCTAACTTCACTCCAAATCGCACTTTGAAAATGACAGCCCCAATCACGATGCACATTTATGAGACACCCTGTATATATTTTTTGTCTCAACTAGCACGTTGGTACACCTGGTATATATTTTTTCTTAAATGATGTATTTTGACACACCCTATATATGTAAAACAAAAACTTCTGAATCCCTGCATGCCCCAATGAAGCGATGCCCCAATGATGCGATGATTCATTTTTCCGATGTATTTTGAGACACCCTGCTGTTTTTTCTCTTCATTGATGACTATTTTCAAACACCCCGTATATAATAAGATTTTTGACAAACTGTTTTTTCTGTAATGTTACGTTGCTACACCGTGTATATCTTTTTTCTCTCAATTGATGAGTGTTTTGAGACACCCTGTTGATTTTTCTCTTAAATCATATATTTTCAAACACCCTGTATACGTTCCTCATTGGAATCGCACGTTGAAACGTTACACTCTCGTTACCCCGTCATTTTTCCAATTTTTTCAAACATCATTATTATTATACCACTTTAACAATTCGAATTTATTAATTCACAATTACTATTCTTTTTATTTAATATTCGAACACTCGGCTTGTGGTAAGATAGCACCCGGCGTGCGGTCAGATAACGTCACGCGGTGAACTCAGCGAGCGCTCGCTTCGTCTGTCCTGCACTGTACTGACCGGCGGCAATAACCTGGGTGGGCTAGAATGCAGGTTGTCCCACTACTAATAAAATAAATATTATTTATTATAATATAAAATAGAATTGAACAATATATATTGAACTAGTGAATAGTGGGAAATGCAGCCAATGTCACAAAAGAAAACTGACAGGTGACACGATGTATGTTGTAGGAATTAAATATGAAGTACAGGATGAAGAGCTGATGCATTGTCAATAAAATGATCTTACACTATAAGTAAAGTAAACATGTAACCTACTTATCCTGATGATGAAATAAATACAGTTCCGAAAGCTTGGATTAACTTACCAGAGTTTTCTTTTGTGACATTGGCTGCATTCCCCACTATTCACTAGTTTAATCCCTACCTAGTCAGCCACGACTACCCTCTAATATATATATACAGTGCGGCTTTTTATAGTCCCCCCCCACTGTTAACTTTTGAACGGTTTGCCGTAGAGAGATAAAAAAAACCGTTTCGAGGGTTTCACCGATACTACTTTTTGAAATATAACGCATTGTGATTGCTCGATAGATGGCGCGGGGGGGCACAAAAACCTAATTTTTTTAAATGGCATGGGGGATCGAGTGACACATCGTTGAAAAGAGAATTTGATTCTCTTTTCAACCATCTAATTTTTTTTAAATTTCGTTGACACGTTTTTTCACAATAAGCATTTGAAGTGTCAAGTGTAAGAGCGGATCTGAATTTGTTTCCTTACCTTACCACAATAACTTTTGAAGGGTTTGATGTGAAATAATGGAACGGAAAATATTTTGGGTGGTATTAAAATAATAATGTTTGAAGAAAAATACCTTAATTGTTCTAGTGATTCACAATTGCACTCAATACGACGAAATACGGTCAATAAAGACAATTCACAACATTAATAATTATTCATTTTGAATTCCTTTCAAAGCTTAATTAGGTATTAGGATATCGAAATAATACCCATTTCATTTATTTTTAATGACAAAAGTAATAACAGATACTACGAAAGGACTATTTATTGGATTTGTTTAAATGACAATAATTAATTAGTTACCTATAAAAGTACAATGGATTGATGAATTATTGTATTCATATTCACTGAGGAGTTTTGTCTACTTATGATTATTATTTACTTTGATATTTGATATCATCATGGTTCGTATTCGTCCTTTCGAAGAAAAAAGAAGCGGAGAGAATTTTTAATGAAAAATTTCCTGAACATCCTATAACTCGGAAATATTTGAGGGAACTAGTTGAAAAATTCAACAGAACTGGCAGTGTTCGTAGGAAAGGCGGAGCTGGTCGAAAATCAATTCCGGAAGAGGCAAAGGTTTCGATAATTGCCGAAATGGTGGTAAATCCGCAACAAAGTACCTCTCGTGTAGCAAGTACGATTGGGGTCTCAACAGCTACAGTAAAAAAATTTTTGAAGAAACACAAGTTCCATCTATACAAATTAGTAATGTTACACCAACTCACAGAAGACGACCCAGACCGAAGAATGGAATTTTGTGAAATTATGGAGGAAAAGATAGCTAGGAACCCCAATTACATTAGGAATATTTGTTTTTCAGATGAAAGTACCTTTTTTTTGAACGGAAATGTGAATACACAAAATGTGCGATACTGGAGTGATATAAATCCCCATATCTTTCGAGAAGGTCACACACAGTTCCCACAGAAAGTAAATGTGTGGGCTGGAATTCTGGGAGACCATATTGTAGGTCCCTTATTTCTGGAAGAAAACTTAAACGGTAATTTGTACCTGGATTTCCAACGTCAAGTTCGAGAGTATTTGGATGTAACATACCCTATGAGATGGATTGGACGTCGACCAATCGAATGGCCGGCACGATCACCAGACCTTACACCTTGTGACTTCTTTCTGTGGGGATACGTCAAATCCAAAGTGTATGACAACAATCCAACTCTTTGGAAGAACTTAAAGAACGAATAACACGGGTTTGTGCTGGTATAACTGCAGACATGTTGAATAATGTTCGGCAGGAATTTGTGAATCGAATTTTTTATTGTCAAGAAGTATTAGGTGGACATTTCGAACACCTGCTTCGTTAATTGACAACAATTTTGCTTCTAATTATTTAAATACTACATGTCATAATAGTTTGTTTTCTTTTTGTTACATTGACACTTCAAATGCTTATTGTGAAAAAACATATTAACGAAATTTAAAAAAAATTAGATGGTTGAAAAGAAAATCCAATTCTCTTTTCAACGATGTGTCACTCGACCCCGCATGCCATTTAAAAAAAATAGGTATTTGTGCCCCCCCCCGCGCCATCTATCGAGCAATCACAATGCGTTATATTTCAAAAGGTAGTATCGGTGAAACCCTCGAAACGGGTTTTTTTTTATCACTCTACGTCAAACCGTTCAAAAGTTAACAGGGGGGGGACTATAAAAAGCCGCACTGTATATATATGGTATTAGACCATCAGATAATGACATATTTTGCTGACTCAATCGGTCTGATTCTCTAAGGAAGTGGTTATCTAAACAACTGTCATTTGGGTGGCAAAAAGGAAGGTCAGTGGTTATTTGAATCACTTCCCGATTTTTCAATTCTCTAAGGTCAAAATGGAAAAAAAATTAACAACTTGTCGTTGGTTTACCACTAATGAAGTGACTAATTTATCCACCAGATTTTACTGGTGGAAAAATAAATCATTTAAATGATTCAAAATGGCAGTAATGATTGCAGGAAATTTTTTGCATTTTTTAATATTGGATGTTGCTCAGGAAATAATTCAACGGTAAGATATAATTGATTTTTAAGTACCTGTATGTATACCTACAGAAAAAATAATATTTTCAGGAGACAGATAGCATCCAATAATAGAGCTTTACGAGACTCTACAAACCCATTCAGCATTAGTGATCTGAAATTTAGAAAGATCTATCACATGCCAAAAGTATTGGTGTTGGAGGTTTTGATGCCTTTGATAGAACCTCACGTTGTTCAACATGGTAGAAGGGCTACTTTTATACCACTACATCTTAAGGTAAATCAGAGAGTTCAGTACTGAGTATGTATAAGATACAAATTTTTAATTTGGTATTATGGGGCTATGCTACTCGAATACATTTATTCTATCACCATAAGTTTGCTCTGGTAATTGCATGGGGATGTAGTTCACCGCAGTTGATATGATTTTAGTTATACTTCCATGACTTTGTTTCATTGATAAATCACCTAGTATATTTGGTAAAGAAATATTTTCAAAATTTCATTCCAGGTTCTTGCTGCTTTACACTTATTAGCACAGGGGTCTTATCAGGGTTCATTAGGCAGTGATAGTAATGTAGCTATGTCACAGCCAAGTGCTAGTAGGGCAATTAAGGATATAATTGAAATTCTTGGTTTTCATGTTTTTCCAAATATAGTGAAATTTCCAACTCAAGCAGAGGAGAAACTTGAAATCAAAAGAAAGTAAGCATACCTGTACCTACATCTTATAATTGCAATTTTATGATCAAGCTGAAAATTTTAGATTTATGGAAAAGCACCAATTTCCTAATGTATTGGGAGCTATTGACTGTACCCATGTTGCTATCATTTGTCCACCAATCAATGATGATGTCAACCCTGGAATTGCTTATCTGAATCGAAAAGGCTTTTACAGTATCAATGTACAAGCAGTAAGTATTTGGTTTCTAACATCCACAACTTACTTAGAAGTTTCCAATAAACTACTATTTTGCACTCAGTTGATGCTGATATTAATTTTTTGGGTGGTTTCAGGTATGTGATTCTAGAATGAAATTGTTAGCAGTGAATGCTAGATATCCAGGTTCTGTGCATGATGCTGCAATATGGACTACCTCAAACATAAATGTATATTTGAGAAGGTGTTTTGAGCAAGGTGATCAGGAATCATGGTTACTTGGTGACTCTGGATATCCGTTGTCACCCTGGCTTATGACACCTATACCAGATGCTGCAGAAAATACTCCAGAATGGAGATATACCAAAAAACATTGTAGCACCCGAATTGTGATTGAAAGATGTTTTGGATCCCTCAAACAAAAATTCAGAAGTCTATTGCGTCACCGAGTTCTACACTATGGACACAGAATGTCTGGACTTATCATCTATTCAGCTGCAGTTTTACATAATATTTGTGTAGATCACAATTATATAGAAGAAATCGAAAATTATGACTTGGATGAATACAATGATGGAAATATGGAAATGAACGTTGAAAATTTTGGTAAATAGATTGTCCTTGTAAAGGATATGTTCTAGATTTTGTATTTCATATTCTGCTCTGAGATTCCATATATAAACATCATTTGTTTTTTCTTTGATTATGGGATCAGTCATAATTATTCCAATAATTTTTTTGAGTCATCTCAAATTCTTTTCATGCAAACACATTTTCTTTTCCAGAATTTCGAGAGGACATGTTAACGACAGGCAGGCACATCAGAAATATATTAATCAGAAAACTGGATGAATAAAACAATACAATTCTGTATTGAAAAGGGAAACATTCTCCGTGAAAATTGAAAAATCTAATTTTTTTATAATATCTAACAGAAAACAACTTCCCCAGCTAAAGCTACGCTACACATTGAACTACATCTGATAGATATTGTGAAATGACTAACTGAATAGAAAAAAATCTGAAAGTGAAAATTCGCATTTTCATTCCGATAGTTGATTTTTTAAATATCTCTGGTTTCATTGAAAATTCATTAAATAAATTAGATAGGGAGAATGTTATTCAAAAATACGTTAATTTCATTGAAGCAAGGTTCGCTTCTCTCGCATTTATTTAATCATGCACATGATTATGCATTTATGCACATTTAATGAATTTTTAATAAAACTAGAGATATTTAAAAAATCAACTATCTGAACAAAAATGCGAATTTTCACTTTCAGATTTTTTCTTTTCACAATATCTATCAGATGTAGTTCAATTTCCAGCGTGGCTTTAGTCGGGGAAGTAGTTGTTCTGTGTCTGTTAGATATTACAAAAAAATCACATTTTTCGTGGAGAATGTTCCCCTTTTCAATATGAATACCTCCCAAGAAGTTATCTTGAACTATGGAAAATAGCGACTAAAGTTTGTCTTTCAGCTGCAGATGAATCCACAACTGATTTTATGAACATCCTGTTCATATTTTGGAACAAAAATCAAAAAAAAATTCTGTATATTCTCATAGCTAGATTAAATCTGAAAATCACATTGACTCATTTTTATTTCATCATGTAGAATTCATTTTGAGACTGTCAATAAAATCTTTTATTATTATTATTATTAAAAAATTCTCTATATTAAAAATATAAAAAATTTATTATATGAACATAAAATTGACAGCCAGATTGAAAAATGTTGAATTAGTCTGTGTCTTACTTGTCTTCACACAGTTCAAGAGGTAAATAAAAACAATCGATCAATAAATATAGGTTTATATAAATTAAATAAACAAAAATTCTTCAAAACATAACAAAAATCACAATTAAGATTACCTATCAGTTTCAACTTATAAAATAATCATTACATATAGTTTTATGTAAATTAAATAAACAAAAATTCTTCAAAACTACAAAATCTTACCAAAATCACAATAAAGTGAATCAGTTTCAACTTATGAAAAAGGTACTCATACATTTTTTTCCTGATTAATTTCTGCATAGAGCCGAATGCTATCAGCAAGGGCTTTTATGCTTTCTGCAAATATTTTTATGCTCTCAGAAAAATCTTTTAAGGAAGCACTCAATTCTCTAGAGCTCTCAGAGAATGCATTAGATGATTGCAGGAGAATGTTGCTGGTTGAATTATTTTTTATTGTTGGTTTTTTCTTCCTGGACACAGGTGTTCTTGCAGGTGTTGCTGCAGAAAATGTATCTTTTGATACTGTGGGAACATCCTCCTTATTAATTTGTAATACAATTGTTTCTTCAGTCAGATCATTTCCTAAAAAAGATGAAAATTTAAATATGATTACATAAAGAAGGAGTAAGAGAATCAATCATTAATATTTTCCTCAAGCCAAAAATACTTGCACACAAATTGAATGATTTCTGGAAAACTGGGTCCTAATTCTCAAATGTCTACAACACCATGTCGCAAGCGACACAACATGCCCATTTCCTTTTCTGGTCGTGCATTGAAAAGAAATGGAGATATTTTGTTGCATGCGACATGGGGTAGTAAACGTTTGAGAATCAGACCCCTGGACCTCAAAAAATATGCATTGGTAACACAAATATTGAAGAGTAGTATTATAATTTTAATATATATATATATTTACCCATTACTCCTGAAGTACCTGGCTCATTTTCAATTGATTGCAGTTCATCAATTATTATCACATTTTCCTGGTCTTCGAAGTTTAATTGTGTTTCGGTAGCCTCTATAGTGGCTAAATCAGCATCTGTTGTTAAATCAACTTCTTCTGGCAATTCACTGGAACCAGTTACGGTTACCCAGCCTATTAGTGACATCAATTTTTCTTCCATATCGGTAAGCTGTTTTGGTTTTCCTCCTCCCCCAGTATGTTTTAGATTTACAGTAATATCTCTGGCCTTCTTTTTGGTTTTGGATTTGAATTCAATGAAGAATCTTTTCCATTCTTCCACTGTTTTAGACGGGCCATTTAATGTATTGAGTTTCCTTGCAAGTTCATTCCAAGCTGCATCTACTTCATTGGCATTCAAAGGATGTGTTCTTCCTGACAACATTATTTGCTTTTTATCAGCAATATACATCAATAAACATTCCATTTGGTCTGAGGTGACCCTTGGACCTCGTGTAGTTTTGGGAGGCATAGTTATTATTACTTTGTGTTGCTACTAAAAGATCAGATAGATGAAACAATGAGCAGAGATCCTGTGTAATACAGGTATGCATTCCAGAATACCTACCTTATTGTTCACCAACAAAAAACTTTTGTAATTATTTTACAAAAAACTCCAGTCCCATATATAGATGAAAGTCACAAAATACTTAATATTACCTAAGACAAAATACTTTTTTATATTTACAACACAACTCCTAACTCCAATCCAAATAAAAAAATGAGGTTATTTGACGTTAAAATGACAGAAAAGTAGCAAACTTTAATTAAAAAGAAGAAGAGTTACTAACTTTTCCACATTTATTTACCACTGAGTGGAAATGTGAAAAATTAACCACCTTGATAAATTTCGTATTTGAAGAATACCAAATATGAATAGTGGAAAATCTACGGTGGTTAAAAAACTAGTTGTTAACAACGTTATTAAATTATCCACTGGGTTAACCACTTTTTAGAGAATCGGACCGATTTTCTCGTTTCAGGGATTTTAACCACTGAAAATTATGTCAGTGTTGAGCTCAAAAAATGAAAATTTAGCAATCAGACGTGTGCTAAGCATATGAAAAAAAATTCCCAAAATTTTCCGGCCGGAAAATTCACTTAAACAGCTGATTGGCTTATGAGAATTTTCTGTCGGGTTCCTAACGATATCAGATTTCATTCTGTCGATTGCCATAAGTGAGAAAATGGGTCAGCGACTGAGTATTCTTTTACAAGATGGCTCCCTTATTTCCACCCTTTAAGGACATTCAAACCTTATGGCTTTGGTTTTTCACCTGTTAATGTGTTGAAATGACATAAATGAGAGATTGAAAAAAAAATTATTTTTTTTTACACGAAAAAAAATTAATTTTCCACATACCTAGCACACGTCCGATCGCTAAATTTTCATTTTTTGAGCTCAACACTGACATAATTTTCAGTGGTTAAAATCCCTGAAACCAGAAAATGAGTCAGCAAAATATGTCATTATGTATGTAATTTTTAAATCGATTAATGGGAGAGGAGGTAACCGCAACATTTTAATAACTTTAATTAAATTTTACAGATGAAGAAGACGATGACGATCCACAAGGAGACGACTATGAATGAATAAGCGGGCAGCATTAATGTTGTTTTATAACGAGTTATAACAGTTATAACAGTTATTTTTCATACATCAATATTTAGAATAATTATCAAGATATCTAGCCGTTTCTGTTACTGTGTTTTTGATTGATTGGTAAAAAATAAACAATTAACATAGTGAATGTTATTACGCTTAAAAGTAATGAATAATAATGAATAAAAAAATGTTCTCCCTTTCATCCATAATAATAGCATGACATACAACGTTCATAATAAAAAATAACTGTAGCCTCCGATTAACTATCGTGTGCGCACTTCTCGCTCTTTGTCGGCGCCTGGTAAGGTTTTCGGCTCAATATTTTCGCCATTTTGCACACACGATCCTGAGAGTTCAATGTAACGAACAAATTTGGTCCCAGCCCTCTATAAATAAGAAGACTTCAGCACTTTTTTATGCACCTTTAACGTAACCTGGTGCCCTCATTCCACCAAAAAAATCGCCTTGCTATATTATTTTCGAATTCAGAGCATAATTAGTTACTACCACACCAAAAACTAGCACTCTTTGTCGGTGCCTGGCAAGGTGTTTGGCTCAATATTTTCGACTGCCATGTTGCACAAACTATCCTGAGGGTTGAATGTAACGAAAAAATGTAATCCCAGCCCTCTATAAATGAGACGGCTTTGGCACTTTTTTACGCACCTTTAACGTCACTTGGCACTACTTTTCCCCCAAGCAAATCGCCTGGCAATATTATTTTCGGATTTTGAACATAATTAGCTACAATCACACCAAAAACCAATGCTCTATAAATTGAACACCTTCAATTGATTTTTCAACCCCTTTACGGCCGTACTACGCCCCCCCCCCCCAATGAAAAGCTGCCAGGCGACTGAATCAATTATTAAGACAGTTAAGGCAGACTGATTAAGTGGTTTTAATCGTTCTATAAATTGCTGCCCTATTTCCGTGGCTAGCTCTTAGTCTATAAGAGAATATGTAAGAACGCCTGAGATGTATCTAACACACTGAAGAAATTAGCCCCATTCAACTCACTGAATAAACAGTTTATTTAATACGTAAAATAAGAGTTCCTTGTAATTTTTATTATATGCATTTTATGTAACATTTGTTTTCATTAGTTGGTTTTTACTAATATGAAGTTTTTTGAAGTCTTTGTAATTGAGAATATTAACTTGACTTCCCGTGTCAATTTTGAGTTTTATATCACCATCAATGATTTTCAGAATTTCCAACCACTCAATTGCATTAACATTAGGTTGTGTTATTGTCCAAACAATATGATATCTTCACCGTCATTGTCATTTGAAAATTCATTTTCTTCGATATCATGAACGGCTTTATTTTTGCAAAATTTTTGATGATGACCCTTCTACTTACATCTACTGCTATACCTTCGTACAGCTGAGTGCCTAGTTGTACCTAGCCTAGCTGTACCTAGCCTAGCTGTACCTAACCTAGCTGTACCTTGATTTTGATGATATTGTCTACAACGATTACAGAAGGAATTGTTACCTTTTTTTCTGATTGGAACTTATTGCAGATGAATATTTCTTTCCAAAATTTCCTGGAAGTGGACCTGTACGTTGCTTGGATCTGGAGGTGTCATATTTTACAGCACATACGAGTAAATTCTGCTCCTTAGATATTTCCTTCTAGGTTATGGTACTATTATTCTCCATTGATCGACAAATATTAATTGCATATAGTAATTTCAGATCTGAATGTTGCAAGAGTTATTCCTGTATTCGCATGTCTCGAATGCCTAACACTAATCTTTCACGAATGAGTGTATCCTTTTCTTTGAATTCGCAAGATGAAGCTAATTGTCTAAGTGCTGTGAGGAATTGGTCAACAGTCTCACCTAACATTTGATCCTGCTCGAAAAATGTATAGTGTTCATAAACAAGATTTTTAACCGTATTTCAGTAGCTATCAAACTTTTTTAGGATTGTCTCAAGATTGTTCTTATCTTCATTCGGTTCGTATTCGAAAGTACTGTAAATTGCCACCAAGAAATTCAGCAGCAAAGCTATATTAACATCAATAGCTTTCTAATTATTTCCTGTAGCTAGCAGATAAAAATGGAATTTCTGCTTCCACAGTTTCCACTGATATTTCTCCCTTGAAGTTCATTTCACCTGGGGTTTAAGTACCGTCAGCAGCTATCGTTAATGATTTTCCAGTAATATTATTTGTCAATATTACTACAACCAACCGTTTGGGATAGTCAAACGTTTCAGTTTAATTGGGGTGTTTTATACTAGAATCAAGTGCGCATTTTAGCTGCCACCATGTAAGGAAGGACTTTATGAATAAGAGAGCCCTGCCAAAATTACCACATGAAATCTCATGAAAAAATATAGACAAATTATGAGAATTTTTAAGGATCTACGTGGAAAGTCTGTAACCTATACATACATATCCCTGGCACATAAACCTTTTGCAACAGTGGCGGATCCAGGATTTCAAAATATCGTAATTTGAGTGTTTCAAAAATTTTTATTCGCAATTCTTACAAACCGAACCACTTGATTGCTTGTTTTTATTATTTCTTATGTCTATTGGAAATATATTCATATTTTACTTTTCTTGAATGAGAATATTTATATTCATTACCCCCCCCCTCATACCAGTACCCTGGATCTGCCACTGTTTTGGAAGGTTGTAAGTAGATGTAATTTATAAGCATATCCGAATACATGGAATACAAGTTTGTAACAGGCAGTGGTTGTTTAAGGAGGCTATGAGATTCGATGAGGTATTCCACTTTCAATCACAACGATATTATATGCTCATTCACAAGCATGTCAACCTATGAGGAATGTGTGGAAATTCACAATTTATATTCTTGTTAGGTATCGTATGGAGAAAGTGAAATTTATTGGGTATCTTGTGTAAGATTAGGATGTGATTGTTTGGATCATGAATAACTCATCAGACACCATGCAATTCCTATGAGTTTTCATACAACCCAGAATCTATGAGAATTTACAAGTGTCGATAAGAAAACAAGGATACGGAATATTAGAGTTTGTTATAGGCAGTGGTGGTTCAAAAAAGAGACTAACAATTCGATGATGTATTCCAATTTAAATCACAATAATGTATTATATCCTGATTCAAAAGCTTGAGAACCTATGTGTGGATATCCACAATCTATAATATTATTCGGTATCGTATAAAAAAGTGGGTTCAGGATTGGACGGTACAATCGGTATTTGGAATTCCTTATCAAATTTTATGCGAATCCTATGAGATTTCATGAGATCCAACCGAAGGAACATTATGAAACCAAATGGAATATTCTTAACAAAATGTTTCTAACAATATTACCAAAATATTATCATATTACGCCAGAATATTTCAAAAATATTATAGAAAGATTACTAAAACACAAGATCAACGAAATGAAACAATCCAGGAAAACCTACTCGGAGTGCTTATTCCTCTACTCGGAAGATGGCGCGGCTTAGGCTACGTTTTGTAGTGCTGGGAAGCTTTGTACTTTCCACTGGATTTAGTTTCAACACTTTATTAACGAGACATACATGAATTATATGTATGTTGAAAACTCTGACTGACATTACATAACATGTTTCAAATCTCATACAGGATGTAAATAATTGAATACATAACAGAACACTAGGCGCCAACATCTTTTAAAACCTTCCTTATTTTGTTTACATCCATACAGAATAAATAAAAATTTGTTACAAGTTATTTCAATTTTATTGAGAGGGTAGGCGTAATTAGTTTGGAATGAAATTGCAAATACCTAAGGAAAGGTATTATAAATGAGAGTTTATTGCTATACAGGGGCGGATCCAAGGGAAGGGTCATGAGGGTTATGCCCCCCTAGACCAGTCCAACTTTCACTATTTTCGGGTAATCTCGCTAAACGGAAGAAAATGTGATTTCGAGATCTCTTATCAATAATCAACTTGAGATATCATCACATCAATGCCATGCGCCAGTTGAGCTTGATTAATTTAATAAAACATTTTTTTAAAGGCGCGACCAGTTCTAGAAGCTCCAACAACATCGTCGGAAACACCATCTAATGGATTATTGCAGCAGGCTCCGACTCACTTATCCAGTGACATAGGATTCTATGCTGGGCTGAATAATATCAGCGATTATTCAAAAGCTGCCCTACTTAACAACCCATGGATGCCTCCCGAGAGCTACAATTTTCCTTAAAATGGAGTTATGAAACAGGGGAAACTTACTAGAAAATATGCCCAGATTTTGATCGTTTTTCCTGGTTAGTTCTCTCCGATAAAGACCGTGGTCTATATTGTAAATGTTGTGTACTTTTTGCGACTGGCCTAGGATGTGGTTTACAAAAAAATGTTCCTTTCGGAAAACTTGTATAAGATCCTTCAATACCATACGGATGCTCCAGGCAGGGAAAGACTTTTTGAAAGTATACCAAAATCCTTCATTGGAAATAATCAACCAAATTGATTCGCATCGCCTTACACAAAAAGAAGAAAATAGGCAACGATTGATCCCAATTATACAAACTATAATCTTCTGTGGGAGACAGGGTATTTCTCCAAGAGGTCACAGGGATGACAAGAAGATAGTTCGGGAGAAAATATTGAAAACTTTCTAGAGTCGTTGCGGTTAAGAGTGGATGCTGGTGACGTTACATTACATAACCACCTAGAAAGCGCTGGTGGAAATGCTACATTTACAAGAAAAATCATTCAAATAAGCTCATAGATTGCTGTGAGGAAGAGATGCAAAGTACCATTATAAAAATGCTAAAAGAATCAAAATTTTTCTCTATCGTATTTGATGAGACAACCGACTTGTCCAAGATTTCTCAATTGATTATATCAGTGCGATATCTTTACAGAGGTACTATAAGAGAATATTTTCTGATATTTGTTGATGCCTATGGTAACATTCGACCTGAAGACACGGAAAAAAGAGGAAGGGAGCATCGCCTAACGGAAGTGGCTTTAGCTCATATTGTTGAGGATATCGCCAGAAATTTTGATTTGGATTTAGACACTTGTGTCGGTTTTGGAACAGATAATTGTTCAGTTATGGCATCTGAAGTTGAGGGCGCAGTTCAGGAACTAAAGAAAGTGACAAAGCATGCTCAACGCTGCCCATGCATCAATCATATTTTGAATAACTCATTATCCAGCTCCTCAAAAGTAGAAATACTTCTGGAACGATGAAGAAAGTAGTTGCCTTCGCTAATGCTTCTGCGAAAAGGAACAAACTTCTCAAAGACTATTTAGGTGCTGCTGTTCAAGGAATTTGTGAAACTCGTTGGGTCGAGAGGCATGATGGGTTCTTTCAGTTTCGTGGATAGGCTATACTTCAAATCATTGGTGTCCTAGAGGAAATTTCTACATGGATGGATCAGAAAACAGCAACTGATGCGTTTAATCTTGCAAAGGCTCACAAAAGTGCAGATTTTCTCCTTTCAGTTGCATGTTTAAGTGACGTTTTAGGAGTTACAGTCATAGCGAACAACTGGAGAAAATGTTTCTTTATAATCGATGCCTTCCTTCTGTGAATAGCCTTTGACCACTAATCGAGCTTTTCGTCTTAAATATGCATTTCCTGGCTTCGACTTCACTTTGAAGACCCATTTGCATCCAACAATATTTCGATTTGCGGGTTTTTCAATTATATCCCAAGTGTCGTTTTCTCTGAGAGAGGTCAATTCATCTTCGATCGCTTCCACCCATTCTGCACTAAACTCCGAGTTTATTGCTTCATCGTACGTTGCTGGCTCAATGACGACTGCAGAGTAAACACTTTCTGCGTATCGGTTTGGGGGTTGCACATTTCTGCGTAGGTTGTATGAATGGGGTGTTCCTGAGCAGTTTGATTGTTGTGTCAGATATGTATATGGATGACATTCATCGGGTTTTTCATGCAGGCTTACGTCAAAATCATCATAATTCACTTTGTAATGACGTTCTTTCGGTTGATATATCTGACTTTTGTCAAACTTGACATCACAGGTAACTATCATTTTTCGTTTTTCAACATCATACATCCTATAATTCTTGGATGTAGGTATCCAACAAGATATGTTTTTGTAGCTCTTGCATCCCATTTTGATCTTCCAAGCGATTTTTGGTGAACGTTCTATTGAAAAATGAATGAGAAAATGAAAATATCTCTTATCTTCAACTTTTCCAGCTTGTTTTCCAATATCATTATATTTCCCAATACCATCCTGTTTCTTCTGCTTTTGACCTTCCTCCTGATCTTCTGTTCCAATTCGTACAATTCCATATATTACATCATTTTCATCAAATTTTACATCTCTTGATAATATTATTTCATCAGTTTGGGGATTCCATGATCTGTATCCATTTGTCTTGTATCCAACCATACGAACAGGTATTGCTCTTGTCTCCAATTTGTCACCTGAGTTGGGTATTTTTAGTGCCCAAGCTTCACTACCAAAGACTCTGAGTTTACTGAGGTCTATTTTGCCATAGTATATGTTGACTGGTAAATCATCATTCAAGGCAGTTGTTGGCGATCTATTTATTTGATATGCAGCACTACGTATGGCTTCGCCCCATAAATGTTTCGGTAGATTCGTTTCAGCAAACATTGACCTAACCTTATTCAAAAGTGTTCTGTTTGCCCTTTCACTAACACCATTTTGCTGAAGTGTGCTAGGCAATGTGTATTCACATATGACAACTTTTTGTCTGCAAAAGTTTCGAAATTCTGCCGCTGTGAATTCTCCTCCGATATCCATTCTGATTCTCGATACTGTATAACCTTTTGCCTTCAATTTTCTAATATAATTCATGAGATTATATTGTGCTTCACTTTTTCGTTTCAGTAAATAAACTGTTATGAAGTGAGAATGGTCATCAATTATCGTTTGATAATACTTTTCATCATTATTTGTTGATGTTCGAATTGGTCCTCCTATATATGAGTGAAGAAGTTCTCCAATCTTTTTAACCTTGGCAACTGTTGGCTGTAAAAAGGTTCCCTTGTTGCTTTTTCTTCTTTACATGGACTACATATTGTTTCAGGTACTGGCAATTTCATTTTCTTCATAAAAGCCTTTGAAATATGTCCTAATCTCTTGTGCCAAATGTCACCTGTAACTGTTACATTGCATATTTCACTCGAAACTTGCTACATATAAATTTCCTATTGTCCTGCATTCTATATATCTTTCATTCTTGTTCTCTATTATAGCTTTTTCCTCGTTAAACAATACTTTGTTTCCTTTTTCATTTATCTTTTCAACAGATAGTAGATTGAATGTTAAGTTTGGTACTATTAGAGCAACAAAATAGATTTTCATATTTTCATATTCTACTACTAATTTTCCTTTCTTGCTTACTGTTAGTAAATTTCCATTGGCTACTCTAATTTTTATTTCTCTACCAAGCTTTACTATATCTGTCATGTATTGTTCCATGCTTTCTGTTACCACTGTCTAATATAAAATTAACTTCAGAGTTGTTGAACTGGACTTTTGGTTCTCCTACGCTCAAAAATTCACTTATAAACGAAATTTAATCTTCATTTGTGGAAGCTTCTTCAGTGTAATTTACTTCTCTTCTACCTCGACCTCGATAGCCCCTTGAACTACGTCCTCTGATTCTTCTTGACATTCCTCTGCTGATATATTGACTCTTATTGCTGTTTTTTGAACAATCACGCAAAAAATTATCACCTTCACAACCATAACTTTTATTGTTTTATTCACCTCTCTGAATTTTCTTTGAATAAAATACTGAATTCTGATTGTTGCTTGTTTCAGGTTGGGAATCCTTAAATTTCCATTCTGCGTCAAGAAGTCTGCTTTTCCCAATTTCCAATGCTATATTTGTTGTGACAGTTTCAATTGCCGTGATAACAGTTTCATACTTTTCAGGCATCGTTAAAAGTAGATAACAAACTTTGTCACTCTCGTCAAGTGTAGCTCCTGCTCCTTCTAGTTCTCGCGGCAAACTTTCTACTTTCATGAAATGCTCCTGTAGCTCATCTGTTGTACATTTCAATTTTAGTAACTTTTTCATTATATACAACTTTGAAAAAGTACTCTTCCTTGCAAACATTCTATAGATTTCTTATTATGTCTTGTGCTGTTTTTGCATCTTTGATGTACTCCAGATGCTTGTCTGTCATGCATTGTACAATGATACACTTCGCTTTCGTATCATTCTTGTCATGCTTAGTTTTATCGTCGACACTTAGTTTCTCATAATCCACCTTCTTCATCATAAGCACTTCTTTCACGCCTTCCTTTTCCAACATAATTTCCACACGAAATCTCCAATTGTTATAATTGCAACTCGTTAGCTGGAGAAAAGATAATATTCCAAAGACGTCATTTTTCTTTTTTATTAGAATTTTCTGCGCATCCAACTCTCACTAGTTACTCTCAATATTGGGCATGAACTGGGCCCATGACCTATTGATTTTTGGTGAAAATTCTATTGAAAAACTAATGAGAAAATGAAAATATCTCTTATCTTCAACTTTGACAAATACGTCAGTCTTTATTATTTTTCATAGATCAACTATATCTGTCGTCATACAGGGAACTCTAACAAATTAAATAGACGATGTACATCCAGATATTCAACAGTTTTGGTATATGGGCGTATCCTAAATAGCCAAATATCCGGATATGATCAAGACTGGGGTTTTCACCAAATCATGCTTCGTATAGTGTAACAACTTCAAACTTGAAGTTTAGCATTTGGTGACCTGTTTAGAATGTGAACAGCTACTTTTAGTCTAAGACCCGAAGAGAGGTCGACCTTCACCGTTCTGGTTAACGGATGAAACATACTTCTTATGAAGTTTCATAAATAGACAAATACGCCTAAAATGGGTTGCCTATCAAAATGTGGTCCAGACTATATACAGTGAGTTTAAAAAATTTGCAGCATATAGAAAACTAGTTTATTATCGATTTGTCAGAAAATTGCATTTCCTATGAAAATTAGTGCATTGCAGAATACTTGCATTAAAGTTGACAACATTTCAAATTTCCAAACGGTGTACAGGGGGAACAAAAAATAGAAATTTTGATAAAGTGTAAATACCCCTTCTTTTTGACATCAAAAAGTTTATTCAAGGAGGTCGTTCAGAATTGAAAACTATATTCAAATTTGGAATTACATCCAGCGTAATTTTCTCTTGATCAAAATTATATTTTTTGTTCCCCCCTGTATACCTTTTGGAAATTTGAAATTTTGACAACTCATATGCAAGTATTCTGCAATGCACTAATTTTTATGAAGAATAAAATTCTCTGAAAAATCGATAATAAAAAAGTTTTCCGTATGGTGCGAATTTTTGAAACTCACTGTATATAGTCTGGACCACATTTTGATAGGCAACCCATTTTAGGCTCATTCGTCTAATAATGAAACTTCATGACAAGTATTTTTCATCCGTTAAACAGAACGGTGAAGGTCGACCTCTCTTCGGATCCTGTACTATTTGACGTCTTTTGGCCACAAACTCTCACTCACTCCGCTAGGAAGCAACATTGTCCTGACGCTTTCCTGAACTGTTCAATTTTTTTTCTCAATTCTTCCATTTTGTTCTGGGGTAGAAGGTGAAGTTTTTTCATGAATAATTCCCTTTCTTGACATAAGGTTTTCAATCTGTCGATTGGTGAACTCTGATCCATTATCTGTTCTTACAGCTTTTACTGGTCTTCCACACGTATTGGAGACAATTTCACTCACTATATGAAAGTCTCGTCTCCTGCGATATGAGGATCAATCAGAATGGGATTTCGCGAAAGTACACGCTTCCTTTCGCTTCCTTTCTTTCCGATCCGGAAAGACCACGTCGTCAAGTCAACCACAAATATAAACAGCAATGATACATCTTGTAATCTAAAATGACATAAACGTCAGGTTGACAGACTTCATGTTTATTATTCATCAGCAACTATTGAAGAATTCACTTTGTGAATTATCGATAGTATTGCGACCACTCCTGGTATTACCCCCGATAATTTCTATGACATATGCAAATTTTTCGAAAACTTCACATTTACTGGAAACATATTTAAAACTCGTTGCCTCATCCTTGAATAGCATGAAATATCGGTAACCACCTATACCAATAATGTTCATTGGGCACAGACACAGATCAACATGGATATATTCTCCTGATTGCGAAAAACGTTCTGTGGTAGAATGATGAGGAACTCTCTGCATTTTTCCGATCTGGCAATCCCCACAATCAAAAGATTCCCTATCTTGAATTTGTCATATTCTTGATTGTTCTGCTACTAATGTGCCCAAGACGTTTATGCCAATATTCTAAGGTGGGAACTTCAGCAGTATCTGCACGTCATCTTGTCGCTGTCGAAAACACATTGGAAACTGGTTGTTTTTGTTTTTCAAGCCAGTGGCTACCAGTTGATCTTTTGAATCGAACACATTGCAATGGATACTATCAATCTTCATATAAAATCCTTTCTTCGTTTTAGCACCGGTTGAAAAAAGGTTTTGTGTCAACATATTGAACACCAAAACGTCAGAATTGTACCTTGGCCACAAATTGGAAGTCTTTCATGGTTGGCAACTTTCACAAACTTTCCTGTCTGTGTCTTATTGAAAGTGACGAACCAGTCTTTTCGAAAAGTCATATGTTGAGATGCGACTGAATCTGCAATCCAAATTTCCTCCAATGGAGAGCGGCTATAACATATTCAATTGTGGAAATGAATGCGAACTCATTATTCGTTTTCTTCTGTGGATTATTTCTGGCTGCCTTTTTACTTCTGCATTCTCGTTCCCAGTGACCCACTTTCTTGCAGAAATTGCACTCATTCCTAATGGTTTCTGATGTTTATTCTTGAAACCCTTAGCACTGAAAGCAGCAGCAGACGGTTCTCTCTCAACCGCTTTCGTTAATGGGTCTTCCAATCTAAGACGGGCAAAAAGGTTATCTAGATCTCTCCCTTCCTTGATGTTGTACCAAACTGTTCTGAAGTTTTGGAACTTTGGAGTTAGACTATTAATGATGCGAACCATTTTGATATTATCAGATAATTTTTCACCCTGGTTTTCGATTTCAGATGCCAGTTTTGAAACTTTGGCGATATATGAAGCAATATTTTTATCTTCTGTCATTTTAATGGCGAAATACTCCTCATATAGGTTCATTACGCTGACTTCACTTCTCTTTTCGTAAATGCTACAGGATTTCAGCCAAATTTCATGAGCACTCGTGCAAGTTAATATCAGTTGAGCTTGGTAACTTTCGAGAGAACTTATCAGTATTGCCATAGCTTTTCCATCACTTTTTCACCAAATTTCTTCGTCCTTTGGAGCGGTGTGCATAACGGATTCTCCAGTTGCAATATCTAGTAAACTTTCCCAGGTAGCCAGGGTACGTCTGAATGACGTGGTTTTTACGTCTTTATCACCTTTTCAATTGACGTATAAATCACGTTAAAATGCCGTCACGTCACAGCCTAGTGACTTCAGAAAATGACGTAATTTCTACGTAAGAACTGACGAATATTTACATTTAGATTGTCGTCGAAACAACGTAAAGTTCACGTCAAAATAACGTGAAAATCTTGTCAAAAGATCGAATAATTCGTATAGATAGATATTTTTTTAAGAGAATACGAAACCAAAAAACCTACACAATGCCTAACCAAATGTTAATGGCGGCGGACCTCTTGGAAATTTGATTTTTTTGATATAGTAGGCCACCAAACAGCCATAGAGCATTGTTAACATTGCCTTTATAACAAACAACAAAAAACAAGTAATATTTTATAAAACGGAAACAAAACAACTTGGTTCAAAATGATTTCTTATTGTCAATAAATGCAATATGTTCACTAAACATTAAAAAAACAAAATTAGAACACATTAACCTACTTTTATCGAATGATGACATTTCACATATTCCACAATATAATTATTATTTTCCAGGTCGATTCGAACCAAACGATTTCTGTACACCAAGTTAAGAGCATATCAGTCGAATATGCTGAGCTGCCGCTGAGCTGAGTATCACACTTTCATGACAATCAACAGTAACATTTTACCCGTACAAAATATTAACTGAAGTGACAAAATAACACCCCAAACACACTCAGCACCTTCATGAAGCATTAAAAATCAGTAAAACACTAAAACAGTGGCCAAATTAACCAAAGGCAAAAGGAGAAATAGGAATTTATCGGAATTATCCCCAACATACAACATGGTGACCATGGCGTCATAAAAGGACGAGCGCACGTGCGCGAGATGCGCTCTGTGATTGTATTGCGCCACTATAAAGGCGGGAAATTTAAAATGACAAGAACCTTATAAAGGTTATTCATTCAAAATTGTTAGTAAGATCACTAACCGACCCATTGTTGACCCATGTCTCAACAAAAGTTTCTGGTTTTTTTTCTTACATATTATCCACCTTTTCAAATAAAGATACCTTCATAGTTGAACTATATAAAATATATATGAGGACGAAACTTCTATTCTTTTATTCGGGTAAAATATATTGACTGTATGCAAACTCGTGAGCGATATTTGTCAACTCGTTTAATTCCGATTTCCGGTTTTTTACTTCATTTTGTATGTGTAATGGAGTGACGTCTTACTGACGTCAATTGATGACATCAATCGATACATATGTCAGAATGAGGTGATCAAATGACGTCGTGATGACGCACTTCCAACTGACGTAATTTATTAGTGATGTTGAAATCACGTCATATTTTGGTACTATGACGTACCTGACTTGAAAATCACCTCAAATCAACGTCATTATGACGTACGCTGGATGCCTGGGTTTTCCTCGCAGCACAGTTTGGATCTGGAATCTATAATTCTGCCCATTCAGCCGATGAACTATGTTCAGCTGGTCATTCATTCATTATCGAAACGCTGCAGTTAAATTTTGTTACACAGAGAGGGTATGGCGACACAACTCCTCAGACAGGAAAACGTATATAGTTAGTATTCAGTTAATGGCGATTTTCAACAGCTCCCTCGGAGGGGTATCAGAGGTTCCTGCTTTGGTTCCCCTTGTGGGTGTGGTCTTCTAGTCGCCTCTTACGACAGGCAGACCCTACCTGGGATCCATTTTTTTGAGCCCCGAGTTCCCAGGGGCGATCAGAAGACTTTTCAATAGAGCGAAGTCTGTGACACTGCGAAGAATACAAAACGGCTCTTTCTAAACAGAGAACATAAAGACAAATGTTCAAGGGATTATTGAATTGGCTTCAGCACAACATCTCGAAAAAGTTCTCAAAAGAACATTACAATGGTATCGGTCTAATCAAAAAACCGAACGATACCCTAATAACCCTAAGGAAAGCTTAAGTGTTCTCCTGCAGACACACTTTCCTGGTTCTAACACGTTGTGGTGAATGAACAGCAAAGTACTCATCTGTTGTGTAGTTGTAAGAAAATATGAATTCCAAACTAGACTTTATTCATGACAAATACATATTCATTTTTCTGACAGTTCAATCAACAGAATCCCTAGTCTCTTGTTTAACTCAGCAACTATGAATTCATTATACAAAATGATCTATCTGAACAAACCTAATATCTAACATTTTCCCCCTCGTTAAAATTACAAGTCCAATTTTACAAGTTTCCTGATCTAGTCATATATACATCTGTGGTTGGTTCATTATTCAGTTCTTGGTTGAGATATGGTCTATCAGGTGAAACAGATAACTATTTGAGGAATGTCTATCAGAAATTTCGCTCGATGGGTATTGCTCAAAAACACAGCCAACATTCAACGATTCATCCATGTCAGTTGTACATGGAGTACAGCTTGTATTTTTATGCAAACAATCTGCATGCATGAATTTTACTACTCCACCCACAGTTACTAGATATGTGATGGGGCTTACCACCTTTGTTATAACACCCATTTCCCACAGATGAGATCTTAAATTTTTGACGAAAACTTTTTCATTAATGTTATATTTGACAAGTGATTCCTTATTTATAGTTTTCTGTTTGATTTCAAGGGGTGGTGTCAATAAAGCAAATCTAGATCGTGGACGTTTTTTTAGTAAAAGTTCGGCGGGAGAAATCACCGTTACGCTCGAAAGCGTATTCCGATAACTGAATAAAAAGTTAATTAGTCTATTGCGCAACACATTTAGTGTTATGTTCACCCTTTCGCTGAGTAAAGCTTTTTCCAAGCCACTTTTAACAGTTTGAACTTCCCTTTCAGCAATTTCGTTACTTTCAGGGTGATATGGTGGAGATTTAATAACTCTGATTCCATTTGCTGCACAAAAACTCAAAAATTCAGATGAAGAGAATGGTGGGCCATTATCAGACTCCAATTCATTTGGTAATCCAAAAACAGAAAAAATGTGCAAAAATAGTTTCTTTAGTTATTTTAACGTCAATCCACTACTTTTATTATCTACAAGAATCAGGAAATTATAACCATTTTTGTGAAAGAAATCAATGTTAACCCTGTGAAAATTACATGGAGTACTTGGCCAAGGTAGAAGTGGAGCAGATTTTGTGAAATTTGGTGACCAACAATTTGAACGAATGAGCATTTTGGATCGAACAATACCAGTATGATCCTCATGGAACAATCCTGAAACCTCATTTCTCGAAGAAGTTGTTATAACAACCTTGGAACCCCATAACAAGCAATTCCTTTCAACGGATAACTCATGTCTTCAACTGAAATATGATTTAAACGGATCGTTAACATTATGTGGCCATCCAGCGATAGTCATATCTATCACTTTTGCTAGAAAAATGTCCTTTTTGGATGCATTTGCAATATCTTCAAAATTTAATGGAAGTTTATTCGTCATACTGAAAGAATATAAGCTATCACAAATTTTTGTTTTCCCTTTTACTGGCAATCGTGATAGAACATCAGCATTAGCAAGAAGAGTTCCACTTCGATATTCAATATCATAGTCATATGCTGAAAGAATTAAAGCCCATCGAGTAACTCGGGATGCTGCCGTTACCGGTATCTATTTTTTCCTTCCATAAATGAACTGAAGTTGTTGATGGTCAGTAATCAGTACAAATTTTCTATCGAAAATATATTTGTGAAAACGCCGGACACCAAATGAGAGCGCTAACGATTCACGCTCAATATTGCAATATTTTTGTTCTGCCGGTGAAAGAGTACTAGGAGCAAAGAGAACTGGACGTTCTACACCATCTACTCTGTGGCTCAGTACGGCACCAACTCCATAACTACTGGAATCACAGCTGACATAAATTGGTAAATTTAGATCGTAATGAGTAAGGACCTGATCTGATGTGATCAATCTCTTCCTCATTTCGAATATCTCATCAGTAGGGGGTTTATGCCAATCCTGGACCTCCCCCCACCACTGACTTTGAGAGTGACCTTGGGGAATGACCTTCAGAGGATGATCTGGCTAGTGCATGAACTTGAGAGTTGCTGATTTTGGTGGTTGGTGACCTTGAGGGTAGTTGACATTGGGAGTTGATGACCTTGAAAGTTGGTGACCATGGATTTTAAAGAATTTGAGTATGGACTACCTTGAAAGTGTGTAACCTTGAGATCAATTGAACTTGAGACTGGATGACTGTTCAATTGGTTGACCTTCACTGTAGACCGATATCTTTGAAGACTATTGAGTAAGAGGGTGTATTGAAATGAATTTAGCATTGACATATTCGGTCGGAGTGACCTTGAATATTTTTCTATTTTCATTCATTTCAACCTCAAATATACCCTTTCCCTTCAAAGATTTCTATAAAAGATACTTACAAATTCAGTTTGCACCGCCCACAGTACCAGAGTGAGCCTTCATAATCAGTTTTTCCGAGTTGGCATCGAACTATAGTGCACCATAAGGAATAAATACATCGCAAATCAGGTGAAAATATTTTAGTTTTCTACCATAATTTCCACATATTCTAAAATGGATTCCCTAAAATTTGATTTTGAAAAAATAAATTCTGCTATTCAACACAGAAACTCTAGAACGAAGACCTTTAACATCACTAACGCGGTAAAGCTTATAAAGTTGAAATCATGTCAATTTCTACAAGATATGGTAAATCTATTCAGGTAATTTTATTGGAAGATAACAATATCAAATTTAAATCATGGCTTCTGAAACGAGTCACAGAGCAATTAACAGATGAGATTATTCAAATGATAAATTCATCAAAGTCCAAAGTGGTGATAACATATATAGGGCAGAGTTCTCAGGAATTTTCTGGTGCGAAAACCCGATCGTTAGTCAAGTTCGATGTGATAGAGTAAAAGTATGATTATAATATGTAAAATAACATAAGGTGAGTATGGTATACCTTGTGATAACGATTTGAAACTGATAGTCACTATTTATTTTTCGGAACTTCCATACAAAGATGTGGATGAAATATTCCAGCGAGTTGTGGACAGAGGCTGTAGATATAGATTCTGCAATTGAAAGATTGCGTTGTGAATTGAATGATTTAAGTTGGGATGCACTACATTCGGCAAATTATGATATGAACATTTGTTTTGATGTTGAGGAGGTTCGACGAGTTTTGGAGCTGTTGTGTAACAAATATTCCTATGGACTCATTAGTTTGGATGAGTATTGCAAGCAGATGATTGAAGCGGGAATGACAAGATTTTTATCAGACTAATTGGCATATTTACCAGGAAATATAACAGAAAAATATCAACTGAGAAAAGACGAGTATAGCTCAGATGGAGAAGAAGGGGATGTGTGTGAAAGTGGTGAAGCTTTGCAGTCTACATATAAAATTATTTTTAGTATGCATATATCAATATTCATTTTATAAATAAAAGCAACATTGGAAGTATTATTTTTTTATTTACTACTATATTATGATACATTCAAAATATGAAAAATAAGATACATATCAATAAAATATTATGATAATCTAATCTGAATTGAACCATTGAGTGCACTATAGCTCAAATAGGCGTCGTGTAGTATAAGTGCATATACTTTCATGTTGGTGGGAAATTTTGTCTTTCGGGTTTCGAACTCAATTTTGATGTTGACGGTGGATGACTTCATGGCATCAGGTTGATGGAAGCAATCGATGACGAAAAGAGGATTATTCCGGAAGCTTCCAATATCCATCTTTGGTTCACTCATAGGCTTGTTGTAGTGACTGCGTTGGAAATTTTCATAAGCATAGTAGGCTGAAGATTCCAATTTTTTATCGAAATCCAGATTCCAACGTTCGTATGGAAATACTTCAGATTTCAAATATAGACGGATATTATTTATATTTGCATTAATAAACTTCGCCGCATCTTTTGAAATATTTTCGGAATGATCTGTGTCTTGGAATCCGATAATGATGAATCGAGGCCTTTCGAGGCTATTGGTAGTTTTCACAGCCCATATGTTTGAAGCTGTATTACGAAGTGATGGTAACTCATAAAGATCCCAAATACGGTAGGCCATTTTGACTTTGGCACTACTATTTTTATAAATTCGGTTCAAGAGCTTCAATTTCTGGCGATCTTCTGGTACAATCCGGCTTATTCACAGGTACATTGGTTATTTCTCAATATCCAACATTGGTTATTCGGAATTCTCAATGTTGAAAAGTTGGCGTATCCAGACGACCACTGTAACCAATATTGAAAGTTATCAGATAACTGTTATGTTCTTCCTATGAAGTTAGCTACTCAGAGATACCAACCGCTAGATATCTTGGGGTTTTTTGTCCTATTGTCCCACGAAAATGAGACAAGTGATATATAAATATAACCTAACAAAAATTGTTTCTTGTTTCTCGTTGGTCGATGGTCGTTGGACTCGTTGGAGGGAAAATCTTGTTTATTTGCTTGAAATGGCTTTACCGAAAAAAGGGTCTCTAAAAAACAATTTAAAATTTATCTTCAGGAGTTACATTCATGAAAAAATGGAGCCCAATTGTGGTCCCGAAGTATTAAAAACCATTTGGCAGAATTTAACAACAAAATTAAATTCTTGTGGTGATGGGCCCATTCGAACTGTGCCAGAGTGGAAAAAGGTAAATAATATAAGGATATGTAACATTCGAAAACTTGTCTCAAACTGAATGTTTTTCAAATATAAATGTATTCTTTTTTATGCAGTTTGTATAATAGCACCAATGTAATATATTTTTTGCAGGTCTTTACTGAATGGAAATCTTCCACTAGGAAAAAAGTTCGTGAAGGGAAGGCAACTACTGAACAAGAGACGAAGCTTATTGAGCTTAGTGGATCAGGAGCAGTTACTGGGCTTCCTATTGAAGAAATAGGAGCTAAGTGAGAAAAAACATTTGAGGTAGAAAATATAATATGTTTATAAAATATTTTCATTTGATTTTTTTATGGGATAAATATCAAAATTACTGATTTATTTCACAGGCTGAAGAAGAGTTGATCGTGAAGGTGTTTCAAATACCGAAAAAGATATAATCATAGAAGTAGTTGAAGAACCTGCTAATGCCAGTACAGTTCGCAAAAAAAAGTGAGTACTTCCATTACACAGTAGTAATAACTTGAGTGATAATGTTTTGAGTAATCTAGCTATAGCTGAAGAAAATCCACCATGAAACTAATAATTCTGGGGAAATTGCCTTTTAGATACAATAGTACAAGGAAGGAAGAGAGAACATATTTGGATTTATACTGCACAAGTGCACAACAGAATTTTTTTTCTACAACTGCTATGAAACGTAGCGTATTTCTAATAGTTTACTTACTTTCAAAACCATGTTTTGCCCATACTGTGAGAAATATTATTTCTCAGAGCACTTTTCCCACTTTTCATTTATATGGAGAATCAACAAAAATCGACAAAAACTAGTTGGCTGCTGTTCAGCTTGAAATAGTTGTAACAACTTTCAGGTTACCTATAGAAGTTTTTTAAATTCTTAAGGTAGTTTTCATTCGTGTTCTGATAAAGAAGTAAACTATTTTCAGAATTTCTTTCGCTTTTTCTTCGAATTAACATATCTTTTTGTAGTCTGTTTAAAAATTCTATTTTGAATTCTGCTGGATGTATACTTTTGAACAAAATTTTAATAATAAGGACTCCATGGTGTAATGGATTGTGAATCTGCCTGTCACACAGGCGGTTCCCGGGTTCAATAACCGGGCTAGACAGTTTTTTTTTTAATTTAATTTACATCTCGATTTTTTTATTAAGTCATTTGTGTTATTGATTTTGCTGAAATATTATTGGTAGACTCTAGTATCTTGTAAATTATATTTTGCCAAAACACTTAAATGAATTATTGAAATCTAAAATATTTTGTAGATAGAAGAAAAATTTCAATATTTTTTCCATTTTATAGGAATAAGAAAGACTACAGGAGATATCCTTCGCGATACCTACACAATGGCAATATCTGAAACAAACAATAGTTTGGACAAAATAAGCCAATCAGTATTGGAAATTGCAAAAGCCCTCCATAGATATTGCGACATCTTGGAAAAAAAATAATGTATTGTTATCCTATTTTAAGACTATTTTATTTCTTAGCAGTTAAGAGTTCCTATTCATTTATTTATTAAAATGAAAGAATTCAGTGTTTTATTTATATGTTCATTATATTGAATGTTTTATTTTTATGTTTATTCAATGTTTTATTTCGAGTGTTTGAGAAAATTTGTATTAACATTTTTCTAAATGATATTGATAGGTGTCATTTTTTTCATTAAATCAATACATAATAAAAAATAAAACAACTTATGACGAAAAAAGAATGAAGTATACTGTTGAGATGAATGAAAGACTTCTTCGCAGGATCAAGAAAAATAACTCAAGAGCAATATGAGATGTATATTGAATTTTTAAGAAGGGGCAAAGACTTTGAAAATCTATGTGAGAAGCTCAATGATATACCGGATGGATCTGTTAAAACACCATCCAAGTGGCAACAGGTGACCCCAAAAATATTTATATATAAATTTTGAGCTATCGTATGTGTCTTTTAGGCATTTTAGAATTGGTCATGTTTTGTAAAAAGAAAGGCTAGGGAAATATACATTCATCAGAAAGGAACTGGAGGAGGTATGCCAATACAAAAAATCCTAAAAGAGCTGAAGGAAAAGCTTTTACAAGTTTTAGGAAAACTTACTGTCATTGGTATGCCTAGTTTAGAATTAGGCACACAAATTCGAGTAAGCATAGATCAGATTTTGCATGAAACTTATTTTAGTATATTTGGGCTACAGTGATTGTTATTGTTAACTTTGATAAATTAGGTCTGTGAGAGATTATTAGGTAAACGACTTTCAGTTTTTGAGCTGTATGGCATAATGTAAAAATAATATATTTTTATTAAGTTCAAATGATGAGATTTTTTGCTAGTTGTCAGATATCATTTACTGCAAAATAGTACCTCTCTATGTACTACTGAAAAAGTAACTCCTGTATTTTCAGATGCAGAGCTCTTTCAAAAAGGATATGCCGAATCTGTCGAAGCTAACATCCAAAAAAATTGCTTTCTCAGTGAGACAGCGGGATCGCAAAAAACTTATTTTAATCAACAACACTTTCGTGAGGAATAATAAACATGTTCAAAAGAGCCTCCTGAATTTGGAATATTCATTTAAGGTGTTGGAAATGTCTGTTCTGAGATTTTTAGCATTAAAATTATGAAAAATTGTATTTTTATTTCATTTCTCTTATTTTTATTATCAAACAAAACTTTAACACTAATACAGTTTTGTAAGATATTTTTTGTGAATATTTCTAACAATTTCTTTCTTTGAATATTTTACACAAACACATCAATACTGAATTTGGAACTTCCTTTTATGAAATTAGTCTTAATAGTTTTCTCATAGGGAAAGTATTTGGGCGAAAATAAAAAAAACTAAATAATTTAACTTGAAAGCCTTTTTAATTTAAAACGAAACTTCTCTTTTTTTCTAAGAAATATAATATTAAATTCGATTTTTACAATTTTTAATGAACAAGATTCAATTCAAAATTGGCCATGAAACGGTAATTTGATTTGCGATTATGTTTTTTATAAAAATATCAGAATCCTACATCTGAAAATAGTCGTGTTTACCTACAGTCTTATTTACATCGCCTGGTCCCTTAAACATCTAATAAGAAAAAAAACAGCAGTAAGCATTATTTATTAAGAAAAAATAGAAAATATCAGAAGTACTCTTCCACAATTCTGTTTCTGATTTCTCTCCCCATAGCTAACCACCCTGGATCATGTAGATTAGCTGCAACAGCAATAACACCAGGATTGTTAACATCAATATTCTCCTCAATTTCATCCATAATATCTTGGCGATCTATAAAAATGTTATGTAAAATGGCACATGCTGATAGAATTTTTACTGCTTTTAGTGGTGAATAATGTAATGCACGATGGGAAAAACAACATCGAAAACGAGTTTTTAGAATTCCTATCACCCTTTCAACAATGTTTTTAATTCTCTTCAATTCTCTATTGAAATTCAGGTGTTGTTCATTCATATGAGCCTCTTGAATCGGAACCATGAGCCATGGTTCCAACGGGTACCCGCTATCTCCCAAAAGCCACGAAGTTCTGTCACCCTCATTGTAATTTTCCACTAGGTGATTCCTAATAAGATTGTCCTGCTCCCTTCTGATAACTTCCCTGGGCATAGAAGTTCAGATCGCATAACACCATTAAAGATGAAGGAATTGAGGTTTCTGTTGCTACCTCTCTCAAAAATGGAGATAGTTCATAATGAGGTAACTAGCTGTTATTCTACTGCATCGATATATTTTTCTGAATATTCCTTCGGACAAATCAAGGGAACTAGATGATGCGTAACTGCCTTTTTGTCCGATTATGTTCTATACTGAAATAATTCTATCAAGAACAAAAAATTATATGGTAAAAATCAAAAGTACCTTTCATTTTCATTTATAACTGCTTGAATCAAAAGAGGAAAATTCAAGTGATCCATTATTACAACAATTTCTCAATTTATCTCATGCAAGCAACAAAACAAACCTGTAACTGACAAAATTCCAATAACCAATAAGTGAAATAGTAGCAGAAAGTACTATTTTAAAATTCAATAACTAATGATCTGTTAAAATGGTCACCTGAATAGGGCTATTGGTTTATTGAACTGTTTTTGAGAAATAACTAATATCTGTTGTGTTCCAACTTTCAATGTGCACCTGAATATGAAACCGCCATGATTATTGATTATTGAAAAATAACCAATATCCAATGTACCTCTGAATAAGGCTGAATAATGTCTGATTCTGCATTCTATTTTCGTGATTTCCAGTTCAGCATCGACTTCGCCTATGAATGAATTTTTGAAGGATCGAGCTATAATCAGAATGAGTTCCTGCTTAACATTCAAAATACCCTTGGTGTAATCTTCAGCGAATCCCATAATGTAGTTTAGGGGCAGTTTGCCGCTGAAAAAATTACTTGCAGGATCCAGTATATCTTGTTTATTCTGATTGAGACCCCAACCTATTGGTAATAAACTATTCTCATGTGTTTTTCCGAATGATGCCATAGTTTTCAATGTGGTTGTTATGCCTGGCTTTCGTACAACTGCAACTTGTTCACCACCCATTTTATGGCGGATTTCATCAAACAAGAAAGCCAGAGCATTATTGGAAAGATAACATCGTTTGTTGGGCTCTGAAGGTGTGAATTTTCCCTCGATATAAATGTAGCTATCTGTTATATCGAGAATTAGATCTTGAAAATTGATGGGAATTCTGATTTCGTCCGAGTTCTCATAATATGGTGATCCATATGGCTTATATGTATGCTCATGCAAACTAATCAGGGAATGATCGAAAATTGGCTCTTCAAAAACTTCTAACATATCGCTTGTAGTAAAAGCGGCCATGTTTTATTTCTTCTTGGTATTCCTGATCTTCAAGCCAATTGATTTCAGAAAGTTTAGATTACTAGAGCTGATGGTATATCTTGATTGTTTGGTGGACTCACGTGAAATGAATCGGTTTATGATTTTTCTCTTGTTTATATCAGCATGATCCTCAACCCCATTATACATAAACCGTTTGGTTTCAATCGCCGGACATTATAACAAAACCCCATTTTATTTTCTTGGCAGATATCAATATTACAATTTTTTCAACTCCAATTTTATAATTATTCTTTCACCATTGAACTCGATCAGATGCCCACGATCGTCCAAAATGCGCAGAGTAATGTTGTCGAGATACTGGCGGCCTTCAGGCTTGATTGGCATATAAATTATATTTCGTGGTTCCATTGTGAGTTTGTATCCTGGCTCGACATCAATATCGAATTAGAAAATGCTGTGACATTCCTCACCATTCAAATACGCTCCAGAAGTGACGTTACAATCCACACGGATTATTCTCACAGGTAGTATCGATTACCCATTGCTCAGCTACCACGTGAAACGCGTCTGGATATGACAGTGGTAATTTCAGTGATAAAAAGTGGTCTTTAAAATTCGTTTTTTGCACTGTACGAACTGCATAAAGTGCACCTTATGTAATTGTGATCAGATTCCAAGTGTAAGGGATAGTTACTGTGAATAATCATTGCAAAGTACAAATCAGTTGGAAATTAGAACCTGACAATTTCAACAAAAAGTGTATAGTTGATTAAAATTACTTATCAACAAGCAAAAAGTTATTTCGGCAGCAAAACCTGTCTATGTTAAGCACCTTTAATACCATTGAAGTACATTTCAAATGGGTTTTCTAAAACATTCTTTAAACAATGACTAATTTTGAATGCTGTAAAACAAGGTCCTTCCCTAATTCGTACTATATCTGCATTAAATGCTTCAAAATCTATCATAGGAGCTGTGCCCAAAAGGACAAAAACAGTTTCAACTTTTTAAAAGACTTCCAAATAAATTGTTGCAATCAGACTCAGTCTCATGATGAGAAAAGTATCTTGGAACAAACTCTCAGCGATTTAGAAGAGAGCAACATTATGAAAGATGCGCATATCGAAAAAATACTAAAAAAAAAATGAAAATTTTTTGAAAGAAGTAACTCAAAGAGAGGCCGAACTTAAGGAAATTATTATACGCCAAGACGAATTGATCAATAAAGCTAATAATCATATTCATTCGTTGAAGAGTTTACAGGAGAAAACTCGCAAAAGCATGGAAACAAGGTTCACCCAGACAGATAGGAACATGAAAACTGTTTCAACTCAGTCAACCGTCAGTGTCCAAGAAACACCAGTGCAAACTGATTTCATAAACGATATGTATAAGAGTAATGCAAATAGTGATGAAAGAACGAACAAAGAAGAGCAGAAAACTGTAAGAATTATCCCAAAAGCCATTCCTAAAATGAACCATAGGCAGTCCAGCCTAATCCCAAAAATCCTCATCTTATGTGACGAACTAGAATATGGACTAGGAAAAGCTATATCCAAAATTATCGGGAACAAGTTTACCGTAGAGACAATTATCAAGCCAGGCGCACATTTAGTGAATGTGATTGAAGATCTGGAAAAACTGTCAACAAACTTTGGACTTGATGACCACATAATAATTCTTGGAGGCTCTAAAGATTTCAAGGCAAAGAACTACCCATCGTTTAGGGAACTCAATAGCTTGATTAAAAATTGTAGTCATACGAATATTTTATTATCATCTGTACCTTATGGTAAACATGCTTTAGTCAATGATTTCATTTACAAGTATAATACCAGGCTGAACGAGTACACGTCAAAGTTAAACCATTTCTCTGAAGGTGAAATTTCTTATTTCGAAATGAACTGTATGAAAGGAAAGATATTGGGCAGAAATGAAATGGTAAAAAAATTATGAGCTTGTAAACAAAAAGAAACAAGGAAAAACTTTGAAATTCGTCTCTGTTATGACGGAGACCACTGAGTGTTTTTTAGACTCAAACAGAATGACTCCGAAAAAAATCTAGTTATCAATACAACTTCGAGTCCTAATGGTCTTCACAAAAAATCTAGACCCAATAGTTCAAACGTAAACCATAATAATGCTAATCAACAATCTAATTATAACTCTCTCACCCTAGTCTTATTAAACATTCAGTCCTTGCGTAATAAACTTGATGAATTTTATATATTCTAAAGTACCATAAATTTCCCAAAAATACTCGTGCTTACGGAACACTGGTGTAATAAGCTGGCATTCCTGGCTACACAGAAATAACTAGATATTCTAGAAATATCTCAAATCATGGAGGAACTGCAATATTGATTGAAAACTCAGTACTTAATGACTTAACATTCATTCAAATTGACAAGTTCCATAACCTGGAGGAAGATACATTTTTTTTAATCATCTGTATGCTACTGCAAAAAAATTAATTTATATATTATATGTATTTATCGTTCACCGTCTGCCGACATAGAAATATTTATTAATAATCTCAACTCTTTGTTATCAGAACTATCAATCAACTCATCTATTATACTGGCTGGTGATTTTAACATAAATCATAATAATGACGAATCAGCCGAGACCGACTCGCTCAAGAACCTGCTCTTATCTTTTGACTTAAGCATGCACGTCGACGTAGATACTCGTATCTCCCAATTTTCTAATAGTTGTATTGATTATATATGTAGTAACATTGATGAGCGGAAAGTGTCATGTTCAGTAATCCCATCAGGTTTATCTGATCATGAAGTAGTTACTTGCACGGTACATCTAGAACCAGTAATTGAACGAAATAAATGTAGGTTTGGGAGACTCTACAGCAGAGCAAATTATAATAGGTTCTATCACAATTGTATGAAGATTAACTGGGAAGGAATTCTTTTCCAACATGAACCATTCCTAATATTTCATAATGAATTATTAAAAGTATTTGAGAAATCTTTTCCAATTCAAAAAATAAAAAATAAACCAAAAAAGCCTTGGATTACAACAGGTTTGAAAACTTCCTCGAAAAACTTACGTTCGCTTCATAGCATACGGAAATTTGCTGACAACCAAAGCTTTCATAACTACTTCGCCGATTATCGTAGAATTTTTAGGTCGTCAATCAAGAGAGCAAAAGAAATTCACTACGACAATAAATTTGGTAAATGAAGTAATAAGATAAAAGAAACTTGGTCTGTCATTAGTGATATTACAGGAAAATCTAAAAAAAAATATGTTGACTTATCACTTAGCTCCAATAAAATAAATGAATACTATTGCAATATTGCACAAAGCCTAAGCTAGAGGATAGTAACTCCATATGATCCCCTCCCAAATCTGACAGATACGAGAATTGAGGAAACCCTAATTTTATACGATACCAATATTTCTGAATTAGTTGAAACACTGCAGAATATAAAGAATAAAAATGCATCCGGATACGACGGTATATCAATAAGAGTCATGCAAAACCTGCCAGTAAATGCACTTGAATTATTAGTAACACTCATTAACACTTCTTTCCATGAAGCACAATTTCCTTGTTTCCTTAAAACCTCTGTTGTTATTCCCATTCCAAAAGGGGGGAATGTGGACGATCCTTCCTTAGAAATCAGATGGTGAGAACAATAGAACTCTCGAGCAGGAAGGAAATTATGTCAGGAGTGCCTCAAGGATCAGTCCTAGGTCCCATATTATTTCTACTATATGTCAATGACCTTACAAATTTAAGCATCTCTGGACATTTCACCCTATTTGCGGATGACACAACAATATTATGGAATATCAAAACTACGATTGAATTACATAACACCATAACAGGCGATATGAAAAAAATTAAGGATTGGTGCAACGCAAATCTATTAACACTCAACACAACAAAAACAAACGTAATATCATTCAAATGTTGTCTTGATGACCTCCTGTTTAATGATAACACAACCATTGAAAATAAGGCTAATACAAAATTTCTGGGGTTCTACATAGACAATAAACTGAAATTTGACTCCCACATAAAATAACTAAAAAGTAAAATCTCCTCGGGATGCTATGCAGTGAGAGTAACCTCAATAAATTTGGGAATAAAAACTGCCAAGTCGGTCTATTATGCTCTCATACATTCTCATTTACGGTATGGAATTCCATTCTGGGGAGCCTGCAATTCAACAGCACTACAGACTGTATTAGTCCTGCAGAAACGGGCTATCAGATATTTATGTAAGCTGAAACCTCGTGAGTCATGCAAACTCAAATTACCCGAAGAAAGAATTCTGACAGTAATTTCATTATTCATTTTGGAATCAGTATGCCTCATAAACAAAAATATATCCATGTTCCAAGCTCCCACCAATCCATACGACACACGTAATAATGGGTTAAAATTACCACTTCCCACAACAAACCTAATTAGGGATTCCATCTATTATAATGGGGTCAAGATGTATAATCACTTGCCTCAACATATCAGGATGGTTAACAGGAACTCAAAAAACTTTAGGAAAATAGTTAACACATTTTTAGCAGTTAGGCCCTATTATAATTTGCAAGAGTACTACAAAGACAAATTTACATAAGCTATACGAGTAACTACTAGTAAGAGTGTAATTATGTTGTTTACTTGTCTACATCTATGACTATAGACAAAATTTATTTATTTTAAGTTTATTTGACAATTTATTATAGATAAAGCTCATTTATTTTGTTGTTACTTCGCTTTATGTTTAACTTAATTTATTTTAAATAGTGACTGTGTTTAATATGTTTTATATGTTATATACGTTTATTTACATGTTTTATGACTACGATTGATTACTAACTCGATTGTGACTCTATATACACTTTATTCCTGGTTACATTGTTATATATTTTTCCCTTCGCTTTGTGATCAAAAATTATCTTTTCCGACAATAAAGCATATTTTGATTGATTGATTGATTGTAATGTTGATTCATGTGTTTCACCGATACCAAAGACCTTAGGCTCGAATCCTAAAAGACCAGCGATAGAGTTTTCATGTAAGAGGCTGATGTAATATTTCGATCGCATTTCACATTTCAGAGTATTGTTGTTTGTATGTAGGAGAAACACATCATCCATATTCTTTTCGGTGACATTTTCAGCCAGTTCCTCTTCAGATCTAATGGATCGCTGTATAACTTTATTGATTTCATCAATTTCATAAGCGCCAGGTGGAATTTTAATGGTTATGGGTGGAGAATTGATTCGTTTTGAATAGCTGATCACATTATTCTTCACAGTAACATTGAAAATTGAATTGTAGGGATAGAAACCATGTAAACCCAAACCATAACTGCTACTCGTATCCAATTCAACTGGTGGGTAAAAGTTAGCGCTCAACTCGCTTGAGTCTCCTGATAGCGAGAACATTCGTGACATGACTGTTCAATTGTTAGTATTCCAGGACATTATATTGCTGGAAACAGAAATGATGCAGCATCCGTCTCTTTTTGGGTGGTGATGTTGAATGGGTGTCAACATTATTTTTTGCTACTACATTTACACCTTCACTTTAGAATAGCAACAAAATATTTTTCGGGGTATTGGTCCATCATTTACATCAGATGATCTGCAAGTATCAACATCATTATAATGCTCCTGGCAGTACTGATACTTTAAGACATCAATATCATTTTGAAGGTGTGGTGGTAGTTTATCCCACACTGACGCAATTTCCCCAGCAGCACATCTAATCAACACTTCTTTGGGCATATCAGAAAGTTGTTGTTTACTCATTTTATTCAAACTGCGTAGTCTAGAATATGCATTTAATGAATGCGCCATCCTCTTGATGCTTTCTCTATCCTGAATAGGGGTTTTGTCCATTGTGGCTTACCGTTTAGAAACTGCAGACACAAATGACCACACCACACTGTATTGAACCGCTGGTGTCGCTCATAGTTATAGCAAATTTCACTAGCTGGTTTTGGGCCACTGTGAAAATAACGAATTAGTTCTTTGAGGGAGGTAAATCACCAAAGCTGTCATAGTATTGCACTGATCTTCAATTTTTTTTATATGCCACCCAGTGTGTTCCTGGGCCATATCGGCTATCTAAATTAACTACTACGGATTCACATCGATGCGGTCATGAAACTGGAAGATCGTCACGCATGAATACACCGCAAAAATTAGTAATTTTCATTTTCTCAGCGATGAATTTGATGTCAATGTCAGAAAGAGCTCTCTGGGGTGGCATATTTATAGGTTTTGAATTCTGATGCTTTAAATATAATCTTAGACCTTTGCGGTATGGTTTCAAATAGCCACTTTTACCGAGAGCAATAGCTTCCATGTACTTATTGTGGTGGTTTGACTCATTCAACTCGTCTCTACTAGCTCTTGCTGCTTGTACTGCTTTAGTTATACCTGCTGCTGCTCCAGTAAGAGTGCCAAGTGCTGATAACCCAGCAAATATTGGTATGAGTGGTAGAATTCCACCAACTTTGGGAATTGGTATCACCCGAAGTGTACGAATTTTATTTTTTCCTCCTGCCTCTTTTGTGTATTTACGGGCTGCTTTCAGCGCGATTTGGGTGGCTTTTCTCAAATTATCTGCAACAAATTTACTTCCCCTGCTTCACGTAAAACATCTCGCACCTTTCTTACAATGCCAGAACCTTTTTAATATTTTTTGCTTTTTTCTTCTTAATTTTTCTCATAGCTCGAATATTCCCCTGTTTACACGGTTTAGTTGACTCGCATCTCATACCAAATCGACACTTTCCCTTCATTATATTTGTAACCAACCAAGCAGAACCTTTCTCTCCAAGAGAAGCGTTTTTGTCTTTGAATCTGCTCTTGTGCCTACTGTTGAGATCCGAATTCAGCGAATAAACAATATCGTGCTACTTGCATGCGAAATCTAGTTTATTTATGCCGGGATCTCCTCTTGCCAACCTCTTATGTAATCTTGTTCCAGGACCACAGTACTGATAACCACCAGGTAGATGCAACTCAATGGGTAGGTTATTGGTTATAGAATAAACCAAACCTCTACCGCCCACTTGTTTACGTTTACAACCGTTCTGATTGAATTTTGTCATTTAAATAAAAGATTCAGCGAAGCACTGCACTTATATAGTCTCTAGCTGTCGTACAATGCGCATTGTGAAACAGAAACAAGAGTTTAAAATCGATAATTTTGACGAAAAAGTAAATGACGGACTGAGGAGGCACAGTGAACGATCCCATGGATCTCTCCTCCCATTATCAATTAGGGGTCTCATTATTGGACCTTCGAATTGTGGGAAAACAAATGTGATGATTTCTTTACTAACTCATCCACTGGGATTGCGATTCGCGAATGTGTATGTTTATTCAAAATCTCTATATCAACCCAAATATGAGTATTTACGAGGAATGTTGAAGCCGATTGAAGGATTGGGATTTTATACTTTTGGAAATGTCACTTCTGGAATAGTAGAACCATCAGAGGCTAAACCTGATTCGGTGTTCATCTTTGATGATGTTATGTGTGAAAAGCAAAATGTTATTAGAGCATATTTTAGTATGGGTCGCCATAAAAATGTTGACTGTTTTTATCTAGCCCAAACATATTCTCGTGTTCCGAAGCAATTGATCAGAGATAATTCAAATTTCATTGTAACATTCAAACAGGATGACATGAATCTCAACCACATTTTTTCTGATCATGTATCGCCAGATATGACGTTTAGGCAGTTTGAGGATATGTGTGCAAAATGTTGGAATGACAAATATGGATTTCTAGTTATCGACAAAGATAGAGAACTACAAGAAGGTCGTTACCGTAAGGGGCTTGACAATTTCATATACTCTGATATTTTTCAGATACTCGGCTCAATATGAAGTTGAACACGTCAGTGATACGTTAGCATTCAAAAGGTCAATACCATGGATGAACAAAGAAGCGATGGAATAAATTTGAAGCGGAAATTAATTGAGGCAACGGAGGCAGTTCGAAAAAAAGTTAATTACATTAAAAATAACCGGATAAGCGACCAAGTGGCACTTCAAAAACATATGAACCAATAATCGAACCACTGAAAACTATATCATCTAATACGTCCAAAATGAATCCTTTGCCGGTGCTGAGCCACTCAAAAAAAATTACCAAACCCGTAGAAAGTAGTACCCCGCTCCCAAAATTAAATTTTATGGAAAGTGATGACAAAGATGTAAAATTTAATGCTGAAGAAACATCGATAATGCATACACCATCATCCTCAATAGTAACCACAGACCTCGAATCACCAAAGGTAGCGGACAGTAATGGGGAAGTCTCCAGCCATATTCAAAAGTTGTTATCTGGAAATTCTGCATATGATACGATATTCGGTGTTAAGTTAGACCACATTACGAATAAACTAAAAATGAGCGCTTCCAATGTAGACTTTATTGAAGAAAAAATTGTATTCAGTACTCACTTACCAAGGCACATCCAAATTATACAAGTTGATATTCATTAAAGTACCTCCGGGAAATATATCTGCTACTGAACTGAATACATATGGTGACATACTCAGATTAACAAAAGCAGCATATAAAAATCACGACCAAGCACAGGGTTTATTGCCTAATAAATGGAAGAAATATAAAAAAATAATTAAGCCATTATTATCTGTAGACAACACATTGGAAAACCTTCCTATAGGAGGTGCTGGAATAATGAAAATACCGTCCCGAAAACTATTTGGTGGAAACAAACCCATAAGTTACATTTATTGGAATAGCTTGGGTGAATTAATCGACAGGCTTCGACTCCTTTGGAGTTCAAAAATGGCTGGACATACAGGACATGATAATGAAATGTTATCAATAATAGAAGAATTGCGCGAAGAGGGTATAATCTACTGAAGGTGTATGTATATTATTTCCTGAGTGTGTGAATTATGTTCATTCTTCTGAAGATATTCCTACGATGAATGACACAATCGACAAATTTGGTCGTACACGGGGTGGTGTAAAGGTGATTGTTGGAAGATTAGAAGTTGGATTCATCCTCACACCAGATGGAAATTATAATATTTAAAATAAACGCCTGTGGAATATTGGTGAACCCTCCGACACGAAAGATGCTACCACTAAGGGCTATGTTGATGACTGCATAAAAGAGACTAAGGAGTTGACCCTATCCGCTGTGCAAGAATCAGTATCATCAGTAATTCGTGAAGCGAGAGCATATTTTGATTCCAAAATTACTGAACTTAGATTTGTCATCGGCAAGAAGTCGGATAGCTCAAACGAGCAAATTTCCAAACTGGAGCAGTTAATCCATACTGTTAGAGATCCAAAATGGTCTGTATATTTAATTTTAATATTCTTATTATTACTAATATGCGCGCTCCAGTTGCACTGAACGGCGCCTGCGCCACCGGGTTGGAATGAAGTATGTGCCTTGAGAACACACATGCTCGTAGAGAGAAAACACGTGAACACCCGCTATAACCCACATTTGTTTTGAAAACTTTTGCTTTTGTGTTGTGTGTTCGTCAAATTCTAAGGTTTGTGCCGCTCTGCCAAGACGTGCCAGTCGCAGCTTTCTCATCATCACAGGAAAGAAACTGCAGCTTGTGGTAAGCCGTTTAGTGCTGTCGATTCATTACATTTCCCGCAACAACATTTTCTCAATCAACTATTTTACAGTCCATTTTTCAAACCAGACAAATAGGCTACCAGAGTCTCAACACATACTTTAGAAAAGCGAATCGTTAAAGTAGAACAGTCAACAACCAAAGCTCCACCTAAACACTGGAGGACTGGGCAATTAGCTTTACCACCTTCCTGGGAACCGACTTCCGTCATAGAGAGTTGAAATGAGTTCCGCTAAAAGGCAAGTTGTTGAGGAACTGCATAAGCCAGCTCGACGAAATTTTCCACGAAGAAAGACCATAATTGAAGGGTTTTCAGATTTATGGCAGATGGATCTGATGGAGATGCAACCATATGCAGAAGAAAATAAAGGTTATAGATATATCCTCATCGTAATAAACTGTTATTCAAAGTTTGTCTGGTCGAGACCGCTGAAAAATAAAACTGGAAAATCCGTTACCGTAGCAATGGAGAGTGTGTTGAAAGACGCAAAGTACACACCGAAGAACTTGCAATCCGACCAAGGCACTGAATTTTATAATACAAAATTTTCCTCATTGATGGTGAAACACATAATCAATCATTATTCGACATTCAGTACTAAAAAAGCTGCAATTGCGGAACGAGTTATTAGGACATTGAAAAGTTGGTTGTATAAGGAGTTTACAGTTCAAGGGCATCACAAGTGGTTGAAAATTTTTCCGCATATAACGGATCAGTACAACAATGAAATTCATAGCAGCATGGGAATGAAGCCTGTTGAAGTGACATCATCCACGAAACTGAATTTGTACAAACACGCCAAAATACATGCGAAATATAAAAGAGGTAAATTCAAAATAGGAGACGTAATTCGAATAAGCAAGTACAAAAGCATGTTCAATAAAGGTTATACAGCAAATTTCACAACTGAACTTTTTAAAATCGTTAAGGTAAATAGTACAATGCCTGTAACCTATGAGTTTGAAGACATGGATGAGAAACCAATAAAAGGCTGTTTTTATGAAATGGAGTTGAGTAAAACGAAGCAGCTCGACATTTACTTGGTGGAAAAAATTTTGAAGAAGAATAATGGGAAATTATTGGTGAAATGGCTTGGGTTTCCCAACGACAAAAACTCATGGATTGATAAAAGTTCGATCGTATTATCAAATATCTGTATTTTTTCATCAAATAGTCATAAACAGATATTAACTCGATATTCGAATTTTATGAGTTATATATTTATAGTGAAATCGTTGATATAATGTTTCTCTCATTACTATAAATGAATAAAAATTTAACAATGGTTGGTGCAATTTTTTTATTTTTCGTTAGTCATACAAAGTTTTTATTGATGTTCTATCGCTTCATAGATGTATCTATGTATCTCCTTATGGAACCACATGGGTTTCCTCAACTCTTTCCACTCGGCTCTCTGATCCTCGTTCAAACACCAGCATTTGAACAGATGGTCTATTCTGTCTTTGAAAAAAAAGCCGACACATTCACATAATGTCAACCCCGTTCGACACAGTCTGTTTGGTAGCTGTCACAATTTGTACATCGCTGGAAATCCAAGGTCTCTTCTGCTCTGCAATCCCTACAGTCTTCTCTGATGATACCAAAGTTTGTGGTGTCCATTCTTCCACCACACTTTCGGCATTCCGTCCATAAACCGAACCGTTTCGTCACTTTTTATGGAGTCTTCGGAGGGTTTATTCTTTCACACTCTTGACACAATCCAGTGCAGGTATTGATAAAACTCGGTGGCCATGCAATGTCACAGTTGTGACACGACAAATTTTTATCAATCACTAATGGATACACTGCAATTTTTGGCTTAGAATCCCACTCTCTTGATGACTACATATCTAGGAATGATGAAACTTGTGTGCTATAAAAACTTTTATAGAATGATTCACCTCATTCATCGACCCTCATTATATACAATCCGATATACCCTCCACCTAGGTATCCTCCGAAGGTCTTGAAATCCAGTGACCTTCATGTCGAGTGACTTTCAAATGACATTCGAGCACTGAATGACCTTCGAATATGGAGTGACCTTCGAATATGTAGTGACCTTCGAATATGTAGTGACCTTCGAATATGTAGTGACCTTTGAATATGTAGTGACCTTCGAACACCAAACGACTTTCGCATCTCAAACGACCTTCGAGCAACGGATGTCCTTCGAATTTGAAATGACCTTCATCATTGGAAAAAACAATATAAGGAGAGGACGAATACCACCTCTGCATCAGTTTCATTGAAATATCAGAGTGGTTCATATTGAAATGGTAGCTCAACAAAATGAGAGAATGAGTGTGTTACGAGACCTAGTGGCTATCGATATAAATCATGTCGAAGAAGATGCAGAAGTGGACGATGACATAGCTGAAGAAGTTGCAGCAGTGGACGAAATAGCTGAAGAAGTTGCAACAGTGGAAGTTGTTGAAGAAGCAGATGTTGCGGCAGAAGGAGCTATTGCAGTTGCCGCTAACGATGATGATGGTTCTAGTGAGGATGAAGGGGTGTATGGTCCTGATGTAGATGGTGAATACAGGTGCGTGTTCAAAAATATAAACAGTGTGAGGGATGTCGGTAGAAATATGTATTGTTATCTAATTTCATGCTGGATGGTGGTAACAACCACCGAGGATCGTAAGGTTCTATGCCACAAGTGCTTCATGTTGTACAGTGAATTGGTCGATAGTGGACATTATAACAATGTAGATCTGCATTAAGTAAAGTAAAGTAAAGTTTATTGAACTACGTTACATTTTTGTATGTTTGTAGCATGTCAAAATTTTACAAAGGACAGACAAGACTCTGGTATATCACACAAACACTTTAAAATCATCCTACAAGTCATTAAAAAAGTAAAAAGTAAAAATCTTGTAAGAATAGTCATATGATAGTAGAAAATAGAGTTTATGTGAACCCTTTCAATATGCCTGCAAAGATGAAATAAAAACTAACACACTAGAACTACATGAAGAGTTGATATATGACACGTTGCATGAATAGAAATAGTGTTCTTCACAAGTCATCCGCCGTGAAACTGTAATTGAGAAACTCATCTGCTGAATAAAAGCACTTCTTTAGAAGGAATGATTTGATTTTCATTTTAAACTGGAAGTCATTTACTTGTCTTATTTTGATCGGTAGTTTGTTGTAGAAATCGAAGTTTAAAGAATTCTTTTGAGATACTGCCAGCCTGTATCTAGTAGTTCTCAGTAAGTTACTTGACCTTGTTGGGTAAGGATGAATATCTGACTGTATGGGGAACTTCAGTCTATTTTTATGTATTTCGATAAGTGTATGAAAAATGAATGCAGTTGGAAGTGGCATGATTTGAAGCCTGATGAAGAGGGGACGGCAGTGGTCACTGTATCCGGCACCTGACATCACCCTCACAACTCTTTTCTGGAGTATGAATATTTTGCTTGCATGACAAGAACTGCCCCACAAAATAAGACCATAAGTCATAAGGCTATGAAATAGACCAAAATAGCTAGACCTGAGGGTACCAATGCCCACCGATTGCTTCAGTCTGCGAATTAAAAATATAGCACTGGATAATCTACTAGCAAGTTTGTTAATGTGGTACAACCAATTGAGTTTATCATCAATATGGATTCCAAGTAATTTCACATATTTTCCTTCGGCAATTGTAGCATTTGACGATATAAGAAGACTTTGTGTTTTCTCAACATTGAGCATGAGTTTGTTCGAGGAGAACCACCTCTCAGCCAATTCCAGGGTGTGGGTAGAAGAGAGAGTCAGCTCATGTAGATTACTGTTTTGGTCAATGAGCGTTGTATCATCGGCAAAGAGAATGCAATTTTTAGGGAGGACCTGATAATATAAGTCGTTAATATACAATATAAACAGAGATGGTCCTAAAACTGAACCTTGTGGTACACCATGCGAGATTTCTTTCAAGTCTGATTTAACTCCATTTACCAGAACACACTGAGATCTCCCCCGCAGATAAGATTTAAAAAATTCCAAAGGAGTGCCACGTATTCCATAGTAAGTTAATTTTTCAACCAATATATCATGGGACACGCAGTCAAATGCTTTAGTGAGATCACAGAGGGTAATATACGTATGTTCCCCTTTTTCTAAGCCATCAACAGCTTTTGAAACAACATCTAAAAGAGCTTGTGTAGTTGAAAAACCTTTTCTGAAACCAAATTGTCCGGGGCAAAGTAAACCATTCACTTCTAGATAAGAAATCAATCTCTGTTTAACCAGTATCTCTATAATCTTTGCAATTATGGGAATGATCGAAATTGGCCTAAAATTGTTCATTACCTGAGGATCCCCCTTTTTTAATAATGGAAGAATTACAGAAATTTTCAAAGCATCTGGAAAGATACCCAGAGAGAAGCAGTTGTTCAATATAAAAGCTAGGGGTTCAGCAATGATATCAGCGATAGGTTTGATGATACCACTGTTTAGTTCGTAAATGTCATGACAGCTCGAGTCCTTCAGACTAGTAAAAGTGCTCATTAGTTCACCTGGTGTAACCGGAAAAAAAGAAAAGGAGTTTACAGGTGTATGCAGAAATCAGTAGGGTCATGTTTCGCATCGGGGAGTGTAGCAATCAAATTATTAGCAATATTAGTGAAAAAAATCATTGAAATCGTTTTCATTTATAGATGTTTCAGTTTTATTGTGGGGATTTCTATTACCCTCGAAATTGATCAATTTCCAGGCATCTCTGTTGATATTTTGTGAGTTATTCAGGTAATCTTCATATGCACGTCTCTTAACCTCTTTCAAGGAACTTCGGTAATCTTTACGCAACATTTTGAATGCATTGTGAATGATAGGATCTTTGTTAACATTGTAAATAGCCTTGACGTCAGAGAGGAAATTTCTTTCATTACGTAATTCTTCAGTAAACCAGCTGACTGGTGACTGATTTTTGTGTGTACATTTACTTTTTCTTATTGGAAAAATTTGAGTAATATGGTAACCCAAAAGATTCACAAAGTGTTCTGTCATAAGATTTGGAGAAAATGCCTCATTGAGAATCTCCCCCCAGTTATAGGTATCCAAGATTTCTCTCAGTTTTTCTATGCCAGAATGGGTAATATTTCTGTAGAAGTTATTCGATTCTACAAGTTTCAATGATAAATCGAGATTTATAAATTGACCGAGATGATCGGATAGACTTGGATCTAAAACACCTGAAACATATTGTTCAGTATCAAAATTGGTAATTATGTGGTCTATGCATGTGGCACTATCCTTACTTATTCTCGTTGGGACTGCGATTGTAATGTCCAAATTAAAAGATGCTAGCAGGTTAGACAGAGCTGTACAGTTTGATGAGGCAGATGAAAAATTTATATTGAAATCACCTGTAAGTATGATTTTTTTGGTAGTACACAGAATATTCTCCAGAAAAGAGTCGAGAGACTGCAAGAAGTAATCAAAGTTACCAGCGCAAGATCTATATAGTGTAACAAAAAGTGTACCTGAAATTTCAATTCCACAAATTTCGATGTCAAATTCTGAAGATACAGTGAGACATAAATCGACTGCAGACAAAGAATTCTTCACAAAAATGGCTACACCACCATGGGCATTTGTTTGCCTACAGAAAAAACTGGCTAGATAGTAACCTGGTAAGTTAATTGATTTGAGATTATCCTCACGCATCCAATGTTCGGATAAGCAATAAATATCAAAATCATTCATTTCCATAAATAAAATCAATTCATCAACTTTGTTTGATAGGCACTGGATATTAATGTGAAAAACACTCAGTTTTTTTGATTCAAAATTCTCAAAACTATTTCTATTCTTAATCAGTTTAGGTAAGGACCGTCGAGTGGAATTGTTTGTATGTGCCACGTCAATCACCTGGCGGGGGGGGTTACCGTTGTCCTCAGGTTTGAATAACGCTGCACATAAGCTCCTCTGGGCCAAATTGCAGGATCCATAGACTCGGCAAAGTGGGAGTCATGAATTGTTACCTTGAATGAAGCATACAAATCTGGGTATTTGGAATTCAGTTTTTCGGTTTTAACTTCCGGAAAACGTGCCGTGAGAGTCTCGTTCAATTCGTCAGCAGTCATCGTGGGGTCCACCCTATACACATGTAGGCTTGTAGATTTGGGAATACCCTTAAGTTCTTTTCCATTCACTTTTAAAGTAGTGTTTTCACCAACTATCAATTTTCTTCTAGGCTTAGATCGCGAAACTACTTTCCAGGTGTTGTCATTATCTCCGGTACATCACTATTTAGATTTATGATGTCTTTACATTTTTGCTTGGTGTTGAGTAGCGTCAATGCATAAGAGACATCGTTTTTAGTGAAATTCGGTTTTTCGGTAGAAACCGAAGAACCGGCAACACTGTTTGCCGATGTGGAATTCCCGGCCACTGGCACTTCTTTTTTATCTGATACGGGGACTGCTGTTTTATCTGCTTCCAGGTTTTTGTAGGATTTCGTAGTAGTTTTTCCAACCGAAGCATTTGGTTTTTGTCTTAGCATAATAATTTGTTCATTCATCAGAGATATTTTATCACGAAGCTCATGAATTATCATATCTTTTTGTTTAATAATGTAATTGAAGATATCCAAACTGATTGACTTACTGTCATTAGATAAGTCCTCAATGGCTTCAAAAAACGCTTGATCGATGTCGCCCATTCTTTTTTCGGCAGCACAACATTTTATCAGGTCATCGTTAACAAATTCCGCGTTGCTATTTCTTGCACAGCTGTTATGGAACGTGTTCTCACACATAATACACTTTACACCTTTAACTAAGTTTCTTTTACACTTATTACATGATTTATTTTTAGGAGCGCAGTCCAGAACATTTACACTGCTCGAGGCCATGTTGCCATGATCAATAAAACGGCCTTTAATAATATTCCCGATTACGACTGTGTGGCTTGTGGAATGACTGTTTGTCAAGTGCGCCTAATTGATACTTGCCTGTTCTGCAAAACAAATTAAAAAAATATATAATTTTACAGAGCGATTTCAAATTCACACATACTGGAATATGGCCCTGCAGACAGTTCCAGTGATGTGCATCGGTGTAGAAGTGTTGCTCGTATTTCTGTTCAGGAATACGAACCGCCGGATGACATCAGCGATTGTTCAACAATAGAATTGGACTGGGAAAATTTACCAGATCAAAGCCATTGGTGGTGTCCGGAGCAATTGTCTGAGGAAGATGGCGGGGAAGAGGTTATCCGAATGGAAGATACATGCGATTGAACTTAGAGACTTTGAGTCGTGGTGTTTATATTGGATTTGTATTACATATAGCATAATAATAGGTAAAAAAGACTAAAATATATATTTTAAATGAAAATATGTTTTATTCATTTGATAATCGATAGCTCTATAGTGAATAATAGCTCAAAAAAAATTATTCAAGTGGTATAAATACTACTAGCGTGTACATTTCAAAGAAGCTGTGTTTGGAAATTTCTGATGTAAGGGTCAAGTAGCTCAGTGGTTGAGACTGAAGCGTTCAAAACCATTGACTGCTGGTCGGCTAGGTTCGAATCCTCAGCGACTTCAGATTTTTATCTGATGGCCCGAGAAAGTGCTAGGAATCGCACGTTAAAAGGTAAGACCTGGTTAATCCTTGGCTCGCACAAGTTTAGACTTTTGAGGGCTGCCGTTCGTAAGGGGACGACAGCTGGTTAACGGGAAAAACAATTTTAACAATTTTTTAACTAACTACACATGTGAGATTTTTTTAAATACTCTGAAATTTCTTATATCTATTGCAACATATCTTCAGACACACATATAAAATATATTCGCTTTCCTGGGTGTATTTCAGCTTCAAAATATACTTTCAAAGAGTGAGATATATATTTTCTCATAATAAAAATGTATGTAATATATTAAAATGAAAGTGGCAAGACCAACTGTGCATCAAAATGTTCAATGAAAAACTGGTGCGCATCCATTTTTTCCAGCTATAATTGGTATTTCACCAAAATTCGTTGTGATGTATATGAATTGTATCAAAATGTAACCGAAACTTTCAACTGCGCATACATTTTTACCCCACATTTTGAAATAGCTTCATTTTGGTTTAATGCGCAAACGGGAGTTTACAGAAATGCGTAGTAACGAAAATTCATTTTCCGAACACTCCCCTGTTGTTAAAAATGCTTTCATATACACTTTGAAAATTGTGATTTTTTCATCAGCAGCCATGTAATATAATTCATAACAGAAGTAGTGAATCCAACTGCGCATCTATATATTCAATAAAAAACCTAGGCGCATCCAGTTTTCTACTCTAGAGAACATTTTCAGTGCATGTATGACAGAATCATCGGCATGTATGGTAGTACGGTTAATGCCACCCACTGCGCATTACTTTTCTCTTTCACTTTCCTAAAAGTTCAGTTTTGGTCGCATACTTAAACCATTTACCTGAGTTGTGCGCAGTTGATTTCGTTATTAATTATATATATATATATTCTACAAAATACAATAATCGAGGTAATTGGGACCGAAAAAAAGGATCATATTCACACGCAAACACAACTTTACACACACGCGCACATTCATTTCTCCATGAAAACTTTAACCTTTCCTGCAGCAATTTAAGTCGTCGCTCTCTTGATTGAGCGAGAGCTGCGACTTAATTGCGTTGGCCTTCAGCGTTGGCAAACTTTGCCTAAGCTGATTACTGTCACCTGTAATTCGTTGCTGGCGTCCGTCGAGCTCTTCCAATTGTCTTTTCAACTCCTCCTTTCGATTTTTAATTTCTTCGAGCTCCGTATCGTACGCAAGCAACGATTTCTGAGCGTCAAAGAACTTTGCAGCAGCTTATCGATGTTCCAGATATGCTCGGGCTTTTTTGTTAACAAAATCCGAAAAAACATCTACAATTTTCCTATGTTGTTTTTCCGCATTTTGTGACCAAACACTGCCATCACTTCTACCACTTCCCAAAATTGGTGATACCGATGAACACTTCAGAATGATCTACCGATCGATTCGGAGAAGTGAAACCAACGGATTGCTTTGCTGAGACGGGACACCGAAAATTCGTTGGAACCGGCTCCGTCATTTTTTGAGGTGGATTCCTGTTTTTTGGGAGAGTTAGCCGGGGTCGATGATTTCATTACCCCTCTTCCCAAAATTAACGGTGACGGTGAACTATCTTCTGAAGATAGAACTACCGTTGGAATTGGACTACCGACGGATTGTTTCGATGTCAGAGGCCTTCTGAGTAGTCCTCTCAGCAACGGAAATTCCTTGGACTCAACTTCATCACTTTTTGTGGTAGACATCCTTTGTTTTTTGGGTGAGTTTACCGGTGTCGATTCTTTCCTTTTGGAAGACGTATTCAACGATGAAGGACCCGCTTCATCGTTGCTTATGTCTTCACATAAGAGGGCATATAGTAACAGAGGTGGAGTGAAGCCCTTGATGTCCGTGAAATATTGTGCCATTTCTACATCTCCGAATTCTTGCATATCTGCCACCGATAAGCTAGAATAATGGAAAGTCGGTATGTCTGTGTTGTGAAATTCTTCAAAATCCAAATATTTCGATCGGTCGGTTGCTGTTTGTTCGGGTTTCTGTATCCCAACATCACTTATATTATTTATATTAAGAACCGACTTTCCACTATTCTGAGAATTGGGACTTTTGTTACCTTCCATTTCAGTTATCCAATCACACCACTCTTTCACAATATTAACAAAAGCACGACTCACAACTTTACCAGTGGAAAGAACAGGGTACAATGATGCATCATGCCACCCTCTAGTTTAAGTAACCTCGCACATCCCCTACTCCGAAATTGTACAGAGTCTGCGCACAGGTAGAGATATTGAAAAGAGACCACTACAAGGCCAAATTCTTTTGGGTCACCTTCATACACCCTGATCGTTCAAAGCAAAGGAATGCGGTACAGGTACCCACGCCTCGCTACCTGCTGCTAGACAAAATAAGGAATGCGGCATAAACTCGCATTCTTCAAGACTAGATCACTCAAACACATTATGGTCGATAAGGACTTAAGGAATGTACATCGGTACAGTTTTTTCAAAACGTTGACTACAATGAGACAAAGGAATGATATTTTATGTTATCCATTATGTCTATTCAGTATATACATACACGTTAACATTGAAAATATGTATTCATTCAATATGTGGATGTTATACAATATATTTTGAATATTTTTATGCTCCACTATGAAATTAACATATATGAGTAGAAACAATTCGGAAATTTAATTTCATTATCGAATATTCATGCTTCGAAAATTGTGTTTTTTTTTCTTTCGATATGAGATATTTCTGGATTATTCTCCAACATATAAGTGGAAGCGTTTTTCAGTACCTTCTATGTCAAAATGTAGGTTGGCAAAAAAAAGGAATTCAAATATATGATATGAAACGTATCAAATTATTGGTTCAAATATTCGTGAAAACAGTTTCATAGCCAATTGTGGATGAGTATTCCCTTTTCACGCTATCGTATGAATAATATATAATTTGTTGAATGATAATTAACGATTTGCGTTCGCTTACTTCGACTTATTCTGCTTCCAGTAATGAAATCAGCAAATCTAAATTGTTGTCAGGTTGTGAATTATTGTGCATAGCAGATTCCACCATGTTTGAACACCATAACAGATTTTGTTCGGGGTCCGTTTGATAAAATTCAATATCGTTGTGGCCCCACGGCAATGTTTTTGTGGTATTGGGTATGATGAACCGCTTGTCGTCATGGTGTGACGAAGCGACTTTATTTTTCATTTCAGTAAATATGTCGTGAATACTTTTGGATCTATTCATTTTTCTAAGTATAGAACCACCCTTCTCAACAATATTTTTATAGTCACTTTCGTGCAATTGCTTGACAATGACTGACTTTTTGACGACTTTGGCTTTCTTCAATTCATTTTTAACTGACTGAACAAAGTAAGCTTTGGCCCCAGTACCATAAAAACTGATAATGGGGTCATTGGGAAATTCATCTTTCATATTCCCTAGAATGGGTTTTGTAACAGGAATGCCAAAATCGTTTCCAATGTAATTGCAGGTATCTAATCTTTCTATATTTTAGATCATGAATTCGTAAAAGTTTTCATTTGCAATTTTCAATATAAAAGAATCTGTATCTGTGTACAGTAGTGAAGCGTCATTTCCAAAATTATTTTTTATGCATTTATAGTAAAAATCGTACATTACTGTTTTTGATAAATCCAATATACTAAATCCCAAATAAAGTGGTTTATTGTAACAGACTCTTATTTTTCCCATATGAATAGCGACAAAATTTTCTGTAAATATTGAACATGTTTTGAAATTTGGGTTGGAAATCAGATAATTGATGACCTTTTTATATTTTCCCAATGAGTTACCAGTTTAATTTCCCTTGTATTTTCCACATTTTCCAGAGTTTTTCCATACACGGCATTGTTCATTAACTTGAAAAATTGTTTTTCGAATGTATTCAAAGCTTTATTACGCATGTTTGTATTCAAATCGATATATTTCTTAAGCCATGACGATTGCCGAAATTTCAAAACCCTATGTGTTTTCATAACCATCAATCCGTTTTCTATAGCTTGTTTAAGAGTTCTATAATGAACGATATAATTTTTTTTTATCTGATAAGTTCGGTATCAACTTGCGAATATTGGATTTTGAACCTGGTGGAATTATACTTTCGACCAGGAAAGGTAAATCCGAATGTCCACTTCAAAAACACAACCAAAAGGAGAATCAGCAGAAATACTCATCACATCCAAATCCTGTTTTTCACTGGGTGTCAATCAGGTGAATGACTATACAAATTTGTTGCATCCAAATACGATATGTAAGATACGTCTTTTTTGGCATCGTAGTTAGGTAACTACATTAACTTATTCCACCACGTATACCTTTTTTGAAAAAATGTATCATGTCAATATCAGTCAAAAGCTCCAATTCAACTTTTGTGTATCTCAACAAAGCGTCCCAAGATGAACCTGGGGCGGTATAATATTGGGCAGGATCCAATTTATAAGTGTTCAAACAAAACCTCCGAAAATTCTCGAATGTATCAATTAACAGTAAAACATCCGATTTCAAGTACAGATCTGAATATTCTTCAAATAAATTCCATACGCGTTGTGCCCTATCATAGCATTCATCTGAAATTTGTTCGTCATTTAAGTTATCATAAAATTCTTCTTTCGATGGTAGATGTGTGATATCTAATTTTTCCATACAATCTACGAAACTGTATGGAAATACACCTTTCTGTTTCATCAACTGAAACTTTTCGACATCCGGAAAAAACTTTTTAGTGTCTATGAATTGATCTTTCACTAAATTTGCACTGAGATTTTGAAGTGACTCCGAAAGAAATTTATAGCTATCAATGAACCTTAATTTACTAAAATTATTCTTCAATTTTCCATCTTTACCCAAATAGCTGTGTGTGAAAAGATGGTTGGTGAATGAAATGTATTTTTCTTTGGTTTGTGGAATGACTTCAACTCGATCGCCCTTGTCGAATAATTCCTTGATGAATAAGTTGCAATCATATTCGCTTATATTATGACAAATAATTCGTATAAAACTTGGAAGTTTGAAATTCGAATTACATTTAGAATGAGCTGCACCAAATCTCTTTTTTCGGGTCAGGTGACAATGATCTCTCACTTTGTCATCACCATCTTCGAATATATTATCATATATGCCACAAGTCTTCGCATCAGAAAATTCTTTTTCTTCTGCCTCAGATAATTGACCCATTGAAACAACATTTTTCAGATGTTTATAATATATATTCTTTAAATCGTTTTGAATATTTGGTACGAATACTTTTGCAGAATCGACCCCTCGATACGAAACAAATTTGTCGAATTTTTCATCAAAAGAACATTTTATGTAGTATGCAAACGAGTATGGTTCATGAAATTGAGTTCGGTTGGTGTAAGAGCAATCTGGATTCGGTTGACAAGAATCGATTGGTTTCAGAATTGACTCAAAATCTGCATAGACGACAAACGGGACTATCATCTGCTTTTCGATATTTACAAATTGCAATATATTTTCAGGAATGTATTTACCGAACTTGTCGATTTACAATTTTTCAGAAGGTGTGGTTGTACACACATGATTGCAGTCATTTAATTGATGCTGAGTCGATGATTTTCCGTTAGCATAATATAATAAATAACCATCACAAAAATATTTTTTATGACCATTGGCAGTAATTTGGCTAGAAACTGATTTTGACAAATCTTTAATCCAACAATGATGATTTTTTCCCGTTTCATCACTGATAAGTAAAAGATTAACATGCCTGGTGAGTCGTTGTCGAGAATAATGTAGTGAAACTTCATATTTCATTTTAGATTCCTCAAGTTTTTTTTCCAACCCGTATACATTTATAGGCAATCATTGGCAACTTCGAATTTTGAAATTCCACTTAATTTCATCGCAAAATCCATACCTGATACATTCAGCACTGATTGAAAGGGTGGATAAGAAGACACTTCGGAAACCCTACGATGAAGTGCTGATACCACAGCCCATAGAAAACACTAGTTTCGCAAATTCACCACACCTTTTTTCGACTCGATATAATCTGGCAGCTTTATATAGGAACACGCACCAAGAGAGCTATACTTGTTCACATTCATTTCTGTGAACATGATTTTCTTCAGGCTCCATCCTGCAATATAAATGATTTTACATCAAACTATGTATATTGATTTTTGGGCAATTTGCATACCTGAGTCACGATCTTCGAATTCTGTACTTTGTGCTGTTATTGTGTCGATGAATGCATCCAAAACAGCACTAAGACCCATGGACTGGTCAATTATCTGGTTCAGAGAATTGAAACACTTTACCTCGGATAATTCCTGGGTCTGCAGAATATGTGAGCTGAATAGTTCCATATTCACTTTCACCGCACTATGTATCTTGAACACACCTTGCAATAATGAAATAATTTTCTGTTTGTATGCATCAAAAAATGTTTTGTAATCCTCATAGATACTACTGCTCCCAATCCTATAGCTAACTATTCTACATTTTAAAGCACTTTTGATAATTTAATTTGCACGTCTTCACCCAATTGAATTCAAGAATTAGATTTGTGTTCGAGTGTCCCCCGATACGAAACCATCTAACCCATTGGAACTGGTTTGTTACAACAATCACAGAACTGCATATCGTTTTGTGATATGGGGCTCACATTAGACCGTTTACTAGGTGGCTCACTAGTTCCTGTCACCGCTCTACAGGATTGCACTTGATGGCGATGTAGATTATCACTGCGAGTAAAACTTTTTCCACAATTGCAAGTATACATTTTGCTCGATTATCGGCTATTCAAAAGGAACATAAGGTCTGAAACTCGTGTTTCTTTTTATATAGGTGGTTGAGGTGGAAGAGAGGGGATAAGTTCACTTGGCCTCAAGGACATTTGTATTCGAGGTCATGGCTTCCTTTAGTTACATGTTAAGGTTACCATTCCCAGGGTCACCAAAACTATCAAGGTCACCAACCCTCAAGGTAACCAACCCTCAAGGTAACCAACCCTCAAGGCCACCAACCCTCAAGGTCACCAACCCTCAAGGTCACTGACCACCGAGGTCATCAACCACCAAGGTCACCAACCATCATTGTGACCAACCACCAAGGTCGCCAATCGTCAAGGTCACCAACTCTCAAGGTCATCAACGTTCAAGGTCATTCACTGGTCAAGTGAACCTCAGAAGGCTATTCTCCAAGGTCACTCTCAAGGTCAGTGATGGGGAAAGGTCCAGGATTGGCATAAACCCCCTACTTTCATCATGCTCTGTGGACCAAATGAATTCCACATCAGCCCGACACAAATTATAAAGAAGTTTTAATCTTGAAGACAACATAGGAATAAACTTGGTGTAATAGTTTGGTAACCCTAAATAAGATTTGAGCTGTGTCAAATTTTGTGGACGCGGAGCATTTTGAATACACTCGATTTTATCAATTGTGGGATTTGAATACCATATTCATCTATGATGTGACCTAAAAACTCAACTTTGGTTTCGAAAAATTTGCATTTAGATACATTTATTTCATAATTGAATTCATTCAAGTGTGGGGTGACCGCAAAAATATTTGAAAAATCTGATCCAGAAATTAAAATATCATCCAGGTAACAACTGGTTCCAGGTAGACCAGACAGAATTGTGTCAAATATAGAATGAAAAATTCCGGGAGCGCAACTAATCCCAAGTCACTTTATTATACTTGAATAGTCCTATATGTGTGTTGATTGTTAGCAGTTCTTTTCCACCAATTGGAGCTGTTACGCCCCCTTCAAATCAATCACACAAAAGTATTTACTGCCAGATAGTTTTGCAAAAATGTCTTCTGGGAGAGTTAATACGCAATGACTCGTTTCAATGGCCTTATTCAGGGTTTGTATAAAATCAACACAGATTCGAATATCATTCGAATTCTTTTTGGGAACGACCACAATTGGACTAGCCCAATTGCTACAACTTACTTTTGTTAATACACCAGACGACCATTTTCATGATTTCATTCTCAACTGCAGGCTTCAATGCATAAGGCAAACTATAAGCTCTATGAATAACTGGCTTTGCATTGCCTTTCAATTTTAATTCTATTATGAAATCTTTGATGGACAACCCTTGTATATCATCAAAAATATTATGAAATTTTTGTTTCATTTCATTGACAGTTTGTGTTTTTACTTTATGAAAATTTGTTAGAAAATTAGATTTTTTCGAATAATAATTTTTCAAAATAAAATCATCATTACCTTGATCCTTACTTGACTTAATTTCAGGCTTAGAAAATTTACTCATTTCAGAAAACAAATTTTTACAACCTAGAGCATTTCTCCAGTCAGGATTGAAAATACCAGTCCCCCACCAGTCCCCCACCACTCGACCGCTCACGCCCGGTCGGCCGTTTTCCCTTATGTTCTCACTAGTTTTCAACACACTTAAATGCGTTTTATCGAAAAATCAGAATAGACGTTTTGTTACTTTTCACTTCTACTTTCCAAATATATTTTTTAAATTTCAATCGGACGACCTCAAACGCATCCAGCTCTCCGTGAAAATACTTCCAAAAAAAGTTCAAATGAGGATTGTGCAATTGACAATTTTCTGGTTTTTCCCGCTTTACTCCGGTTCTAATTATCCCATCGGATCGTTTGACGCGTCATTCTCTTTGGAATTCAATTTTCTATAGTTTATCCCTTTGCAGGCTTAATGCTTCAATAGTTTCCATTGTACAATAAAAAAACTGAAAAAAAACGCGATTTTTTGTTGTTTATTGTTTATAACAAATTAAAAAATGACATTTTCGAGTAGATGACATGGTGGGAATAAACTACGGACTGTCCTGCAATATCTCTATTGCTTGGCCTAATCTGTCCAGAAATCCAATTACAACCTACGATCACGAAATTGAGGACATGCACAGGAGAAATAATCGAGCCTAAGGCGTATGCGATGTCAGACTGAATTACAAAAATTTGAATGCAATTATTTGTTCTCAAAAATGCCGTTTCTTCAATTTTCGGAAGAGAATGGCTCAGACTTATGAAATTGAATTGGTCTGATATTTACAAACTTGATGTTTCTGGTACACATAACGAAAATAAACTCCAGAATCTGATTCAAGAATACAATGATTTATTTTCCGAAGAAGTAGGTACAATCAAAAACTACAAATGCAATCTTAGGTTGAGAGAGAATACGCAGCCGATTTTTATTCGAGCTAGACCAATTCCATATGCATTGAAGGAAAAAGTCGAAGAAGAAATGATAGATTAGAGAGAATAGGTATAATCACAAAGATAACTTATTATGAGTGGGGACACCTGTGATACCAATTGTCAAGAAAAATGGCAACCTTCGTCTGTGTGCTGATTACAAGGTGACTCTCAACAGCTTTTTATTAGATGACAATTATCCAATACCCCGAATAGAAGAATTTTTTGCTAAAATGAGCGGTGGAGTATATTTTTGTACTCTTGATATAAACCAGGCTTACTTACACATGGAATTTGTCGAAGACTATATGTACTTCTGAAGGCGCATACAAAGTGAATCGTCTCATGTTTGGTGTAGAAAACGTAAAAGTAAAGTAATCCATAAACTAATGAAAGCTAAACAATCCCGAAAATATGATTGTTCACACAGAAGTACAGTTCAGTTGAAAAACATTCGTTTCACAATGCGGTGAAATTCAGTTCAAAGACAGTTTACAGTCGTTTACAATTCGTGTTACAATTCACATTCAGTTCCGTTAGTATGTTTTAATAGTGAAGTAGTGAAAATTATTCAAGTTCAGCGTACGATGTAATTCTCGTTGTGTTCCGACTTAAAGTCGCGTAAAATTTAAAACCCAAATAAAGCGATGAACAAAGCAAATATAATGCGAGCTACTGACATGACAAACCATCGGGTTAATACTTAATATTCATATGCAACTAGTAACCAGACGGAATTAACGGCATAAATTATTCAAAGCTGGATAAAATATATTGATGCAGTATATAACTCGAATGAGAAATCCCTCAAGACAATGGAAGTGATATTTAAATTAATCTCCAAACAAATGACAATCGTGTTATTATATTGTAAGTAATGAGTTTTTTAATTAAGTGATGAACCGATTATGAAAAAGTGGCGATAGATAAAAAGATACCCTCCAGTTTTGTTCAAGAAGCTACGATTGTTGAAATGTCCGTCTGTATCTGTGATTTAAATGCTTTACGTCATTCTCGAGATTAGCCTTATCGTTAACGCTGTGTTTGAAAATTATGTTTCACTTTGTAAATGTATTTAGATAATGAAAATTGTTTGATTTATGGAATATTGATTGCATATTCCACACTACTGTATGAAATTTATGTTGAACAAGTTGCAATGTGTTTATTGTGTGTATTGTATTTACCCAACTTATTGTTCTGATAAGGATACATATGTTGATTGATTGATGTAACATGCCTCTTATGAATATTGCAATGTAAGAAGATATTTTGCTGAAACGTTTCGAGAGATATACTCTGGCTCAGGTTTAGTGATAAGTTTAAATCTTTAAACCATATACATGTATTTATTTGAGCAGCGCTCGCTCATATAATTGATTTGCTTGCTCACGAATATACGGTAAGTTTTCAGAGAGATTTTGTATGATAGTGGTGATTTTGAGACCACAAGCGAATACAAAGCGTATATTGATGTTTCGTAGATTTTATTTGATTATAATAAACTGCTACAATATACACCGTTTTTCATTCCAATAATCGTTCATAACATCTTTCTGGTTAGCAAAATAGTAGGTCTTTGGTAAAGGACGCAGCCGCTCGTGTTGTTTACCAAAAATTCTGTGTAAAGTCCCTACGTTGCGATGTGTTCACGTAATCCCCTGATAGAACCGATGGCCAAGGTGAATACAAGTAGTATCGGCGACGTGGCCTTTTCTGTTGAAATTTAGATTTTGGCAGCAGAGATCTGACTAAGATTGGTAATATCAGGGTCATGGTTGAAGGTGCCAAGATATAAACCCAGGTAGGAGTAGGTCGTAGCCTTATACTCTGCACCGCTCTAGTTCAACCACGGAAAGAGAGTACACCGGCGTCTTACAGATAATATCAGGTGTTATAACAGGTTATAACAGATGGTGTCGGAGTGAAGGGTTATTACATTGGCACCAAATGCTTGGCAGTGGTTCATGGATTAAACTTTACAAGACATTCAGGGAGATACTTGTTTTTTCGATGACATTGTAGTCCAAGGTAATACTTCAGATGAATTAATGTGAAGACTTCGAAAAGTATTTGGCCCTTTGAATGATAATGGACTACATCTGAATAAATCAAAATGTCGATTCTTCAAGAATTCAATATCATACTTAGGACATACAATTGATAAATATGGATTACATCCTATGGAAGAAAAAATTGAGGCAAGGCCAAGTAGCTCAGTGGTTGAGACTTTAGCGTTCAAAACCATTGACTGCTGGTCGGCTAGGTTCAAATCCTGAGTGACTACAGATTTTTATCTGATGGTCCGAGAAAGTACTAGGAATCGCACTTTAAAAGGTAAGACCTCGTTAATCCTTGACTCGCATAAGTTTCGACTTTTGAGGGTTGTCGTTCGTAAGGGGACGACAGCTGTTTGACGGAAAAAACAACAATTTTAAAACAACAATCGCTGATAGTGACAGACCAAAGAACATTTCAGAGCCACGTATATTTCTCGGACTCGTTAATTACTACCACCAGTTTTAACCATATTTATCAGCAAAATTATATCCCCTGCCTAAGGAAGAAAGAAAATTCCAATGGACAAAGGAATGCGTAATCTCAGAGTATTGATTCCATTCAAAATGAATCTTCCCAGAGACTTGTTTTCACGATTAGGATTATCAGTCATGGTTTTTTCGGACAATGCAATTCAAGTCATATGAAATGCTAGAATTTTTAAGAATGGTATTGAATACAAATATTCTGCCCCCTACCATCCTTCAACAAGTGGCCAGGCTGAGAGGTATGTTCAAATTCTCAAACAGAAATTACGAGCAATGATACCAGAACCTTTGAATATTAAACTTTCCCGACTGATGATTCAACATAGAAAATCGCCAAATAGCACTACGGGCATCAGTCCTGGTGAACTAATATTTAAAAGGTAATTTAGGACTAGAATCGACTTGGTAAAACGTAATTTGAATTAGGATGTTGGAACAAATACACCTGAAAGAACCAGTCGTGTTTTCCAAATAGGAGATACGTTCAAACAAGATTCTACGATGGATCATCAAAATGGAAGTTTGGAACTATTATTGATAAAAGAGAATCTGTACACTATCAAATTGTAGTTGATGGATGGAACGTCCTGAGACATTTTAGTTCGAAAATATGAATAGGAAATTCATAAAATCTTTTGTGGAATCATCTGCGACTGAAAGACAAACTTTAGTCGCTATTTTCCATCGTTCAAGATAACCTCTTGGGAGGTATTCATGTTGAAAAGGGGAACATTCTCCATAAAAATTGAAAAATGAAAAATGTGACTTATTTGTAATATCTAACAGAAAACAACTACTTCCCCGGCACAAGCCACGCTGGACATTGAACTACATCAATTTTCATGGAGAATGTTCCCCTTTTCGTCCTGAGACATGTTTATCAAATTCAACCATTTAGATCCAGCGGTCCAAATGCATCGAACCATAGTGGATATTTCGGATACAAATCGACAATTATTCATGCACCAAATATTGTTTCTGGTACAAGTGCAACACATCAACCAGAATGTTTGGAGGAACGTACAGGATCAATAGAAAATGAAAATGCTGAAAATGAAAATACACCTTCAAAATTGCTGAAAGGCGATGGTCATCCGTCTTCACAGAGTTCGGCAATTGAATCAAACTCATCTGAAGCTGAGAAGATAACTAAAATTCAACCCGAAATTCGAAGATCAGGCCAAATTCGAAAAGCACCACAAAAATTATCATTGTGAAATGTTTGATGAGGGGAAGTATTATACAATATTATATACACTTTCTATATGAATTACAGAAGTGTGTCAGTTTTGTCAATATTCTCATTTCAAATACAGTTATCATTAATCACATACATAACAGCCAGCTTCATCTATGGTTATACATATGCCGATAATTCGGAAAGGAGCTGAGGTGGCTATCATTCCAAAGACTGGGAGACGCCTCTTGGACGGACCAAAATTTTGAGGTTCCAAAAGCGGTGGATAGATTGTTATGATAGAAGCGAACTTCTTGAGTTAACATCACGGTAATACTCTATAATTTTTTGTTGGATGCATTGAAATGACATACGTGTCAAAATAAATAGCTCTCTGTGCCTTCATCGACATTGTATGAGATTTAGATCACAAGATCCTGTATATTATTTCAATTTTTTCTGATTGTTTATATTTTATATACTTCGATTGTTAAAAAAATTATAATCTGTCAAGATAAAAAAAGTCAATAAACGTTTTGATACAAAGTTAGATAATTTATTGGCCTAAGGCAGTTATTTTACTTGGAGAAACAACATTGGTGACCCCGACGCATATAAGCAGAACGTTTCAGTCAGCGGCAGATATTATGTCTCTCTGATTGGTTGTGACCAAACACAGGTGCATTTTGCCCATCCAGACTGAAACGTGGTGCATTTTGCACTAGCGTGAATTAGTTTTTTGCTCGCAATTGATACACAAACCTAACATAAGCAAGCTAACCTAGCTTGCGAGTCGAAAATGCGTGAATTAGTTTTTCGCTTGCGATTTACACACAAACCTAACCTGAGCAAACTAACCTAGCTTGCCTGTTCACCACAGGGAATTTTTTCGAATGAATTTCCGGGCGACAAAGTGCACCACGTTTTAGTCTGGATGGCAAAGTGTACCTGTGTTTGGTTACAACCAATCAGAAAGCTAGAATATCTTCCATTGACTAAAACGTGGGACGTTTTGCTAATATGCGACCCCGACGTGATCACGACTATGGAGAAAGATCAGCGGACACATAAAGAAGGGGCCGGTTTGAACCGTAATTTGTCAGCAGACTTCGTTTGGCCAGAAAACTTCGGCAATCGATAAGGGTATGATGGAAGTGCCTACAAGTTCTGCCACAAATGGAAAACCTGCATCCACTAAAACCATGAGTTCCATTCGATCTCAGATCAGTTTAGAGAAGAAAAAGCTTGCGATAGCAACTGAGAGAAAGAAATATGAATTAGAACAGAAACAAAGACAAATTCAACACGAATTAGAAGAGAAACAGAGACAAATTTAGGTCGAAGCGAAGTGAAATTAAAAATAGCTTCCGTCTTCTAGAAATGGAGCACGATCTTCAGAAAGCCATACTAGAAGAACAAGAAGAAGATTGAAGTTGCAGTGCGAATTCGAAAGATCAGTTGATATTTCCATGGAAGAAGAAATTCGTGAAGATAACAGAAATAAAGTAATAGAAGACTGGGTCAATAGCATTCCCAGAGAAGTGTCAGAAATACCCAAGCAAACCCCAATAGAAGAAATCGGTATCGAAAATATACCCCAAAACAAAAATGAAAATTCCAATGATATGAAAATGCTTTGTGAAACCATGACGAATGTTCTGAAATCTGTTTCACCCCCTGAGGTCCAAAATAATTCGACAAAAATATTGGCACGACATACAGTGGATAGAGACTTTCCTCACTTCAACGGAAATCCACAAGAATTGCCTCTTTTTCACAAGCAATTCAAAAACATCTGTTCTCTGTGCGAATATAACGCTGAAACAACCATGCTCAAACTGCAGAAGAGTTTGAAGGGTGAAGCAAAAGCTGCGGTAGCAGGAATGATGTTGACATCTGAAAACGTGGAACTGGTTATTCAGATGAAAACATTGAATTCAACAGGGCATCTCCAAAACCCTCAGCTGTTGAAAGACCTTCTTTTCAAACTCCCAGATATGTTTAAATTGAAATGGGGAGAATTTGTAGTACAAAAGAAAGGAAAGGTAAATTTAAAAGATTTCTCGATATGGATAGTGGACATAGCAAATACAGCTATGTTAGTACACCACGAAGCTCCAGTTATGAAAAAAATTAGCAAAATAAAAAAAGGTATAAAGAGTGTGCAACACTCAGAAAGTCAATGACAAGAAATGTTTTTACTGTGAAAAAGAGTCCCTTGAAGATGAATGCCCCCAGATGAAAGCTGATAATGTTGATAAGAGATGGAATATAGTTACACAAAAGAAACTTTGTTTTTCTTGCATAAGAAATTCAAATGTCGATAGAGAAAGAAGTATAACAGCAATGGCTGTCAAATGTATCACCACTTCATGCTACACAAAAAATCTTCAAGACACAATACACAAAACCAAGAAGAACCAAATGCAGACACGATAACAAGATCATTTTGCGAACGATTCCTGTAATGTTATTTGGTCCAGCGGAAAACATTTCTGTACTTGCATTGTGCGATGAAGCTTCCACTGTCATACTTTTGGATGCAAAGATTGCTGAAAATCTTGGTTTGACTGGCGTCAAAGAGACTCTTTGCTTACAGTGGACCAACGACGAAATATCCACAAATCGGAATTCTCTACGAATGGACATCAAAATCACAAAACCCAATGTAAATAACAACATATTTATCATGAGAGGAGTTTGTACCATCGAAAATCTGTCATTGCCAGATCAAAATGTCATTATGACAGATTGGCGTAAATACCCCATAGACATTATAACTGTATGGACTGGGCATGAGGAAGAGACAATTGAGGACAGAGTAAGAACAAGGATGGAGTAATTATGGGGAAATATCTATAATCCCGGCTGCGAAAATGTGATTAAGATCCCGAAGGCCGTTTGGTATTCTACAAAAATAGTTGCAAACTCGACCGAGAACCATTATTACGAAATGAAAATTCTAACCCATTATTGCACCCTTCAAGCGACGACACAAACATATAATAAAATGAAGTAGATATATTACAATAACGTCAGGCAGTATTTGAGAAAACTTTATTTTGATAGTGACTAGTAATATTATTCTGTGATTAGAAACAGAGATATTGCAAGTTTCGTCTATTTGTCCCTTATTTACACATGGTTGGCACATACGTCCATTATTCATAACCTGAATTCAATCTCAGAATCTTTGATTTTTATTTCCACAATTATTCCAGAATTTGATAGAATTATTCCTCTTAAAGTATTTCGACATCGACTTCTGTTGAAAAAATATAGAAATGAGTGCATATATTATCCATTCTACTTATATAACTGAAATGGCATTTAGCGTACGGATATGTTACCTTGTTCAATGATCGATTCATCACAGATTCACAATCCGTGTGGAAAGTTTTTAAAACTTTACCATGACTATATTATTTCATTACATCACTACGGTTATTGTTGGATTTCTGGGGTTATAATACCTCCTGTCAGAAGGTTTTGGTTTGTCATTTGAAACCGTCATGATGACAGCAGAGAAATCAACTTCAAAATATATAATTGTTTTGTTTTGATGACTTCGTAGAAAAAAATACGATAAAAACCCGTTTCTAAACCCATCTAGATACTCATTTATTAAATACTCGCTCCGCTTTGCTTCGCTCAAGATTAAAGTAGGTACTTGCTACTGAACGTTTTGTACACTTAAAGTGGGAACCAAATATTCAATAATCAGAGCAATCATCTTTTTATGAATTGTACACGTTTTTTTTTTGTTGATAATCATTATTTTGATCATTAAAACATGTATTTCGTTTTATTATGATATTTGAAGTACCTACCACAAAAGATCAATATGTGTTTGTGAACAAATCATAACAACCGACATCGCTACCTTAGTATCGCCTACTCTATGAATAGGTTGATGTAAAATTCGAAATATATTTAACAAGTTTTTTGCATTTCGCCTGAATTTTTCAAATCAAATACTTCCTTGTCAAAAAATATTGTATGATACACTTAATAAAAACGGTGTTTGAAACACTTTCACACATGTATCATAAATAGTAATCATAAAACTTGTTACATAATTGTAAGATCAAATGACTTACCTGTGAAGGAAATTTGATCCTAATTATACGAGGGTTCTGTCGAAATTATTACACCTGGTAGTTATGCCTGAGAGTATCTTCTTCATACCACGTTCAAAGAAATATACCTAAAAATAAAATTTAGAGGTGGCAACCCTGTTGACCAGTCATCCCCTATCAACTGATCCAAGGATAGCCAAACTCACTTGTTTAAAGGAGAACACAACTAGATCGCTGCATGGACGGGTAAATTATAGCTGCGGAACCTCAAGTTTTCTTGCATTTCCAAATATCAAAAATTTGCCATAATCTAATTGGGAGGGTTTGTAATAATTTCGACAGAACCCTCGTATAATTGGATCAAATTTCCTTCACAGGTAAGTCATTCGATCTTACAATTATACTTCGGGTTCTGTCTTCTATTATTACACCTGGTAGATGTTGAATGTATTGCGATGTAGTTGTAGGAAACTCTGCGAGTTCAATTATTGTCTCTCGATTTGTACAGATAAAATAGAGAAACAGCAACTTTTGGTACCAGAAACTGAACTAAACATTTTTTTTTAAATAAAAATAAATACTCAAGTTAAGAAGCTAATATTTAAAATTTAAGCCTTTTAACATTCCCTTCGCGAATGTTCCTTCCCTTGTTGTTGAAGGTTTATTATACAAAATATTAAATGTCTGAATTTTCTGTCAAGCCTGCTTTTTTCCCGATTTCTTCCACACTTACTCTTCTTGTGAAAGCTGCTATTCAGATGCATGTCGAGTGCTATAGCTACAGTTGATGGTTCAATCAATGCCACTAATGAACACTATTTTCACCCAACCACTAATGGCTTGGGATAAAGCTGGATGTATTGGCTTTTGGAATTTTAGGATGAGTTTATTTTCATCTTCTGATCCTACATCTCTTGTCCTTGAAATATATTCTTTCATTGTGGATGTAATAAAAAGTTCTGGTTTGTCTCTGAATAATGGCAGTATTAATAATGGTTCTGTACTTTTCTTGCTGCTGGTCTTATCTTGTTATGAATGAATATTGTCAGTGTTACTTGATAGTCTTTTATGTTATTGATTTCAATCTCCGCAACCATTTGCAATCTGTGATCTGATATTAGGGTCAATAAAGTCACGAGTTACAAGATAGATCATCAATGTTGTTGGGTATTTGGGTATTGTTGGCCGGCTATTATAAATACCTTTTAATTTTTCGTCTATTTCATTATTCTATAATAAAGCTGATTTAAAACTGTTCATGCTTGAATCCTTTTTCGTATTGTTGGTTTAAAAAAATTATTGACTGAAATTTCCTTCATTGCAGAACCTCCACCATCTTTCATAGCATATTTCATATTGTTTCAAGGTGTTTTTTGATACAGATGAGATTATAGCATCCAATCCTGTTACTTTTACCCCGTAGATGAATGATTCCCTGACAAAATTCATGCCACCAGAGAAATGCTTTTCCATACGGGGTGTGGGATTCTGAAAGAAGAGCGCATAAGATTAATGTTTGGTTAAAAAATCAGTGATTCAGAAATAAGTAGATTCAGAAACGTTGAAAACCAAATTTGTGTGGGCCATCTAGGTACTACTACTATCTCAATAGCCTCGCCAGTGCTTATTTTTGCCAGGACTTTATTAATCAAGGAGAATGAAGGAAATACATAAAATCGTAAATCTTCTCATTTAATTGTGAAACTGTCCACTGCGACTGAATCTAGACCTGGCTTCCAAGATAGTTCATCTGGAAGTTTGGAATCAACTTTGGTGGCAAACAGGTCGATATATGGATATCCAAGAATTGAGCAAATAATCTGGAAAGCTTCATTTGATAGCTCATAGTCCAGTTTCAACTGATTTGGGCCTAGATTCAGCATCTCTTCATATGAAAATCTTCTGTGCATCCATACGAAAATGAATTGAACCTAAACGGCTGGACAGACTTTGATATTATTTTTTTTTTGCGTGTTCGGGAATGGTTTAAGTCACAATTCGGTTCCCTACAAAATGTTTTTTTTTTGTAAATTTGTTGAAAACTGCTGCCAGGCCTTCGCCACCGGCTTCGTCATAAAATTAGTGAAAAGACTTCGCCATAAAATCGACAATGGGATAGTCAGCGAGCGGGACAACGTCTGCTGGGACCCGCTACGACTATATTTTTAGTTTTACCGTAAAGGTTTTCATACTGAACTAGAACTATCCCCATTCTGTTGATATAAGTATATGTTTTTATCGATTCTCATTAGGGCATGTTCACCAGAAACATTTTTTGTGAAGCTTTTAAAAGCATGATTTTTTATTTCTGTGCTGAACCGGAAACCATGACATTACACAAACTGCTCCAAGGAGTATATATATATTTATAAGCATGTGCGAGTTCAAATTATTCATCCACCAATTCAGATCTTGGTTTGAGATTCATTGTGAAATTCATTAAAAATGCTAAATATTTGAAAGAAATTTATGTATTTCCAATATTTTTGTAGACGAGCATGCTGCTGCAGCACTCCAACAAACCTAGAAAATTCTTGGATAGTATAGTTTTTTTTTTTTAGTCAAGATTGACTTCATAATGGACCGAATCTTTTGTTCTCATTTTTACGTTAAGTATAAGGCACGAGTTGACTTTTATTCCGTTTACAATAAACCCTAACGAATACAATAATTTTGTTGTTTCTGAAGTATGTCTCATATAACACAATTGATTCCTTCCATATGTAAATGTTTTAATATAGGTTTCTGTAGTTTGTTGGAAATATATGGTGCTATATTCAAGCCGAATGGTATAGAATTAAATTAATAAAATTCTCCAAAATATTCAAAAGAAAGTTTCCTAAACTCCCCATTTATGGCGACTAAGAAATATATATCTTTAAGATCAATGGTACTCAGTATGAGACTAATAACAGATCTATAATCCTCTAATTTTAAAATGTTTTGGTTCAATGTATCTATTCAATGATTTCAAATTCAGTATGGCCCATATACCATCTAGTTTTGTCTCAAATCATTGGTTTCAGCACATCACAAGTGGATGTCACACATTTTCAAGAGTTTTTCAATAGCTTGATTGAAATGATTGGCTTCCCAACCCTTTATATTTACTTTAGGCTCAAAACTAAAATATTTTAGTTTTTTAGTAAATTTTCCCAAACAGAAAAATATCTGGTCTCGTCGACCAGCATACCTGGTCTCTACCTTAAGTTTTCCACCTACCACTAAAATCATAGGATCTTGTTTTCTTGAACTTCCTCTTTTGACTTCTCTCCCCTCTACTGTCTCTCCTGTCTCTCTACTTTCTTCATCCTATATTTTGCCTTTTGGCGCTGTTAGTTTAAATGGTTGATATTATTATCTTTAGATCTTATTCCAGATGGACCAGGTATTATAGTTACTGAAATTGTTAACTGGTTTTGGATTTGTCAACATCAGTTTATTATTTATATATTTTTTGTTTTGTTTTTTAGTCCCTCTGTGAAATTGTATCCAAACAAGTAAGTGTCAATGGATGAATTATCAATGGTCTCTCAGATTTGGGTTCAACGAAAGTAGAATAAAAAATCTGCGATGTAATAATAATTCATAAAATACCTACATCAGATAATATGCCTGGCAGAATTAGCCAAATCCTTCAAAGGGGGTTTGTCTCTTCCGATGGCGTGCAAAACAATTCATTGATGGGAATGGACATTGCTGTCAGTCCCATGCCCAGCTGTAATTTCATCTTGTTATCTGTCAATCAACCCTGAATGTCAGCATTCAGTGAAGGTGAATCAAGCCCCTTGCAATTTTCCAATCCATATTTTTTTTCTTCCTCTCTCTCCAAACCCCCAGAAAGATAGTGAGTACACCACTACTGTATATAGTAGGGACCTCTGGAGTGTTGGTGCAAATTGTGCCTAACAACTCTGAAGAAGCCTCAACTACTTCAGACACGTTTCCGTCGTCCGGAAGTTGGGAGACTATTTTGTCTCCCGGAATTTGAGATAAGTTTCTATCCTCCATGTTCTGAGTTGGAGGAAGGTTCAGATCCACATCGTGAATTTTTCTATATTCATTTTTTTTTCCTACTCACCATCACTATATTCTGTGACTGAAGTCGAACTTGTAACACTAACAACGGAACCACATTTTCATCGTTACCAGAAGAAGGATATAAAACTGTATTTTAGTATTCATGAATAGATGGGTTCATGCGAACCTATACCCCAGGGACATATGTATGCCCTGATAACAGGTAACTTGAAAAAGTAAACAACTTCGTTTCAGTGTATTCAAGTATTGAACACATAAATAAGTAACAATATATAAAATAATTGATCGGTGCTCCGGGACTGTGCATTTGTTTTTACATCTACGGGTAATACCTCATTTTCAAATTATCTTCCAGGAAGGGACATATGTATGCCCTGATAATAGGATGGCATGTCTCATTTTTGTAACATATGTTCACTATTTTTCACAGATGCAGAAAGTAAGTTGCAGCAATATTTAAAAGGTTCATGTGAACCCACACCCCAGGGACATATGTATGCCCTGATAACAGGTACTTATATTTTTCTCTGGTCGCATATCATATGATAGCGAAATTGTCCAGGTTTCCTTTATATGCCATATTTGCTGTCAAACTATGTGTCAATTTTTCTTGGACTTTTCCTAAAACGTCAAATAAATTAATTTGGGTAATAAATACTCACTCGACGTGGATTGCAGTTCCAGCAAAAGCCTTTTCAAGTTCTTTTCAACTTTTCAATTCTTTTTAGAGGGCTTTTTCCTGTTTTCCTTTATTCTTGCCCTCTTTTTCTCTGTTTTTGTGGTACCAATTTGTGAACGTGTGTACGTCGTTCAATACCACAGACAAAAGTGAGTTTGGCTATCCTTGGATCAGTTGATAGGGGATGACTGGTCAACGGGGTTGCCACCTCTAAATTTTATTTTTAGGTATATTTCTTTGAACGTGGTATGAAGACGATACTCTCAGGCATAACTACCAGGTGTAATATTTGAAGACAGAACCCGAAGTATAATATAATATTATTCACCTTTTTGGGAATCAGGTTGTTGTTGTCGATTATTTACTAGGAATTTATGTAGCCTTCATTGATGATTAAAATGAATTAATTTTGTCATTCTATGTCTTATTCGTGACTTCACTTCATTAGCAGTGTTATTGATGTGGTGAGGACGAATAGTTGAGTAGGTTGTTAAAATCAAATCTTTTTGACGATAATATGTTCATAAAAAATCATGACAACCACTATTTTATTTTCAAGGAAAACCCTATAATATTATTAAATCAACGATTCAAGAATAATGAACAACGTTTATAGTCAGACAGTTCAGAAACAGTATAACTACACGAAATAACTGATACAAATTTTTCAAAACACCACATGCAAACACATCAACGCGATAATGACACGATACGACACCACCGTTTTTCCTGCACTCGCTTTTTTTATCAGTCTGGCAGCTATTATATCTTTCTTGCACCTCTGAAAAATGTTTATGGTACGAGTAGACCAACAAATAAGCGTACAACATTGTAAATCTTGATTATATTTCCGTAGTAATAGTCCTGTAGTATGTAGTATATGCACTCATTTTTGATATTTCGAAAACGGCGTCATTGAGCCACAGCATTTCCTGCGATCCCGCGTTCGTGATTCTAGACATGTCCTTTTTACCCATAACTATTCCATGTCCGCAGGAAACTGTGTGTAAAAGTCACGTGACAGCCAGTCCATATCCTATATTATCTATTATAAGTATATAAAATACTCGCATTTGAAAAGTTTGCCAATTGCTGGTATTAAAAACGAAAGACCCGTTCTGCTGATTGGTCAAGACAATGTGAACCTGATTACAGCTCGACAGATACGGACTGGCCCAGAAAATTTGCCTGTTGCAAGTAAATGTAAATTGGGTTGGGCTCTGCATGGTCCTTGTGGTTCGAAAGGAAATAATGATGAGCTTCAGCTATTTTCCTAGGCTTTGGGTTAGATACTTGGACGACGTGTTCGCTATTTTTGATACAAAACAGGTCAACGTAGACAGTGTTATTTCAGAATTGACATATGAAACTGAAAACGAAAAACAGTTGCCATTTTAAATGTATTAGTAATTACGAACGACCAAAATCAGCTTGAATTCGATATCTACAGGAAGGACACGAACACACTCAGATACATCCCTGAGAGTTCTCACCATTGCATACAGCAGAAAATGGCGGGATTGAATTTCTTGGTGAATCTACTCTTGTCGTTTCCACTCAACAAAGAGAGATTCAGAACTGAGAAAATGATCATCGGGAAAGTGACTGAGTTGAACGGTTATTCTGTGGACTTGGTGGACAAACTTATTGGGAAACATAAATTTAAGAGATCTCTTCGTAACTCTACGACTTTTCAAACAGAAAAAACCCCTTTTCAATATATCGTTATTCCATACGAACCTCGAGTCACTCGACGTTTCGAGAGCATTTTTAGAACCCTCAATATGAAGTTGGTATACAAGACTTCGTATAAACTACAACAAATCTTGAATACTCCCAAAGATAAGACGAAAGAAAAGAGCAGTCAGGGATTTCTGAGATTAGCTGTAAGGGCTGCGAGAAGAAGCATGTGGGCCAGACCCGTAGGGCCATGAAAGTACGGTTACGAAAGCACATTGCTCATATCTGTTTTGCGAGACCAGAGAAATCGAGTGCGGCTCAACATGCTTTGGACCACGACCATCGATTTGATGACACAAATTTGATATTAATTAGACAGGTTCATGACCGTAGACTTCTCGATGCATTCGAGAGTCTAGAAATTACGAAGTGTGAAAATAGTATGAATGCCGATAAGGGCCCCATTCCATACAGCAAGTACATAGTATAATGAACATTTCTTTTCTTCATAATTCATTAGTCTTCATTCGTTATCATTACCTAGTTTATTATTCCTTATTTTACTACAATCATTTTTTCCCGTTTCAAATATGTTGGTAAAGTAAATATTATTATATCAATACAGTCATTAATCCAAGTGTCATCAAATACGAAACGAGTAGGTTAGAGCAGGTAGTTTCTGATTGAAGTAAACAATTCGGGAAGATAATAGAAGTAGGTAGAATTGAGGGTCAGTTAAAATAAACAATGAGTGCAATCAACCACTCAGATAAGTAGTAGGTATAAATAGGATTAGAATTTTGTTCTGTATCATAGTAAGCGTATAGCTTTTGAGAATGCAAACTTTGTTAGCGGAACGTGCGTCGAGCGAAAGTGACGTAGTTTTGGTGTTTTGGTTAGCTTCTATTTCTTGAATTGTATTCACACCAAAGGTTTCAAACATCCATTTTCGACCAACAAAATGTGGTTAGGGGTGAGGGCTTCATAGTCAGTAGGATCAGTGGACACCTTTGTCAATGGTCGGGAGTTAACAATTTTATAATTTATCGATTCCTTGAGTTCTTTAGCTGCAGAAACGAAGTTTGTTACCATTACCACAGAATATGGTTCTTGGTTTGAGAATCTCCTGACATCAGGAAGAACATTCTCATATTCCCTCGTAGCCAAGGAGACTTCATGAGTGAATTCGGTTTTGCGTTCTTTGATGTTGTCTTTTAAAAGTTGGCGAGTTTTGTCTTCTTTCAGCCAACATTCTTCAGAATGTCAAAAAATCATGTCCATCAATCCAATTTTTTGTCACCACAGTTTTGTCGTCAGATTAATGAAGAATGATGAGTCATTCAGAGCGCACACGTTACACGGGTAGTGCCGACGATGATTTGGAAGAATTGGTTAGAAATTCATTCTCAACAGATCCTTTTGGAGTTCTTGTCACACCTGATCGTCTTTCGGTGAGAAATGAAAGAGCTGTGAAGATAATGAACGGGACCTTTCAGAAAGTAGGCGATAGATATGAAATAGGCCTTCTTTGGAAAAGCGATGATATCCGACTACCCGAGAGCAGATACCGAGCACTACAGAGACTACGATGTGTTGAGAAGATATGTCAACACAAAGTAAATCTTGGAAACGATTATTGTAGTAAAATACAAGAATACGAAGAAAAGAAGTATCACATTTCGCGGTCCATAATCCCAACAAACTTGACAAAATCAGATTAGAGTTTGATGCAGCTGCTAAATCTCATGGTATCAGCTTGAATGATAACTTGATGTCAGGACTAGATCTACTACAATCTAGCAATATTGTGGAAATTTCGGCAGCGACGTTTTGGATTTTGCGGAGAGGTCCAAGATATGTTTCACATAGTTGGTATTAGGAAAGAAGACAGGTGCGCTCAACGATTTCTCTGGAGAAACTTAGAAAATGATCGAGATCCGGACACATACGAGATGCTCGTTATGACCTATGGCGCAACCTGTCCTCCAGTATGTGCCCAATTTGTGAAGAACTTGAATGTCGAACGATTTGCAACAGATCCTGAAATCCAGACAGCAATAATCAAAAAGTTCTATGTTGACGACTAGCTCCATTCAAAAGGTACCGAAGAAGAAGCTCTGAGTACTATCCAAGAGGTCTGCAGGATACAGGAAATGGCAGGGTTTCAACTCGTTGATTGGTTAACGAATTCCCTACTGGTCAAAGATAAATTGTTTGATATTATGCTACCGACGAGCTCGAAGAATATTGACGAATCTTCCATGCACAGGGTGTTAGGTCTCTGGTGGAATCCAGATAATGCTGAATTTACATTCTGATTGAATTTACAAAGTATCAGAAATAAACCCCAACAAAAAGAAGGATTTTAAGATCGCTGATTTCATTATTCGATCCATTGGGCCTCATTTCATGTTTCACGATCAAAGGAAAAATATTGTTGCAGGATGTATGGCGATCCGGAATAGGATTGGACGATGAGCTGCCAGAAAAATCACTAGTAGCATGAAAAAGATGGTTAGAAGATCTTGATAAGATCATGAATATAAGAATTCCACGGTGCTACAGCCTGATGATACCCAAAGCAACAAGCATAGAAATCTACGCTTTTTCTGACAGCAGTGAAAAGGCCTTTGCTGTAGTCTACCTGAGAACAATTTGCGAAGAAAAAATTGACGTTTCTCTGATTGCTTCAAAAACCAGGGTCGCCCCGTTGAAACCTTTGTTAATCCCTAGGTTAGACTTGCATGCTGCTGTAGTGTCGAGTAGACTTTTATTCCAGTCAATAAAGAATGAGCTGGAATGACTGAAAGGACGAAACAACCCATAATTTTGAGTCCAAAACACGATTATGTCAAACTACTGATCCACCACTATCATGAAAAATTTCATCACAGATGGGTGGAACTCGTCCTAAATGAACTGAGACAGAAATTCTGGGTGATAAATGGACGAGCAGCAGTAAAATCGCTATTATTGAAATGCCAGATGTGCAAAAACCATCGAGCTAAACCCGTACCACCTATGATGGGACAACTTTCTGTTGCCAGACTGAGCCGATAGATGCGACCATTTATGAATGTAGGGATGGACTATTTCGGACCATTTTATGTCAAGATAGGAAGAAGAAATGAGAAAAGGTGGGGAGTCACTTTTATTTGCCTTGCAGTAAGGGCGATTCATCTCGAAATATCCCATTCATTGAACAGTGATTCAGCAGTTATGGCTATAATGAGGATGACAGGACGAAGAGGGAAACCAAGAACCATATTCTGTGGTAATGGAACAAACTTCGTTTCTACAGCCAAAGAACTCAAGGAATCGATCAAAAATTTGGACAGTTCCACTATTACAAATGCTATGTCTTCACATGGAATCGAGTTCAAATTCAACCCGCCAGCTGCTGCCCATATGGGGGGAGAATGGGAGAGATTGATTGGTTCTGTGAAACGAACTATCGGAAAAGTATTGCATTACCAATCCCTCAGTGATGAGACATTGCAGACATTCTTCGTGGAAGCCGAAAAAATTGTCAACTCCCGCCAATTCCTACTGACTATGAAGCCCTCACCCCTAACCACTTTTTGTTGGTCGAAAATGGATATTTGGAACCTTGGGTGTGAATACAATTCAAGCAATAGAAGCTAACCAAAACACCAAAACTACGTCGCTTTCGCTCGACGCACGTTCCGCTAACAAAGTTAGCATTCTCAAAAGCTATATGCTTACTATGCTAGAGAACAAAATTCTAATCCTATTTGTACCTATTACTTATTTGAGTGGTTGATTGCACTCGTTGTTTATTTTAACTGACCCTCAATTCTATCTACTCGAATTGTTTACTTCAAATCAGAAACTACCTGCTCTAACCTACTCGTTTCGTATTTGATGACACTTGGATTAATGACTATATTGATATAATAATATTTACTTTACCAACATATTTGAAACGGGAAAAAATGATTGTAGTAAAATAGCGAATAATAAACTAGGTAATGATAACGAATGAAGACTAATGAATTATGAAGGAAAGAAATGTTCATTGTACTATGAACTTGAACAAAGGGTTGTATGGAATGGGCCCCTAATCGGCATTCATACTATTTTTACACTTCGCAATTTCTAGACTCTCGAATGCATCGAGAAGTCTACGGTCATGAACCTGTCTAATTAATCTCAAACTTGTGTCATCAAATCGATGGTGCTCCAAAGCATGTTGAGCCACACTCGATTTTTCTGGTCTCGAAAAACAGATATGAGCAATGTGCTCTCGGAACCGTACTTTCATGGCTCTACGGGTCTGGCCCACATACTTCTTCTCACAGTCCTTACAGCTAATCTCAGAAATCCCTGACTTCTCTTTTGTTCCGTCTTATCTTGGAAACAAAGAATTTATCAAAAGAGATCAAGATTTCTCCTTCTTCCAGTTTCACGTTCCTAATCTGGTCGATAAATTCTAGTGAATTTTTCACGTTCAGGCTTGATTGTGCCACTGGAAGATTCTCGAACTCTTTTGTGAGCCATTTCGCTATTTTGTATGTGGGGGCCCCTATCGACGAGACGATTGATCGAACCGACTTCCCAGGTTTATGAATCTTGGGTAGAAAGTATATTTTTGGTACATTCGGGTTCGAAAGTTGTAATGTCCTTTTCAACTCCGGTTTGACCAATGTCTTGCATTCGTTTAGGGTTGTTTTCACGTCTGAAATCATCTTAGGCAACGGGTTTCTAGTCAACTGTTTGCATGGACCGGTTTTGATGAGGTTGTCTACCCTTTCTTGATAATCTGATTTATCAAAAATCACCACTTTATTGCCTTTGTCTGCTTTCAGAGAGAAAACGTCCTTTTCCTTCAATCTTTTCATGACTTTACTTTCTTTGTTCAACTTGCTAAAATGTTTGACATTACTAATATTTTTCGCAATTTTATTCTTGCATGCTTCTCGAACGAAACCTTTAGAGGTTTCGATAGGGGCCCCCACATACAAAATCTCTCTTTGTTGAGTAGAAACGACAAGGGTCGATTCACCAAGAAATTTAATCCCGCCATTTTGTGCTGTATGTAATGGTGAGAACTCTCAGGGATGTATCTGAGTGTGTTCGAGTCCTTCCTGTAGATATCGAATTCAAGCTGATTTTGGCCGTTCGTAATTACTAATACATCTAAAATGGCAACTGTTTTTCGTTTTCATACGTGAACGATATGGATTGAAACTGGCTATTCAATTCTGAAATAACACTGTCTACGACGACCTGTTTTGTATCAAAAATAGCGAACACGTCGTCCATATCTAACCCAAAGCCAAGGAAAATAGCTAAAGCACTTTCTTGCTTCCATCTCAAACTTACTCATGAATAAATTAGCCAGGAAGGGAGACAGAGGATTTGTCATAAAAACAGTTATTAAACTGAAAGTAATTCTGTCTCATGCAAAGTTTGGCGAGGCTATAATACTCCCTTACCATTTCGTCACTGAAACTGTTGGTCAGCAGCTTTGGACCACGACCATCGATTTGATGACACAAGTTTGAGATTAATTAGACAGGTTCATGACCGTAGACTTCTCGATGCATTCGAGAGTCTAGAAATTGCGAAGTGTAAAAATAGTATGAATGCCGATTAGGGGCCCATTCCATACAACCCTTTGTTCAAGTTCATAGTACAATGAAAATTTTTTTCCTTCATAATTCATTAGTCTTCATTCGTTATCATTACCTAGTTTATTATTCGTTATTTTACTACAATAATTTTTTTCCGTTTCAAATATGTTGGTAAAGTAAATATTATTATATCAATGTAGTCATTAATCCAAGTGTCATCAAATACGAAAAGAGTGGGTTAGAGCAGGTAGTTTCTGATTTGAAGTAAACAATTTGAGTAGCTAATTGAACTAGGTAGAATTGAGGGTCAGTTAAAATAAGCAAGTGCTTCACTCAGATAAGTAGTAGGTATAAATAGTATTAAAATTTTGTTCTCTAGCATAGTAAGCGTATAGCTCTTGAGAATGCTAACTTTGTTAGCCAAACATGCGTCGAGCGAAAGTAACGTAGTTTTGGTGTTTTGGGTAGCTTCTATGTCTTGAACTTTTTGTTGGGTTCATATAATGGCGATGGTCCAATTTCAACTGAGAACTCAGATGCTGGTATCTTGAGACGAGAATGGAGGAAATCTACAATGTTAGCAGATTCATTTTGGGAACGATGGGTTCGAGATTACCTACCAACATTATCAAAGAGGAATAAATGGACAGGAGATAGCAAACCAATTCAATTTGGTGATATCGTTATCCTCGTAGACAATACTGCGCCTAGATATGAATGGAAAATGGGCCGAGTAATTTCCCCTTATCCAGGATGTGATGGCAGGATCCGTGTGGTCGATGTGAATCTGAATACAGACGACCCGTTACGAAAATCTGCCGACTGGAGCTAGAGAAAAACTAGTTTCTATAGCAGAGGGGAGAATGTATGAGATTTAGATCGCAAGATTCTGTAGATTATTTCAATTTTTCTGATTGTTTGAAATTCATATACTTCAATTGTTAAAAAAATAATAATAATCAAGATAAAAAAAGTCAATAAAAGGTTTGTTATAAAGTTAGATAATTTATTGGCCTAAGGCAGTTATTTTACTTGGAGAAACTACAGACAACAGAGTACTTTTGATAACACCTCATATACCACCATAACCAGATCACTAGAGGAATGAAATATAATCAATGTTGAAAAGCAGAATCATTGTAGAGACTCTCGGGGGGAGACAGTAAGAATGACAGAAGAGAAAGGTTGTCCCCGAGGAGGATTTCTTTGCTGCGGTTGTTGACAACCTGAAAGTGAAGCTCACGATGATGCAAGCAAGCAAGCTGGACATGCCACAAAGTCTTTGGTCTGAAACCAAAAATATTCTACTGGTCAACGATCACAAAACCCATGGTTGACTGATATGGTAGCCAAAGAAGCGAAAACCTTCGGCACAAGTCAAGATGTAGAGGAAGTGCACCGGCTAGCTTGTCTAGGAGTCACAGGAGCGATATTTACGTGGCCTATTGCAGCATTAGAGGTAATGGCTGAAGCTTCCACAATTGCACCTATGTGTAAGAAGCAGCAAATCAGTACCTTCAGACTGAGCCAGAAAGTAAACTTAATGAAACCAGGAAATCTGATCGGTCATCAGAAAATTTTGGAGATAGATGAAAGAGGTGGAGTGGGCGTTACAATTCTTTTTGAAGTGAAAACTTCCTTTGTTTTCAATAATATCTTCAAATTATTTATTCAAATTTACAAAATATTTGTTCAACTGAGTAAGAACTTCCATACTCACCTACTGTATCAGGTTTGGTAGCTTGGAGATGCAAGTAACCCATTTCCAAAATAAGGTTGGACAACTTTTCTATTCTAGGAAAAACCAAGTGTTCATGTTTCTTATCAACAATCGCAGAGGGATAAAAACTGTAAAGAAACAGTTTGAGGTTGGATAACGGCGTATTTACAGAACACATATTGGAATGCACCCCTAAGAGCTTTTCAGGAAACAAAACACCCATTAGCTGTACGATGATTGCCCCCCAGTCGCCACCCTGCAAGTAGTACTTCTCGAATCCTAGCTTCTGCATCAAATTCTTCATTATAACGCCTATGTTTGCAGCGTCAAGACCAGGACGGATGGCAGCGTCAGAAAAGCCATAACCTATAATAATAAAATTCGAAAATTAGTTTTGGGCATAGCAGATGGAAAGATGAAAATCAGAACTGAATTAAAAAAAATGTGGATTAACTGGGATTCGAACTCGGGTCTCATGATTTTTGGCCATGTATGTTAGACCACTCCGCTATTGATTGAAAGTTTCAATTATTTTTAGTTGAATATGTTTTCCATTTCACCGCAATGCGTACCAACTCATATTTCATATTAAATTCTTGAAAGCACTTTGAAAACTATAAAATACGCCTCAGCCTTCTGACGACACGATAATGACTTTAATGAAGTGTCATTATTTAAACAAATGTTAACATTTTCTGCGCTACTACAATGTGATTACCTAATATTTGATTCTTGAAGGCATTTTCAAAAAATAGAATCCCTTTGGACACCCTCTGATGACCCGATAATGAGTTCTGATAATGAAATACTGTTATTCAGACGGAAATTGATATTTTTCGCACTATCACAATACGGGAAAACTTCTTAAATACCCTCTGGCACTGCCACTGTCCCTGCCACTGACGACCCAACAATATGTTTGAAGAATGGAAGAAATATAATGAAAATGAAATCATCTTGTACTCCTCTGACGAGCCACGAGCCTACGACCACTTACCGAAAATTACACAGTGTGCTCTCCCAACCAAAAGAAGTGGAAGAATAAGTAAAATGTGGACCAAAAAATTAGTGTAGGAACGCACTGCCTCTGTATAAAAATAATAAGTGAACACCCAGAATACCTTTATCACTTCCTTCACTGCAGCCGGACGTTTGAAATTGAGTTTATCATGACTTTCAATAGGAATTTGCAAAAATACATCACTTTTTCAGAACACAACACTGCACTGAACAAATGTTCGACTGTAATGTGTCGAATGATCTAAAATCATATAACAATATCACTGGCATAACAACGGAGGGTATCTATTTCAGATCAAATCAAAGTCTCTGTACACTTAACTGCAGGTGACATTCATGTGGACTAGATTTCCGGACTCATCGAACGTCTGTACATTATTACTAGGGGATATTAATATTAATATTCTTGCTAACGGGGAAGTTACGAGCAACTACATAAACACTATGAGTACATTTGGATTCCTGTCATACATCAATGTTGCAACAAGAATCCAGGAAAATTGTGTAGACTCATGCCTCGATCACATTTTTATTGAAGATTTGAAACAAACTCTACAATACAAGTCATTAGTATACGAATGTGATATAACCGATCACTATTCAACTTTACTCCAAATAATGTCACCCACCAAAGAAAAAAGTAAGGTAAAAATTGCAACATATAAAAATATGTGGCTAAGAATAAACTACAAAGAAAAATTTGTTCGCTTTATTGGCGTGATTTTTATGCTGCGAAAGATCCTGAAAACGCTACAAATATCTTTATTGAAACAATCAAAAACTTTATCGAAGAAAGCACTAACAAAGTAAAAATCAAACAATCAAATTAAAAGAAATCCCTGGACATCGACCCTAATTGTAAATACGTGTACTGAGAAAAATCGATTATATAAATTAATGAAATAGAATAAGACCGAATTCAATACTTTCCGTTATAAAGAAATAAAAAATCACTCAGACTTCCTAATCAGAGGGGTAAAAAAAGTACTATCAAACTGAGATAAAAAATACAACAATAATTCGAGTGGGCTTTGGAAAACGGTTAACAAATTGACAAATCCAATTAAGTCAAATCATATTAAAGAAATCAATACTGAAAATGGGGAGTTTCACAATGACGAAAACATAGCAAATGTATTTGTTTAGCATTTCACAAGCATAGGAAAAACATATGCCCAAAATATTTTGGACAAAAAAAATCATACCCTAGATTTCCAGTAACTGAGTTACCAAATTGTATATATCTGGAAGAGACGAATGCAAATGAAGTTATCGAAACTATTATCTCCTGGAATTGATGGAATTACACCTTAAATATTAAAATTGGTTGCACATGAGCTGTTCGAACCTTTGGCCTACTTAATCAATTGGTGTTTTCGGATTGATTATTGTCCTTTTGCATTCAAATCAGCTGTAGTAATACCAATACATGAAGGCGGGAAAAAAATAATGTCCCAAATTACAGACCCATCTCGCTACTTTCATGTCCCTCGAAAATTTTTGAAAAATTATTGAAAAAACGTGTAGACAGCTATCTAGATAAATATAGTATATTGTCGCCTAAGCAATTTGGATTCCGATCAGGAATGTCTACTCAAGATTCCATCAACCATTTCATTGGAAAAATAAAAGAGAATGTTGATAAAAAAAAATCCGTCTATTTGTGTATTTCTTGACCTCGCAAAGGCATTTGATACAGTAAGCCATGAAAAATTATTGGAAACATTGGAACGAATTGGTTTTCGGGGCCAAACATACGAACTCAGGCGAAGTTATTAGATAGACAATACAACTACGGCGGCATTTTTCTCGTGCCGCCGTAGTGGTATAGGATTTGGTGGTCCTTCGGGGGCCCCCATCGAGTTCTCGGTGCCAAGGGCGGTGTCTTTAGGCCGGGGGCCCCACCGAGGAACGTCCCCACAGAAGAGGGGGCGTGCCGCCGTAGTTTTATAGAATTGGATGTCTGGGATCGGCTGGGAAAAAGTGCGGGGGGCTGGGGGCGTGGGCGAGGAACGTCCCCAGAGAAAATGGAATCGCCGGGGGCCGGGATATATCGATTTTTGTCAATTTTAGTAATGTGACGATGGCAGTGGTGACAAGACCCTCTGGATTGCCTCCGCCACTGGTTATTGTTTACGCTAAGAGGCAGCATTTGTTGAGATAAGCATGACGTCATACCGGAGTGAACGTATTGTACAGACGAGTTTCTGGGATATAGCGTAAGAACCATAACGGAAACGGCGTAGTATGTTGGGGCCGTGTGCAATGGCAACGGATATTCGTCATTGATAAACAAGATGAAATTCCAGGAATTTCGAGGCTCACAGTGTGTGTGTTGTGTCGCAAATAAGGCATGTTTGGCATCTCACTCTAACTCATCGGGTTTTTTTTGTCTTTGTCTTTGAGAATGACGCGGTTAGCTGCGGCGGGTGGGGTAGAGGGGAAGGGGGGATTCAAGATTCAAAGTCATTCGGAGGAGAGACCTATTTGTTGGAATTGAAATGAAATTCAATATTGGGGGATTTTTCCAAGGTTATACGTTTGTCATGTTCTCGACTCGAGAGAGTTGAATAAACAAACAGATTCGAAGAATTCAAGACTTTTTTGTTCGTGTTGAGAATTGAAATAAAAATGCAAAATACAGTGTAAAATCATTTATTTTTTTGCTTGAAAATTATACATCAGTATCATAAGTGATATAAATATTTTCATTTTCATTGGCAATTGTGTATCTCTGCTTGATTAAAATCAGGAACTTGTAGAATGATTCGCCCAACTGGTAGATCAGCGCCAAACTCACAAAGAATCCGTCATAGACGTCTTTTGGGCAGGAACTCGTCGGCGTCGTCGTCTGCATCGGCATTCGGGGCACATGCTAGTGTTTTCGCAAGTGTTGTTGCGAAAGACTTTTCGCAGTTTGTATGCTTTGGCATTCAGAGGAACTTCGGCCTTCAGCACAGGCAAATATCCATCGTTCATGAGATCTTGCGACATTTTCGTCCATTTATTCATTAGTTGACTGTTTTGATTGAAAAAAGAAACGAGAACTTCGCCTGCCTCGTAAGGTGGGTTAACGTACAGTACGTTCGACAGGACAGCTGTCAAAATTACGTAGCCTGTCAACACGGCGGTAGTTCGGAGTACACTGATAAAAAATAAAAAATACGCACATATATTCATCAGTGTACAACTCACTTACACCTTGAGAGAAAAAAATGGCGGTAGTTCGGTTTACACTGATAAACATTGCGCAATATATAGGAAAAATACGCACATATTTATCAGTGCCTACAACTCACCACCGACACACTCTCAGAGAAATTTCTCGAAAGATATTTCGTGTGTGTATGTGATTGAATCATTGAAACAAACACACGAAATGTCTCTCTCGTTGTATATTTTTCGAACCAATTTCATTTTTGCGAGTCGCGCACATTTCCCCGCAAAGTGAAATAAGATAGAAAGATATATTCTCTCTCACTCGCTCTCATTCATCCAACAAAATGAAATACCAGAAAATTCGTTTAAAACATCTATTGATACATAATAATAATAATAATAATTACAATACATAGAAAAAATTTAAATATTAATACGTCGTTTCTTCAGCGGAGGCGGTGAGCTGTCGTTTCGGCCCTTGGAACATTTGGAGTTGGTTTGGAATTTGCCATCGTCAATACTTATGTTACTGAATCGCTTGAAAGTCTCTATTTTGCGCACGTATTCAGCTATTTCGCACTTCAATATTCTTAGATTGTCACCGCTGATGTTGGTGGGGCTATCCACTACCATATCAATTGATTCGAGACCCATGACCACACCGTAAAGCAATGTCTTAGGGCACAGTGAACTTCGTTGGATACTGCGGCGGTATGGTGGAGGCACAGCGGAGACACTTTCTAGAATGATGGAACTTGTAGCGTGCTGTTGGTGGTGGCCCCAATATCGACGATGTGAGGTTTCTTTGAAGTTAATGTGCCCACATATTTCACGAGAAAATCATATTTTCGGCTGCCTTTGACATAGACCAAATCGGCTTCTGCTATGGGCTGGAGCACTTCGGTGAGGGACTCCGCCAAGTCGATACACCTGGCGGAATATGGCACTCCGTATCGCACTTGCTGTTTGTCAGCGGCACTTAGGGCTCGGAATGGCACCCCCGGTTTGAAAACGCACGAAGTGATTCGTGCACTGACCGTCGGAGTTCTTTTGGCTGGAACTCACAGGCTATGGTGAAACCTTGTATATCGCACAAGTTTCATCGTGGAAGTCTGACTGTGAACTGCGCCGGCGGCAGCGGCAAACCTGTCTATGCTTGTGCGGAGAGAGGATTCCCCTACCACCCCCACTCTCCTTGATTCCTATTTTAGGCTTTTGCTCCCTTCCAGCGCATTCAGCCAGTGTTCCCCCGCTGATTTCGCTGGAATATGACAGATAAAGGCAAGTATTTTGTGTCTTATGACAGACGACGTACGATCTCACTTGAGGGCAAGTGTTCTATGATAAAATCGTGCACTATTACACAATATGCACGACTATTGGCTGGAAACCCAACTGTGGTATCTATGTCAAGTTTGACATCGACGGAGGACGATTTCATGAATTCCGCTCTCCGTGAGCAATCGATTACGAAGATGGTGGCTCGTCCTTGAATGCGTCGTAATCCAGCAGAGGGCGTTTCTGGGAACAATTCGCATAGCTTGGGTAGAATTCCGTATAGGCGCGATGAGCTTCCACAAACTTGTTCCTGTCAAATTGCAAGCGCATGCGTTCATGCGGGTTATTGTCACTGTTCAACGTAAGATGTATGTCCCTGATGTCCACGTGAGTAGATCATCTAGGCCGGTTCCGCCTCATCGGCAATAGTCGGGCTGGCTAGACGAGATCGGCAGAAGTCGGTTACGTGGACGGCGCTCGCTGGTCTGCTGTCAGCGTGTGACGTAGTCGAGCTGATCTGTATCAAAGATAAGAGTTTCCCAGTACCCAGCGCCAAGTAGTGAAAATGGATTAACATGCATGAAAATAAAATGAAAAAAAGATGAGTGTCGATGTGTGGGATCGAAGTGTAGCGAACCAGCAATCTTCGGATTACGAAGCGCACATTCTACAGACGAGGCTGCGAGACCTCGTTGTAAATGTTCTAATATGAGTTGATTATACAGGGAGTGTGTGTGCGTGTGGACATGTTGATGGAATATGAGAACAATAATAATTGTGAATGAATTAATTCACAGAGTTAGAATGTGTGTATGCGATAATAATAATAGATTGTTTAGGAAAAGAAAAAAAGATGGCTGATTGGTATGAGAAAAAAAAAGATGACGGTGATTATTTACCAAAAAATGTCAGGTATACCGGGTGTGTAGCAACTCATGTAATTTAAGAGAAAAAAGTAGTATACAGGGTGTTTTCGTTAAGCATGTTATTGACACAGAGTGACAGACGGACAGACAGATTGACAGAGACAGATAGAAGATGGAAGATAGAAAAAAGAAGATAGAACAGACAGAGTGACAGATATTCAGTTTGATCGAACCAGAACGAACTAACCTTAGGTAGGTAGGTATTGCGGGGGTCGAAAACAACAAGTACTCACCCAAACAGAGAGATTGAATTATATTAGACATGTATGTAGTTATTGCCTGATCAAACCAGAACGAATTAACCTTAGGTAGATATATACATATATATGGTCAACGCAGTTATACAGGGACATTCTGTTACGTTTAGGAAAAAATGTATATATAGGGTATCTCAAAATAGCAATAGAAAAAAAAATATGGAGGCGTTCGATTGGTCAACTCAGCACATCAATGTACAGGGTCGCATCATAGATTTCTCATTTGAAACAGCTACTCACACATACATAGAGATTGAATTACATCTGACATCTATGTGATGTTCTTCGATGGTAGTGTTAGATAGGAGACAGGAGATAGGAGACAGGAGATAGGAGATGGGAGATAGCAGACTGACAGATATTCAGTTTGATCGAACCATAATGAACTAACCTTACGTAGGTATTGGGGCCCGAAGACAACTACTCACCCATACAGGGAGATTGAATTACATCTGTCTGTATTGCGGAAAACAACTACTTGCCCATATAGAGAGATTGAATACTGATGTTTGAAAAAATACGAAAAATGGTGGGGTAACGAGAGTGTAACGTTTCAACGTGCGATTCCAATGAGGAACGTATACAGGGTGTTTCATAATGCATAATTTAAGAGAAAAACAACAGGGTGTTTCAAAAATAAGTCAAGGGATTCGAAACAACTACTCACCCATACAAAGTAATTGAATTACATCTGGCATATATGTGACGATAGTGTTAGATAGGAGATAGGAGACAGAAGATAGAACATAGGAGATAGGAGTTAGGAGACATATAGATTCACAGACAGGCAGACTGACCAGTAATCCAATCCGCGCTTATGAGAATAATAATTATAGATGTAATATTCAGAGTGTGTTGATAATAATATTTAAAAAATGTGAAAAATGATGGGGAAACGAGGTTGTAATGTTTTAACGTGCTATACCGGGTGTACCAACATGTCATATGGGAAAAAAAACGACAGGGAGTCTCAAAACTAGTCATTTAAGAAAAAAAAAAAAAGATGGCGGCTGCTTGTTAACGTGCTATACCAGGAGTACCAACATAACATTCAAGATAAAAAAACAACAGGGTGTTTCAAAATACATCATTCAAAAGGGGAAAAAACATGGTTGTTGTTGCTGCTTGTCAAGCAGACTGACAAATATTCACTGTGATCGAACCAGAACGAACTAAACGAAGACAGGAGATAAGAGACAGAAGATAGGAGACAGAAGATGGAAGATAGGAGGTAGAAGATAGGAGACAGGATTCAGGAGACAGACAGATTGACAAACAGGTAGATTGACAGATATTCAGTTCGATCGAACCAGAACGAAATAACCCTACGTAGGTATAGCATAGAGATTGAATTACAGGGTATCTCATAAAGTGTATCAAGATGGGGTCTGTCATTTTCAACGTGCGATACTCATTTTTTTTGTAACCTTATGAACGTCCATTTTAATCGCATTTTTGCATGTTTTGACGTATCAAATTTTAACTACTTTTTGGAATGCCAAAAACGCCAATTTTCGATACATATTTTATACGTTTCGGCGTTTGAAATTTTGTGTTTTTTTTGAAACACCAAAAAAGTGTATTTTGAGCAATTTTGAAATGTCAAATCTCCATAAGAAATACATGTAAAAATGTATTTTTAACACTCGTAATTTTAATCATTTTTTCGAATGTGTTTCGTTACATTTTTTACACATTTTGACGTTTCAAATTTTAACAATTTTTTCGAACGCGAAAAACGTCTATTTTCTACACATTTTGGAGTTTCAAATTTTAACAATTTTTTCGAACGCGAAAAACGTCTATTTTCTACACATTTTGGAGTTTCAAATTTTAACAATTTTTTCGAACGCGAAAAACGTCTATTTTCATCACATTTTTGCGGGGGGACTGCCGCCGCAGTGAAGTCACCACAATGTATACCGATTGACGATTGAATACTGACAAATTAACAGGAAGGCAGACTGGCAGACATTCAGTTTGATCGAACCAGAACGAACTAACTTTATGTTTGTAAATGAATTTTTTTGTTTTTTTGTACATAGTACCACAAAAAAAACCAATAAATTTTGTGTGATCTAACCAGAACGAACTAACCTTCAACTGCCAGAGTCGCAACAGTCACCTGTCAACTGTCAGAGTCGCTTCAGTCACCTGTCATTTGTCTAACTAACCTTGTGTAAATTTCGTCTGACCTAACCAAAACAATCTAACCTCATGTTGGTAGATATATTTGGTCTGATCTAACCAGAACGAAGTTACCTCACGTCGGCATATGCAGAGCCTCCCAAAAACGTAATTATGCGACTATTGTCTTAAGTAACGTAGACCTAATATTTTAGCGTGTGATGCATTCAGTCATGAGTGATGTAGCAGTCACATGCTAACGTGTGATATCATGCATTTAGTCAACTACTATAGGAGTCGTAGTCTTCTCATTTGAAAATATCATACATTCAGTCAGGTGTTGGTAGATACGTGGACCTAACATTTCAACGTGCGATACCATGCATTCGGTTAACTATCCTAAGAGAGGTTGCAATCTTAAATTCGGTTGTTTGAATCACAAGTGACGAGGGACCTTAGCGTTCAACGTGCGATTCCATACATTCAGTCTAATTTCGGAAGTGATAGAGTTTTCAGAGTTCTCAGAATTCAAAGTCTAATACTATACACTCAATTGTCAATTGTCAGAATTGACGTAGGGCAGACTCAAATGTCGAAAATGTCGTTGAACGAATCACATAGTATATTTGTATTTAAGTAGACGTCCTTTAAGCTTATTAAAGAGAGGTTGATTTATATACCGTTGAAAGGTATGCCTTTCGAAGTAGTTTTACAAAAAGAACGCATTATAGACGAACGTTGATTTCAGCTGCAATGAGACAAAAATATTCAGTTGCACAAGTCTGCAGAGAGAAAATTGAATTAACGATTGAGGAAAAAAACCATTCTTTGAGATATTGCCTTCTAATTTGTATACACAAAGCGAGCAGAATGTGGGGCCCCATAAAATGAGTTGTGTGGCACACCTCGCACACCACAATAAAATGTTGTATAGTTCATCATAATAAAATAATTGTTTTGGGAACAAACACTTCGGAAAATATTAATTTTTTTTATTTAAAAATACACAAAGGTACTCACATAAAATCAAAATATACGTGGCACAAAACACTTCACATATTTCCATGGTACACATTGTAGAAAAACTATTAAATTTCGCTTTTCACTCAAACACGTTAAATCAAAGCATGAATTATCCAGGTTGAAAATTTAGTGTTTTCAAGAAATTGTTTGAGTGAAAAACAGAACAATTCCAAAAAGACATATAAATCAACTACCTTGAATTTTATTAAGAACAATTCAATAATAAAATGAGGGTCCAACAAAGTCGTGTAGTTGGCAAACTTCACGACTTCACTCAATAAACCATATTTTTCATTTGGAAATGTTTCCTACGCGGTTTTTATATCAATCGGATGTGATGTTGTATCCAAGGTTATTTCACGTTGATAAACTTGAAAGAATATTTTATTCGTAGATTTATTTTCACAGCCTTGCCAATAATATGTCTCTTGAAATATTCTCAAAATGTAGTTGTAGTGATTTTCCGTAGGTAATAATATCTAACGAAATAATTTCACAGAAATTTGACAAAAAAAACAAGTTTTAATCAACTATGACAGGAATTTCATGCACATTTTTGATACATTGTTAAATAGAACAAATCATTTGCGTCCCCGAAAACAAATTATAACATAGAATAACTTATATATTTTTCGAGGAATTGGGTCATTTGCAACGAAATTTTTGAGGATTTGTCGTACACACAACCCCCACAAAATGAATCATGACATAATAATAACGCACACAAGGAGGTTTAAAATACCACCTTAAAGAAAAATCATATATTGCATGTTTCTGAAATGAAACGTCACAAAAAAAAATAAATATAAGGTGTTTAAAAATGTCATTAAACATAAAAAATTCAGTCACGTATTTTCAGTAATTTTTTACGTTACTACGCTGACAAAATGGGGGATTTTTTGCATTAAATCCAAATAATATTCGAAACGGTATACTGATGTTGGAAAATGGTATTCGAAACGTTTTTCAGCTGTAATAATAATTAGAATGAAATGTTGAATGTCACTAACACGAATCTTAGCAGAAAAATTATACAGGGTAGTCCAGGAAGATTTAAAAATCAATTGTTGAAGAAACGAACAGTTGCGAGGTGTATATAAAAATAATTAATGAATTAAAATCGTGGAAGATATTCGCCAAACGTTATTCAACAAATTGAGTACATGACAACTAATGGGAGACATCTATCATTCAGCTGGAGACTGTAGGAGTAAGGTGTATACAGGGTGTCCCATAAAGTGTAATAGTGGTAAAAATATATAAAGAGTGTTACATTAATTGCGATAGTAATAAAAATATGCCAAAAGGGCCACATTTCACATTCTTCGCCAAATAAATTGGAGGAAAAGTAATCATATATTTATGTACCAATAAAATAACGTGGTTTGATTTTGAAGGAGTGGACATTATCGATTCGTTTGAATATCAGGACATACGGTTCAAGACTTTTTGTCGGAGAGTATCAAATACACGATATAGTAAAATCGACGAATGTCGAAGTACCCTTCTCTCCAAATGTTTCCACCAGGTGGAAAATATCAGGCAAACGTCTGACAGCAAACAATTACTTCCCTGGCTAATACCACGACGGACTTTGAATTACATCTGACAGATATTTCTGCAACGTTCTTCCGAAATGACCCACTTGCAGATGATTATTGTAATTATACAGCAGAATATCATTCAGTTAGCTGGGGAAGACCACTTGCAGACCCGTTTCGAGGTTCTTGCCTCATCATCAGTACAGGGTAGGTCGGACAACGTTAGAATCATCCTGATACAGCCAAATGAATTATAATCCATTGTATGTATAACTGATATTTCCCTACAAATGAAGTAGTGACTTACAGGTAAAGTCAGCCGCAGAGCCACCCGCGGGGAAACCAAAAAGCAACAGTTAAATAATTCCAGATTTAAAAATTGCACTAGACATAACTCTGTCATTTTTAGAGATACAACTGCATGTCGGTACTCCAAAAAAAAGAAAACGATTTCTAACATATATTGCAAATTCACAATTTCTGTCAGAGTCATCGTGAAATTTCGTGGCCACTGTAAAGACTACTATGTGAGGATGGCAGATAAAATTGAAAATTCCAATGGAGTTTATTCACAGAAAAACAGTTTTCTCAGTCTTGATTCTTGAATATTTTTTTGTATTCCTTTCATTCAGACGGGGTCAGTTATTTGCTTTACTTCACCTCTTGAATTTAAACAAGCTTGTGCAGTGTTTTAGTTGGAGACAATATTGGAATGACTTCATTTTTCTGACTGAAATGTATGTTAATTCAAATAGAGAAATGAATGAATGTGGTATTTTTGGGTGTGGTCAAATCTAATTGATTCCAAATGAGTCTTGTGTAGTGTCTCAGAGAAGTGAGCGAGTTGTGAGGAGGATTTCGTCGACGAGACATATGAAAGGTTGAGAAGATATGAGATGGATATATATATATATGTAGAGTATTGCAATGGAATCCTTGAAAATGTAAGTTTGAACAGTGTATTTGTAGCAGATTGAAGGTGTAATGAAATAAATAGACACAGTTGATTTCGAGGACTTTAACAAAAAGGTGATTTCAAATGTGACTGACAGTATTCAATTCTAGAGATTTACACTAGATGGTGAAATGGTTCTATCGCTTCATTATACACTTTTGAGTTTGTATGACAGTTGCAATGTAATAACACATCCGACCGTAGTGCATAGTATTGATATAAATCATGAGATTAACTAAACAAACTTTCATCGGTTCATCAGTGAATTGGTGTCCGTTTTCGACGTATGTGTTTGATGAATTTGTTTCAAATACAATCTGCCCAAAACGTAAATACACATATTTGCTAAGAATATCATGCTTGAAAGACACATGGAAATAAATAAATGTAGGTGTAAGTGGCAACGTTTTGAATGGTTCAGACAAATCGTCCACACCGACTTAATTGGTGAAAATTAAATTTAAAAGAAATTCGAGCCGGTGTATTGATGATGGGAACAAGTAATCGAAATTTGGAGGTTTCAACTCTGATGAGGACTGAAAACGTCTGAAGTGGAGATTTTAAATTAAATTCAACTAACATTCGAAATGGTATACTAATGATGGGAAAATATGCGAAACGTTGTAGTCTGATGAAGTCCAAATAGAACCAAAATTTGAGGGATTTTTTCATTCAATCCAACGTTGGGGTTTTTAACTGTGATGAAGACTCAAAGGAAATATGAAACGGCGATAATAATGAGAAAAGTATGTGAAACTTTGAGTTTTAACTCTGATGAAAACTGAAATAAAATTCGAGACAAAGTGTACTGATTATGGAAACGATTTACCGAAAGTTGTGTGTTTCAACTCTGACGAGGACTCAACACGATGAAACTAGGGATTTTTTACAACAAATTCAAGTAACATTTGAAATAGTATACCGATGATGAAAAAAAATCAACCGAAATAGCTAGTTTTAACTCTGATGACAACTTGAAACAGGGATTTTACATTAGATTTGAATTACATTCGAGACAGTGTATTGATGACGAAAACAAGTGACAGAAATTTGGAATTTTCACTCTGATGAGGACCTAACACGTCGAAAGTCGAGATTTCACATGAAATTCAGATACAAATTTGAAACAGTGTTCTGATGATGAATATAAGTAACCAAAACGCCAGGTCACAATCACAATGAAGGCCCATATAAAATTCGAAATCGATCACCAACGTTTTATCGGTAGACTAAAACATGATACAGGTGTAAACATCCAATCCATCAGATCGATTGTGTGCTCCAGAGAAGTGAGCAAGTTTTTGAGCAAACATCAGGACGAGACAAATTACTTCGAGAGTCTTAACATAATATCGAGATAATTCGAAACATTTGCACTGAACTCCATAATAATTTAAATAACCAATAGGATTTTGTTGAGAAATGAGCAAGTGTGTTGGTAAGACAGCACCTACGAGACAAATTACTTGAAAAGGATGCAATCAAAATCATCAGATCGATTTCAATCAAACACGTCTTGTACATTGTTTCAGAGAAGTAAGCGAGTTTGTGAGTTGACCACATCGTTTCATGTTAGTCGAAATAGTGGCAAATACCTTGGTGATTTATATAGTGGCAAATACTTTGATGATTTATTCAGTCAAGTATATGTCTGCCACCTCATTTGATGGTTCATCAATTTTCGTTTATAAGCTTAGCAAAATAACTTTCATTTTCGAATGTAATTATATGAACGTGTGCAGTAGTATACAGCTCATAATATGTATACAGGGTGTCTCAAAACACTCATCAATTGAGAGAAAAAAACAACCGACATCATTTAAGAGAAAAAAAAGATGGCGCCTGCTTATCAAATATCATATACCGGGTGGACCAACATATGATTTAAGAGAAAAAACATGGTTGCCTCTGTCATTTGTCAAAGAAAAGACGCGTCATTGGGGGTATGGAATTCAAAATGTTTTTGTGAAGGGGTCCGTCATTTTTAACGTGCGATACCCATCGAACCGTTCAGTCTTCCGTCCGACCGTTATAGAAGACAACAGATAAAAGACAGGAGATAGGAGATGGGTATCGCACGTTAAAAATGACGGACCCCTTCACAAAAACATTTTGAATCCTCATACCCCCAATGACGCGTCTTTTCTTTGACAAATGACAGAGGCAACCATGTTTTTTCTCTTAAATCATATGTTGGTCCACCCGGTATATGGTATTTGATAGCAGGCGCTATCTTTTTTTTCTCTTAAATGATGTCGGTTGTTTTTTTCTCTCAATTGATGAGTGTTTTGAGACACCCTGTATACATATTATGAGCTGTATACTACTGCACACGTTCATATAATTACATTCGAAAATGAAAGTTATTTTGCTAAGCTTATAAACGAAAATTGATGAACCATCAAATGAGGTGGCAGACATATACTTGACTGAATAAATCATCAAAGTATTTGCCACTATATAAATCACCAAGGTATTTGCCACTATTTCGACTAACATGAAACGATGTGGTCAACTCACAAACTCGCTTACTTCTCTGAAACAATGTACAAGACGTGTTTGATTGAAATCGATCTGATGATTTTGATTGCATCCTTTTCAAGTAATTTGTCTCGTAGGTGCTGTCTTACCAACACACTTGCTCATTTCTCAACAAAATCCTATTGGTTATTTAAATTATTATGGAGTTCAGTGCAAATGTTTCGAATTATCTCGATATTATGTTAAGACTCTCGAAGTAATTTGTCTCGTCCTGATGTTTGCTCAAAAACTTGCTCACTTCTCTGGAGCACACAATCGATCTGATGGATTGGATGTTTACACCTGTATCATGTTTTAGTCTACCGATAAAACGTTGGTGATCGATTTCGAATTTTATATGGGCCTTCATTGTGATTGTGACCTGACGTTTTGGTTACTTATATTCATCATCAGAACACTGTTTCAAATTTGTATCTGAATTTCATGTGAAATCTCGACTTTCGACGTGTTAGGTCCTCATCAGAGTGAAAATTCCAAATTTCTGTCACTTGTTTTCGTCATCAATACACTGTCTCGAATGTAATTCAAATCTAATGTAAAATCCCTGTTTCAAGTTGTCATCAGAGTTAAAACTAGCTATTTCGGTTGATTTTTTTTCATCATCGGTATACTATTTCAAATGTTACTTGAATTTGTTGTAAAAAATCCCTAGTTTCATCGTGTTGAGTCCTCGTCAGAGTTGAAACACACAACTTTCGGTAAATCGTTTCCATAATCAGTACACTTTGTCTCGAATTTTATTTCAGTTTTCATCAGAGTTAAAACTCAAAGTTTCACATACTTTTCTCATTATTATCGCCGTTTCATATTTCCTTTGAGTCTTCATCACAGTTAAAAACCCCAACGTTGGATTGAATGAAAAAATCCCTCAAATTTTGGTTCTATTTGGACTTCATCAGACTACAACGTTTCGCATATTTTCCCATCATTAGTATACCATTTCGAATGTTAGTTGAATTTAATTTAAAATCTCCACTTCAGACGTTTTCAGTCCTCATCAGAGTTGAAACCTCCAAATTTCGATTACTTGTTCCCATCATCAATACACCGGCTCGAATTTCTTTTAAATTTAATTTTCACCAATTAAGTCGGTGTGGACGATTTGTCTGAACCATTCAAAACGTTGCCACTTACACCTACATTTATTTATTTCCATGTGTCTTTCAAGCATGATATTCTTAGCAAATATGTGTATTTACGTTTTGGGCAGATTGTATTTGAAACAAATTCATCAAACACATACGTCGAAAACGGACACCAATTCACTGATGAACCGATGAAAGTTTGTTTAGTTGATCTCATGATTTATATCAATACTATGCACTACGGTCGGATGTGTTATTACATTGCAACTGTCATACAAACTCAAAAGTGTATAATGAAGCGATAGAACCATTTCACCATCTAGTGTAAATCTCTAGAATTGAATACTGTCAGTCACATTTGAAATCACCTTTTTGTTAAAGTCCTCGAAATCAACTGTGTCTATTTATTTCATTACACCTTCAATCTGCTACAAATACACTGTTCAAACTTACATTTTCAAGGATTTCATTGCAATACTCTACATATATATATATATATCCATCTCATATCTTCTCAACCTTTCATATGTCTCGTCGACGAAATCCTCCTCACAACTCGCTCACTTCTCTGAGACACTACACAAGACTCATTTGGAATCAATTAGATTTGACCACACCCAAAAATACCACATTCATTCATTTCTCTATTTGAATTAACATACATTTCAGTCAGAAAAATGAAGTCATTCCAATATTGTCTCCAACTAAATCACTGCACAAGCTTGTTTAAATTCAAGAGGTGAAGTAAAGCAAATAACTGACCCCGTCTGAATGAAAGGAATACAAAAAAATATTCAAGAATCAAGACTGAGAAAACTGTTTTTCTGTGAATAAACTCCATTGGAATTTTCAATTTTATCTGCCATCCTCACATAGTAGTCTTTACAGTGGCCACGAAATTTCACGATGACTCTGACAGAAATTGTGAATTTGCAATATATGTTAGAAATCGTTTTCTTTTTTTTGGAGTACCGACATGCAGTTGTATCTCTAAAAATGACAGAGTTATGTCTAGTGCAATTTTTAAATCTGGAATTATTTAACTGTTGCTTTTTGGTTTCCCCGCGGGTGGCTCTGCGGCTGACTTTACCTGTAAGTCACTGCTTCATTTGTAGGGAAATATCAGTTATACATACAATGGATTATAATTCATTTGGCTGTATCAGGATGATTCTAACGTTGTCCGACCTACCCTGTACTGATGATGAGGCAAGAACCTCGAAACGGGTCTGCAAGTGGTCTTCCCCAGCTAACTGAATGATATTCTGCTGTATAATTACAATAATCATCTGCAAGTGGGTCATTTCGGAAGAACGTTGCAGAAATATCTGTCAGATGTAATTCAAAGTCCGTCGTGGTATTAGCCAGGGAAGTAATTGTTTGCTGTCAGACGTTTGCCTGATATTTTCCACCTGGTGGAAACATTTGGAGAGAAGGGTACTTCGACATTCGTCGATTTTACTATATCGTGTATTTGATACTCTCCGACAAAAAGTCTTGAACCGTGTGTCCTGATATTCAAACGAATCGATAATGTCCACTCCTTCAAAATCAAACCACGTTATTTTATTGGTACATAAATATATGATTACTTTTCCTCCAATTTATTTGGCGAAGAATGTGAAATGTGGCCCTTTTGGCATATTTTTATTACTATCGCAATTAATGTAACACTCTTTATATATTTTTACCACTATTACACTTTATGGGACACCCTGTATACACCTTACTCCTACAGTCTCCAGCTGAATGATAGATGTCTCCCATTAGTTGTCATGTACTCAATTTGTTGAATAACGTTTGGCGAATATCTTCCACGATTTTAATTCATTAATTATTTTTATATACACCTCGCAACTGTTCGTTTCTTCAACAATTGATTTTTAAATCTTCCTGGACTACCCTGTATAATTTTTCTGCTAAGATTCGTGTTAGTGACATTCAACATTTCATTCTAATTATTATTACAGCTGAAAAACGTTTCGAATACCATTTTCCAACATCAGTATACCGTTTCGAATATTATTTGGATTTAATGCAAAAAATCCCCCATTTTGTCAGCGTAGTAACGTAAAAAATTACTGAAAATACGTGACTGAATTTTTTATGTTTAATGACATTTTTAAACACCTTATATTTATTTTTTTTTGTGACGTTTCATTTCAGAAACATGCAATATATGATTTTTCTTTAAGGTGGTATTTTAAACCTCCTTGTGTGCGTTATTATTATGTCATGATTCATTTTGTGGGGGTTGTGTGTACGACAAATCCTCAAAAATTTCGTTGCAAATGACCCAATTCCTCGAAAAATATATAAGTTATTCTATGTTATAATTTGTTTTCGGGGACGCAAATGATTTGTTCTATTTAACAATGTATCAAAAATGTGCATGAAATTCCTGTCATAGTTGATTAAAACTTGTTTTTTTTGTCAAATTTCTGTGAAATTATTTCGTTAGATATTATTACCTACGGAAAATCACTACAACTACATTTTGAGAATATTTCAAGAGACATATTATTGGCAAGGCTGTGAAAATAAATCTACGAATAAAATATTCTTTCAAGTTTATCAACGTGAAATAACCTTGGATACAACATCACATCCGATTGATATAAAAACCGCGTAGGAAACATTTCCAAATGAAAAATATGGTTTATTGAGTGAAGTCGTGAAGTTTGCCAACTACACGACTTTGTTGGACCCTCATTTTATTATTGAATTGTTCTTAATAAAATTCAAGGTAGTTGATTTATATGTCTTTTTGGAATTGTTCTGTTTTTCACTCAAACAATTTCTTGAAAACACTAAATTTTCAACCTGGATAATTCATGCTTTGATTTAACGTGTTTGAGTGAAAAGCGAAATTTAATAGTTTTTCTACAATGTGTACCATGGAAATATGTGAAGTGTTTTGTGCCACGTATATTTTGATTTTATGTGAGTACCTTTGTGTATTTTTAAATAAAAAAAATTAATATTTTCCGAAGTGTTTGTTCCCAAAACAATTATTTTATTATGATGAACTATACAACATTTTATTGTGGTGTGCGAGGTGTGCCACACAACTCATTTTATGGGGCCCCACATTCTGCTCGCTTTGTGTATACAAATTAGAAGGCAATATCTCAAAGAATGGTTTTTTTCCTCAATCGTTAATTCAATTTTCTCTCTGCAGACTTGTGCAACTGAATATTTTTGTCTCATTGCAGCTGAAATCAACGTTCGTCTATAATGCGTTCTTTTTGTAAAACTACTTCGAAAGGCATACCTTTCAACGGTATATAAATCAACCTCTCTTTAATAAGCTTAAAGGACGTCTACTTAAATACAAATATACTATGTGATTCGTTCAACGACATTTTCGACATTTGAGTCTGCCCTACGTCAATTCTGACAATTGACAATTGAGTGTATAGTATTAGACTTTGAATTCTGAGAACTCTGAAAACTCTATCACTTCCGAAATTAGACTGAATGTATGGAATCGCACGTTGAACGCTAAGGTCCCTCGTCACTTGTGATTCAAACAACCGAATTTAAGATTGCAACCTCTCTTAGGATAGTTAACCGAATGCATGGTATCGCACGTTGAAATGTTAGGTCCACGTATCTACCAACACCTGACTGAATGTATGATATTTTCAAATGAGAAGACTACGACTCCTATAGTAGTTGACTAAATGCATGATATCACACGTTAGCATGTGACTGCTACATCACTCATGACTGAATGCATCACACGCTAAAATATTAGGTCTACGTTACTTAAGACAATAGTCGCATAATTACGTTTTTGGGAGGCTCTGCATATGCCGACGTGAGGTAACTTCGTTCTGGTTAGATCAGACCAAATATATCTACCAACATGAGGTTAGATTGTTTTGGTTAGGTCAGACGAAATTTACACAAGGTTAGTTAGACAAATGACAGGTGACTGAAGCGACTCTGACAGTTGACAGGTGACTGTTGCGACTCTGACAGTTGAAGGTTAGTTCGTTCTGGTTAGATCACACAAAATTTATTGGTTTTTTTGTGGTACTATGTACAAAAAAACAAAAAAATTCATTTACAAACATAAGGTTAGTTCGTTCTGGTTCGATCAAACTGAATGTCTGCCAGTCTGCCGTCCTGTCAATTTGTCAGTATTCAATCGTCAATCGGTATAATACATTGTGGTGACTTCACTGCGGCGGCAGTCCCCCCGCAAAAATGTGATGAAAATAGACGTTTTTCGCGTTCGAAAAAATTGTTAAAATTTGAAACTCCAAAATGTGTAGAAAATAGACGTTTTTCGCGTTCGAAAAAATTGTTAAAATTTGAAACTCCAAAATGTGTAGAAAATAGACGTTTTTCGCGTTCGAAAAAATTGTTAAAATTTGAAACGTCAAAATGTGTAAAAAATGTAACGAAACACATTCGAAAAAATGATTAAAATTACGAGTGTTAAAAATACATTTTTACATGTATTTCTTATGGAGATTTGACATTTCAAAATTGCTCAAAATACACTTTTTTGGTGTTTCAAAAAAAACACAAAATTTCAAACGCCGAAACGTATAAAATATGTATCGAAAATTGGTGTTTTTGGCATTCCAAAAAGTAGTTAAAATTTGATACGTCAAAACATGCAAAAATGCGATTAAAATGGACGTTCATAAGGTTACAAAAAAAATGAGTATCGCACGTTGAAAATGACAGACCCCATCTTGATACACTTTATGAGATACCCTGTAATTCAATCTCTATGCTATACCTACGTAGGGTTATTTCGTTCTGGTTCGATCGAACTGAATATCTGTCAATCTACCTGTTTGTCAATCTGTCTGTCTCCTGAATCCTGTCTCCAATCTTCTACCTCCTATCTTCCATCTTCTGTCTCCTATCTTCTGTCTCTTATCTCCTGTCTTCGTTTAGTTCGTTCTGGTTCGATCACAGTGAATATTTGTCAGTCTGCTTGACAAGCAGCAACAACAACCATGTTTTTTCCCCTTTTGAATGATGTATTTTGAAACACCCTGTTGTTTTTTTATCTTGAATGTTATGTTGGTACTCCTGGTATAGCACGTTAACAAGCAGCCGCCATCTTTTTTTTTTTCTTAAATGAGTAATTTTGAGACTCCCTGTCGTTTTTTTTCCCAAATGACATGTTGGTACACCCGGTATAGCACGTTAAAACATTACAACCTCGTTTCCCCATCATTTTTCACATTTTTTAAACATTATTATCAACACACTCTGAATATTACATCTATAATTATTATTCTCATAAGCGCGGATTGGATTACTGGTCAGTCTGCCTGTCTGTGAATCTATATGTCTCCTAACTCCTATCTCCTGTGTTCTATCTTCTGTCTCCTATCTCCTATCTAACACTATCGTCACATATATGCCAGATGTAATTCAATTACTTTGTATGGGTGAGTAGTTGTTTCGAATCCCTTGACTCATTTTTGAAACACCCTGTTGTTTTTCTCTTAAATTATGCATTATGAAACACCCTGTATACGTTCCTCATTGGAATCGCACGTTGAAACGTTACACTCTCGTTACCCCACCATTTTTCGTATTTTTTCAAACATCAGTATTCAATCTCTCTATATGGGCAAGTAGTTGTTTTCCGCAATACAGACAGATGTAATTCAATCTCCCTGTATGGGTGAGTAGTTGTCTTCGGGCCCCAATACCTACGTAAGGTTAGTTCATTATGGTTCGATCAAACTGAATATCTGTCAGTCTGCTATCTCCCATCTCCTATCTCCTGTCTCCTATCTAAACTACCATCGAAGAACATCACATAGATGTCAGATGTAATTCAATCTCTATGTATGTGTGAGGAGCTGTTTCAAATGAGAAATCTATGATGCGACCCTGTACATTGATGTGCTGAGTTGACCAATCGAACGCCTCCATATTTTTTTTCTATTGCTATTTTGAGATACCCTATATATACATTTTTTCCTAAACGTAACAGAATGTCCCTGTATAACTGCGTTGACCATATATATGTATACATCTACCTAAGGTTAATTCGTTCTGGTTTGATCAGGCAATAACTACATACATGTCTAATGTAATTCAATCTCTCTGTTTGGGTGAGTACTTGTTGTTTTCGACCCCCGCAATACCTACCTACCTAAGGTTAGTTTGTTCTGGTTCATTCTAACTCTGTGAATTAATTCATTCACAATTATTATTGTTCTCATATTCCATCAACATGTCCACACGCACACACACTCCCTGTATAATCAACTCATATTAGAACATTTACAACGAGGTCTCGCAGCCTCGTCTGTAGAATGTGCGCTTCTCAGCGCCCAGCTAAAAGAAGAACTAAAAGGTGACTTCAACTTAAAGTATTCCGGCAAGGAGACGCAGATCTTCACAGTTTACCCTGAAGACAGACAGCAATTAATAGACATCCTCAAGCGTATGGGAGCTGAATTCCATACTTTCACGCTTCCTCAGAACAAAACTCACGCCTTTGTTCTGAGAGGACTCGACGCTGATATCGATCAAGAGGAGCTGGTTCTTGAACTTGAGGAAACATACGGCATAGTTGTAGAGCGGATCATGAGAATGAACACCAAGTATCGGCCTCTCTATTTGATCACCACGCCTAAGAATGTGACTCTTAATCACTTAAAGAGAAATGTAAGAGTCCTATTGCACATAAGGGTCTCATGGGAGATGAGACGAAATGAGAGGCCGATAGTACAATGCCATCGGTGCCAACGTTGGGGACATGCCACTTCAAACTGTGCTAGACAGCCCAGGTGTTTGAAGTGTGCAGAACCCCATCACACACAGAAATGTCCTAAACCGACTCATGAACCAGCCGTATGTGTAAACTGTGAAGGTCAGCACACGGCCAACAGCACAGACTGCCCAGTCTTTAAAAGTAGGATTGAGTTTCTGGAAGAGAGAAATGCCAACCAAATTCCTAAAGAAAAGAAAAACCTGATTATGTCCCTGCACCGGCTCCGAAGCGGAACGCATGGCAATCAAGAGGCCAAGCGCAGCAGGCTAGCCACGCCGAAACGGGTGGTGACGCCAGGTCTTCGCAGCAGGCTAGCCACATACCTCAACAGGGTGGTGACGCCCAACGTCTGGATGGTCCAGTTGCCGGAAGTAGAAGAATACAACCTAACCCAGGGTCTCCTTCTATCCCCTACACACCTCCTAACAAAACTCCAGGCACACCCAACAGGGGGGTGCTGGTTTGAATGATCTTGCGGCGCTGACTGGTAAGATTCAGAAGGTCGGTTCGATGATAAACCTTGCGGAGCTGAGCAGAGCTCTGGACGATTTGATCGCCAGACTCGCTCAAGCTAAAACCCCGCTGGAGAAGGCTATGGCTACCATAGAGGTTCTGGGTGATTCCCAGCGATATAGCTTTTGAGCAAGCTATGAGGGTATGCATGTACAACGCCGGTTCAGTCAATAATAAGCTTCCGCTTATTATTGACTTTATCGACAGGCATAGAGTGGACCTTATGCTCATATGTGAGACATGGCTCAGGCCGGACCATAGATTTAGTCTCAAGGGCTTCACTACTATCAGGGTTGATCGTCCCCAGGCAGTGAGGGGGGGGGGGGTGGCCATCCTTATCAAGGATGGTATCGCGCATGCGCGGATCCCGCCTCAGCGTAGCTCGATAGAGCACGTAGGTGTTAGACTCGCTGATGGGACCTGCGTATTCGCGGTATATAATCCACCAAATCAGAGATTCTCCTGTGCCGATTTGGAGAATCTGTGTAACACCGGTCATAAGGTGCTGCTGGCGGGGGATTTCAATGCCAGGCGACCCGAGTGGAGTGGTAAGTCCCAGCCGAATGCCAACGGTAAGACGCTGTGGGAATATACTCTGGACAACGATGCGGTAATTGTGCACTCGGAAGAGCCAACACATTACCCCTGGAACGGGACCACTCCGACCATAGTTGACTTGGTAGTGAACAAAAATATTACTAATATGAGTGAACTCAAGGCCATCCACGAGATGACTTCGGATCACGATCCAGTTGTATTTCGATTAAAGTGCAGGATGGACGAGCGTCCTCCTACGACAAAGTACGATTATCGGAATGCAGACTGGAAAGAGTTCCGAAGGCTTTTGAATGCTATGACATTAATCAAGTCAAACATCTCAAAAGATGAAATTGAGGAGGTTACCCTTACTCTCATTAGAAATATTCAAGTAGCTCGTGAGCGTTCTGTCAGGAAGACTGTGGTCAAGAGCAACCGGAATATCCTTCCACCCCACGTTAAGGAGATGGATCACGCTGAAGAACTCTCTTCGCAAAAAGTGGCAGGGTACTCGAAACCCTGTCCATAAAACCGACATGTTGAATTTGGGAAGAGAGATCTCTCAGTTGATCAACGAAAATAACGACAGGGTGTGGAAGGATAAACTGGAGAAGTTAGACCCTCGCGATAACTCTCTATGGAGGATGACGAAACGAATATCTAAGCGTTTCGCTCCAATTCCAGCCATGGAGAGTGGGAACGAGCGGCTAGCGACGGACCCTCAGAAGGCGGAACTGTTCGGGGTACATTTCGCCGGCGTACACAAAAGGGTGCCGGACGTTAGTGAGGGACACAGACGAAATTCTAAGATAACGGAAGACTTTAGAGAGTCAGTCTCCCTCCCTATTGGTCCTCATAGATTTGCCAAAATAATGACAAACTATGAGGAACAGACGGAAGTCATAAAAAGGCTTCCGACGAATAAGGCACCTGGGCCGGACGGCTTGGACGTCATTTTACTTCGGAATGCGCCGCGGAAGGTCCTCGCCCAGCTCATCTACTTGATCAATGCCATTATTAAATGGGGGTGTTACCCAGATTGTCTGAAGAAGGCACTGGTGATACCTATTCTGAAATTAGGTAAGGATGGCCATAAACTTGACAGCTATCGCCCCATCTCACTTCTGAGTGTGATCGCCAAGATAGTGGAGAAGATCCTTCTGAGACGGTTGTTGAGTCTCGAGGAGAAACTCAAAATGATCCCCGATGTGCAGTTCGGCTTTAGAAAGGGTCATAGTACCACTTCTCAGGTCGTTAGGATTGTGCACGGGGTGAAAGAGGCAGCTCAGCGTGGACTCAACACATTCATGGTCCTGCTGGACATGAAAAAGGCCTTTGACTCGGTATGGGTAGAGGGTCTTATCTCTAAAATGCTGTTGGCAGGCATGCCCTCATACATGGTAAGGTTGATCAACTCTTACCTTGTTGGGAGAACTTTTATGGTGCGAGTAAATAACACTCGCTCCGCTGAGTTTCCGATAGAAGCAGGTGTTCCGCAGGGTTCAAGTTTGTCGCCACACTTGTACTCGCTAAATATGTATGACTTTCCTCAGTGCGAGAGACCGGATATGGGCACGGCGATATATGCCGATGATACCGCCATATTTGCCCATTCCTTCTCGAGCGTCGCTGCCTAATATAGGATCCAAGTTCACTTGGATAGGAAGGTTATACCCTATTTGGCTGAGAACAAGATCGTGGTGAATCCGGCGAAGTCGGAGACCATCAACTTCACGAAAAAGTATACATACTCAAAACTTTACCGGAAGTTGGTGATCAACGGCGAAGCTGTTGAAAACGTGAACACTGCGCGATACCTGGGAGTACAGCTGGACAAGCGTCTCAATTTTGGCAGGCATATAACCTTGGCTATTCAGAGGGCTGGAGTGGCGCTAAAGCGCACCTACCCTCTGATAGCCAGAGGCTCTAAAATGAGTCTAGATAATAAATTGCTTGTTTACAAGCAGATCATAAGACCCGCGATGACGTACGCTTGTCCAGTGTTCTGCAGTCTGAAAACCACCCCACTTATGCGGCTGGATAGGATGCAGAACAAGGTGCTCCGTATTATCACTAATAGTAGGAGGTACCTTCGGTTGGAAACTTTAAGGGAGCTTGCTGGCGTCGACTCAGTTCCGACATACATAAAGAACTTGTCTTACAAGTTCTATAAGTACTTCATCCATAACAGTCCTCTCACCAAGGACATTACCAAGCTTAGGGTATATGATAATGAGCCCCGCAAGCATGGCGGGCTCATATATCAGGCGCTGGATATCTTCCAGGAACGACGTGATGAACCGGTTCCGTAGGGAACCAAGACGAGAGGTGTAACCTGAAACGCGAAGTACCTTGACCCGGTTTTTTGCCTCAGCCTTTTCCGGGGTTTGTCATCGAAATAACCAACCTCACAAACGCATTACAAGGATTGTCTACATGGAATAAAATTACACCACACGCATAAGCAATGCAGGAGGCGTGTTTCTTATCAGTCGCCGCCGCAATTTCATGAAATGTCCGGTCATTCCGTTAACATCATCGGGGCCGGGCATCAGCGCCCCCCTCTTGGGCTTTCTGTGCTCGACTTGGCAGGGCGCCCTTCTAGCTCCCCTGAAAAGGAGCGGAAGGGTTGCTACTTCTGCACCTTTTTCCCGTCCTCCCCTGACCCCCCTGGGTTAAGAAGCGTGGGGCATAAAAATGTGACATGTCATGATTTGTGAATTTTTAATTGTTAACTTTGAAATAAAAACCCTATTTATTTATTTATTTATTTATGTGCGCTTCGTAATCCGAAGATTGCTGGTTCGCTACACTTCGATCCCACACATCGACACTCATCTTTTTTTCATTTTATTTTCATGCATGTTAATCCATTTTCACTACTTGGCGCTGGGTACTGGGAAACTCTTATCTTTGATACAGATCAGCTCGACTACGTCACACGCTGACAGCAGACCAGCGAGCGCCGTCCACGTAACCGACTTCTGCCGATCTCGTCTAGCCAGCCCGACTATTGCCGATGAGGCGGAACCGGCCTAGATGATCTACTCACGTGTTCAAAGTAGCTGAAATCTCGTTCGATGTTGTCCATTCGATTCGTTTGGAAGGCGACAATGACGAATCGAGGACTCTCCAATGCCGTACAGGTTTTGACAGACCATATTTCTTTGGTGGAACCAGGCGTAAGTGCAGACAGTTCGTGCATTTCCCACTTGCGGAATGAGATGACCACAGGTTTATCAGTCTTAATGGATTGCAGCAGCTGCAAGCGGATGACGTAATTGGGAATGACGTTTTTCACTTTGAGCACGACGCTATTGATCGTCAGGGCGGCTGTGGTTGCGACTTGCGAATTGGCAACCTCTTCTATAACCATAGAGTTGTTATCATTTCTGCTTCTCACCAAACGAATGCACTGTCGTCCGATTGTGGCAAATCTGTAGTCGTGAAATAGCCAAACAAATGCTTAAGCGGAATCGACATGGCGAACGAGCCGTCGTTGGCGTTGCGCATAGCTCCACCAGAATACGTCCATCCGGCAGCGGCCAAGTGTCTAGAATCGGCGTCTGCATAACAAGTATAACCTGGCAGGGTGCTCCACCTCCTTGCCGTTGATTTCATAGTACATTGATTAGAAGAAAAATGCTCCAGCATTATTGACGAATCGCACATTGCCATCTCCTGCAGTTTTGACTAGAGTGCCCTCTATATAGATGATAGCGTCGTTCAGCAGAATCAATGTGTCACTTTGCTGAATGACAATTTCGACAATGTCATTATTTTGGGAGGATTTGACGTACGGGTGGTACGTTCGAGTCTCCACTCTCTGGATGGATTCATCGAATTTTGGATGATTGTACACGTCGAACACTTGTTTTGATAACATGATGTCCTTGAGATATGAGGAATTGTATGCTCGAGAGAGAGAGAGCGTATGATTGGTGTGTGCTCTCGTTGACTGCGTCTGCGCGACTGAACTGACGCCTGCGCTCTCAGTACTCTTATGCTGTTGATCATCCAAATCAAATACCAACCCCATTTGACAAGCTGCGCAACACCAGTCGTACGATGATGGTTTTTCCACGGAAATTCACACTACGAAAGTCCTAATCGAGAATATTCAAGGTTATGTTGTGTATTTCCGTCTTGTTCACAGGCAGATAGATGAGATTCGAGAGAGTCTCGTCGATGGCAAATACAGGATCTTCTCGAACGGCAAACTCGTATATCGTATGGGAGGGTCGGTTGTTGAAGAAAGCACCCGAAGTGACGTTACTGTCAATGTGAACTGTTCGCACTTTAAATATGTTGACACTGTAGCGTATTGGTATTGGGTTTGAGAGAGAACACTGCTGTCTTAGCGTTGTTGTCTCTGTTAATTTCCACTTCTCTCTTCTTCTTCTTCACCTCTCTCGGTTTGTCGATGTGTTTGTGAATGAACTTGGCAATATCACTTATTTCGTAACAGCCAGTTGGTATGTTGATGGTGCTAAGAGATGGTGTTCCGTTGGCAGAGTAATAGAATTTCCCTTTGGTTATATTTGGTATGCTGTTGTACGAATGAAAACCGATCAAAGCCAAGCCGTAAGTGCTGTCTTCGTCCAATTGAATTGGCGGAGCAAAGTCTGCGCTCAGCGTAGGAGTGTGACCTGTCAGGGTGAACAGCAAAGACATGACTGCCACTTTGGGGTTATGCACTTTCATTTAAAGACTTCGACACTCGCATCCTGTGTTCCACATCCAAAATGGAGTCAATTATGCAGGCAAGTTTGGAGATTCGTCTGGCCAAACGAATCCTGTCCACGGCCATACGTTCCCAATCGGATTTGCGCGAAGTGTTGTATGCAAATCCCCACACGATCATATGATGAACCGTATTGCGCTCTCCATTAAAGGTCACCGTCTTTTTGTTGGTTGTATCATCCATCGTTTGTTTAATCATAGAGCAATTCGCTTGATCGAATGTCTGATAGCGATCGTTGTTGTAGTAGATTGTCACATTTCCACCACCATTCAAATATCTTACGAGTTCCACTGGCGGTTTCAAATTGCCGAAACTGTCAAAGTATTTCACACGAAGTCCACTTTTTACGTAAGCTACCCAATGCGTTCCACGATTTTTTATCGAGCCCAGATTGACAATGGCGCACTCTTTGTATATGGGCGTAGAATGAGGTAGGTTGCCGCGCATGAAAACCCCAATGAAGTTAGGAATTTTCAGGAGCTTGGCATACTTGATCAAGTCCACATCGTACAAAGGTCGCTTGCTATTGGGCAGCTTCACTGGGAGTTTTTTGCAAACTTTTTGAGGAAAGGACTATAGCCTCCGTGACTTGTTTTGCGCATAAACAAACCAGATCCCTGCTTTCCGATGTTCTCCATCGCAGTATTGTGGCGCTTCTCTTCCTCTAATTTCTTCTGGGAGTTTTTCAAGGAGATGATGGTCCTGGCTATAGTGCTAGCACCACCAGCCAACGATCTCAATGCTCCCAAAGCTACGAAGATGGGAAGCAAAGGCAGCAAACCTCCACTCTTTGCTTCGAAAGGTATTATTCGAGGCACTTCGATGTTTTTGCGACCACCCAATTTTTTGAGTTGGGCTCGGGCTGCACGCAGTGCTACCAACGACGATTTTCGTAGAGCCTTCGCACTTATATCTTTCAGTTGGTCAGGTTTCAGTGTCTTCCGCAGATGATTGGCGATTTTCGAAACCACATCCTTCTTGAACGATCTCTTTTTTCTTGGACATTTTGCACCAGAAGCATTCATGCACATGCCCAAGTTACGCTTCGCCTTCATAGTTGTGGTGACTAGCCAATCTGCAGCTTTCTCGCCTACTTTCACGTCTTTGGACTTGACATGTTCCAAAGCTCGATTTTCCAGCACCCAATCAGCCTTGTGATCGGCACCACGATGACAAGTTGCACTGCGCATACGTATATCCGCGAAAGGCACCACTGTAGTGATTATGGTTTTTCACAATTTTGTCGTCAGATTTCCATGGTTTTTCACAGATGTGACAACATGGCGCGTTCACCTCATCAGGTGATGCGGTCATGGTGACTATATCCAAAGTTTTGGCTTCGACAATTTTGGCTATGTCCCCCATTCGCTGCGCAAACCAATCCATCGAATCTAAACCTCGATGGCTATCGTAAAATGACAAAGTGTCGTCGAACGCACACTTGAAATAAAATCCGGCACTGAACGGAATATGTTTCTGGTACTTTTCCGTTTGAGGAGTGCCCCCGGCATCTTCGAACGGTTCCAGAATCGACTCGAAATCCGCATATATTACAAAGGGTACCTTTTCTTTGTGTACAAAGTCCCGAAATTCCACGTGATCGTAGTGGGGAAACGAAATTTTACATGAGTTTGTTTTTTGGCAATCAACAGTATGACTGTCCAATTTTTCTTCACTTCTGAAATAATTCAAAAACCTGTCGCAAATGTATTTTTTATACTTATCCTTACCAAGTTGTGCATTGAGTAGCCGAGATAAATCGTTCAATTTTGGGTGATATTCATTTTGAATTAGGATTAAATTGACATGACGATCTAATTTTTGTTTAGTGAGTCCACTCGGAATTGTCACGTAAAATACCTCTTTTTTTAATTAATTCCAAAGTGTACACATTCACGGAAATGTTTAATTTCTCAAATTTGGTAATTTGCCTAAATTTCATCGGAAATTCGATACCTGTCAAATAGAGAACATTTGAATAGTGGGGATAAGATGATGTTCTGTTGGTGCTGTTGCGAGCAGCGGGATATAGAGCCGAAACTATGGCCCAAGCAAAACATGCATCATCATCATTTTTGATGTTGATGCAAGCTTGCTTTTTGGCAATGGATTTTGGCAACTCGATTTAAGACGAACCGTTGCCGATGCCGTATTATTAGTTATCTGAATGAAAATGCGAATTCTCACTTTAAGATTTTTTCTTTCCTTTTCAGTTAGAGTCTTTTCACAATATCTATCAGCGTGGCTTGTGTCGGGGAAGTAGTTGTTTTCTGTTAGATATTACAAATAAATCATATTTTTCATTTTTCAATTTTCATGGAGAATGTTCCCCTTCTTAACATATTTATATTCATTCACACTGTAATACGCACTGTATATATTTTGTTTCACACACGCTGTATATATGCTCCAACACTATTTTGTTCCATACACGCTGTATATATGGACGCAAGCAACACTTTGCAAAAAAAAATTAATAGCAAAAAATTCACAAGGCGAAATGAACAGTATCAAAACGCTCAAACGATTTCACACACACTCTATGTACAGACAAAAACTCACCTTTGCAATTAAACCGGCAATATCACAGGTACAATTTCACTACTGAGCACCAACAGGTACGTCTGAACTCTATGCGCGCTTTCTTCAAAATGACGTATACGGCGCGTTCTCTCCAACATCTAGTGTTCGACCCCCCTCCCCCCACCACCCCGACCGTAGCACCACGCCCGCAGCTAACCGCGTCCCCCGCGGCCCCAACATACTACGCCGTTTCCTTTATGGTTCTCACGCTATTTCCCAGAAACTCGTCTGGACATCACGTTCACTCGGGTATGACGTCCTGCTTATCTCAACAAATGCTGCCTCTTAGCGTAAACAACAACCAGTGGCGGAGGCTCCACAGGGTCTTGTCACCAGTGCCAGCGTCACATTACTAAAATTGACAAAAAACGAAAATCAATATATCTCGGCCCCTAGCGCTACAGCGAACCCCATCTTCTCTGAGGAAGTTTCTCGCCCACGCCCCTAGCCTCCCGCACTTTCTCCCAGCTGATCCCAGACACCCAATTCTATACAACTACGGCAACACGAAGTTTAATTGATGAAATTTCGACCCCTTTGGGCTCTTGCGCGCCCCCTCTTCTGTGGGGACGTTCCTCGATGGGACCCCCGGCCTGCAGCACCAGCTCCGGCGCCGAAAACTCAATGGGGCCCCCGTGGGAGGCAAAACTCACTAAATTTGTCACTAGATAGTGTCAATTAGGCTCTAGCGTGCCCCCTCTTCAGTGGGGACGTTCCTCGGTGGGGCCCCCGGTCTGAGGACACCGTCCCCGGCACCGAAAACTCGATGGGGGCCCCCGAGGGACCCCCAAATCTTATACAACTACGGTGGCACGAGAAAAATGTCGCCGTAGTTGTATTGTCTATCTACTGAAGTTACCTCCAGAATAGAAAACAGTGTATGAAAATCAATGACTCCAAGAGTAACTCCATGTTGGTCGAGTTTGGTGTTCCCCAAGGAACCGTCCTCTTTCCAATGTTATTTAATTTATATTTAAATGACCTGTACAAGCTCACAGTGAATGGTGACTTGCAGACGATACAGCTATTTTATTGAAAGACAACTCATGGGTAAGACTTGAAGAAATGGCTAAAAATGATTTGAGAACTAGATTATGATTGATTATGATTATATATTAGGGACTTTCGTGCTACAAGCCCCTACACCGCAACCTTTTCAGATCTATTGTGTTTGTCCTCGAGATCATTTAGAGTTCTTTGTCTAGCCCTGTCTTCTTTACGAGACTCCACAGGCTAGTTTTTAGAACTCCCATGAATCTGGGAGCTCTTGGTTTTTCTTCTCCCAGCGTTAGAAACCTCTGCCTTGACAAGCCCTCGCAGTGGCATAGTATGTGTACTGATGTTTCCTCTTCTTCCTGACAGAACCTGCATAGCATTTCTTCTGCCAGGCCTATTGTACTCATATGTTTGTTGAGCCTACAGTGCCCTGTGAGAAGTCCTACTACTATTCTAGTAGTGTTCCTCTTCTGGCTTAGTAGATAGTCTGTGAATTTTGGCTGCGTTTGTTTGATAAACTCTTTGGCCTGTCTCATCCCTGGTGCATTGTTCCACCATTCTTGAGACTTCTGTTGAATCCATGATTTGGTGTTTGTTTTTAGTACAGCTTTTGCTATACCGCAATACGGTTCTGGGCCATTCAGGGCCTTACTTGCTCCTTCTCGGGCTAGTGTATCGGCCTCTTCATTGCCTCTATAACCTGTGTGTGCTGGTACCCAGGCTAATGTCAGTCTGTTCTGACTGCCCAGCTCTTTTAGGGCTTCTATGCAGTCCCAAACAAGTTTTGAGGTAACTTGCATTGAGTTGACTGCTTTTATCGTAGCTTGGCTATCTGAGTATATGGCAATGTTTTTTCGTGAAAAATCGTGCCTTATTAGCTCTTGTGCACAATGGTGTATTGCAACGATTTCCGCTTGAAATATCGTCGCATGTTTGCCCAAGCTCAGTGAGATTTTCATCTTCGGCTTGGTTCCGTAAATGCCGGCTCCTGCACCTTCATCCGTTTTGGAGCCGTCCGTGTAGACAGCGATTTTCGCATTGATGGGAGGCCCCCCCTTCCACGCATCCCTGTCCGTTATACTTGTCTTGAAAGTTTTGTCAAAGCTATATCTGGGAAGAATGCCATCTGATGGTTATCCAACTCTTCATATAGCTTGTTGTAGTCTCTCCCGTGCATATTGCTGATGGGTGCTTGTCCTCTAAGCAACCTGCTCGTGACAGACCTGGCTTCGGCTTGGATGTATATGTGTAGTGGAGGTAGGTTGAGCAAGACCTCTAAGGCGGCTGTTGGGGTGGTTCTCATGGCCCCGGTGGCACTCAGACATGCTTGTCTTTGTAGTCCTCCAAGCCATCGAACCACTCCTGCCTGCTTGGTCTTTGGCCACCATACCACCGACCCATACGTTATCATGGGTCTGATAACTCTGACGTAAAGCCATGTATTCATTTTTGGTTGTAGCCCCCAATTTTTTCCGCACATTCTCCTGCACAGATTGAAGGCTACAGTACTTTTTTCTATGGTTTTTTGTAGGTGTTGATTCCAGGTCAACTTATGGTCGAAGATGACTCCTCTATTTTGCCTCTTGGGCAAATGGAATTTCTATCCCGTTCAGTACCGGTAACCTAAGTCCTTCCAGTACTTTTTTTCGTGTGAATGTGACTATTGTGGTTTTATGAGGGTTTACTGTCAGCTTACACCACCTGTCGACTATATCTAGGGCTGACTGTGTAAGCTCCGATACTGTCCTTGCAAATTTGCCTTTTGCAATAATTGCAAGGTCATCGGCATATCCTAGGCAATGAAAGCCTCTGGAAACTAGCTTTTCAATTAATTCATCAATTAGGATGGCCCAAAGTAGGGGCGATAGCACCCCTCCCTGCGGACATCCCTTGTTTGCTCTAGCTGTCAGTGTTGTTCCGCCAATTTCTGATATAATGACATATTGAGAACTATCTATGAATGATTGAAAGTCGCCTTCTTACACTAAACTTCCAGAAAACTCACTTCATATGCAAATCCCTTGCCTGACTTACCTTGTATCAAAGTGCCTTGCGATAATGAAGAACTGGAGTGAAAATTATGAAATATCTTGGAATCTATATCGATAGTCTTTTGAAATGGGACGTACATATTGAAAACACTGTCAAGAAAATTCTATCGGTACTATACAAAATACGATTTTTCAACAGAATTTTTCAACCTGAGCAAATGAAAATAATATACTTTGCACTTGTAGAAAGCATATTGAAATACGGAATCATTGCTTGGGGTGCAACAGACATACACATGGACAACCTGGAAAAAATGCAGAGATCAGTATTGAAATGTATCTTCACCTACTCCACGGACTCATTATATAAAGAAACAAAAATCTTCGATATCCGTCAACTTTACTTTTTTGAAATAATGTTAAGGCAACATAAACATCGGAACGAGTTACTGGCTATCGAGAACAGACACAATACAAGGTACAGGGAATATGCAATGTTCCCAAGCCAGAAAAGACGACCCTACAAAAATCGTACGTTTATTTGGGCCCAAAATGCTATAACATTATTCCAATAGAAGTCAAATTATCGAACACCTATAACCTATTTTAAAATTTTTTTGTCAAATGAACATCCGTGTGAAAGTAGTCTCAATATCTTCGTCTGACCTTGGAGGAAAATAATTTGGCACAATCAAAAATGGTGCGTTTGGAAACCGCGTGCAAAAAAACAACGTGGTTGCCATCGCAAAGACGTTTTTCTATTTATATCAACAACCATTGGGATTACAAAAAGAGTTTTAGACAAGAAATGTAGCTATATAATTCTACACAGAAAAAGCAATCACAACTTTTTATGTTTAGGATCAACCTTTTCCTCATAAAAAGTACTTTTACATTTTTTAAAAATCTTTATTAAAAAATTAGTAATATTTTTAATACACTTTCAATGTTAATCTCACTTAGACCCAAATCTTCATCATCGTCCAGCTCACACTCTCTCATATTGCCACAACCTAACGGTCGGAATTTCCTTCACGCACTTGCACTTGTACACCGGAATCCATTCAAGCAACGTCTTTTGGAGCATGAGCAGCGACAAAGTTCCAAGATAAGCTCTGGTACAAGCCACATGCTCTAATGTACTCCCCAATTTGATCCATCCAAACTGAGAGTGGTGGGTTATTGGTATACTGAATCAGGTCCTGATTCCACTCAAAACACTGGAGCCCTTAGCATTGCCGGATCAATGGCAGATCTTGTTGGAGGAAGGTTTTAATTGGCATTGTTTCTGTGTGAACGAGAACCATCGCAACTCCAATATCGGTCAATGCTGTTTGGGGATGTAAAGGTGCGTAGTCACTAGAGCATTCGTGACGCATGAGCACCGAATGAGCACATGGCTGCTCGGTTCAAACTCAGGCTGCTTGGTTCGAGCTCAGGCTGCGTAGTGTCGTTTTCTTCATAACTACACACGCAGTGGGTATTCGTTGTGCGATGGATGGGCAACCAAGAATAACGACCATCTGAGATTTCCCACGCGGAGATCGTAACATATCGCAGCACTGCAAGGCTTTTTCTAATGACACCTTTCACGGAAGCACGATTGGTGTTTCGACTTATATTGTTTCCAAACCTCCAGTAATGTAATGGCGCAACCATGAAGATTTCGTGCAAAAAATGGTTATATCACCAAATTTTACCGGTGATTCCGCACATGATAAATCAGTATCCATTATTTAATTTTCGGTGAGTGTATTGGTAGTTCACCCTGTACAATAAATTCGAATAATATATAACAGCTTTCCAATGATTCACGGATAGCTTCACATTCAATAACGTTGCAGAATAAAGCCGCATTTTCACATGTCAAGTAGCTAAAGCAAGTTACTAAATCAAGTAACTAAGTTTAGTTACTTTTATGGTGTAAACAACTTGATTCAGTATTTGCGGAAGTACCTAGGTAATTTAGTAAAGTGCTTAGTCAAGTGGATAAAAACAATTTCTATTTACTTGAGAAAGTTGCCTTACGCACCTTTGCTTTCTACCAACTAAAACGCCGAATAAACAAGTGTAGACAGGTCAGTTTAGTCAAGTTCATAAGTACAGACTGTAAGTTCGATTTTTGTTTGATTTTGTGGCGTGTTTTAAAAATGTCTCGTTGGAGTGGAGCGACAACAATAGAGTTTTCCTCATACCCCTATAGAAAGTACACACTTTCCTCCGTCAAACCAGGGAGGAAACTCATATACTTTTCCTCCCCCTCGTTTCAAGTAAGTTGTAAACGATGAAACTTGTAAATCTATCATAATCAAATTGTTTCCGTAATTTCTAGAACATCTTATATATCCTGTATTCTGGAAAAATCAAACATGAATATTACTTCTAATTTAGTTCTTTAATAGCTATTTGTGTATTTAGAGCGCAAAGTGATTGATTGTCGCTCGACAAAAAGAATAATCTTTGGAGAACAGACTTTGTGCTCGAAATACACACATTATTGTTTCTACAAGCGCAGCTCTCAGAAAAAAAAATGATTGACACTTCATTCAAATAGGCACATAACATTACTTATGAAAAAATCACGCATTAGCAATCCGAAATGTATAAGCTATCTAAATGTCCAATAATTCAAATCACTAATAAAAAAAAGTTAAATGAAGTTCTTAAAAAAAAGTTGCAATTGCCAGGAGCTGAACCCGGGACCTTCGGATTACAAGCCCAAGACGCTAGCCATTGCACCACCGCAGATTCTCAGATGGACATGACTGTATTGTCGAATCATTGTCTAATCATCATCATGCAAGTATAGGTCCGTTTTAGACAATAGCAGTTGAGATGCGTTTTAAATTTACAAAAAAGGTTCATTAAGTGGGTAGGAGGAAAAATGATATGTATTACAAGGGAGTAAAATGCCTTTTCCTCCCTAGTAATACAAATAGCTATTGTTGAAGAGTATCGGGACAGGCGATGCCTATAGGATACAAGAGCTGTCATTTATAAAAATAAACTATCTCGGGACGCGATGTATACGGAAATTGAGGAGACCATGGGATTGCCTGAAATTAAGAACATAATACGGGCAATATTAGCAATGTGAGCCAGCAATATTTCAAAATGTCCTTCAGACATCATCAGCCAATTTCTATATCCTGGAGCGTCTTCAGCTGCTAATTATCTTAATAACGTAGATGAAGCGCCATATATTTTTCGCACCCTGCAACGCTTTATTTTTTTTGTTAATTTGTTCTCCAAATATTTCGGATACTTCGCCACATATCTTCAATATAGCTACAATTCCGCACTGCTACACGCGTAACTTTACCGGCCTTGTTTAAACAACACTAAACAACAATTCATGTAACCGCTGACTAAAACGAACGAACTGAATTTCAGTTACTTGATTTAGTAAATTGCTTTAGCTCCTTGACACGTGAAAATGCGGCCAGTGCGTCATATCAAAAGTGTGATGAAAAACTGTGACTGTTTTCACACCCGTACTAGTAAGGTGGAGTATAGAGCTATCAACAAAGTCTACCCAGAACACACTGTAATTAATGATCAATTAGGGGGTGCCTTCCTAATACAATGCTTGCAATAAAACAAAACAACGTCAAAGTCATACTTACTTTCATGCTAATTTATGGAAAAAACCAAAATCTCACGCGTGTATACATTTTCTACATATTCTTATTCTGACTCTATTCAAGGTGATTTGTGTTGAAAATTTGTGAACGCAGAACTCGAGCTGAACTCTCTTTTTTTTTTCTCGGGCATATATTATTGTCAAAGAAAATATCCGGCCTAATCGATCCTGCTTTGAAATCATCCTCAACTAGTCTCACCTGGCAAAGACGGAACAATGACTTCGAAAACAACATCTCTTCCTTTTTGAGGCGTAGTCAACAAGGGGATGAGTTCGTAGAACTCCCTCACAGAACCTGGCCATCCATGCAACAACAGCATGGGTCTTACTTTCAGTCCCTTAGTATTCTTGGGTTTGACGTGGATGTAGTGGATGTTCAGTCCTTGGATGCCAACTTTGAACTGCGGGTACTTGTTCAGGAACTTCTCCTGGTCCCTCCATTTATAACTGGTTCTCCAGTAATCGATGACTGTTTTGAGGAGGTTCGTGTTGATTCCGTAGTGGTGTTTTACACCCTCTAAGGGTTCTTGAAAAGGTAAGAAGTCTGACAAGCGGTACTGAAGATCTTTGAGCACCTAGAAAATTAACAACGTTTTTATCCATGAACCGAGAGAAAATCACTTCGACAGAAGGAACGACTTAAATGAACGAATAATCAATGGAAAAACAGTTACCGGTGTGAAGAGAGCGTACAAAAATAGCGACAAGAATTTTAGACAATATTTTTCTCTTTCGTTATAGCAAATATATAGATTTTTCACTGATTGAGACGACAGAAAATGAAAATTTTAACTTATCAATATATACTTTTGACATTGTTTCATACAACAAACTTTTTGAGAAGCTTTATATATGGAATTCGTGATCCAGCATTAATAATTTCGAAAAATTACCTGACACACAGAATTCAATCTGTAAAAGTCGGCAACTGTATCAGTGAACCACGTGAAATATCCTTCCTGATATACAGTGAGCACGTAAAGGTTGGAACAAATTCGTTGAAAGCTTGATATGGCCATTGGGGAAAAAAGCTCAGACACGTCGATTTTCTTTTTCAGTTGTGCATTTTTTTATTTACTCATACTTTTGATGACGTCATCAATGTTCGAGTTATGACGTCATTACATTTTTTTTTTCAAATGTCAATAACCTATATTGATAACACCTTTAAAAAGAACGCACTTTTTTGTGTATGGATGTCATATTTTTTTATATTATACAGTGAGATTCAAAAAGTTTGCACCATTTTTTATTATTCATTTGCAGAAAATTGTATTCTTCATAAAAGTTGGTGCATTGCGAAAAGACTTGTCAAAATTCTAACTTTCCACACAGTGTACAGGGAAGAACAAAAAATAGGAAATGGAATGAATATAGTTAGGTAAAATAATTAGTGACCTTCCGACATTCCGGAACAAAAATGATTATGATGTCATAACTGGAACAGTAATGACGTCATCAAGAATATGAGTATATGCGCAGCTAAAAAAAAAAGAATCGACGTATCTGGGCCGATGGCCATATCAAACTTTCAACAAATTTGTTCCAACCTTTACGTGCTCACTGCATTATAACTAGTATCACCAATTTTAAACGATACCTTATCTCTTATGCCGATAAAGCAGTACGTGCACTGAATCAGCTCGACTCGGATCGGCACGGAACGGGTCAGATCGGCACGACGGTTACCAGCGCACTGATTCGACTAGCAACTAGTTCTCTTCTGCTAGATAACTCGCTCCATGCATTCTCCTTTCGATTGACGTCATGATAATATTTGTTTTCGGGATCATACAATATTTTATATTCCCGTACATTTTCCATTAATAATCCCTCCATGCTCGATTATCCTTACCACCGTTGGATTGCACTAATCAACCTGATGTTCGGCAAAAGTTGCCTTCCCAAGGACTGTCGGCCGTAGTCGAGTCGAACGGCCGCTGCCGTTCCGATCTGAATGAGTGCACGGAGGTATATTGAAATAGGAATAGCAAAACGTTCGATAATGCCGTGCCGTGCCGATCCGAGTCGAGTGGATTCAGTGCGTGTACTGCTCAACACAGCAATAGTCTACAGAGGAAACACATGGCATAAGGTTTATAAATATGGAGAAAATGGATAAAAACTATAAAGTCGTCCTAACTAAGAAATCGCTATTAGTTGTATATATATATATATATATATATATATATATATATACGTTTTCCTAACAAGATGAGATCTGATTGAAATTAAGACAACCCGAGATCCACCCGAAATAGTGTAAATTCTGAAATATATTTCCAATTAGTAGCATTATAATGGCTCATCGAACCTCTACCCCTAGAGAGGGGAAACAATTTTGGATTTTGGGTTTTTGATAAAAAAGTGTAGAAACGAGATCCATAGAAAAAGTTGTTCAGGTAATATACATTGTATAATGTTCTGAAAAATTCACACCAACGTGAGATCCGTCTGTACTGCACAGCCGTTGCTGGAAAGACCACGTGCTAGACGTTAGTAAGGATCGGAACAGGTCAATTTTCATTGCCCTTAAACACACAGTGCATTTATCGACGTATTGAAAACAACTGCGAAATGTCGCGGGGAAAGTATTTAGTGAAGTTGGTGGAATTACAATCTTGGAAGTTAATTTTCACTCACCTCCAATCATCTGAAGAATAAAAAATTTGGCACACATCTCAAGGATGGATACCATTACGAGAATTTCGTGATGGGAATGTAATAATAATAATAATAATAATAGTGTGGATTTGTTATCTTCATCTACTTCCAATCTTTCGAATAATCTAAAATTCGGCTCACACATCAAGGACCTACGACAGTACAAGAATAACCTAAAAATGATATAATAATAATACCCAAACTATTCTGTTGAATTGGTGGTTCTGATCACAGGGGTCCTTGAAGGAATGGTGGACACACTGCTCTCGAACTTAAAAATCATACCGGCTTGCCATAATATAGCAGAAACCTCAGCCGGACGGATGCAGAAGGCCATCATCATAGGTTCACTGCGTCTGGTCAGGGCACATGACCACCGACGTGGGGAGTGGTTATCTGGGTGAATGATCCAGCGCGCCCTCCGGATGTGTCGGAGCTCCGGAGGAGGCGTATGTTATTTGATAGTTTACTTGTCTGAAATGACATTAATAATGACAGTCATAATTGTCATGTGTTGGATAAAACATTGTATACCAGTGTATTGTTTCCAAATAGACCAGGGTCGATAATTTTTGAAAAAAAAACTAAATTACAGTAGAATGAAACCCTTTGTAAAAGGAGAAAAATATAGTAAAAATAAAAATAAAAATAAATTACGGGCGACCTGAGCTCGGGAAGTATGGAATAAAGTTAAATGGCAAAGTTGTATGTAATAAAAAGATCTACAACTTATTTGTCCACACTTTTTTCACATAACCTCAAAATTTATGTAAAAAGTTCAAATAACAAAAAAAAATATTTTTCCACGAAATTTGGTGAAAACTTACCTTTTTATGTCTCAAATACACTGTAATTTATTTGATTTGAAATATTTATTTTTTTACCTTATTTTGACTTAATATCAAAAAAGCACCCTAATTTTCGATCGAAAATTCTCGCGTCTAAATATCAGCTTATTTCAAAAAGTTGGTGTGCTTTTTGGTAGTTGAAATCACCACTTTCTGGAGGTGTAAAAAAATATATATCTACATTACTATAGAAAATGTTCTCAGAAAATGCAAAAAATCAAAAAAAACTATAATTCGAATTTGTTTTTTAAATCATTAATTTCATGAAAAAAATGTGACTGCTGCAAATTTTTTCAGTTAAAAAGTTGATTTATTAAATTCTAATTACATTCATGTCATAGAAAAATTTTGGCTCCAAACCATTTCGGAACATTTTCTTCTTCGGTAAAATTTTGAAGGCAGTAAAATTATAAAATAGACATTTTGGCAACGCCAGTTATGTGCCTATTCTGGGTTTCGATATAATACATAGGTAGATATCGATTATTTGAATAATTATTGAGAAGCAATTTTGCCACTTTGTATTTTTTGAAAATAATTGATAAGTTATTATTTTTGTATTCATAAGATAAATCATTATAGAATGAAAAAGAAAAAGAAAACTATTACTATATTACTCATATAGCATTTAAAAGCAAGTCAATTTTTTCTTCTTAAATGGCCAAAATTTTCCTATCTAAAGCATACCCTCCTTTCTCAAACAAAAAAAAATTCTTGACTTGTATAAAAAAATGTTTTCTTGATCGACAGCAAAATACAAATTTTGCTAACAAATACCGATCAGCAAAGTATCACTTTCCTGACTAAGCAGTAAAATGATTGGCCTCTAGGCAACTAAACAGTTGACTTTTTCTGACAAGAATAGTATATTATACAGGGTGACCCAGGGTTAAACCGCCAAACGTTCAGGATCGCTTTTTTAGGTCAAAATAAAATATTCTTTCCCATAACTTTCTGTCCTAACTTTCCTCGTTTTCAAGATACAGGGTGTCAATTCGAATTAATTAATTAATATGTCACAGGCTGTCAAACATTGATACAAACTCTAAATTGTTGTGGAAATTGTGCCCTGCTACCTTCGATCTGATTTTTGTTTAAACGAGTTTTTCCTGTTACATGCGGGAAAACGGGTTTTAAACTGTTTCTCGAAAATGAATTGAGATACGAAAAAAATTTAAGAGAGAAAAAAAATTGTATTTTTGATTTTCTAATCTAAAAAACGTATAATTAGTAAGATTACCCTCTAGTACGCCACTGGAAATCATAATTTCATTCCAAGTTCAACAATAGAATCCGTTTCTTTCCTCAAATAAGCATGCCAAATTTTATCAAAATCAGTCAAAAGGTTTTAGAGTAATTGATAAAAAAATATTTTTTTCTGTAAACTTCGACATCCAGTATCTCGAAAACGAAGCAAGTTAGAACACTGGGTTATAGGAAGAAAAAATCTTATTTTCACCTCAAATACCAGTCTTTAATGTTTGGCGGTTTAACCCTGGGTTACCCTGTATAACAAGGGACTAAAGTGAATGTTTTAATTCCGCACTTGATGTTTATTGCCTGAGGGCTCATAGAGCCCGAGGGCCAATAATCACGTAAGGGATAAAATATCTCTTTAGTCCTGAGGCATATACGCTATATTTTGAAGTTCCCAGTATTATAACTTTCAACATTGATACAATTATTAATTTTGATGAGTTATATAAACACGGTACCTACTTGGATTACTCAGTAGGTAGATAACGTTATAGCAACAGTGTCAACAATTTTTTTTAATTCAGTGACATTTCCATTATTAATGTTGACATTTAAACGAATCGTAACTTAACTAACATAATATCAAGAAAATTAATCAAGAAATGAATGAATCTACAAAATTTGATATAGATAAGGTAGCTGACATGATAACGGAAGAATTAATAACCAAAAAATCGAGTTTATAATGGAATATTTCCTAATTTTTGTCCTAGTTATTAATAGTGTAGCTGCGATAAAGTTTGATTTTTACTTTGTGTCCTTAGCGATTTGAAATGCAACTTTATCTCCCTAGGGACTGAAAGATACATTTTAGTCCCTGTTACAAGGGAATAAAGTTGGCACTTTAGTCCCGGAAGTGCAAAAAATGTATTAAGACACACGACAATTACACATTTCCAAAAATGTATAAAATAATTTTAGTTATTGTTGACAAGTTCTAGTTAAATTGTTACAATGCTGAAATAGTTATTTATGATACAAGTGTTAAAAGTGGCATTTTATTTTGTGAGTGGGGAATATTGCGAAACGAGCGTTAGCGAGTGGAGCAACCCCACGAGCAAAATAAAATCACTTTTAACAAATGTATCATACAAAATTTTTTGTTCAACAGTTACTGCTAGTAAGAAAAAAACAAAAAAAAAAATAAGATCCATAAGGATTCGAACACACGATCTTTGGATTACAAGGCTGACTGATAGATACTTCAAATATAATAAACCCCAACGCACTTTATTGATGAATGTCATTATTTGTCAGTGATGAAGGACATTCTACAGTTGGACTAAATACTACTTCGTTTGTAACTTCAAAAGGAATTAGTATTATCAATTGCGCAAACGACCAAATACATGTGTGAACTTTTATAAACGATTCCTCTTGAGTAGGTGTTCTGATTATAATATCTGATTGAAGTGTTTCTATTAGAGAGATCTATATTACTGAGTATCCATCATCTCATCTGTCATTTTACTTTTAACACTAGTGTTAAAAGTACTTTTAATATAGATCTCTCTAATAGAAACACTTCAATCAGATATTATAATCAGAACACCTACTCAAGAGGAATCATTTATAAAAGTTTGCACATGTATTTGGCCGTTTGCTCAATTGATAATATTAATTCCTTTTAAAGTTACAAACGAAGTAGTATTCAGTGCAACTGTAGAAGGTCCTTCATCACTGACAAATAATGACATTCATAAATGAAGTGCGTTGGGGTTTATTATATTTGAAGTATCTGTCAGTCAGCCTTGTAATCCAAAGATCGTGTGTTCGAATCCTTATGGATCTTTTTTTTTTTTTGTTTTTTTCTTACTAGCAGTAACTGTTGAACAAAAAATTTTGTATGATACATTTGTTAAAAGTGATTTTATTTTGCTCGTGGGGTTGCTCCACTCGCTAACGCTCGTTTCGCAATATTCCCCACTCACAAAATAAAATGTCACTTTTAACACTTGTATCATAAATAACTATTTCCTTCTTTGCCTATTTTTTACTTATATTACAATATGTCAACCATACTTTGACTATTACAGTGAATATTGATAAAGTTATTTCTATAGTAACAAACGTCTCAATCTTTTGATTTTGTATTAAATTTGCCACAACTGGAAAAAATAGATTGTGGGAATTCTGTATGTTTTTGGTTAGATTTATTCCAATGTCATACTCCTCATCATTTCAAAATTATAAACTTATTAATTTGAAATGTACCAAGCTCAATATTGGTCTTCATAAAGAAAATCTCTTGTCATAATTTGAATACACTTTATTCTGACAAAATATTCATATTTATCTATTACTAAACTATAATACATGCATTGAAGAAGGATATTTTGAGAACTGCAACATGAAAATAATTTATAAATGTTGAAGGGTTCTGTACTTTTTGATTTTCTTTTCTTGTTTTTGACGTTGCCTTACCAGAACTAATATTAATATATTTTACTGCAGTAGAATGAGCGAAACTTCTGAAATACGACAACCCTGTACGGATTGCCTAGTTTCATGATTTCGTCGGTTGCGCCCACCCAGTGATCAAAACTCCTGGGTGTGCGCAATGAAAATTTAAACCAGAATTTGGCTGGAATGGGAATACTGTATATGTTAAACTGTGCTCAGACCCTCCTAGCTCCTTCCCCACTTCTCTATGAAATACCTTTTAATGAGCTAAAATTTTCCGTCGGTCACTCAGGTATATAAATTGTCTTGAAATAGCAAAAAATAGGCATCTACAAATATAATTTTAAGAAGATTCTACAACTTTCTCAAAATATTGGAGATGTCTTATTAAATATTAACTTATTTGTTTGTTAATTATAGTAGTATATTTCGATTTGCAACATTTTTGTTCATCAATGTAACACGGAATCTTACGTTTTTTGAATAATGAAAGTGTAAATTTTAAATTGTCTACATAATGATTTAAAAAAAAATCGAATTACATACAGTTTTTTTGATCTTTTGCATTTTCTGAGAACATTTTCTACACCACCAGAAAGTAGAGATTTCAACGAACAAAAAGCACATCGACTTTTTGAACAAAACTGATATTTTGACGCGAGAATTTTCGATTGAAAATGAGAGTGCTTTATTGATATTAAGTCAAAATAAGGTGAAAAAATAAATTTTTCAAATCCAATGAATTACAGTGTATTTGGGACATGAAAAGGTAAGTTTTCACCAAATTTCGTGAAAAAATTTTTTTTTTTTTGAAAAAGAAATAAAAATCCAAAAACTTGGTTATTTAAGTTTTTTACATAAAATTTGAGGTTATGTAAAAAAAGCGTAGTTATGTAAGTTGTAGATCTTTTTATTACCTACAACTTTGCCATTTAACTTTTTTGACGGCTTCGTGGTATAAATCTTTCTCGCGTAACTTATTTTCAACATAACACACTAGTACCATAAATAACTATTGAACTATATATTTTTATATTTCTTTCAATAATTAATTTGTCTGCAGATGTGATGCCAATGCATGTACAAAATGAGACTATGTGCACTAAAAATAATTATCGCTGTAGATTTCCTTCAAATGAAAAATTGAATGAAATGAAAATACTTTCTGAAAGGCCACCAGAAAATAGTGCTTTAGAAAATATTGTGTTATTTTCAAAAGACTTCATGATGGTCATCAATTTGATGAATATAAATTCCAATGTTTGTATATTAGGCCAAGCTATAGATCAGCCAATATGAATGAACAACTCACTATAATTTACGGTTATCAATATTTTTCAACTTTGTAAGCTGAACTCCGCCTATTATGCCGTTATTTTTTATGTACATAATATAATGATATTCAAAAAAACTGGAATGGACAATAAAGACGCTATTATTATTATTGTTATAAAAATTATAGAGTTTTTTCACACAAAATAAAAGACGCAAATGGCCTATACTAATTTTTATAAGATGGTTCATTAATGAAAACCCCGGTTTACGCCCCAGCAAAATCGCTTTGTAGATTTTTTTAATTTAAAAATGGGTGAAAAAAATTACATTTTTGTTTTTTTTTCAAATATATCAAAAAGTTTCGGAGGAATTGTTTTACAGTCGATAGAACTTTTGTAGGGAATTATAAAACCTACAGTATTGTTTTTTATGTGACCGGATCGGTGAATTTTCCACTGAGAAAATCTGCGAAAACCTCAAAAAGAGGCCATTTTCTGAAAAATCATAATTTTTATAAATCTGAAGATAGACAAACAATATTGAGGAAACGAATAGATAATAACATGTTGTTTAACTGTACGCAAGATGGTTTCTTTTCGATGTGTAGTTTTTGCACAATCGAGTTGTAGACAATTTAACGGTTTATATTGCAAGCTACGCCGATTTAAGGGAATTCGTCGTATTCAAATTTTGTGAACGGCTTATCTCAAGTAGAGATCATTATCTATAACTTGTTTATTTTGGATTTTCACTTGAGGGGTGGAAAAAGTGTTCAAAATTCAACTGGAAATTGTTCCAAATGCATCAAAGTGCTCCCGAAAGCGCCCGAAGTGTACCCGCACTGACTCCAAGTGCGACATCGAGCGATTTCGGGAGGACTTTGAAGCGTTTGTAGCAACTTTCATCGACATTTTTCGGCACATTTCCCACCTCTTAAGTGAAAATCCAAAATAAACAAGTTGTAGTTATTGATCTCTACTTCCAGATGCCGTTGACAGAATTCGGATACGACGATTTCCCTCAAATCGGCGTATCTTGCCAACTGAACCCTTGAATTGTTTATAACTCGATTGTGTAAAAACTACACTTTGGACAGAAACCATCTTGCTCACAGTTGAACTACATTTCATTATGTATCAGTTTCCTCAATATTGTTTGTCCAGCTTCAGATTTATAAAAATTATGATTTTTCACAAAATTTTCACTTTTTCTCAGTGGAAAATGCACCGATCCGGTTGCATAAAAAACTATTTTGTAGGTTTCATAATTCTCTACAAAAGTTTCATAGATTGTAAAACGATCCCTTCGATACTTTTTGATATTTTTGAAAAAACACAAAAAATTTGTAATTTTTTTCACTATTTCTTGTGTAAAAATTCCACAAAGCGATTTTGCTGGGACAAAAACCAGGGTTTTCATTAACGAACTCTCATAAAAACTACTTTAGAAATTACAAAAATACATTTTAAAATTAAAAAGTAAAATAAACAAAATATAAAAGAAGGGTCTATGATAAGTGGAAGTGCGTGCTATTTAGTTGTGTTTGTGTCATTTTGTATTTGCCCCCCCCCCTCTCCCCATTTTCTAAGGTTGGCCCAGGCGGCAACTGCCGCCCTGTCCAGTCCGACCCTGTATTTCACCTCTTAGCAAAAGCATACTTGCGAAACAAATTATAATGAACACAGAAGATAAAGATTGAATTAACATTACGAAAGCACGGTAACACGAGATCCACAATAACGCCAAATTTATCGGATCTCAGGTTTACCGTAAAATGCATACTTGAACTGCCACACCCTCTGTAGGCGACATCGAGGAACTTCCGATGTATAAAATTGCATAAAATGGTCCAAAGTGAGATCCAGACAAAAATTCAATCATGCATTTCCACCCACTTCCTACACCTATTGAACTCTATATACACAGGGATACAAGACGAGATCCGAAATCGGATCTCGCCTTGAAAAATGGATCTCTACTTGTATATTTTATATCTTAGAAGGATCTCGATTTGTTCTGAAAATAATATATATATATATATATATATATATATATATATATATATATATATATATATATATATAGATTTATTTCACCGCTTATACAGACCACTTTTGACATATCCTGACTTCGTTACCAGACCAAAAGCGACGTTACCAGACCAAGCAAATGGTCTGGTAACGTTGACCCCTATACAGGTGTTCAGAATGATGTATTAATGCAAAATCGGTCCAACATGTCCAACATATATGGATTTAGTTGGAACTTTTTCCGCTCAGATGGAACCTGCGTCTCATACAGATTCAGTATGTGATGGTATCGAAGATCGTCATAAGAAATCGACGTTCTTGAACCAAAAATTAGGCAACAGTGTAAATACACATTTCTGTTATTCAGTTCATTTTCATGAAGTATCCTTCAATGGTATATTGAACAACAAGTTTAGGAAAGCAAAAATATACCGGGTGTCTGATTTAAAAATCGAAAGTTTTCACCAATTCCAGTGAGACTGGAAGTTGCATGAATCTGAGTCACTTGTCAAAAAATGCAGTTTTCTGTTTTATACAGATCTTACAAATTTCATTCTAATATCTCAGAAGCTATACGTGTTTAATGAAACTCCTTTTTTACGAGGATTGTTTATACTATTTTTCCGCAGAAAAGTGCTAATTTCTCCCGAGCTTGAGAAAGTTGCGGCACGAGCGCAAGCGAGTGCTGCAATCCACACAACTGAGAAATTGCATTTCTGCTCGTGTTACACACTATACTTTTTCTGAAAATAATACTATTAATACTATAATATTAACAAATAGGGAACGTAAATATATATAGTATTGAGATATGCAGAGTGGCCCATCTGGAAGCAGGACACCCCTCTAAAAAAATTTTTTAGGTTCTGGTTTACACGAAAAGGAAAGTCCTGTATTGTTCAGAGAACATCGTGAGAGCCGAGTAAAGTAGGTAGGAATTGGTGTTCTTCTTGAATTTCTGAAGGCTGTATGCCTCAGAAAAAAATAGTTGTGGATGCCTTTAATAAAGAAAGTGAAAATAAAAGTATAATAAATCAAATGAAACTACAAAATGGCATTTCTTATATTCGTGATAAATACCTTGTGCAATATATATTCTGTCAGTGAATTTAGAGGTATGAACAAATTTTAGTTGATCATAGAGACGAAATTAGCTTGAAAGGCAATATAGTTTTTGGTTCGAGAAAGTTAGAGACCTACACCACCAATGGTTATCTGTAAAATCAGGAAATTGGAGAAATATAAAGATGGGTGAAGCAACTTTTTTCAAACTCATTCAAAAAGTCAATGAAGAACAATCACACTTGCGAAAGGAAATGAGGAGCAGATATATAACTAAAACTTTCCATATGAAAAAAAGGCCGACATTGCAATTCAAGAAACCGAAGAGCTCAACAGAAGACATATTGCGTTGGAAAGAAAGTTGGAGTAACTGCTAAAGAATAATCTTCACTTCAAGATACTCTAAGTGCAAGGAGCAGCTGACAAATCTGGAATAATTCCTAGAGTTTATCTCTAACATAACTAAGCAGGCAATTTTTTCAAAAATTTATTCTTCAAAAGGCACTAGTATCGCAATTATCAACGACCTGTGCTTTGAGGATAGAGAATAGAGGAAGATACTAAGATTTCATAAAAAAAAGACCAGAGCAAAATAGTTGCAAGGAGATAACGTCTGCATTCTGATTGTATCGCATTCACCGATCTCATTATTTTTTTTCTTCTTGATTTCGATAATAAGCTGTAAGAAACGAAAAAAGCACAGAACGAAAAAGTTGCAAGGAGATAACGTCTGAATTCTGATTGTATCGCATTCACCGATCTTTAAGTCTTTTCATCTTCATTTCTACACTAAGCTGTATTGAACATTTATGGTTGAAAATTATAATTGCAATTTGCACTATCTATGTACTGACCACCAAAAGCAGGTATATGTCATTTTGCAACAAAACTTGAAGATACACCCAAAATATGATAGAATATTGTGCCCATGGGCGCTGTTGATATAGATTTCTGTGATTTAAACTCAGCTAGGAGTAATCATCTTCTTGCTATCACCGGAAGCTTCAATTAACAACAAATAATTTCTTATCCTACACATATTTCGAATTATAGGATGACATTAATCGATTATGTTCAAACGAATACTGAACTAGAAGAGTCGGGAGTCCACGATATTTCTGTAGTGAGGCATTTGTTGATATACGGTATAATGGAAATCGAGGTAGTGAGTGATTCTACAAATAAAACAGTTTGTTTTCGAAATTTTCCCGATATAAATATGAATTATTTTCAACGGGATCTTGACAATATTGAGTAATAAAATCACAAAATTAATTAATCATCAAGCACCATTACAAACAAAAATGTTCAACTCGAAACATAGGATTAAGCAACTGTGGATCACACCCACCATCAAACTAATGCAAAAACTTAGGAATAAAGCTTTTTGAAAATATGGAAGGACTAAACTTTCTGCTCACTTCAATTATTATAGACATCTGCGTAATTACACATCATCTGCAATCAATAGAGAAAAGAAAGCATATTTTCAGTAGAAATTTAGTAACTGTAACACGGAAGATAAATAGAATAAACCTAAAAACCTGAATGTATTTTGAAGAATAATGAACTTTAAAACATACTGTTGTTTCTGAACTAGAATTTCAACCTGTTGACACTATATAATTTCATGCTTTAGGTTTAAATATACAAATAATTAGTCTTTGTTAATATCTTTCTAACCCATATTATCAACGAATACATTACTCGTTTTTATTTCCCAACTTCATGAAAACGTGCACTTGTTCTTCCTTTGCCAAAAGTGTCTTCTCCTTCCTGATTTTATCAGTTGAGAGGTATAAGATTACTAACGTTATCTTAGGTCTTGGAAAAATCACACTACAGAAAATAAGATACTTCCTATTCATCAATCCGGATTTAGGACAGGGTACAGTTGTGCAACTGCACTAACAGCTGTCATTGATGACGTATAATATACTACAGGTAGAAATGAAATAAGCATACTAATACCTATCGATATTTCCAATGCCTTTGAGATGCTCAACCGTTTCATTTTAATATCAATCGTGTATTTTGTAGGTTTCAATACTATCGCTAGAGAACTAATATCCCCATATCTCATTCATCGCACACAATAAGTCAAACAAATGAATACATTTTCGAATTGAGCTGAATTGTAACAAGGAGTTCCTCATGGTAGTATATTGGGACCATTACTGTACACATTATACACATTGCAACTACCATGTTCACGCCGACGACATTCAAATATACTACTCCTTCAGACCTTCGGACACACAGTATATCATGCGCAAAATAAATACAGAACTGGAAGCCATTCTTCATGTTTCATCAAATCGCAATTTCAAAATCAATTCCAGCAAATCTTTCGCAGATAACCCTTCGATTAGGAAATGATATCCTCCCATTTACAGATCACTGCAAAAATCTAGGCTCACCACTAGACTCTAATTTGCGTTTCAAGAATCATGTCCCCACTGAATTGCGCTCAAACTTATTTTTAATCATCGCATCGTGAATATTTATCTGTAAATGTTAAAAAAATTTATGTAATTTACTCGTGTTGTCCTATTGCAACCACTGCGATAAAGTCTTTAGTTCTTGCTTGGCTATTAATGATGCCTGTTGGATTCAAAAAGACCATAACTCTTCGACTTATTTATGGCATGAAAAGAAGGCATATTAGTTAATGCATTCAAACATATAATAAAAAAAAACACTTATTCGAGCACCAATTATAGTTTTCAGTTCTCTGTTATATAATTATTTTCTTATCGATATTTACCGATATCAAATGAGAAAGTGCATTCTTCAAAAAAAAACAAAAATTGTACAATTTATTGAATTAGTAATGGAAAAGGTTACAACTTAAGAATTTAATTTCATTTGGTATTCTCAATTGGTGATGCAGAATTTCGATCGTCAACTCGGAACGATTCTTTTTGTATGAGTGAATAATATTAGAATACTCATACACACTACACAGATGTTTTTAAGCCAAATGAAGATAATTGAGCAAAGCAGAGCTGGCAACATCTCATGGCCCAGTAACGATCATAGACTATGGTATCTGCGTATGTAATGGTCTGGTATATTGGTGTTTTATAGTTTGGTTTCAAAACGTTCATCGAAAGTGTTAAAAATAATATTTTGAATTTATTTGCCATCCGAAGGTATTGAGAGTTTAATAGTTTGATTGTATTTTATATAATGTAATATACACTCATCTATCTCACTGATTTATAGGTGGTCTGGGTTTAGATGTTCGATGTATCTGGTCTGGTAACGTTGATTGAATATATATATATATATATATATATATATATATATATATACAAGGTGTTTCAGAATTCAGTATCAAGATTTCAGGGGCGTGTTTCTTAGGTCAAAAAAGGACTTTCTTTCTCATAAACATGTGTCCGCAACCACTTTATTTCTGAGATACAGGATGTTGAAATTTAACAAAAAAATCAGTTCTTTTTTAATATCTCTAAACCACTTTGGCTTTTCTTTTTAATTTTGGTACATGCAAAGTACACATAAAAATACATTTTTTCCATGGCGAACGTTTTTTAATTTTCATCAGTGGCGTCTCTGTAAACATGCTCTGTCATTTTTGATCAAAATAATGATACGCTACTGTTTTTTTTTTGTCAAATTAGTATCATTTTCATAATTGTCTTCTATTTTTCCACAAACATGGTCTCTTGACTATTTTCCGTCCGACGGACGGTTTTCGATTTAAAAAATAAAAGGTCGTCATTCGCTTGTACCTATGTGATTTTTTGTATGCCTCATTTTGCTTTTTAAATCGAAAACTGTTCTTCGTAGGGAAAAAAGTTAGGGGACCATTTTTATGAATAGATAGAGGACACTCATAAAAAATATAATTTTCATTTAAAAAAAAACAGTAGCGTATCATTATCATTTTTGTTAAATTTCAACACCCTGTATCTTAGAAATTAAGCAGTTGCGGACATATGTTTACAGGAAATAAAGTCTTACATTGACCTGAAATATACGCCCCCTAATTCTTGATACTGAATTTTGAAACACCCTGTATATATATATATATATATATATATATATATATATATATATATATATATATATATATATATATATATAAACAGCAAGCAAAACGTGTACTCTTTTAACACTATATTTCCAATATTTCAACAGTGGTTACTGTCATCTTCAGGGAAGCTACAATTAATAAGCGAATGTATACTAAAATGGAGTGAAGCCCAGTAACAGTTATACTTACTGTGTCTTTGAGGTTGATTGCAAAATGATGTGATGAAAGTGATACAACATTATCGAATGGGAAACATGAAGTTGATAATAAAATAACATTAAAAGGTCAATAATTAAAATTATTAGTCAATTGCTACACATTTTTAACATTTATATAGATAATTTCCACGTGTGGAAATACTCAGCACGTGTCTATCATCTTGGTTAGGAAACAGACAAATGACATATGTAATTAAAAGAAGAAAATTATGAAATTGAAGTTTGGCAGGTAGATTGTTTCGTAGAGTCTGCTTGTGAGTAAACCAGCCAATTGTACCAACTCAGAAGGGCGAGCATATTTCTTATTGAATTGTTAGAAGAATTATTTAAAGATTAATTTGAAACATTATTTGACAGTTGTTCTGTCGGTTTTTTATCAATGAGTAATAAATATGAATAAATTTCACTTAAATGATTGAGATCTGTTTTTTTATTTAAGCAGTTATCTGATTGAGAGATGAAAGCCATTTCCATGAAAAGTCTCTAATAGAGTTAACTTCCTTGGTCAAAATTTTAGTGTTACTATAATTCATAATGTGTCCTGTATTATTTACATGTTCACTTAATGCACATCTTTCAGGATGACATATGCAATCACTTTTGTGTGATGTAATTCTACATTTAAGAGTTCTTGAAGTTTGACCTATATATGTCTTATCACAATTTGAGCAGGGAATACAATATACTAATTGAGATTGAGAGGTTGTAGGAGTTTTATCCTTCACCTTGGTAAAAATGGAATTAATTGTTAAAACTGTTTTATTAGCGATTTTTATATGATCAAATTCTCTGAGAATTCGAGCAAGCTTAGACATCTGTTATATAAGGAAGTGAGGTAAAGAAAAATTGTTGAATTGGATTCCTGTCAACTACATCATTGATAGCAGTGACATTTTGAGAATTATTAATATTATTTATTGTATTAGGTATATCTATGGTGGAAGTACTAAACAGGATCTTTTTTAATAATGTAGAAGGGTAGGAATTATCAATGAATAAATTATATAAAATTTCAAGATTTTTTTGATGAAAAGAAGAATCAGAAATACAGAGTATTCGATGTTTCATTTGTTTTACCAAATTAACTTTCATGGGCTGCTTGTGGTATGAATGGTAATTCATATATCTACCACTACTTATAGGTTCTCTATACCAATCAATGAGAATGGTATTTTCCCTTGTGCGTCGAAATTTTGTGTCCAAGAAGGGAACACTACGTTCCTCATCCTCACGTTCTATGGTAAACTGTATGAACGGATCATAACTATTGAATATCAACTACTTCTGTAGTTCCTTCAAGTGGTAACGCTATAATTAAGTCGTCCATATATTTTTTGATAAAGACTAAATTGAACGGTAAAACCTGTAAGACCATGTCTAGTATGTCATCCATGACATACATTGCAAGTATAGGACTTATCTTCGCCCCCATGGGGGTTCCGAAAGTCTGTTTATAAAATTTGTTGTCAAATGAAAAATATGTATTGTTAAATAGGAAAGTGATTAATTGAAAAAAGGTATCTTTGTTAATACTACAATGACTGCTGATACGCTCCCATTTTTTATCGATGGCTCGTATGCAAGCATATAAATAAACATTACTAAACAAGTAAACTACATCCAAGCTGGCTAGAACATAGCCCTCAGGGAGTTTCATCCCATTGAAAATTGTTGAAACTTCAAAAGAATCTTTGATATAATATTCATTACTATAGTCGTATGATGCAGTCAGAATATCTGTCAAAAACGATGCCAACGATTCTGTAGGAATACCTATCGAAGAGATAATAGGCCTAGCTGAAAGTGTAGGTTTATGGATTTTTGGCAATGCATTTCTAACTTTGGATTCAGTGGTTTGTTTCAAATTAAGTTTCAACTAGTGACTGTAGAGGTCACAAGTTATATATATATATATATATTTATATATATATATATATATATATATATATATATGTCAATTGAGTTGTTCCAGGACATTTTTGAAGATCTTTCGTCGAGTTCCAAGACTTTTGTCGACTTCCGGTACTGGTCCGGATATTTTATATGTCCATTGTTGTCTTCCGAGACTGTCCCGGAAAAAACAATGGCTTTATGTAAATAGATTTATTCCGGACCACATAGAATTTTAAATCATTCTACATACCAGATTGCTTATATTCTTCATTCTCAAGAGTGATTTTTGGTCATTATCTCCGAAACTATTGGTTATTGGACTTTAGCGCAATGGTAACTTTTAATCAGGAATACTTCCTCTAAACAATATAAAAAATTCAGGCAAATTCCACATAGATCACTTTTCCATAAGGTTTGAGCGGGGTTCCTATGTAATTAGATTCAGTTTGATTTTCCTTCAAAGGATATAGTCACGTTTAGTGACTGAAATACTTATAGAGGGTGTTAAAAACTGACTTGGGGTTGGAAAAAACCACAGGTTTCAAACACTGCTGTGTTCTGTACCTACTTCGAAGAAGAAATAATGTTTTATCAAATAAAATATGAATTTCATAAAATTTCTTTCACCTATATATTATTATTTAATTCAACTGGTAGCTAATGGAAATTTCTATTCAGATACATGCGTGCCCATGCAGGGTTTCTGAAGAATGTGCAATTTACAACAAGCATACCTACACATTTTTTACCCTTGTGCCTGAAAACTGCAAGACAGTTCACATACGTGCCTTCCACTTGCGTTTCTGTCACAAAGTGATATTTTCTTTGGTTCTGTATTAATTTTGTTAATACTGGTTAATATTTGAGTTTATCAAATTATTCCGCCGTATATTTCACTCTATCTTTAGTCATGCTCTTTAGTCACCCCGCGTTTTTCACGTACGCCGACAGGCACAGGTGTGAACATCGATAGACATGCATTTCTCATGCAGGGTCAAAAATGCAGGGTGGGCACGCATGTATCTGAATCGGCCCTAACTCCTATTTTCCTTCTTTTCTGAACTAGTACCTATAAGTAGTCACTATACCAATATGTACCAGTGATTAGAAAGCTATTGAACACGTGGTTCAGAACGAGTAACAAAAATACAGAAAAATGTAACAGATCGAAGACACCGAAAACTATTAATTGGAAAACGAAACAAATACTGAATTAGTGCTTTACCCCATTGCAGATATTTTCAATGGGTATACTCATCTGAAGAAACAGATTTAAAAAATGAGACTCATTGAATAAGACAATTCGCAATATAGTCTCAGGTATAGAAGTTGCCGGAAACAGCGTATCATACCTATTCTTCTTCATACCTAGCTATAAACTGTGCATAAATGAAATTTTCATTTAAACAATTTTTTTTTAAGTTCTGGTTCCCACGAAAATCCTGTATTGTTCAAAGAACATCGTGAGAGCCGAAGGAAAGTAGGTAGGAATTGGTGTTCTTCTTGAATTTCTGAAGGCTGTATGCCTCAAGAAACACCTCCCCAGGCAGCAAGTTCCAAAGCTTTACCGTTCGGTGGAAGGACGAGCCCTGGGAAAGAGATGTTCGGCATGTCTCCAAAGTGACGGCATATGGATGTGAGGACTGAGCTCGACGGGTCAGTCTTGATTGGACCGCTAATGGTGGATCGATTGATTATATTTCGGAAAATATCTATAAAACAGAGACAGATCGCCAACCTTTCTGCGATGTTCCAGAGAAGTAAGCGAGCTTTTGAGCAAAGTATCACCGACGAGACGAATGGCTCTCTTTTGGACATAATTTATAAGTTTCAATGTGTGTTTGGGTGCTGCACTCCATATATGGGAACAGTTTTCCAAAACAGGTCGGATTTGTTCCTTATAAATCATAATCAGTTGACGGGAAGTGAAATACTTCTTGGCACGAAACAGAAAACCAAGTTTTTGAGAGGTACTCTTGGCAATGGACCATGAAAGGGTACTGCTGATGGTAATACCGAGCATTGAAATGGATGATTTCAATGGTATGGATACTCCTGACATGGATACTCCTGACATAATTACGCTGGCCACTGTGACATCGGCCTTTCTAGAGAAAAGACATGCTTGGGTTTTATTCGCCTTGAATTCCACCAAGTTGTTGGATACCGATTTTAGAATTTTAGCTAAGTCCTTATTTATTTCATTCACGATTCTTCTCCGTTCATTTCTGCATTCACTGGCGGTTGTCGAAGCTTTGGAAGAGAAAGCAGTATATGAAGGGTACTATCATCCGCAAAGCTGTGCACTGGACATGAGGTAGCTCCCAACACATCATTGATGTAAAGAAGGAACAGTGTTGGTGCTAGAATGGATCCCTGCGGAACACCAGAATTCATCGACCACCACGCGGAGAGAGAAATGACAATTGCCATGTGCTTATCCACTCTTTGAACTTTTTACTTATATTGAGGTTTAGAAATTTGCTTTAAATACTCATTTTTAAAGTCTAATAAGGGTTTGAGTTTGAATCAATTAAATTTTCCGCCGTTAGAATGACCAATCACAGAGCTCTTATTTCGTGCATTTTACTGTCGTTTACAACAAAAAACAATGACCGAATAGGTACCAACGAAATCCTGTCAAAGAGCCAGTTCTTATTTTCTGTGGCAACTAATGAAAAATTAATATACAAAACGTTTCACCGATAATAATCATAGCCTTTTGACTATAAAGCAAGTGTTGCTAAAAATCGTAACATTTTCGGCGAACAACGAACAATAACAATAATACCTCCAAGGTATGTCGGGGCGTGGCGCAATAGTAAGGCGTCCGACTCTGGGGAAATACCTGGGAGTCCAACTGGACAGGCGGCTAACCATGAATCATCACATAAAGCTGGCGATCCAGCAGGCGGGTGCGGCAGTAAACCGAATCTACCCGCTGATCGCCAGAACCTCAAAACTCCGAATGGAGAATAAAATCTTAATGTATAAGCAGATAGTCCGCCCTGCTTTGTTATAAGCCTGTCCAGTGTTCTGCAATCTTGCCGAACAACTGTCAACCTAAAAACACTCCACCTTCGGTGTCGTGTTTTTAATAATAGAGAGTTATTCTCGTCTAATTGCTAGGAAACAGTTTCTCATTGAACAACCCAAATTTACCCGATAAAATACAAACCACTCGTGCAATTATAAGTGATAATAAGTAATAACGTCAATGACGCAAAATGTCAAACCAATTAGAAATGTGCAAAAAAAATAGTAAATCCGGGTATACTTTGCTTCTGAGGCGAAAATAAATACGATATTCGTGTTAATCTCACCGAGCTACCCCAGATTAAGTACAAAAGGATTCCTGTACGCGGCCTAGAAGCCGAGATATTAAGAGCAAACACTACCTTGTTAAAACGGGAATCGGTTTTAAGCCTACGGTTTTTCTTTTAAAAATTTTTTTTCTTTAGCAAATGACTCAATGTTTATGTGTAAATTCGGGAACTTCAGTGATTTTTTGTTAAGATAATTTTTAAGAAAAAAATTTGAAGTAACATGATGAATTAAAAAAATTAAGAGATTCCCGAATTTTTAAGGGACCACCTAACCCATACAAAAAATATCTCTTTCATGAAATCAATGGTTTTTGCAAAAAACCGATTCTACGATCCCGAAATTTGTGCCTGATTAGCGCTGCCCTCTACATATAATATTAGCATTGAATTGAGGTTTGACGCAACCGGCAACGTTGAAGATTCCCCGTACCTTGAACATCGTTAATACAAGACAAAATTGGCTATCACCATCCTTTTCTTGTAGCCTATTTAAGTAATTCCCTCGGTCCGTCGTATGTGCTTTAGTTCAAGTAAAAGATATTGTGTGACATTGTTCCACATTAACGTTGGCGGCACCTCAATGGCACCGTTTAAATGAATAGACATAGGCGTACGTGCACATAATTATTTCTTGGCATCCCTTGGTAATTGACCTGTTGAATATTCACATTTTTTCTTGTTTTGACATTATTATAAGTGAAACTTGTGGAAAGAGCAATGGGTCGAATAAGTGGAAGAGAAAAAACAACCAAACATGAAAAATGTTTATTTTCTCATGTGTGTGAAGTTAGCAACGAATTAATCAGCAACGTTTCTGAAAACATCGTTGCCAGCAACGATTTGATAGGACGGATTTCATGCAACTCAAATTTATTTTTCGTGGTTCTCGACGTGAGGAATCTCACAAATAGAATAAGGAGAGAACTTATGTACCACCATTAAATAAATAGAAAATTTGTGTCTAATGCATGAAAATTCGGGAATCATCAATGAAATTTACATGATAGTAACGCTAGTGACTCAAGATCAAAAAAAGAAAAATGTTGAGTTGGACTATTCTTTTAACCAACGAAATTCAACAGTATTATGAAAAATGATGTGATCTTTCCATCCATGAACAAGGAAATGTTTCAAATCCGGTCAGAAAGTCGAAAATGAATTTAATTCCGGTTTTTTATTGATTTTTGTCATTTTCAAGTGGAATATCTCGAGAACAAGAAATGGTGCCACCACGAAATTCAACAAAATTATGTATAATGATGTGTTCTTTCCATCTATGGACAAGAAAATGATTCAAATCGGGTCAGAAAGTCGAAAATGAATTTAATTCCGTTTTTATTTTTATTTTTGCAATTTTCACGTGGAATATCTCGAGAACAAGGAATGGTGCCACCACGAAATTCAACAATCTTATGGAAAATGATGTCCTCTTTTCATCTGTGAACAAGAAAATGCTTCAAATCCGGTCAGACAGTCGAAAATCAATTTAATTCCGGTTTTTTATTGATTTTTATCATTTTCAAGTGGAATATCTCGAGAACAAGAAAGGGTGCCACCACGAAATTCAACAATATCATGGATAATGATGTGCTCTTTCCATCTATGAACAAGAAAATGTTTCAAATGCGGTCAGAAAGTAGAAAATTAATTTAATTCCGTTTTTTTTTTGAATTTTGCAATTTCCAAGTGGAATATCTCGAGAACAAGGAATGGTGCCACCACGAAACTCAACAGTCTTATGGATAATGATGTGTTCTTTCCATCTGTGAACAAAAAAATGCTTCAAATCCGGTCAATGAAATAACTCGATCTTCTTTGATAGATGTTCTTATTACTTGAAGATTACATGAAAAGAGGAAAGTTAAATAAAAACATGAAATTATGCGAATAAAACGGAAATAACAAAAAACAGGCCACATAAAGCTTAATATCAAATCAATGTGGTAAATATTTTCGTTAGATTAATAAACAATACCCAGATATTAAGTCTTTGTATTTGATTTCATGAAGAGGGTACTACATCAGGATAACCTAGAGTATAGCAAGGAACAATAATAACAACCTAATTAAAAATAATAAAATAAAAAATTAAAAATCTTGATGTTATTGTTATTATTGTCACTTCCCGGAACCGACGTATGGTTGATAATTTATTAGAATTAGTAGTAGGTACTTGCTCTTAACAACTAGGTACCTATCTCTAGATACTTATTTCCAACGTGAAAAGCAATACGTAATTATTATAAAGTTTGTTTGAAGCAGCCTTACAAGCACTTCGACCTATCAGATCTTTTGTGCATTGGTGTGAAAGTTATATCGATTATATTTTCAAATCGGTATTGAACAGACTTGAAACATGAATCACTTTATCCGCCATCCTGAATTCATAATTTTTCTGATCCCTGAAATCCCTAGATACCAGTTATCAATTATCTAATATTTCATAACAATAATCGCTTTTATTATTAGGGGAACAAAATTAAAAATATTATATATTATAATATTATAATATTATATTAACACTTGTTAAAAATAAGAAATTCCTACCAGCAGCGTTAGCTTTTGTTTGAGCTCCTTTTCAAAGGGAGAACGAAACACACCCTTATCCTGTGTAAAACAGTAATTTAAAATTACTTAGTTTTTCTCAATACATTTCGATAGCACTAGCATTGAGTAATTGAAAAATAATTTATATTGCCATTAAAAACTTGATTTTACAGTTTTTGTGAACTCCTGTCGGCGCCACTGCTATCCTTCTTCCTCCCTAGAATACTGAAACCGAAATCAAAAGAAATGATGGGTATTCAAGAGCGGCAGGCGCTGTGTTGCCACTGTTCAACAGGCTCCATAAATACATGCCTACAAACCTTTGCTGCGCGGAGTGAGGAGTAAATTCGACTGTTCCGTGTGACGCGTTACTGTTTGCTCTTAAAGATTTAGCAAGCGCAAGCCACTTTGAACGCACGCATTCAGTGTTCATTGCGAGCGCGCCGCCCTCTCCCCACTCTGCCGCACGCTCCGGCAGCCGCACGCGCTTCACTTTGTTATGCGATTTCTAGTAGTATAAATTAATAGAACATATCCGAGTATTTTTTTATTGAAAATATAGGTATTCAACATTAACACCCACAAACGGCACATCTGTAAACTGTTTATTGCGTCTTTGAGATTATTTTGAAAAAAAAAATTATCTCCGGTCTAGAAGGTCGCAGATAAAAATTTTTTTTCGAGAATACGTGAAAAAATGTCTGGAATGGATTTCCGGCAAAGACATTTTCCTAAAACAAAAATTGTAAAACTGGCCCAGAAAAAACGTGTTCAAAAAAGGTGCAGTTTTTTCAAAGTCATTTTTCTAACATTAAAATAAAAAAAATCGCTATATTTCTTTAATAACATTATAGCACAAGTCTTTAAGAAGAAAAAAAGCCCGGAAACGTTACTCTAGGACCATTCAAAAAGCAAGAGGAGCCAATTTATGAGAGCACCTTTTTTTAGAAAATGTTCAATCGAAGGAACAAACATTTTTATGCCACAGAAAATCCTTACTTAATTCATGAACTTAGACATCAATATCGTTTTTCATTGAACATATGGTGCGGTTTGTTGAATAATAAATTACTGGGACCCTATTTTATTGACGGCAACCTAACCGGAGCAAAATATGTAGAAATTATAGAAGAAATGTTGGATGATCTTCCTATACGGTATCGGCGTAATAGTCCATGGTTCCAACAAGACGGATGTGGTCCACACAACTCAAGAATAGTCACAGACTATCTAAATCGAACTTTTCCCGATTCATGGATTGGAACAAGAGGTCCAGTAGCATGGCCTACCAGATCTCCGCATTTGAATCCGCTGGATTTTTATTTGTGGGGATATCTCAAAAATAAAATTTATGATACTGCGAACCCGACAATAGGGATTCTTCGCGAGAAGATTGAGAATGTATTGGAAGGTATTCAAGGAGACGAAGTAAGCAAATGTATAAGAAGCATGGGTTCCAGAACCACAAAGTACATTCTACAAAATGGTGGACATTTCGAACACTTACTTCATTCATTTTCATTTACTCTGGAATAATCTTTTAATTTTTCTTTCATTAAATGATAGTTTCGTTTAATTATTATGTATTAGGTTTTCTTTCTCTTGAAATATGTAAATAATTATTACTTGTTCCTTGCTTTGATTCTGATACGTTCCATTCAGTTTAAGATGAGTGAGTTGATTTTCTTATCGAAATGTATTGCATGTTGCTTATCAAACTAAAGGTAAATGTAATACAGATCCGACCCAAAGAAATTTGGATAAGGGTCGAAATTACCTGAAAATCAACTTTGAATGACATTGTATGATATCTATGTCAGCTCTCAGCGCATCTGAGCCAAGTAAATTATATTTTTTGTTTTTATCGATTGGAATGTTTGATCAAGAAGTCATTTCAACAAGCATCATAGCATCAAACTACCAAGAAATAATAGTATTGTTTATATCTTTGTACTAACAATTATTCCACGTTGGGACGGTATATTACAAGAAATTTAATACATTATTTTGACTAGATCTAATCATCGATTTGAGTTTGATACACTTGTTCATGAAAGGTAACAGCTTCTGCTACCTATACTAATTTTCATTCATTCCGCGAAACTATTTGCCGAAAAGATTATTTTTTCGATAATGTCAATTTTGTTGGAATTTTATACCAAATAAGAGCAAATTAAGTGGCAGTGGAGAATTATTATTCCCGCCATTCATATCAATACATAAAATCTTCATCCAGGACATTCAGATAATCATTTTTATGTACAAGGTATTTTTCAGGGACATATTCATTTTCCCGCCAACTCGATATGACGACAAGTGTTTCTCCTTATATGGCTTAATTCTCACCTCATCGTAAATAGTGGCAGTGGGGAATTCTTCCCGCGGTTTTGCCGATGTATAACGCCTTCATCCAAGACATTTCGGATGCAATTTTACATCCAATGTGTTCTTCCGGGACATTTCATTAGCCCACCTCTCGATAAATCCTCCCCTCTTATAGAATTCGATGAGTATTAGTATGCTTTTATTCCCATTATTCGCTAAACTGAGTTAGAAGTCAACATTGGATCGGAAACTGACCTCATTATGAAGTTCGAAAATTTTCTACTTAATATTTTCAGCTCTGCGGCGTTGCCGCTTCTATCGAAAATTAGCAACCACTTTGTTATTCCAAATGACACACCCCGTATTTCATTGCATTTTTAGATGTTCCCTGAAGAGCTGATTTCATCGATCTATCACACTTGTGGTCTAGCGGCAATGATTACAGAGTTATAGTGTGTGAAAAATCGAGATTTTCCAACGTTGGTAATTTTTTGTGTTGAAACTATTCATTATTGATCGAAACGGGTTCCATGTCCCTATCTCAACTTTTCATTTACTATCAATTGATAATCAATTGGGACAGATACAGGTGATCAGAATTCTGACTCTTGAACCACTCTGTATCTGTCCCAATTAAATATCGATTGATATTAAATGAAAAATTAGGATAGAGACATGAAACTTTGTTTAATAATGAATAGTTTCAACACAAATTACTAAATTTGAAAAATACTAAAGTTGAAAAATACCGATTTTGCACACCCTATATCTCTGTAATGATTTTCGCTAAACCACAGATCGATAAAATCAGCTCTTCAGGGAGAATCTGAAAATGCAATGAAATACAGGGTGTTCCATTTGAAATAACAAAGTTGTTGCTTCTTTTCGATAAAAGCAGCAACGCCGCAGAGCTGAAAATTTCAAATTAATCCTACGTTTCGTTCTTCAGAAACGTCTAATGTGCCATCCACTGTGAATCAGCCTGTATGTACGAAGGCGTAGAAGGGCCATATAATTTTTTTAAAATATTTTTTACTAAATTCCGACTTCGAAGTTGGAAAATAATAAAATTCCGACTTCGAAGTCGGAATATAATAAAATTCCGACTTCGAAGTCGGAAAATAATAAAATTCCGACTTCGGAGTCGGAAAATAATACAATTCTGACTTCGAAGTCGGAAAATAATAAAATTCCGACTTTGAAGTCGGAAAAATAATTTAATGGCGAATGTTCCCCTTTTCAACATGAATACCTCCTAGGAAGTTACTTTGAACGATGGAAAATAGCGACTAAAGTTTGTCTTTCAGCCACAGATGATTCCAAAACTGATTTTATGAGCATCCTGTTCATATTTTCAAACAAAAATCAAAATAAAAATGAGTATTCAATAAAACTAAAAAAAAAACGTAATTTTTTTGTAATATCTAACGGAAAACAAGTACTTCCCCGGCTAAAGCCACGCTGAACATTGAACCACATCTGATAGATATTGTGAAAAGACCCTAACTGAGAAGAAAAAATCTGAAGGTGAAAATTTGCATTTTCATTGAGATTGTTGATTTTTTAAGTATCTATAGTTATCACTGAAAATTCATATAAATGTATGAGAAAGGGAGAATGTTATTCAAAAGTATCACTCACAGAAATCGTTCATTTCATTGATGAAAAGAACGCACCTCTTACATTAGATCTCCAATACATTTTTGTCGACGAAAATCTATTTTGCTTTTCTAAGCTCATCAGGGAGATCGGAAGAATTGGGAAGCAGGCTCTTCAGAAGCAATTTCACACAGCAAGCATGGAAAAGATGGAAATGATGGAAATATTTCTTCTGCAGTAACATATTGGAAATTGTTTTTTGACATATACCTGTCATGGGTATTGCATTTTGATTTTTGTTTGGAAATATGAACAATAGAGCAATTTCTATTTTATGCAATTTTTCCAAACTCTTCGAGATATGTATATACATAACAGTACTCTTATGTTTGGAAAGTTATTTCGCCTACTCAACATGGCTTCGTTCAACAGAGATCATGTTCAACAAACCTTGCATGTTTAGATCAATATCTCTGTTTTTATCTGGACAAACAAAAACAAGTTGATGTTGTGTACTTAGACTTTCAAAAAGCTTTCGATCAAATAGACCATTATATTCTTCTTAATAAATTAACAAAATTGAGTTTCTCTAGACAACTGCTAATTTTAATGAAGTCATATCTAGTTGAAAGAAAACAATTTGTAGAATATGAATCCTTCAAATCTGCTTCATACGTAGTTACGTCCGGCGTGCCACAAGGTTCCAATCTGGGGCCCCTTCTGTTTTTAATTTTTATAAATGATTTGGCGATCTCTCTAAATATTCCAAGCTTACTATTCGCGGACGATCTCAAACTATATTATAAAATCGAAGACATTACTGATTGCTAACGAGTACAGGGCGAATTAGACTTAATCAAACGTTGGTGTAATGGTAATCGTCTACAACCTGAATGTGACGAAATGTAACATAATATCATTTACAAAAAAAATTAGTACCTTGATATACGATTATGCAATCGACAACAATATAATCAATTGCGTACAAGAGATGAAAGACCTTGGTATCACATATGGTAGTAAACTTACATTCAACACACATATCCAAAATACGGTTGCAGACGCAAATAGGGTGCTTGGTTTCATTTACAGAAATAGTAAAAACATCAAAAATGTTGCCACATTGAAATTGCTGTATTTTGCTTATGCCAGATCCAAATTAAAATATGGCTCTTTGATATGGAACCCAATCTACGATTACCAGAAAAAGTTAATTGAAAATGTACAGAGAAAGTTCCTGAAATATTTATGTCTTCAAGTCGATGGACAATATCCTGTAAGAGGTATTGATCATAACATTCTGTTGTCGCGATTTGAAATGATATCGTTGGAAAAAAGAAGAATTATACTTGGTACAAAATTCTTGTATAAATTAATTAATTAACAACAATATCGATAGTAGTGCTCTTCTATACGATATAAATTTTTTAGTATCTAGAATCGGAGGTCGACAGGGTTTAAAGTTTTATTGCCAAGCATCACGAACAAATGTTATGATACGATCGCCTGAGAATTTCATGTGCAGTAGCTTTAACAAAATTTGTAAAAATTGTGATATTCATTATGACCTTTTAACGCTGTTATATCATGTATCGTTAATCACTTACAATAATCGTGTAATGTTACGTTATGAATATGTTATTTAGGCAATTGTCGCTAATAGGACAGTATATAATTTGTTTTTGCATTTCTTGTAACTGGGTACCCGTGTTGGAAATAAATTGCTTTTTTTTTAGGATGTTCATAAAATCAGTTTTGGAATCATCTGCGGCTGAAAGACAAATAGACCGGGAGATGATTGACAGATTTTAGGTGACGATTTTCTCGTTTATGCCTATGGAAGGACTGAAAGATATAAAAGTGCTGATTAAGATGATGGAAAATTTGAGCGGTCACCGCTTGGCTTTCATATGGAACATTCAATTTTCATTTTTTTAAAAATCCTAACTTCACTTCGGGATTCACTTACCTAATGCCAATTTTTTTATGAACATTTCATGATGAAAACTTTCATATTTTCAATTGTCATAAGGGTTGCAAGTGGCTAAAGGGTTGAAACGATAGGGTGAACTTGTGACAAAAAATTGAAATTTTCGGTGATTTTCTCGATGCTGCCAATTGAAAATATGAAAGTTTTCATAATGAAATGTTCATAAAAAAATTGGCATAAGGTAAGTGAATCCCGAAGTGAGGTTAAGATTTTTTGAAAAATGAAAATTGAATTTTCCATGTGAAAGCCACGCGGGGACCGCTCAAAATTTCCATCATTTTCATCAGCAATTTTATATCTTTCATAGCTCTCAAATGCATAAACGAGAAAATCGTCACCTAAAATCTGTCATCATCTCCCAGTCTAAAACTTTAGTCGCTATTTTCCTTCGTTCAAAATAACCTCTTGGGGGTATTCATGTTGAAAAGAGGAACATTCTCCATTAAAATTGAAAAATGTGATTTATCTGTAATATCTAACAGAAAACAACTACTTTCCTGGCTAAAGCCACGTTGGACATTGAAACAAATCTGATGTAATATGCAAATATATCTTCTGCGGTAACGTCGGTACCACAGAAGAAATATTTCCATCATTTCCATCCTTGCTGTGTGAAATTGTTTCCGAAGAGTCTTCTTCCCAATTCTTCCGATCTCCCTGATGGAGATCTAATGTAAGACCGCACTTACATCACTAAAATGAACGATTTCTGTGAGTGATACTATCAACTATCAATCAACTATCTGAATGAAATGCAAATTTTCGCCTTCAGATTTTTTGTTTTCAGTTAGGGTATTTTCACAATATCTATCAGATATGGTTCAATGTCCAGCGTGGCTTTAGCCGGGGAAGTACTTGTTTTCCTTTAGATATAAAAAAAAATTACATTCTTTAATGTTATTGAATACTCATTTTCATTTTGATTTTTGTTTGAAAATATGAACAGGATGCTCATGAAATCAGTTTTGGAATCATCTGCGGTTGAAAGACAAACTTTAGTCGCTATTTTCCATCGTTCAAAGTAACTTCCTAGGAGGTATTCATGTTGAAAAGGGAAACATTCGCCATTAAATTATTTTTCCGACTTCGAAGTCGGAATTTTATTATTTTCCGACTTCGAAGTCGGAATTTTATTATTTTCCGACTTCAAAGTCGGAATTTTATTAAATTCCGACTTCGAAGTCGGAATTTTATTATTTTTCGACTTCGAAGTCGGAATTTTATTATTTTCCGACTTCGAAGTCGGAATTTAGTAAAAAATATTTTTAAAAAATTATATGGCCCTTCTACGCCTTCGTATGTATGTGTCATAAGTTTGGAATAATATCGAAAGAAAACCAATGCTATTTTTTGTTGACAGTTTTTTCGCAAACATTATTGAGTGACTGAAAATACAGTCACTTCATCATTGACATCATTGTCACTTTTCCTTCTTCACGAAATTAGTTTATCAAAAGTCACTTCTGCGAGTATCCATCAACTAAATTTTCTTCAAAGATGCCGAGATATTTCATTTCATTTTTGATATCATGATGTATCACAACAATCGATGAAAATATTTCAATTGGAGAAAACTTGTTGAAAAAGAATGGAGATAATAGTATTCTTTGTCTAAATACTGACTCTGCAGAATTTAGTTTCGTTCCGAGAATATACTGATTTTTTCAAATTTTATGTAACATTTTCTTTCGACCCACCCTATATATTGTCAATTAGAAATTTCTTGTAACGAATCAATACGAGGATCAATATAATCAAGGGTGTCTGGAACTGATCTATACATCGTTCAATCAAAGTGTCTTGGAATTGATTAGTACATCAATTCGATTCAGGATGTCTTGGAACTAATCTATTCATCGTTGATTCGAAGTGTCTTGGAACTGATGCATTCATTGTTGATTCAAAGTGTCTTGGAATTGATCAATACATCAATTTGATTCAAGATGTCTTGGAACTGATCTTTACATTGTTTATTCGAAGTGTCTTGGAACTGATCTATAAATCGTTAAATCAAAAAATAATGTGAATTTTGAAAAAAAAAAGAGTCTACTACTATCCCCATTGATAGATGGTCAATATATGCGAAAAAATCGGTGCTCTCAAGTCTCTAGGGTTTTTTATTTTTCAAATGTCTTGGAACTAACCTATATATTGTTAATTCGAAAACTACTGTGAATTTTGAGACAATTCAAAAATATCCTGATAGCTCGAGTGATATATGGTCAATGTATGCAGAGAAAAAAAGGATTGAAAAATATCCCGGAACGATTCCATCGACATATATATATATATATATATATATATATATATACAGGGTGTTCCTTAACGACATGCTAATATTTGAGAGGGTGATTCTTTGACTTATTTTAAGGAAAAAACTTTCTATAAACGTATGTCCTAAAAGTCCTAACTTTTGAGATACAGGGTGATAAAGTTTTGAAAAAAAATCAGTTTTTTAATTTGGTACATGTCTTCTATGCATCAAGGTGCATTTTTTAATGCACAAACATTTTCATTTTCTCAACCAGTGGCGTCCGTACGAGTTTTGCATTGAATATTTTTGGAGAAAAAAATACTACGCCACTGCTTTCTCCTAAAAAAAAAATACTTTTGAGATCCTCATTTATTTTTGAGCAAATTTTGAGTTTTCTTTGTCCGCCGCATGGTTTTCGCTTAAAAAAAATAAAAATCGTTTCATTTTAGGATCAATTCTTCAAAAATCTGATGCGGTGTGGAAATGTTTGTGCATCGACTGAAAGCAAATTGAGGGATCAGATTTGTTCCAAAATGAATGAGAATCCAAAAAAATGTGTAATTCTTGTCAGATGCTCGGTTCTTGATTAAAATAATTAAATTGAAATTGCTTCATATCGCAGTAGGTACCTAACATTTTGTTGACAATAAATCGTCCGATAGTAATTTAGCTACCTCTTTATAATTGATAGGTATTTCTTTTCACCACTTCTTAATCTTTTCACTTATAATCTCCCAAGTGCTTGAATTATTACCTGAATGGATTTACGATATTAATTCAGCTACCTATCTTAAATACAGTTTATCATAATCGTTGGATAGGTCGCGGAAGACTTCAGCAATGGCCAGCAAGATCCCCTGATCTCAACAGTTTAGATTTCTTTTTATGGGGGCACCTTAAAACTGTAGTGTATAAAACTCCCGTTAATACTTTAGAAGATTTAAGAGAGCGTAATTCCATGCGTAGACGGGCGGAAGCATGCCTATTAAGTGAAGGTGGCCATTTCCAACAATTTTTATAATCAGTGTTAGTATTGTCAATAATTAATGAATTTGATCCGTTCATTTAAACTTACTTTTATAAAATAAAATAAAATTCGTTTTTGTACAAGCTGAAATCCATATTTTTTTGATTCTCATTCATTTTGGAACAAATCTGATCCCTTTATTTGCTTTAAGTCGATGCACAATCATTTCCACACCACATCAGATTTTTGAGGAATTGATCCTGAAGTAAGTTTTTTTAAGCGAAAACCATGCGGCGGACAAAGAAAACTCGAGAGATTAAATTTGCTCAAAAATAAATGAGGATCTCAAAAGTATTTTTTTTTTGAAGAAAGCAGTGGCGTAGTATTTTTTAATTTAAAAATATTCAATGCAAAACCCGTACGGACGCCACTGGTTGAGAAAATGAAAATGTTTGTGCATTAAAAAATGCACCTTGATGCATAGAAGACATGAACCAAATTTTATAAAAACGTCTACAATATTATCTCAGTTATTATTAAAAAACTGATTTTTTTTCAAAACTTTATCACCCTGTATCTCAAGAGTTAGGACTTTTAGGACATACGTTTATAGAAAGTTTTTTCCTTAAAATAAGTCAAAGAATCACCCCCTCAAATATTAGCACGTCTGTATACAGGGTGTTATGTAATAAGTGTCCGATATTCAACAGGACGATTCCTCAGTTATTTATAAGGTAAAAAGTTCATATAAACATGGGTCCACAAGACCTTCAGTTTTGAGATAGAGGGTGTTGAAAATTTATTTTTATTTTCGTTTTTCGTGAATAAATTTTGAAATAATGTCGATATTTGAACAAAAATTGGTATTTGGGGACTTTTCAATATGAGAAATTCAAATTTGATCCCTGTTTGGCACTTATTGTAGGGGGCGCCACCTACAGGTCTTTGTCTCTTTTGAGGAGTCACAACTTTTTCGTGCATGTATGTATCACATTTTCTAAAAAAAAAACATATTCCACTATCATTTTTACGTGAAAAAGGAATACTTGTCAAAAGTCGCTACAAGCAGCCGTTATCGAGATATTTTAATTTATATTAATCGATGTATGCGTTTGTCCAAAAATGAAAAAAAAAATTGTTTTTTTATTTAACCTAGAAACATTTCAAAAACTAATTCCTAATAAACCATAAATAACGGAACAATAAATATTAAACTAATTCAAAATTACAGTAAATGTTCGAAATGTCCACCTCCTGCCTGTATGCACGCATCCAATCTTCTTCTCATTGATTCTCGCACTCTTTGGAAAATTCCTGGAGTATCTTGAATCGATCTGCATGCGTTAATTATTCGGTTTCTTAATTCTTCTCTATTTTGGATAGGTGTCTGGTAAATTAAGGATTTTAGATGTCCCCACAGGAAAAAATCTAAACTATTAAGGTCTGGTGACCTAGGGGGCCATGATTGAGGCCCTGCCCGAACTATTCAACGGTTGCCGAAAGTTTGGTAAGAATTCTCGCGCTTGTATGCTAAAATGTGCCGGAGCACCGTCATGCATAAACCACATTTCATGTCGTAGTCTAAGCGGCACATATTCCAGTAAAATAGGCAAATCTGCTTCAAGAAAATGACGATATCTCTCTCCGTTTAATCTCCCCGGAATAAAGAATGGGCCTATCAGATAATCTCCAAGGATTTCTGCCCACACGTTGAGAGAGAACTGTTCTTGAAAATGTGATTCCTGTATCGCATGGGGGTTTTCCTCTGACCACAAATGATTGTTGTGAAAATTGCGTATAGCGTTGCGTGAGAAATTTGCTTCGTCGGTACACAGGATTTGATTTTTAAATAAAGGATTTTGAATGAGGCGTTGGAGAAACAAACGACAGAAGTTGATACGTAACGGAAAGTCACGAGGGAGGAGTGCCTGAACTCTCTGAATATGGTAGGAAATGTAGGGATATAACAAATTATCAATTAATATTTTCCATACCAAAACATGAGAAATATTCAACGTCAGCGCTATTTTCCTGCAGCTTGTTTCCGGGTGTTCTCCTACCAGATTAAGAACTGCTTCCTCGGTTGCTGGGGTTCTTACCGCGTCCGATGTGCACCCAACAGATGACTAGCTTTCTCAAAACTTCCTGTTTCCCTTAACCGAGTGTGAATTCTTGAAAAAGTTTTTGAAGTAGGAGTTGTGCGGTTCGGATAACGCTCCTGATATAAACGTCTAGCCTCATATGCATGTCCGTATGTAAAATGTTTGTCAGCATACTCTGCATTGGTGAAGTTTACCATTTTCAATAAAATAATCACACTATTTAACTATGCGTCAAGATATAATTTTTGAAATGACAGCACAAAAAAAAACATTGGAATAAACTTACTAGCCTACTTGATTATTTAATTTTCAAGGAGTTCGCGAATCAATGAGAAGGCGATTGGATGCATCGGTTAATTTAAATTAAAATATCTCGATAACGGCTGCTTGTAGCGACTTTTGACAGGTATTCTTTTTTCACGTAAAAATGATAGTGGAATATGTTTTTTGTCTAGAAAATGTGATACATACATGCACGAAAAAGTTGTGACTCCCCAAAAGAGAAATAGACCTGTAGGTGGCGCCCTCTACAATTAAGTGCCAAACAGAGATCAAATTTAAATTTCTCATATTGAAAAGTCCCCAAATACCAATTTTTGTTCAAATATCAACATTATTTCAAAATTTATTCACGAAAAACCAAAATAAAAATAAATTTTCAACACCCTCTATCTCAAAACTGAAGGCCTTGCGGACCCATATTTATATGAACTTTTTAGGAATCGTCCTATTAAATATCGGACACTTATTACATAACACCCTGTATATATATATATATATTAATAAAAGAAAGCGGAGGGAAAGTATTCGCTGACATGTTAGAAATAAAGCTCAGAAACTATTTGTGAAAGCAGCAAAACGCAAGTACTCTTATAACATCATATTTCCAATATTTCAACAGTGATTACTGTTATCATCAGGGAGCTACAAAATTTAAAGAGTATTAATGAAAGAATAAAGTGAGTACTGGTCTTGTCATTCACTTCATTCGTTTATTAATAATCTTCAAATCTTGTAGCTCCCTGATGATGATGGTAATCACTGTTGAAACATTGGAAAAATAATGTTACAAGAGTACACTTGCATTTTGCTGCTTTCCCAAATAGTTTCTGAGCTCTATATATATATATATATATGGAACTAGTAAATAGTGGGGCTTTGCAGCAAAATCAAAGAGTCTTACTTTAAAGTTTGTCCTTCCCTTCCTTCAAAGTAGTACTCTTTGATTTTGCTGCAAAGCCCCACTATTTACTAGTTCCATACCTAACTAGTCAGCAACGACTACCCTATATATATATATATATAAGAAGATCAGTAATACCCTGATAGGAATTTTTGAATTTTTCCGCAAATTACAATAATAATGATTGTAAATGGTAGTTTCCTCGGAAAGTTGAATATGTTGTAGCGAAAGCAAATTCGAATCATCTGCTCTAAATCTGTTTATGTACCGCCGTGGATTTTTCCGGATATTTGAATTGGAAACAACGTGTAACAGAAATATTTTATTTAAGTGGAAATTTATCTGCAAGGTAAAATTTCCACTTTTCGTAGGTCTCAAGTAGGACTTCTCAATGAAATAGAAGAGGTACGCCACTGGTTCCAGCGTTCGGGTGATTTGTGGAAATTCCGAATTCTATGATGGCCGCTCTCTCTACACCGGTATATTTATTCCATATAAAAACTAGGGAAATTTTCCCTGACTTTTCTAGGTTATCCCTGACCATCCATTAACATAAAAATTGTTAGTAATGTCACGAAAATATTCAGACCTGGCGCCATCTAGATGGAGAAGAGCGAAATGATAACAGTGGCGTGAGTTATCACGCCACCTATGGATAAAGAACGGTGGCTTGAGCCTAGAAACACCCGAAAGGATGGAAGAGTTCTCAAAAGATCTGGAATTTATGTTTTTAACTATAAGAGGCCGTGCGCGTCTCTGTTGGGAAGTTTGGAAGTCGACTGTTCGTAATTTGAAGATAAATAGAAACAGTCCAGTGAACCGTAGTACATATAAATTAGGTTTTGTAGTGTATTTATTCTGTTTTAAGTATTGAAATAAATATTTTCAAATCGAGAAAGTTCTTACAGTTGGTGTACAGAAGTGGATGTTAAAGATAAATACAGAGTGTTCGTGTAAATAGATAGTTGTGTATTTTGTTGTGTTGTAGTTTGTGGTGTAGTGTGGGGTTTTGTTTTCGCGAAAAATAGACAGTGGCTGATAAACATTTTTTGTGAAGTAGACAGTTTTGTGCATTACCGGGAGTATAAACTGATACACTTCTCGCGTGTGAAAATAATAATGATAATAATAGAGTAATGGCCCGTGAAACTAACGTTCGTGTGGAAAATTCAATAATCGAAAAACTTTTTGTGTGTCGGAGTTGAAGCAGGAGCTTGAAGAAAGAGAGCTGGAAACGACTGGTAAGAAGGCCACGCTTCAGAAAAGACTCGCAGAGGCACTGATAGAAGAAGTTGAAGACCCCGCAACAATTTTGTTTGAAGTTTCGGGATTTGATATGAGTTCCATAATGAGGAAACTCGATGGAATCGAAAACAAAATGCAACAGAATTCGAAGAATTTGGAAGAGAAACTTCTAGAAAATTCGAACAGTCTGAAGGAAGAATTTCAAGAAAGTTCAAAGAATCTAGAAGAAAAGATTCTAGAAAATTCAAATATTCTGGAAGACGAACTTCTCGAAAATACAGAGGCTTTAGAAAAAGAGCTTTCTGGTGTGGCGAATCGTTTAGAAGAAAGAAAGGGGACCGTCGAGACAGGGATGGAGAAAATCAAAGATGAAATTGAAGAGGAAATAGAAAAATTTAAAGAAAAAATGGAAATCAACGAAATAAAGAAGAAAATCGGTAAGTTGGAAAACCAGATTGACACTACCCACACCACAGAATCTGTTAATGCAAATTCAATGCTGGAACTTGGTTTAAACTTGGATGATGTTCAAAAGGTTCCGAAAGATGTAAAGATCAGTTCGAAATCAGGAAAGCTCTCCATAAAACCACCTCAGTTTGATGGAAAAACACCATGGGCAAATTACCGCCGACAATTTGAAGCTGCAGCAAAGGCAAATTGATAGAATGCAGGAGAAAGAGCTGTAGCATCAACACTGGCATTGCGTGGAGAAGCAACGCACATTTTACAAACCCTCACGGCCCAGGAGGATTACCAGCAGCTGATTAAACATCTATAATTGCGGTATGGGCAGACCCATCTAAAACATGTATGCCACTCACAGCTCAAAAACCGCTGCCAAAAATCAAGCGAATCCTTACAAGAATTTGAAGCAGACATTGCAAGCTTGGTTCGTCTTGCATATCCAGCCACACCAGAAAAGGAGCCTTCCACTCTTGAAGCTGCCATAAGAAAGGTGATTAAGAAAGTGTTGCCTGAGAAAAGACAAATGAGATGCTGTTATTGACACCTACGCAGGAAAAACTAAAGAAGGTTGATGAAGAGGGGCGATCGTCGACCTGTATCCAGCAAGCCCCGCTTAACAATGCATATGTCGCTATCCTTCAACGACAAAATCAAGGAGCCTTCATAGATGGTCGAATCAACAATAAGCCTTGCACCATGCTGCTAGTTACAGGTGCGATCACGACTATTCTTGAACCTTTATTTGCCAAAACACCGGCCAGAATTGAATCGTCGACTTGGAAGATACGCACGGCAACAGGGGAACCAGCTACCGTGTATGGTGAACTACTCATTGGGCAACATGAAACTGAAACATAGCCGACATCGAGGACAACGCAATCACCGGAATGGACATCATGAATTCAAAAGGGTTCGATCTGAATTTTAAAAATGGCGTCCTGCGTGTGAACGGAGAAGAGCTGGTGCTTCATGGGAGAAGTGAAGAAATAATTCATGTCCTATTGGCTGAGGACGTAAGCGTACCTGAGAGGGCTGAAACCATTCTGGAGGCTTGCATGGATGGCCGAGCGACCCGTGGGAGCGTGGTGATGTTCGAGCCCAAGCTTCATAATGAGAAAATTTGACGAGGAATCGCACTTGGGAAGACCATGCTGGTTGTTGATAAATTCGTGCCAGTGGAGGTAATGAATGTCAATTATAACCTTGAACATAGGAACTGTTTTGGGGCACTGCTCGTCCATTTTCTCTGGGATCAGGAGTGTACCATCTCATCGAAGGACATTGAACCAGCTCAGCAGTCAAATTGAGGGATTTAATCAAGGAGTATCAGGTCATCTTCGACACTGGACAAGGAAAAGGCGGCAGAACGAAAGTGGTTCAGCATAAAATTGATACTGGGGGTGCCCGACCAAGCCAGAAGACTCTCTCTCGCTGAGAAAGAAGAGGCTGACAAAATTGTCAACGATATAGAAAATTGAAAAAGAAGGAATAATTGAACCGTCCGACAGCTCCTGGTCATCTCCAGTTGTACTGGTAAAGCAGAAAGATGAATCGACACGCTTCTGCGTAGACTATCGTCAACTCAACGACGTGACGAAAAAGAACAGTTACCCCCTCCCAAGAATAGACGATACTCTAGACACCTTGGCTGGCTCAACAGTTATCTCGACTTTAGATTTGAAGAGCGGATATTGACAGGTACAACTGGCCCCAAAACATAGAGAGAAATCAACCTTCAGTATCGGCTCAGACATCCATCAGCTTCGGAGTTTTCTTGACCTGTGCACCTACTACCGTCGATATGTGCTTGGGTACTAATATTGCCAAACCACTTAACCGACTAACCGAAGGACAGACTCAGTACCAGTGGTCTCTGGAATGCCAAGAGTCATTCAAGAAGCTGAAAGAAGCCTTGATCAACGCACCGATCCTAAGCTATCCTTTACCCAATGGAAAATTCATTTTGAACACCGATGCCAGTAACGTAGGACTTGGAGCCATCCTGTCTCAGATCCAGGAAGGACAAGAGAGGGTCACTGGGTATTTCAGCAAAACTCTAAGCAAACAAACCGGAGCGCAATTATTGGGTCACCAGATGGGAACTGTTGGCTATAGTAAAAAGGGGAGAACATTTTTACAAATACGTCTACAGGAGGAGATTTCTGGTGAGGACTGATAATGCAGCCCTCAAATGGCTTCTACAGTTTAAAAACCCTGAAGGACATGTAGCACGCTGGATCGAGCGACTTCAAGAATTTGATTTTGACATTGATCATTGAGCAGGAGGCAGTCACAAGAACGCCGATGCACTAGCACGGAGGCTATGCCCAGACGACTGCTCACACTGTCCCGTGCCGAGGAGAAGCACGCAGCCGTTCGTAGGACCACCGTGGTTGGAAAGATGGTAAAATCCAGAAAGACCAAGAGAAAGATCCAGACCTTCCTCTCATCATCGGATGGAAAAAGGGCAACCGAAGACCATCATGGCAGGAAGTCGCACGCTATTCTCCAGTGGTTAAATCATACTGGGCCCAATGGTATTCCCTTACGTTCGAAAATGGGATCTTGAACCGTGTGTTCGAGCCCGAGGATGGCGGAGAGGAGATACGCCAAACAGTGGTACCCAAGTCCAAGAGACAGGATGTGCTCCGAGAAGTGCATGACGGTATCATCGGCGGATATCTGGGAGTGACGAAGACTCTACAGAAATTGAGACAACGGTTCTATTGGGCTAATTGTTAAGCTAATGTTATGGACTGGTGTAGGAAGTGTGCCGTGTTCGCTGCCAGTAACGGGCCTTGAACTAGACCTAAGGTCCCGATGCGTCAGTATAACGTAGGCAGCCCATCTGAAAGGATTGCAATAGATATCGCTTGCCCGTTTCCCAAATCTGATCATGGAAACAAATACATCCTTGTGGCAATGGCATATTTCAGAAAATGGGCAGAAGTCTACGCCCTACCTAGGAAGCCATTACCGTCGTAGATGTCTTGGTCAAGGAGTGGAAATTCCGATTCGGTGTCCCATTGGAGCTGCATTCGGACCAAGGCAGAAACTTCGAATCCCATTTGTTCCAGGAAATGTGCAAAATGTTGGTTATTCGAAAAACCAGAACAACAGCTCTACACCCACAATCCGACGGAATCATAGAACGAATGAATAGGACAATAAACCGCCACCTATTTAAAGTAGTCTCTGCCCATCAAAGAGACTGGCACCAATATTTACATCTCTTTCTGATGGCTTATCGTTCAGCAGTGCACGAGTCAACTGGCCAAACTCCTGCAAGTATTATTATGGGACGAGAGCTACGACTGCCGTGACTTGATGTTTGGGATGCCACCCGGACAAGACACAGAGGGAAAAGAGTATGTCAGCAAACTCCGGCAGAGAATGGGCGACATCCACGAGCGAGTCCGTTTGAATATCGAGAGTACCAGCAACCGTATGAAGAAGGCCTATGACATCAACGCAGAAGCTAGAACATTCAAGTCCGGTGACCTAGTCTGGCTGTACAACCCCAAGCGGTGCCGCGGTTTCTCACCGAAATTGCAAAGTTCGTGGGAACGTCCTTACAAGATCATAAAAGTAATAAATGACCTCGTCTACCAGATCAAAAAGCCACCCGAGGAAAAGCTAGAGTCGTCCATTCCAATAGGTTGGCTCCTTATGCCGGAAATCATCATCAAGTTCGCACCCTCAGACCACCAGAGGGTGAGATGACCTTTCAGCAGTTCATGGCCTTATACTCAAATGGGCAGAAAATTTCACATGGCGTAACTCGAGAGGAGCCACAATAACTTTTCCAGACACCTACTGACTACGCGCTAGAAGACCTCCAAATGTCCAGAGGCATAGCTGTGGTTTTCTCTAAGAAATTTGGTCAACTCCAGGAACTGCGGAAACAGAACCCAGAAGTTGTTACAGTTAAAGAAGAGCCAGAGAAACATCTTCTACCTAGTAACTAATCTCGAGATAAACCGTCCTATGAAGACGTCTGGGAGAGCCTCGCCATATATTGAGAGATACGATGCTGGGCCAAAATCTAATCTCATGGACCTGGCAAATCCAAAATTATCCAGTGGGCTTGATGGGCTGGGAAGCGTGTTGGAAACGATCCAGCGGCATAAAGATTTTGGTGTGCTGCATCTTCAACGACTGAACACGAAGACTGTGGAATGTTATTTCCATCGGACGTCATGGTGCAGATATGGGGAGTCGTGCAGGTACCGACACACTCCAAGGCTCCAAGGACGCTATTTCGGGATGAAATGTCTTTAAGAAAGTGGCAATGTCATGGAAATATTCAGACCTGACGCCTCTAGGTGGAGAAGAGCGAAATGATAACAGCGGCTTGAGTGATCACGCCACCTATGTCCGAGGAAAGGTGGTTTAAACCTAGAAACGCTTGGAAGGATGGCAGAGTTCTCGAAAGATCTCGACCCCATGTTTCTAACCACAAGAGATCGTGCGCGTCGCTGTCGGGAAGTCTGAAAGTCGACTGTTTGTACCTTGAAGATAAATAGAAATAGTCCAGTGAACCGTAATACATATAAATTAGGTTACATAGTGTTAGAATGAATATTTTTAAAGTGAAATCGAGTAAGTTCTTTACAGTAATAACATTATTTTACATGCTTTCCTATTTATATTTATAATGGAAATAAAAAAAATGGCTCCACTATAATAATGATCTAATACCAATTTTGCATATTTCCATATTTTTTGTGGAGGTGATAAATTGCAACATGTTATATTTCAAGTCACAAATGAAATACAAAATGAACCGGTGGTTTCTAATTCAGGAAAAAAAAAAGAAAAATAAACCCATTGATTTTTTTCAGTATCGGGTACCAGACAAGAAGAAACCGGGAAGTCAAGGTGAATCCATGAATAAAATGCTCACCGTTCAACATAATTTTGTGGAACAAAAAAGTGAGAAACAGTTGCATTCGATTTTTTAATGAAATTATTAATCTGAAATCTATGAAATTCATCTGTAATTGCGGTATTTAATAGTTATTTATGCAACAAGTGCATAACGGCCTCGTCGAACAATTTCACGTCGAGAGCAATAAACAATTTTTGCACGAGTTGCATACAACATTTTTTCTACGTTCAAGCAAAAAGCAAAAAATGATATTGTAAATGGAAAGCGCAACTCGAATAATTAATTATTACTATCGATATGCATCGAAACAGACTATCATCTATTTTTCCATTAATAATGCTCATTTTAAAACTTTCAATTCTGTAATTGTAAGAATTAATTTTTGACTGACGTTTCTATAACCGCAGTTGCATTATAAAAATCAAAATCATAGTAGCTGTGAGCGCGGATGTTATCACGAGGTGTGGACATAGTACAGCCGGTTTGCTTTATGAAGATAGACGGTTTAGAACAAAGTGGATCAGTTTTGATAAAGGAGTTATTCTCGGGAAGGCATTGTTTGTTTAATTCTGGCTGCTAACAATAATATAAAATATGTAACTATCGGAAACGTATTGCCAATCTCACAGAATATATGCTAAATATGTAGGGGTTTGAACGTTTATATGTTTGTCATGATGACAGCACGTTGAAGTAAAATGACAGAGATGAGTGCAATAAAAACTTTATTGCACTAGTGCAATAAAGAACTTCTTTTTCCACTAAATATAGTTCAATAAAGTTTTGCTTTTTGCATGAATGTAGAAAAAATTATATGTATATCTATGTTGTGAGGAAATCTTTGAACGTGAATTTCACCCACTCCCAGACGTCCGAATGATTCAAAATTTTGCATGTATTCATAATTCATGAAATATTTGTTATAGAAAAAACAAAATGGCAGCTTCAAAATGGCGGACCAAAATTGTTATATAATGGTTCGATTCAATTCAAAATTGGTATGTAAGGTTTTTCGGAGTCAGAGATTATGATTTTTGTCAATATTCATAAATTCAAGATGGCAGCTCCAATATGGTGGTCGAGATTAGTGATTATGGTCAGATTCGATTCTAAGTAAGTGTGTGGGGGTTTGCGATTATGATTTTTTTGTCAAAATTCAAGATGGGGCGGCGAGTTTTGTGACTATGGTCAGATCGATTCAAATTTGGTACGTGGGGGTTTTCGGGTTGGAGATTTCGATTTTTTAGTAAAAAAACAAAATAATAGTTCAAGAAACTAAAGAACACACTTTACTTCCAACATGGACTAAAGAGTAAAAAATGATTGACAATGTAATTACTCAAATATTGCAATCCTATATGCTTTCCACGCGCATGTGCAATGAATTCTACCTGCAGGTGATTCTATCAGACCGGCAGTATCCGATTCAAGGCCCTTTCTCGGCTTCCATTGGAGACTAGTTTTCCAGTCATCGCATCGTCCAAAATGGTGAGACTGGGTGATCGGACAGGCCAACGTACAGAACCGCAATTACTCGCTCAATAAACCGGTTCAATTGTTCATGACGTGGGTTGCGTTATAAAGCGGAGCCCCATCTTGTTGAAAATACATCACTTCCAAAACAGAGAGTCCTACTCCACTTTGAGATATAATGGACTTCTACCACAGGTTAGAGAGTGGTAGGTTCATTAACAATTCTCAATACCACTCTGAAGGAATTATAAATACCTGATCCCTGTCATCTGTCTTCAGAACAAAATTGGTCCATTTTATTTTACTTCTGATAACACCAAACCGTAGGTACGTTCACTCCGAATCTTTCCTGAAAATTGTCTTCCTTCTTTAAATGATGAATTTGTTGCGCCCAATATCTGTAGTGAATCTTGACTCGTCAAAAAACAATATCGAAAACACAAAAACTGGATTGGCAGAATCATTCTGAAGTAATCTGTTGAAATAAATGTCTTAGTATACTCACCTTATATCAGTGCTATATTGATTTATATGAGGTTTATGGTTTCTATAGGTTTAAAAATAGTTATTTATGATACAAGTGTTAAAAGTGGCATTTTATTTTGTGAGTGGGGAATATTGCGAAACGAGCGTTAGCGAGTGGAGCAACCCCACGAGCAAAATAAAATCACTTTTAACAAATGTATCATACAAAATTTTTTGGTCAACAGTTACTGCTAGTAAGAAAAAAACAAAAAAAAATAAGATCCATAAGGATTCGAACACACGATCTTTGGATTACAAGGCTGACTGACAGATACTTCAAATATAATAAACCCCAACGCACTTTATTTATGAATGTCATTATTTGTCAGTGATGAAGGACATTCTACAGTTGGACTAAATACTACTTCGTTTGTAACTTCAAAAGGAATTAGTATTATCAATTGCGCAAACGACCAAATACATGTGTGAACTTTTATAAACGATTCCTCTTGAGTAGGTGTTCTGATTATAATATCTGATTGAAGTGTTTCTATTAGAGAGATCTATATTACTGAGTATCCATCATCTCATCTGTCATTTTACTTTTAACACTAGTGTTAAAAGTACTTTTAACACTAGTGTTAAAAGTGATTTTGTGAAAACGTCAGTTTTTAGTTCATGTGTCAATGAATTAAAAACGTCATTTTTAATGTCAGTTGTAAAAAAAAAATATGTTGTTATAATAAACAAGTTGAGTTTGAACGTCCGAAATTTATTTTTTCTGAAAGTAAAGTATATTTCCACTGCAAACCATCAATGGGTTATGGGCATAATAGTAATACGTTAGCCGAAAAGCTCCAGACCCAGTGACTTTGTCAGTGTCACATCCCAGAGTATAAGGACTAGTAAAGGACCGATGGACAAAATACGGAGCTTCAATATTCAAAAGTTCAACGGTGAAAATTTTCAACTATGGAAATATCAAATCGAGAAAGTGTTCAAAGCGGAAGGTGTGATGAATTTAATCAACGCCAAAGCAGTCTGTCCATTGAATGCAGGCCAAAAAAAAGATAAATGGGAAGATCTCAATGCTAAAGCGATGCTTCTCATTTCTACGTCCATGGAATTTACCCAGTTGCAGACCATTATGTCTTGTGAAACTGCTCATGAAATGTGGAAAAGGCTGAAAATTATACACGAGCAAAGATCTGGTGTTAATAAAGTTATGCTCAAGCAACAATTCTTCAAATACCGTATGTCTTAGACTGATTCTATTGCACAACATATTAGTAAAGTAGAATCAATGGTACAATCGTTAACTGATGTAGGCGAAAAAGTATCGGATATCGACAAAGTTGCGAAGATTTTAGGCAGTTTACCTCATAAGTTTGGACCCTTTGTCCAACAGCTAGGGATTCTTATGATGAAACGAAACAAACCTTCGATAATTTAACAGCAAGACTTCTGAAACGAAACAAACCTTCGACAATATAACAGCAAGACTTCTGAAAGAAGAATTGATGCTCAGTCAAGCAGATGAGAGTTCGATCGCATTTGCTGCAGTTCAACAATTCCATAAACCAGAACGTTAAACAGCAAACAAAATCAGAAATCCTGCGGATGAACGGAAAAGTAGTGTTGTATGCTTCTTTTGCCAGAAGAAGGGCCACATGAAGGCAGAATGCAGAAAACGACTTCAGAAATATGGAACCAATAATAATAATAATAATAATAAGCTTTATTCATCTTTTTGATCACATAGAAATGATATAACACAAGTCAATAAATAATAAAAAGTTAAAATTACAGTTAAAAGGATAATACTTCAACACATAAAATCAGTGAAAATGTTATACACACACTTCTCCTCTAAAAAATTCTTTAGATTTCTTCTAAATAGTTTGAAATATTTCATATTTTTTATTGATGATGGAAGACGATTGAAGAATCTTATTCCATTGTACATAGGGCATTGTTCAAAGAGTGCTGTTGAGTGCTTGGGAATACTGAATTGATTGCCATATCTCGTTGAGTATTTATGGAAATCTTCGTTTTTAAAGAATTCAGAGGAATTATTTTTGGCATATAAAATACATTTTAATATATATATTGATGGGAGTGTTAGGATTCGATGCTTTTTAAAGTGGTCTCGACATGTTTGTTTGAAATTCAACTTGAAGATCAGCCTGCTTATCCTTTTCTGTGTCTTGAAAACTCTAGAAACACTGGTTGCACCTCCCCATAGGACTATATTATATGATAGATGTGAATATACCAGTGAATAGTAGACTTGTAGTAACTGTTCAATATTGAATGTATTTTTTAGTTGCAGTATAGCATAATAAGCACTATTGAGTTTTTTACACACATAGTCAATGGGGCTCAGCCCATATTGCTATCAAGCATTACACCCAAAAACTTAGTTACAGGCGACGGGTGAATATCCTCGCTTCCAACCCTGATAGTCAAGTGATTGGTGAACTGATTTCTGGTAGAGAATTGCATAGCTACAGTTTTATAGGAGTTTACTATTAAAGAGTTTTTATTGCACCAAAATGTGAATTTTTTGGCCAATAAATTAAGCCTATCGACCAGTTCAGCCGAAGATTCAGCATCTGCGGCCAGGGTAGTGTCATCAGCATATAACACGGTTTGGTCAGCTTCAATATGTAGTGGAAGGTCATTGACATACAGCAAAAATATCAGAGGACCCAGGACTGATCCTTGGGGGACTCCGCGTTCAACGTCTTTAAGTTCCGATATGTTATTTTCGATGTTTACACACATTTTCCTCGCACTAAGGTACGAAGATATCCAGCAAAGAAAGTTTTCCCTGAAGCCTAATGCATACAGTTTGTTTTCTATAATTTTTATATCTATACAATCAAAAGCTTTGGACAGATCGAAGAAAAGTGCACCCACATATCTTCCTCTATCAAGTTGGGTATGAACGTAATTGAAAAAACTTCTCGTTGCACTTTCTGTCGATCTGTCAGGAAGGAACCCATGCTGATGTTTTGTTATAACATTGTATTTAACTAGAAATGGCAGTATTTGTTTATATATGCATTTTTCAATAACCTTACATAGTATTGTAGGCACTGTGATTTGTCTGTAGTTATCTAAGGAAAGTTGGTTGCCTTTCTTGTGGACTGGTATTACGACACCAACCTTGAGCTCTTCTGAAAATTTGCCTAAAGTTACAGTTTTGTTTATCAAGTAAGTCAGAGGGTTCCTAATAGATGAGCTAATCTGTTTTATAACTTTTGTAGGAATTACAATCAATACCTACTGTGTTGGTAGATTTTAGTGACTGTATGGCATCTATTACATCGTGAGAGTTTATTCCTATGAAATGAAAGGTATTCAGAACAAACATTGTTGTGTAGTTTGTGAATGTGGTGTCAGTAAAGTGCTCCCTAATGGCAGTGCTTGCACTTGATGCAAAATGTTCTACAAAGGCATTGACTATACTTTTTTTGTCATCAATGATTTTATTCCTAGTTTGAATTGAGTCAATGTTATTTATGTTTCTCTTACCAGTTTTTGTGTTAACAGTTTTCCAGATGCATTTTTGTTTTTGACGGGGGGTTTTATCTGCCAGGGACTTTTGAAAAGAAATTATTCTAGTTTCATTTATCCTTTTAGAATATTGTCTCTTTTGCAACTTATAATTTTGAAGGATATCAGGATTCGAGGTATTTTTTGAGAGCCAGAATAGATTCTTCAGATCATCTCTCATTTTTAAAATTTCGGCATTGATCCATTTGGAGGAGAAATCTGTGCGGTTATGTTTCCTGTTAAGCACAGATAATATTTTAATGTATTGAGAAATGTTGCATATATTTGATCAATGTCATCAGGAGAGTGGAACATTTCTAGAAAATCTTCACTTTCGATTTTTAGTGCTAAATTAAATAGATTAGAGTTTGATAGATTTCGATAAGTAGACAATGTTTTTTTTGTCTTCATTGGGTTCAACTGTCCTGATCCGATCAAACTTAATATCAAGGCCAAAATGATCACCCAGATGTAGATCAACAACTGATTCCTCATATTGAATTGAGGGATGAATGAGAAAATAGTCAATTTTGGTTTTTGAGATATGATCATTTTTGTCTATCGCAACTCTAGTAGGGTCTTTACTTTGACACAGCAGGTTAAAACTTTCCATAAGGTCTACAAGCATAGTTTTATCACTAGAGTCTTTTAGGAAATTTACGTTAAAATCCCCACAGATCATCACAACATCATACCTGTTTATTACTATGTTCAAGACATTGACATTTTTTTAATAAATACTTCCATGCTACCAGAAGTTGATTTATAGACATTGAGTAGACAAAAACTGTTGTTATTCAGTTTGAAGGAAATTCCGCAGCATTTGAAGTTATCCTCTTCAGCTTCATTTTTTAGAAAGTTTATATTTTTTGTGGGCAATGATTGTTTGGTATAAATGAGAGTACCACCTACATGGTGGTGGGATCGGCAGTAAGCATCTGCTATAATATAACCATCAAGTTTTACAGAGGTCAATGCATCCTTGACACACCAGCTTTCTGATACACAAAATATATCTGGTTTGTCACGTTCAAGGACTACTTCAATACGACTAATTTTATTGTTTATTGACTGGCTATTCACCGAGATAATTCTCAACTGTTGACTAGAACTGTCACTTCGTGGGTTGGGGATCATGGGATCAGTCCATAGGCGTTCGTTTAGGTTGTTTGTGGGCTCCCTGTCTGGGGACCCAACAGTGTTGTTGTCGTCCCTTTCCTCATAAAAAATGATATTAGTGCACCATTGGGCCAGATTTCTGGCCTCCAAGCAGTTTTTAATTGTTCCTGTTTTATTGTAACCTTCATAGACGAGTATATTTTAGGTTGCTTTGACTGGTGTGGTTCACACTTAACACCAGTGAGGTTTTTTTCAAGGAATTATGTTAGTTCCTCTGGCTTACTTGATGGCTTAAGTCTTGTTACATGTAGATATATCAGCTTAGGAACAGTTTCCACCTGGCACGGTGTTTCTGTTTTTCCAACCAAAAATTTTCTTTTTCTATTATGAGAGACTTGAGACCATTCCTCCTTACTAGGTTCTGAGTTATCAGGGCCTTGTTTTTGCGAAGATTTTCCAGTATAGTACGTGATTTGGCTTCTAGGATAGCTCCGCTAACTTGTTGAGGGGTTATAGGAGCATGTCTGGCTTTACAATATTCCTTTGATGTTTGTGCAATATCCGCAAAACTTGGTGTAAACTGTACCTGTTTGTGTGCCTAGGACGGGATATTAGCCACTGCCAATTTGTTTGATTTTGGCTCATCCTTCTTAATTTGGTTTGGAACACTTTGTTCCCTCAGCTGAAGCGGGGAGAGGGGAACATTCATGTTTACATTTACGTTGGTATTTTTTTGGAGGTACTTAATTTTTTGTTGTAGTTCAGTAATAATGAAATTTTTATGACTAACTATTATTTTAAGATATGCAATCTCTTTTTTCAAGTGATTCTCATCCAGTTTCAGTAAATTGTCAGTTACCAGATTGTCTGGAATATCGTCTGTTGACTCTGCTTAATCGTCAGAGTTTTCGCAGCAGATCATCCCACCTTCATGAAACTTCACATTTTTTATTCTTTTAGCACAGCTGGGATGTGCACTACTAGTGCACACACTGCATTTTATGCCACTTTTCACACTTTTATTACAATATATACAGACAGCATTAAATACATCCTTCTCACTTGCCGCCATCTTGAATATCAATATACTTGTCGACAAAATGGCAAAAGTAACCGTCATGAATTCGACAATCAAGCTTTGAGTGCAGAAACTAATAACATAATTGCTACTGGATGTCAAGATATATGGCTAGCTGATAGTGCCGCATCTAAACACATGACTTTCCATGAGGAATGGTTCACTGATCTGAAACCATTGGAATACGAGACAACTATTCAGATTGAAGATAACTTTATAATTCGTGCAGAAGGTGTTGGTTCAGTGCATGTAACGACAATGTTGAATAGTAGAAAAGTGCCACGTACTCTAGAAACACCCTCTATGTTCCTAAGTTGAAGAAAAATCTCTTCTCAGTGGGAGCAGTTACTGAGAAAAATTTCAAAGTAATATTCGACCATAGCAGAATGGAAGTTAGGAATTCAAATGGTTTGATTGCATCAGGGATAAAGCTATCTAACCAATGTTACAAGATGATGTTCAATGTTGAAAATAATCAGTAATGTAATTCAACAGAAACAAATCCAGTTATGGTTTGGCATGAACGATTAGGTCATACAAATTTTCGTTCACTAAAAGAAATGTCAGACAAAGGTCATATTCCCGATTTGAAAATCAGTAGTACAGAAGGTATTTTCTGTGAAAGTTTGCCAGTTTGGAAAACATCAAAGGAAATCATTCACGACCCAACCCCATTCAGTTCTTTGGAAACCAGGAGAATGTATTCACTCTGACGTCTGCGGAAAAATTTCCATTTCCTCCATTGGTGGTGCAAATTATTTTGCAAAGACGATTGCACATCCTACCGCTTTGTATACTTCATAAGAAATAAAAGTGATGTTTTCTCAAAGTTCTTGGAATTTCAGAGAATGATTGAAAGGCAGTCTGGAAACAAAATCAAAGTTATGAAATCTGACAACGGAACGGAATATGTTAATCAACGTTTTCGAGATCGCTTCCAAAAAGAAGGAATAATTCATGAGAAAAGTGCTCCGTATACACCAGAACAAAACGGAAAAGCTGAACGAGACATCAGAACAGTCGTCGAAAGTGCCAGAGCTATGTTAGACAGCAGTGGTTTACCAGGAAATCTGTGGGCAGAAGCAGTCAACATGGCTGTATATGTTTTAAATCGTCGTCTCCATAAGTCTGATAGTTTGAAATCCCCATATGAAGAATGGACGAGAAAACAGTCTGATATCACCCATCTAAGGAAGTTTGGAGCGGAAGCGTTTGTTTTAGTACCAAAACAGTTCAGGAGAAAATTCGACAAGAAGTCCAGTAAACAAGTATTAGTAGGATATGATGGATACAGTTCCAATTACCGAGTATATGATTTGGCTACAAGAAAAGTCACTATTACACGAGATGTTAACTTCAACGAAAATTTTCATGGTGTTACACGCAACCTGGTTATGCTTCATTCGAAGTACAAAATGTTCTTCTACCAGACACCATCGAAGAACAAAGCAGCGATGTAAGTGAACTAGACATTGAAACGACAAATGATGATGATCAAGGAGTTCCTGAAAATTACCAGTTGAGAAATCGTGAGAAAATTAAACGCCCAAGACGTTTTGGTTTTGAAGAAAACTTGGAACTAGCTTGTGCAGCTGTTACCAATGAGCCACAAACCTATGGAGAAGCCATCGAAAGCGAGCAATGTCTGGAATGGCAAAAAGCCATTCAGAAGAAATTGATTCCTTGAAGAAAAATAAGACATGGATATTGGTGCCACTACCGAAAAATCGCAGAGCAATCGGTTGTAAATGGATATTTAAAGTTAAAACCAACTCAGAAGGCGAGATCTCTCGATATAAAGCAAGAGGGGTTTTCACAAGTTCATGGGATCGATTATACAGAAACCAGAAACTTTTTCCCCCGTCGTGAGATTTGACTCCGTCAGAATATTATTGTCATTGGCAGCTGTCAAAGACTTGGAAATTTGTCAGTTCGACGTGAAAACTGCATTCCTCAACGGAGATTTGTCCGAAGAAATATATATGAATCAACCCGAGGGCTTCAGTGAAGGAACCAACCTGTGTTGCAAACTACAGAAGAGTATTGTTTAAGAGCAATAATCCGTATAAGTTCTTGACCTTTTTATTTATTATTTTATAATGACAATCCCTTGACATTGTCACTTCAATATACATGGTATTGTCCTACAACTAACTACTTTAACATACTGGTATGCACAATAATATTTTATTAAACATCTCCCCTTTTGTAGGGCTTTCCAGAACGTGTTACTCCGTATGAGTTAGTTAACCTACTAGTACTTTCCTCTGACATGCTCTCTAAACATGGATATTGATCAGCATCATCAGAAGAAAGTGTGTCGGTGTACTCATGATCCAAATAGACATTTTTTATATCAATTGGTACAGAAGAATGATCATTAGGTAATTTTCGAATATGAATTGTATTGCGCCTTATTATATTTCCATTTTTTGATTGCACCAGATATGATCTTGGAACATTTAAGTAATTTTTTTATTATTATCGCAGGCTCCCAAGTTCTTGTATTAATATTTTGTAATAATATTTCTTCCCCATTTCCGAATTCACTTGATTTTACGCCTCTTTGATCATGATAACTTTTTTGGATTTCTTGATTCTTAATCATATCTTCAATTATATTGTTCGGTACCAATTTAGCTTTTAATTTGGAATCATGTATAGGCAATTTAGATCTCAAGATTCTACTACACAATAACTGGGAGGGTGAATATTTTAAATTCGCAACTGGGGCATTTCTATAATTCAATAAAAATAATTCTATATCTTTTTTAGATTCGTAACTTTTTTTTAGCATATTTTTCACAATGCCAACTGCTTTTTCTGCTAACCCGTTTGACTGATGATGGTGAGGACTAGATGTTATCACATTAAAATTCCAATCACAGGCAAATTGTCTAAATTCAAAGCTATTAAACGGGACGTTGTCAGCAATAAATTCTTTAGGTATACCAAAAGAAGCGAAAATATTTTTGCATTTAGAAATTATTGACGAAGCACCTTTATTATTTATTTTAGAAACTTCAATCCATCTTGAGTAATAGTCTATTAAGACAAAATAACTTTTACCACCCCATTCTGCAATATCTGCACCGACTTTGAAAAATGGTATATTGGGAATATTATGGTTAAGTAAAGTTTCCCGTTTTTTTGATCTCATGAATTTATTACATATAGAACAATTAGATACTACATTTTTCAAATCACTAGTAATGGCTGGCCAATAGAAGAAATTTTGAACAATTCCATTCATTTTTTTGAATCCTGTATGTGTTTCATGTAATAATTTCAAAACAAATTTTCGTAATTTTTTTGGAACTATCAATCTCGAATCATAATATAATAAATTTTCACTGATTTCAATGTCATCTTTGATTTTAAAAAAATGATTGATTTCATTGACTGTTTGTGATAGTGTTTTTGGCCATCCAGTATTACAATATTGTATTATGATCTTTAAACATTCATCATCTAGTGTCTCTTTCTTGAAATCAGCCATTTTTTCATCAGATATTTTCAGTTCTTTTGCACCAATACAATGCACTACATCTTTCATTGATTCATCAGGTTGCTCTTTAATATTAATTCCACATCTCGAAAGAAAATCAGCGATAAACATTTTTTTTCCTGGGAGATAAGTGAGTGTGAATTGATAAGACATAAGTTTTAATTTCAGCCTTTTCAAAGTATTATTCTGAATTTTACATAAAGGTTTTGATATCAATGAAACTAGTGGCATGTGATCTGAATTAATAGTAACATTTTCGTGGCCATAAATATAGTTATGAAATTTCAAGCATGAAAAGGTAACAGCTAATAATTCCTTAGCTACTTGGGGATATTCTGATTCAGCATCATTTAAACTTCGAGACGCGAAACACACAGGTCGATTATTTTGTAAAAGGCAACACCCTAAAGCATCCTTAGATGCATCATACTGTATAACTATGGGCAATTTGGAATCAAAGGGAACTAAAACCTCATTACTACATATTATTTTCTTTATTTTATCTAATGCTTCAGTATGTGCACAAGTCCATACCCATGCAATATTTTTTTTAAGTAGGTCACGTAAGGGTGACATAATACTAGAGAGATTAGGAATGAACATTCTTAAGTAATTTATCATTCCCATGATTCTTTGTAATTCTATTTTATTCTCAGGATTTTTAATTTTTTTAATTATTTCCACTTTGGAAGGGTCTGGGAGCATGCCATTTTCATTGAATATAAATCCCAAATATTTTATTTCTTTTAAACAATATTGCAATTTATCAGGGTTGAATTTAATGTTGAATTTGCGAGCTCTCTTCAATACAATTTTGATGATTTCATCATTTTCTTCTTTAGTATCGGTAGCTATACAAATTTCATCAAAATAGACTGTTACACCTCTGATATCTCCAAAATATTTGAAGACCAATTTGTGAAATAATTCTGGTAAATTCGATAACCCAAAAGGGGCTCTTAAAAATCTATAGGTACCTGAAATAGTGGAAAATGAACACAATTTACTGGATTCATTGTCTAATTGAATTTGATAAAATCCATCTTTGAGATCAAGAATGGTAAAGAATTTTTTATAAGCTAAATTTGGGGACAATTCTTCAATGGTAGGAATTGTATACTTCTCTCTAATTATATATTTATTCAATTGAATTGGGTCAATACAGATTCTTAGAGAGCCATTAGGTTTCTCCACTACAACTATGTTTGAAACCCATTCAACTGGTTCATTCACTGGTGTTATAATGCCCTTTTTTTCTAATGACTCCAAACTTGTTTTGAACCTATCCTTCAATTTAACGGGAATCCTTCGAGCAGAACTCGTGTGAGGTATTGCATTTGAATTTAATTTGATTTGGCAAACATCTGGAAAACACCCTATTCCAGAAAAAACATCATTATTTAGCTTTAATAACATCTCTTTGTCAGTTGAATTCGATATATGATCAATTCTTTTTATCAAATTCAGCTTAATACATGACTCTAAACCTAAAATAGGGGCAAAATCTCCCGAAACAACAACAAAATCAAAGATATCTATGAGTTTATCCGTTTCAATTTTCATTAGAATCTGACCCATTGTTTTAATGGGGAAACCCCCATAAGCTTCTATTTTATTTTTTAAAATGGTTATATTTTTGTGCATACCAATTTGTTTAACAAATTTGTAAGGTAAAATGTTGATATCTGCTCCGCTGTCTAGCTTGAATTTGACTTCATATCCTTCCACCAATATTGTTTTAACCCAGGTTCTGTTGTCTTCAAAGCCATTGATATTGTGAATCATGCTGATTGAATAAGTGGAATCAGAAGATCCTAACTCGTCTCCGTCTCCACAACCAGTGTTACTCACTTCACGTACTACCCGAGTCTTCCTGTTTCTACACATGGTAGCAAAGTGATTCAACTTCGAGCAGTAACTACATGTCCTTCCATAAGCAGGACATCTTCCAGTAGAATGTTTACTTCCACATCTTGAACACTTGAATTCCTTTCTTGTTGATATCTGCTCCTTTCTATTAGTGTTTTTGGATACATGGTCAACTTGAATTGGTTTTGTTTCTGTTGTAAGGATTTTCATATTCTCCCCAGCTAGTTCAACTGATTTACAGAAGTCTATCATTTTTTCAAGAGTGGTGTTATCGCGCAATAATCTTTCTTGAACCGATCTTGAACTAACACCTAATACTATTTGAGCTTTCATTAATTTTTCCTCTTGGCCTTCAAAGTTACATTGTTTGGATAAATATTTAAGATCTGCGAGAAATTTGTCGAAAGGTTCCGTATTTTGTTGTTTTCTACTGAAGAATTTGAAAACATTCATTATCTCGTTGGTTCTTGGTAAACAGTAATTTTCGAAAACTGTTAAAACTGACGTGACAGTTTCATCCTTCTTTTCTGTTTTATTCAGCGAGCTGTACAGTTTCAGTGCCTCAGATCCAAGGAAGTTTTTCAGACGTGCAACTTGTATTTCATTCGACTTCTTATCTGTCTCAGTAGCCGTAAAGTAATTCAATATTTCTTCTTTGAATATTTTAAAATTTTCAGCTAGGTTACCCTCAAGGTTTAAAGTGCATGGTTTATTGAAATCCATTCTTTCCATCCACTTACTGACTCACGGAAGTATTGCTGGAATATTTCTAATTCGACTGCGCCATGTTTAAGAGCAATAATCCGTATAAGTTCTTGACCTTTTTATTTATTATTTTATAATGACAATCCCTTGACATTGTCACTTCAATATACATGGTATTGTCCTACAACTAACTACTTTAACATACTGGTATGCACAATAATATTTTATTAAACAATGGACTAAAACAGTCACCCCGATGTTGGAACCAAAAGTTTATTGATTTTCTTGCGGACTATGAATTCAAGCAATTGGAATCTGACAAATGTGTTTTTACTGCAATATTCCAAGTTGAAGAACTATTCCTAGCCTTATACGTTGATGATATATTCATGCAGAAACTTTCAGAAAAGTTTGAAATAACTACATCGGATCCTGAGTGTTATGTTGGCATCGAAATAAAACGAAATCGAAGTCAGAAAACAGTGTTTTTGAGTCAAGGAGGATATGTAAAAAGAGTTTTAGAAAAATTCAACATATACCAGCTGATCCTAACGCTGATTTGTATTCCCGTGATACTGTTTCTGGTGCAGAAATGTTTAACGTCCCATACCGAGAGGCTGTTGGATGTCTGATGTTCCTGGTCGTAGTATCCCGTCCAGACATTATGTTCGCAGTGAGCCAAACTAGCAGATTTTTATGTAACCCTGCCATCCAACATTGGCGAGCCGTCAAACGCATCTTCAGGTACTTGAAAGGAACGATTAATTATGGCATTGAGTATTCTGGAGAAAAATTTGATTTTATTGCTTATTCTGATGCGGATTTTGCTAGAGATTTGGACACTAGACGGTCAACTACAGGATACGTGACAATGTTGATGGGAGCACCTGTCACTTGGACATCGAAACGCCAGAAATGTGTTTCTCGATCCACTACCGAGTCAGAATACGTTGCAGCTTCAGATGCAGCTCAAGAAATTCTGTGGTTGCGCACATTTCTTCAAGAGCTTGGTATTTATTTAAATGAGCCTACTAAATTGTTCATTGACAATAAAAGTGCTATTCGACTGGTTAAAAATGCGGAATTCCATGAACGTACGAAACACATCGACATCAAATACCATTTCATCAGAGAACGAGTGGAAGATGGGTCTTTGGTGGTTTCCTATGTTCCTTCAGAAGATCAGCGTGCAGATATTTTAACAAAGCCGTTGCCAAAGGAATTATTTTTAAAGAACAGAAATGCTCTTTGCATTTTTGGAATTGAGTGGGAGTGTTGAAATAAATGTCTTTGTATACTCGCCTTATATCAGTGCTATATTGATTTATATGAGGTTGTGTGTGTGTGTGTTTGAAATTTTTGGCTTTGGATAATACCAATTAGCCAGGCTTACTTTTTTCAGAAAATACTTAAAATTCATAGTGATCTTAGATACCGGTCTTGAATATTTTAATCTATTATATACCTATTTACTTATGTACTTATTTATGGATATATTTAGTATATATTTTTTATTTTTTTTTTACTTTGGTATTTTTTTAGGAATTATTTCATTTTTTTGTCTTGTTCTGTATTTTTTTTTGTATTTCTAAGTATCGTTTTTTTTTGTTTTTGTTTTTTTTTTCTCTTTTCTTTTTTCAAATTCGGGTTATGGTTTTTATAGATTAAAAAAAAATGTATATTGTTATAATAAGCAAGTTGAGTTTGAACGTCCGAAATTTATTTTTTCTGAAAGTAAAGTATATTTCCACTGCAAACCATCAATATAATCAATCGCAATAAATTATTCTTTTGTTTCCATCACTTTCATTCAAATACTGGTGCACTTCATGTTTATTTTTTGCTGACCCATTTGTAACTCATATCTAACATACAAATAGAAACAGTAGAATTCCCTTCTACAAATGCTAGGACATTGATTTCCGTCTCCTCATCAACGATCATATTTATACATGTTTATTGAAAATAATCTAGTGGAAAAAACTCCCCAGAAAAAAACCGAAAAATACCCCCAGGAAAAAAATTGAAAAAAACAGAGAAAAAAAATAACCCAGAAAAAAACAGGAGTAATTATTATTAAGTCTGATCGAACCAGATCGAACCCACCTCACAGACATTTGAGTGCGTGATCGAACCAAAACGAACTAACCTTATGCAGACATTTGAGTGCGTGGAAATTGAGTACATACATTTTGCGAGGAGTAATTATTTAGTCTGATCTAACCAGAACGAACTCACCTTACGTAGACATTTGAGTGCGTGAAAATTTTAATATTATTTTTTAATTTCGGGGGGTGTTTTTTCGATTTTTTTTTAGGTTTTTTTTCCGGGGTTTTTCCAGTTTTTTTTTTCCGGGGGTATTTTTACCGATTACTGTTGAAAAATGTATTGAATGGTAATAAATATTATTAAAAATTTAGTGAGCATTTCCGATACTGAGTAGACCTGTCGGTAGATTCACATCGATTTCTTTTAGGGATCGAAAGTTATACAATTTTACAGTGTTTCATCAAAAATTTCAATGTTTGATTCAGTTTCGAGGGAATAAAGTTGCCTTATTATTGATTTATTCACACATAATAATAATACTCCCTCATAAACACTCGTAGGCATGACCTGTGCGGGTAGAGGACGGCTATTAGTATTATTTGCCGTGACTCAAAATTCTTCACACCGATTCTGGTTAAACTTCATGTGTTTGTTAGTAGTAACAAGGAGCTTCTTTTCATGAAATAAGATTTTGAATTTTAATTCCAGTGGCGTCGCAGTTGATTCCCTGTCACTCGGAAACGAAGCAAGTTAGGACACACGTTTATATAAACTTTTTTTCTTAAAATGTGACAAGGAATCACCTCCTGAAATCAATGACATCATTTAAGATACACCCTGTATATAAATGATACCATGATGCGAACTTCAGTTCTATTCCCAATTTGAATTAATAAAGTATTTACAAAAAATTGTCATGCCTACCTCATCAGAAACATTTATCTTGAATGGCGTGATGTCAGCATCTTTCGAAGGACTACCGGGTCCCCACCACTTTTCCTCAATTTTTGGTACAGGGGGTACGTCAAAAATCGGTTTCACTGCGAAAAACAACACAGTCGCGAGTAACAAAACTATCACGGAAATTATTGTTGTGGTAGAAGCCATATTTTATTATTCCACTGATAAGACGAACGCTTGATCCTCTTCTCCCGACCCACTCTACAGTATTTAAACATAAACAAAATGCTCAATGTTGAACAGATAATGATGATTATCGTGAAAGCGGCGTTGTCGGCGTGTCTGTTTCTGTGACAGATTATTTATAAGTAAGTAAGTTCTAATATAGTACACGTACGAAACATTGGAACAACTTGGCGTCTGAGATTTGGATACGCTCTAGACAAACCTTTTTCCATACCATTGGGTGGAAAGGTCTGCGTTGCCTGTGAATTCAGCTATTAACAGAACCCGCTACATCATGTAAGATAATTAAATGTCTTACATGTAGTATGACGAACACTAACACTCGTACACAACAAGTATTTATATCGATATCAAAATGTCAATATTTGAGTTCAGTTTCCGATAAAATATATTCATGCATCGACAGATTCTCGGAAAGCACCACTCTCCAAAGGTCCTCTGAAAATTTGATTATATATACTGATGATAATTAAAGTGTTATTTATAGGAATGTAGGCTCACGGCTGGCGTCAATGTTTTGGTTGGTTTCCAGGTTTTGCCGTGGTCTTCTCTGGTTAAAATCTCCAAACGTTTCACTGCAACTGCGGCAGTCATCTTCAGTGGCGTGGTCGAAGTATTTTTCTCAACGTATCAACTGAAATGGATATGACTGCCACAGTTGAAACATTTAGAGATTTTAACCAAAGAAGACCACGGCAAAACCCGAAAACCAACCAATACATTAACGCCAGCCGTGAAAGCCTATATTCCTATGAATAACACTTTAATTATTATCAGTAGATATAACCAAATTTTCGAAAGTGGTGCTTTTCGAGAATCTGTCTATGCATTATTATATTTTTTCGAAAACTGAACTCAAATGTTGACATTTTCGTTAAAATCACAATTAGCGAAGTGTCTCTTTTTCATTCTAGAACATAAAAGACTTTTAGGTCCTAGAACGTAATAGTTATTTATGTATCAAGTGCGTAAAGTAGGCGTTTATGGCCTGCGGCGTGGATGATGGCCTTCGGCTGACGCCATCGGGCCATCACACGCCGAAGGCTTTAAACGCATTTTACGCACGTGATACATACACAATTTTATGCACCAGCGGTTTATTAGCGCGAATCACAATTACTGACTTGAATTCCAATGGTCTACACGTTTCATACGTTATATGTACTATAGTAGCTAAAAACTTTTATATTGAAGAATCCATTTTAAATGAATGTACATCACTGAAAAAATTTACAACGATTGTGCTAGAATGATACCAGACAGTTATTTGAACCAACCATCCACTTCTAAAATGACCGATGCAGATACTGTAACGAAGCTTTCAATATGTAATAATTATGTTCAAGAGAACATCCCATCTTCAACGTCAATAACTAAACCAACTTCATTTTCAATGTTCAGGCTTATGACTTAGTTACATGTTGAAAAAATTTCGATTATTTGGTATTTGGAAACGAGTGCTCTTTCCCGGCTGTGCCAGAGCTGCAGGTCCTGTTTTGCATACACCTTTTGGGCAAGTCGCAGGTGCTGCTACTCACAAGGGCCTCACCTAATCCTTCTCTCCATTTTTTTCCTTCTATGAGGAATATTCCGGTCAGGCCGTCTCCGGAGCCTTGATACATCCGTAGAGGGCGCTGGGGCCATTTACCCAGATAGTCACTACCCACGTTCGTGAGATGAGTGATTACTGATTCCGAGAATCATGTGCCTTGAGTATACGAAGTGAACCAATATATTCGTCCTGGCTAAGATGTCTGCCGCAACACTGCAAGACCGTAAAAAATTTAGATTAGAGAGCAGCGTGACCATCATTCTCCGAAGTATCTCTAGGATCAGAAACACAATTTTAACAGAATGGTTTGGATAGAGCTTGCGGAGTTCAAAGAGTAAGCCTCCGATATTCAGTCCGTTTTTTCTTCCTGTTTTCGGACGATGTTCGTTTCGCCAGGAGTCGAAAACTCTATGACAAAAATCATCCTACTTTTACAGTCAAAGAAGACTACATCAGGCTTTTTGGCTTATATTTGCCTGAGGGTGGAGAATGAGTAGTACCAAAAGATTCGACACTTCTCATTCTCTACAACGGACTCAATATCCAACGGAGCATAAGGCAACACTGGTTTCTCGTCTAAACCGTACGAGTGTCATAGATGGTAATATAACACTGGGTATATTAGGCTAACTTTCCGGTATACTTGATTAATCGGTTCCAAATATACGCTCACAACGAACCACCTCTTATTAGGAGTCAAAAGCAAGGAGTGGGGCTGCAAACGTGGATTTTCCAGGTTAAGACGACCGCGAACAACAAAGATGCTGCGAATGGACTAGAGAATTGACGGACGAGAGCAGTCAGCAGTGAGCAGGATACATAGCAAGAATGGTTGCTTTGTCGTGTGGTACACATGCAGATGAGCACACCGCTCTTTTCATTGGCAGCTCACAGGTAGCGTTCACAAATGATTCCTAGTCATTCGATAAAGTTCGGATGTGTTGAAAACCCCGATTTTCATATATTCTGCCTTCTTAAAACCCATGAAATGCCTTCTTTACATTTTTAAGAAGGTGGAACTGGGTGAGAGGCCACGCTCAGATTTTTAGTTTTAGTTTTATTCCAAGCACACTAGCAAAAGCAAACACTTGATGGAAACTAAGAGCTAGTGCTGTCAGTGCCATATTATACAATAGGTTGACACAGGACCTAGAACGCCGTGAAAGAAATAAGCGTCGACTGACGACAACTAGTCGACGACATATATCGGAACAATTTTCAACATAAAAAATGTTTGAAGAATGAGGGTATTTTGTCATTCTGTCCATTTCACTTATACCATCATGTCTAGTATAAAATTAGACAAAAATTAAATTATTTCCATTTGTGTCTATATGATGAATGTCTGAAACAATGTATGTATGTTTGTGGTAGGTAGCGGAGGCTTTTAATACTGAAACATTAATATTCTGGAGTGAGTGCTCGGGATGTTAATAATTCATCGATAGTATTCAGAAATATTTTTCAATACATATTACTTACCAATATTTTTTCAAATAAAAAATGCTACAATGTAATAAAAATGTGTAATTTTCTTTTATATATCAAAATGATGTGCAAAAACGTCAATTCTAGAGATGGCAGAAAATTAAAATCATTAAAAAATGATGATTTTTGAATACTTCTCATATCATAAATAAAAGTATATTCAATTCTTACCTTCAACAAGAAAAATTAAACGAATAAATGAACAATAAAAATCGAATAAATAATCGAACAAATAATAAGTAAATTCTTCTCCATGTTAACACGTGGTGAAAAATGTAGGAACCAACAAATAAAATCACGAATTGTGAAATACTGGATCAGCAATCATTTAAATATGAACAGTTTGTACAAGACAGCTGGATTTTGGATTGTTAGTAATATTTAATTGGGATGCTGCACCCATTTTATGGCTTATTTTATAAAACGAACAATCTGATCACATCAGTAGCCATAATTCTGAAATAATTCTTTTGTCCCGTCGAGGACGTGGCCAGGGTCAAGGATAACATAGTTAGAGTGCCCATCGGCAAAAATTTTACTGATAGATACTCTCTCCAAAATTTGTGTTTGGATTCTCTGGACCAAGTCTGCCATCGTTATCCTCTGTGACTTTTTTGTTTCGGTGGCGTTTTTCCAAAAAAAAATTATTATTTTTTTTATGTGTTTTCCTCGTGTTCCCTAAGTACGGTACGAACTCTAGATGGTGATTCATTAGGTCGTTTTAAGAAAATAATTTCCTATGTCCGGATTTGATTCATTTCTGAGATACAGCTAGGGCGTTGAAGTTTTTTTTTAAACGCTCCATTTGCTTCGTTTCTGAGATAAAGGGCGTTGATGTTTTTTTTAACGCCCTGTATCTCAGAAACGAAGCAACTCCGGACATATGTTCATATAGGAACTTTTTTCTCAAAACGACCTGACGAATCACCATCTAGAGTTTCGTACCGTAGTTAGGAAACACGAGGGAAATATATGAGGAAAACGGTGGCAGACTTTTGGTCCAAAGAATCCATACAGAAAGTTTGGAGAGAGTATCTATCAGTAAAATTTTTGCCGATGGGCACTCTAACTAATATGTGCCTCAAGAAATCAACCTTATTCTTTCCATGCAATTCCAAATATGGCTGTACCGTAAAATATTCATAATCCTTTTGATTGGCTTTATTGAAAACTGTCATAATGGCTTGTTCAAATTTTATATCAAAAAAACAAATGTCCACATTGTTCAATATACATTTTTCAGTCATATACTATGGAAATGGTATGAATGACACTAACTGAAGTTATGTATTTGAAAAAGTAGAAAGCCATATCTCTAATAACATAGTAAAATACGTAAGACATTTCAGAAACATTCATATGACACAATAGAAACATCTCTGGGATATCCCTATTTTTCTTGATCATTCTTGCTATGTAATATAGAGTTCACTGGTGTCAGAGGAAAGTTTATTGAAGGTTCGCCTGGGAACATGCATATCATTTTGCGCAAGTCAAAAAGGTTGATTCTCAATGGGAAATTCTCCTCAATTTGGGTTATTGGTGAAAATGTAAGTTTGAACAAAATAAAGTTGAGTTTCATTCATGTATTTTCCATTTCACTGCGAAAAGTATTCAAACTAATTTTTCAAATGTTGGGTTTTGAAGGGATTTGTTTCTAATTCACATGTTGGCAACAGCGCCCACAGCGCACCCACATTCGGTAAAACCTATCAAACCAGTGGCAACGATCGGGAATTCGATTCCTCCGAATTCATGAGCTTCATAGGCGTACTGACGATAGGGTCGATAGGTAGTTTTTTTAAGTTGTGTGTTGCTCTGTTAAGTTTAAGTGTGTTTACTGTTTTAGTTTGGTCGCCTATACATGGACAAGTCTTTTATCTGTAGTGTATACACTTTTGGCAACATGGGAGTGCCATGTGTGCTACCAGATTTACAAAAGTTATAAGAGTTTCTTTAGACTTCCCTCTAATATTGAAAGGTAAGTAACTTTTTCAGTCACAACAGAAAAATATCGTAAATTATGCATCAGTAAAAATACTTTTTGAGAGAGTGTGGTGGACATTTTGTTTTTCAATCTCCAAATTTGTTGTGGAATTGTTATTTTTGAAATTATTTTTTCCGACAACCGGCTGCATCCATACGAGAAATCATCAGAATTACTCGAGAGACTTGTGCGAGCTAGAGACGACGTAGCCGGCAGCCGTCCTCGAATGACTTGTGCGAGCCTTTACCCTTACCTTTTAACGTGTGTGATATATGCCATTCACGAAGTTGGAATTGGAAAGTAATGCAGTGATAGGCTAGGCCAATATAAAGTCGTAAAAGAATAAGATCGTTGTAATGAATAGTAGGAAAAACAGATGAAATTGAAATCATTTTATTTTGATTGGGGGTATGAAAGTCAATCTGACGAAGTGTTTTTCGGATTATACCTATAATCTAAAATTTACTTGGATGACAGATAAATGAAAGATGTCCTTTAAATTTTGATATCGATAGATGAATATTGTTCTGAAACCGATAATTTCAACCATGATTATATAATAATAATAAACAGTCATGGGAGTGTTATTATTATTACTTGCCATGGCGCTCTGAGCAACTGATTTTTTTTTATAGCGTTATTATATTATATAATTAATTAATTATATAATATAATTATATTTCATACCTTGTTCTCAATGATCAAATGTAGTAGCAACCGTGTCTCTATGCTAACCTAAGTTTAATCTTTTGTCTTGCCTCAACGCAAAAATATCGTACAAGATCGTAAAAGATACAGATCCAGTTCTACATCGTTGTCATCATCCTGCCGATGATTCTTACACATTAAAGACGGAAAATTACTATTTCAGGAAGCTTGGGGTGAGATGCCTCCTCATGGTTGTTGAGAAGAGATATCTTCAATTCAAGATGGAGCCAGAGCATCATATAAGGCGAGATGACTACTATTGCTGGGGCAAGACGCCTCATGCTTGTTGAGACGTCTGCAACTTATGATGATGCTAGAGAATCATATTAGTCATACTATTTTGAGGCGAGATGCCTACTATTTTTGAGGCGAGACGCCTCATGTTTGTTGAGACGAGATGTATTCAATCAAGGATGTAGAGAGATTTTACATCATAAGTCATAATTCAGGTGAGTCATATTTCAGGTAAGACATATTTCAGATGTGCCATTGAACGACAATATATTGTCAATGCCTTGGGGCCAAATTGAAGATAGTTCAATCAAGTCTGGGCCCAGATACTGGTAAAATAGTTTCGGAAGCATTGCTCGAAGAAATAGGTCCGATCTCCAGCGTGGTCATAGTAACCGCTAGCCACTATGAGTATATTTCACGAGATCAAAAATGTCTAGAAGAAATTCAAACGAAAAAATCGAAAATGGTGATTACAGTGAAGTGAAGGGTTCTAATAAAGAGTTTTGCATGAATTTGTCAGAATTTGACAAATATCGACATGAATTTGGGCCTTTTAAGAGAGTTTCGTGCAAGGGTTTGTAAGAGTTTTACAAAATTCTCAGTGGACATAAAGGACCGGTAAAACAAGACACCACCATAGAATAATTAATATATTGATGCCACCAATACATAAATAAAAGGTAGGCGTCTACTTCTTCAGTCGGAGTTAATCGAAACATATGTTTAATTGTCAGAGTGGCCTAGGAGGTTAGTATTATCCAATAATGGTAAAGTTTATCAAAAAACAAATTATAGTTATGGTGTCCATCAAATACAACTAGAGTTTGGTTAAAAATATGTATAATTATTGTCAGAGTTGCCAGGAGGTCACTAAACACTAATATCCAACACTGGTAAAAGTTAGAAAAATAAATTATAGTTATGATGTAAATACATCAGCAAGAGTTTATCGGAAAAATATCTATAATTGTCAGAGTTGACTAGAAGGTCACTAATATTCAATAGGTACTGGTAAAGTTTATTAGAAAATAAATTTATAGTTTGGCTTGGTGTCCATCAAATTGAAATGAAAATTGAGAGTGGATTCTTCTTCTTTTATATGGCTATTGCTTCCATGCGGTGCGAAACCTGGGTTTAAAACTTGACAGGTGGATATAGAATGACAGGAATTCCCGACTACTGACATATTGGGATACAAGCGGTGCGTTCGGATAGTCCTTGCATTCGAGAGGAGAGCTCGAACGGTAGAGAGCGTGGGTCATCGATATCAAAGCCAAGCAACGTGATGCGAAGTTATGGTTTGGATGGAGACTTACGGACGTCCTCCTTTCGAAATCTATTCTCTCGGGTCGTGCTAGGTATCGCACGTTAAAAGGTAAGACTTCGTTGATCCTTAGCTCGCACCAGTTTCGACTTCCGAGGGCTGCCGTTCGTAGGGGGACGACAGCAGGTTAACGGAAAACACAATTTTAACACAATTCGGTTATGTAAAATCGAGCGCAGTACCACGTAATCACCGAATCAACTGAGTGAATGGTAATATTTTGAAAAATTATTCACCGTTCTATAATTCTTTTGTTTATTTCATATTTCGTAAACTCGTTGACTTAAAAGTGTTATAATACAGTTCAATTCCACTGACTCAGAAGTATCATTTCATTCGACTGTTCATTCACCTGAGGAAACATTTCTACATTTTGGCAGCAAAAGTGATTTGAAATCTGTGATTTGACATAATATGTTGATTATTTTAGATTTTCAATTTGCTCTAAATTATTCACGGTATAGCGCGTATAAGACCGAATATAATACTCCTCGACAGTTTTTGTTGACACCTGATATTGAGTATTAAGTGATTTTCGTACAATTAAATTATTCGACGAGTTATTATAGAATTCTACAAGTACGGTCCTGTCTGTTTCCCTACAAATATTTCTGAACCGACCCTGACTTTTACACCGGAATGGCCTCTTCAAGGTTACACCCGCCTACTTCATAAAAACCTAACTCTTCCGTTTATACTTTGTGTATTACTGGTTTTCCGCCGCCATGGAGGGCTTTGGCGCTGCACCCCCCAAGTCACTAAATTACTACTGTTATTCATAACACTCGGATGACGAAAAAAAAAGCTCTGGTAACTGATGAATCCCCCCCCACTGCGCCACTGGTGGTTTTAAGTTACTTATGTTACTTATATCGTTAATTCAGGGTAAGTACAACAAAAAATACTCATATTTTGAGTGATATTAATCTTAATCAATTATTTACAGGATTGATCAGTAGTTTACTATGAAGAAAGCGTGTTTTGTACCCACTTGTCTAAATTTCTCAGAGAGTTCACCTCATGAGTATTTCATTTTTGTTCCAAGAGATCCAACTACAAGAAAATCTTGGTTTCAGGCAGTAGGACTTGAAGTTGTAAAAACTGTGAAATACTGCTGTGAAGATCATTTTAATATAAGTAATATTATCGTTTCTTGAGTGTACATATATTATCAATAGTATTGTTACAGTTAAAAGAAGATTCAATAAATTTTTCTATCTATAAAATAACAGGAAAGGCTCCTCCTATCAAAAGTGGCATTATACCTCATTTATTTTCAAATGCTTGCAATGCCAACATAGATTTTTCACTACTTGAGGAGACACAAACAGAAAAATCATCTGAGAGTGAAAATGAAGTCGAAATTAGTATTCCTCAGCTGATGGAGGAAAAGACACAAAGTTCAACGGAAAGTGAATGTGAGGAAGCTGGACCTTCTTGGAGACAACCCAAAGTTGACAATGTGGAAGAATAATTAATGGAAACTAACATATCTGAAAATACTAGTGCTTCTTCTCAGTTATTTTCTACATCAACAGAAGAATCTCAAGTAATTAGTGAATCAAGCGTGAACAGACAGACAAACAGATTTTAAAAATTTGAGTAAGGAGCGAGAGATTCTAGCTGTTGAAATGCATCCCTGATTTTATTTAGGATTGACAAATGATGTCTATCATTTAGTAAAGATCATTTACAATTCTGAACAGATTTTAGAGAGAGATATTTCAATTATTGTTAAAAAGAAATAGACTAGGAGACCCATATATTCGATCAGGTTAAGATTTTGGTCTTAGTTGTTCATTTTGTGTTGTTTTTACAACACCGGAGTGAACCTGGCAAGACGTAATCGCCAGCAATATGAACGGACGCTATGTTTCGATAAAGTCGTGCTTCGTAGTGCGGCAGCATATGAATCTTCATTTTATCATGTTTATTTTCATCTGTATTGGTATTGTCACGGATATATTCAGACTAATTCGAGTAGCGGCTGGCGTCATCTAGGTGAGCAACAGAGAATTAATAGCAGTTGCATGAGTGATCCCGCACCACCTGTTAACGAGGAGCGGTGGCTAGGTCTGTTAGCCGAGAAGGCAATAGAACATCGAAGAAAATCTCTCGATACCACCAGAAGCAATGTCTCCTACTATAAGAGGCCGTGCAAGTCGCCAATCGGAGTACATATAATTAGGTTTTGAAATGTATTCTGTTTTTGGGTGTTTAATAAAGAATTTTAAAGTAAAATTGCAAAGTTTATTATATTGGTGTACAAAAGTGGATGTTGAAGATAAATACAGAGTGTTCGTGTAAGTAGACAGTTGTGTATTTTGTTGTGTTGTTCGAGTTTTGTTTTCACGAAAAATAGACAGTGACTGATAAACATTTTTTGTGAAGTGGACAGTTGTGTGCATTAAAGGAAGTATAAACTTATACAATTCTTGTGTGTGGAATAATAATAATAAAAGACTGGTGGCAAGTGAAACTAACGTTCGCGTGGAAAATTCAATAAATCGTAAAACTTTTTGTGTGAAATAGACATTGAAATACAAATATTTTTCAAGGAGAGTTCTTTTGGCCGATTTAAAGGTGTCGGCATTGAGGCAAAAGCTCGAAGAACGGGAGTTGGAAACGACTGGTAAGAAGGCCACGCTTCAGAAAAGACTCGCAGAAGGACTGATAAAAGAATTAAGGTGAAGACCCCGCAACATTTTTGTTTGAAGTCTCTGGAATTGATGTGTGTTCCATAATGAGTAAACTCGACGGAATGGAAGACGAAATGCAACAAAATTCGATGAGTTTGAAGGAAGAACTTCAAGAAAATTCGAAGAATTTGGAATAGAAACTTCTAGAAAATTCGAATACTTTGAAGGAAGAACTTCAAGGGAGTTCGAAGAATTTGGAAGGGAAACTGCTCGAAAATTCGAACAGTCTGAAAAAAGAATTTCAAGAAAGTTCGAAGGAGTTGAGAGGAGAGCTTATGGAAAATTCGAAAAACTTGAAAGAAGAACTTTGTGGTGTGGCGAACCGGTTAGAAGAAAGAATGGGGACGGTCGAGACAGAGGTGGAGAAAATCAAAGATGAAATTGAAGAGAAAATGGGAAAATTGAAGGAAACAATCAGTGATGAAATCAAAGGCGGACTCGAGGCGGAAATCAACAAAATAAGGGAGAATACTACGCATACCACAGAATCTGTCAGTGAAGATTCAATGCTGGAAGGGAATTTGAACTTAGATAATGTTAGAAAAGGTTTGAAAGATGTAAAAATCAGCTCGAAGACAGAAAAACTCTCCATGAAACCACCTCAGTTTGATGGAAAAACACCATGGGCAAACTACCGCCGACAATTTGAAGCTGCAGCAAAGGCGAATGGGTGGAATGCAGGAGAAAGAGCTTGAAGACAAACCCATCTAGAACATGTATACCACCCAGAGCTTGAAAACCGCTGCCAAAAATCAAGCGAATCTTTACAAGAATTTGGAGCTTGATTCGTCTTGCATATCCATCAGCCATACCAGAAAAGGTAATGGAACGACTAGCGGTTCAGGCATTCCTGGATGGACTTGACCAAAAAACCAGACAGGCGTTGACACTAGATCGTCCAACACATCTCGTGGATGCACTGGCATGCGCTTCGGAATTTGAGGCTGCAAAACATTCGCGCAAGAGCCAAAGTAAGGCCCGGATGATGAAAGAAGGACCACAGGAACCTTCCACTCTTGAAGCTGCCATAAGGAAGGTGATTAAAGAAATGTTGCCTGAGAAGAGACTGCTAAGATGCCGGAACTGTAGGAAACTTGGACACGTGTAGCCAATATCCAACCCTCAAGAGGACGACACCAACGAAGGTTGTTGAGAAGGGGCAAGTGTCGGCCAAAACTCAGCAAGCCCCGGGTAACAACGAATATGTCCTCCAACAGCGGAACAGAGGAGCTTTCGTAGACGGTTTCATCAACAACAAGCCTTGCACCATGCTGCTGGATACAGGTGCGACTAGGACTATTCTTGGACCTTCATTTGCCAAAACACCGGCAAGAATTGAACCAGCGACTTGGAAGCTACGCACAGCAACAGGGGAATAAGCGAATGTGTATGGTGAACTACTCATTGAGCTTTGATTTTGTCCTTTTTATTGTTATTATTGTTACAATTCACCAGAGCGCACATAACCATAGTACTGAGCTAATTTTGGCAACACGAAACTGAAACATCGAGCATTGGTAGCCGACATCGAGGACGGCGCAATCATCGGAATGGACATCATGAATTCAAAAGGGTTCGAGCTGAATTTTAAAGATGGCGTCCTACGTGTGAACGGAGAATAGCTGGTGCTTTATGGAAGAAGTGGAGAAATAATTCGTATCCTGTTGGCTGAAGTCGTAAGCGTTCCTGAGAGGGCTGAAACCATTCTGGAGGCTCGCATGGATGGCCGAGAGACCGTGGAAGCGTGGTGATGTTCGAGCCCGAGCTTCATGATAGAAAATTGGACGAGGAATCGCACTTTGGAAGACCTTGCTGCGTTTTGATAAATTTGTGCCAGTAAGGGTAATGAATGTCAATTATTACCCAGTGACCTTGAAGAGAGGAACTGTTCGTATATTTCCTCTGTGATCAAGAGTGTACGCGGAACTGTTAGCCAATTCAACAACTTGCCAACAGAATTGGAAGAGTTAGTCACCATCTCATCGAAGGACATTGGACCAGCTCAGCAGTCCAAATTAAGGGATTTAGTCAAGGAGTATCAGGACATCTTCGATACTGGACAAGGAAAAGGCGGCGGAATGGAAGTGGTTCAGAATAAAATCGATATTGGGGATGCCCGACCAAGCCAAAAGATTATCTCTCGCTGAGAAAGAAGAGGCTGACAAAATTGTCAACGATATGAAAAATGAAAAAATAAGGAATAATTGAACCGTTCGACAGCTCCTGGTCATCTCCAGTTGTACTGGTAAAGCAGAAAGATGAATCGACACGCTTCTGCGTAGACTATCGTTAACTCAACAACGTGACGAAGGACAGCTACCCTCGCCCAAGAATAGACAATACTCTAGACACTTTGACTGGCTCAACAGTTTTCTTGACTTTAGATTTGAAGAGCGGATAAGAGAAAACAGCCTTCACTATCAGTTCAGGATTTTGGCAGTTCACAGTTATGCCATTCGGCCTTTGTAACGCTCCAGCCACCTTTGAGGGATTGATGGAGACTGCATTGAAAGGACTCTCATGGAAAACGTGCCTGGTATACCTCGACGACATCATCGTAGTTATGATGCATCCGAATATCAGCTGGCTATCAAAAAATTTGAACAAACGTCTTGGAATGGGTAACTTGGTACTATCTCTCAACCATGACCTTATTCCATAAATAACCTAAGAGTCTGAATATTTCGGAGACCTAAATATTCTGCAATCGGGTAACGTCAGCGTTGACGCTTCTTCGCTTCCGGTAGCTACCCGGCAGGCTGTCCGTCCGGTTGTAGTACACGGAGGTCTACTGACGCCACCCGGACAAGACCCCGCGGGAGAAGAGTATGTCAGCAAACTCCGGCAGAGAATGGGCGACATCCACGAGCGAGTCTGTTTGAATATCGAGAGTGCCAGCAACCGTATGAAGAAGACTGTTTTGACTGTGATGGCGACTTCCAATAAAAATCAACAATTTTATCTGGAAGCTGCACTAAAAGCTCTTGACTCTAGTGGACCGTATTTCGCGGGTGTTGGAGAGATATGATGAGGAGAAACCAATTGTGAACTAACCACGAAACCCCAAGATCCTACCTTTAGTTCCTTCCACTTCGTGCTTCTTGGAAATTATTTGGAGCGTGAGGAATATTGTTGACTAACGCTCGGTCTTCTTTCTTCAGCTAGCGATAGAACTATAGTGTCGTAACTGTATGCGAGCACTTCACTTGGTTGAGATTAAGGGTATGGATATTGGATAAGAATGTTAAGGAAAATGTGGTTTTTATTCAAAGTTGTGGGATATGCGGGAGATGCGAACGTATACAACTCTCGATGTCGTCTCTCTCTCGTTCGGGCAGCAAGGCTACGATCTTGTGGGTTTTTTTGAATAAAATAAAAATGTACACGGAGAGCAAATAAAATGTGCTGGTCACCGGTGAACACTCACTATGATTTTGTGTAAAAGTACAAAAAATAAATGAAATATGAATAACTAAAAATTAAACTGGTTTATTGAACATATAAAAAACGAACACATGAACGTGTGGACGCGACATACCGCCCACCAAAAATACTATGTATTTTTCAATGTCAAGAATGATCAAGCGGAAGTGGACAAAGTTTTGAAACTGGTCTCTTCAAAACTCCATTTTGTGTTTTGACGGTGGCTACCCTGATTTTACCATCCGATCCTGGAAAAACATCAACAATACGACCCATTGACCATTGTAATGGGGGTGTATTTTCTGATTTTATAAGAACTAGGGAATCTTTCCGAATTGGAATCGACTCGGTAGTCCACTTACTCCTCTGATGGAGCGTGTGAAGGTACTCTTGCGACCAGCGATACCAGAAACTTCCGTACAGTTTTTGTACCAAGTTCCACCTCGATAGGCAGTTTGAAGATAGATCAAGAATATTTGGAGATGGTGGGGCGACTAGTGGTTCCATTGTAAGAAAGTGGCCTGGTGTTAATACAGAAAAGTCGTTGGGGTCATTACTGATTGGAACGAGTGGGCGCGAATTCAAAACTGCTTCGATCTGGATGAATACAGTCTGCAACTCTTCGTAGGTGAGTACCTGTTCTCCAATCACTCGTGCGAAATGGGTTTTAACGGATTTCACTCCACTCTCCCACAGTCCACCAAAGTTTGGGGCTGAGGGTGGACTGAAATGCCAAGAGATGCTCTCGTTTGATACTGCGGATTGCATGAAGAAATTAATCTGCTTGTGAGCGCCAACAAAATTGGTACCGCAATCACTGTAAATGGATTGACAACGTCCTCTACGAGATATAAATCGCCGTAGAGCTGCCAAAAAAGCATCAGCAGACAAGTCTGAAGCGACCTCCAGATGCAAAGCTTTTGTGACGAAACATACAAATAAGCAGAGATAGGCCTTCAAAGTCTTAGCACCGCGAGTTTTACTCATAGTGATTCGGAAAGGACCAGCATAATCAACACCAACATGCAAAAATGGTTTTGCTTGGGTGATGCGTGAAAGTGGTAAGTTGCCCATTGGCGGCTGAGGTGAAATGGGATTTGTTTTCCAGCAGCGAATGCATTTTGAAAGTACAGAACGAATTGTGCGCTTGGCCGATAGTACCACCCAGAATGTTTGGGAAATAAGATAATGCACAGTCTGGACACCAGCATGCAGGTGTTTTGAATGAAAATACTCAATAATTAATGTAGTGAAACGAGAACGAGAGGGCAGGAGTACTGGATATTTTTTATCGTAAGCTAGTTGTGCGAGATGAAGACGTCCTCCAACTCTTATGAGACCCTGACCATCAATGAAGGGAGACAATTTTCTTAAGTTTTTGGGCAGATCTTTCTTGTGTTGAAGCTGAAAAAGAAGATCAGGAAAAAATAAATTTTGAGTAAACTTTGCGAAGACTAGTGAAGACTGATGGAAATCTAAGGAGGTGAGATTACTCATTTTTTTATCTTGAGGAAAACGTGAGTTGTGGATGAACCGTAATATGTATGCTAGAATGCGATTGGAGGTACTCAGAGAAGAATTTTCATTCAGAAGGTTTTCGAGAAAATGAGGGGAGATGGTTTGAGTAAGGGTGACTATTTTCTTCTCCTGTAATGCTTCGAGAGACGGTGGAAATTCCGTGTTTGTCCAAGTTCGATTCGAATTTTGCAAGAATGATGGTTCAGCCCACCATAGCGAATTATTTATTAACTTAGAGGGTAGCAGCCCCCTGGAACCAATGTCGGCGGGATTATCAGCGGAAATAACATGAAACCACGAACTTGGCGGAACCGTGTTTTGAATGAAAGAAACTCTGTTGCTAACAAAGGTTTTCCACCTATGCGCACTGGATTGAATCCATGCAAGAGTGACGGTTGAATCGGTCCAACAAAAAATATTGGAGTGAGATACCCTCTCTATAATAATCTTTTGAACGAATGAGACTAATTTGGCAGCTAACACTGCTGCGGAGAGCTCAAGTTTTGGTATCGTTATCTTTTTCTGAAGAGGGGCGACTTTGGTTTTGGAGCACACGAAATTGGACGTAACTTCGCCTGAAGATGAAATACAAACAAGATACACGACGGCACAGTATCCCTTTTCAGACGCGTCTGCAAAGCAATGTAGCTCACAAGTTATAGAATCATCAGCAATTAAGCGACGTGGAAACTGAAAGTGAGTTAGGAATGACAAATCCTGGAGATATCGCTCCCAAAGACGAATAATATCTTGCGGTGGAGTTTGATCCCAATCCAATTTCAATTCCCATATTCTCTGGATGAGATGTTTTATCAAGAATGTGACTGGTGACAAAAACCCTAACGGATCGAAAAATCTGGCGAGATTCGAAAGAAGATTTCTTTTTGTACAATTTGAATTTGAAGATTTGATAGAAAATTTGAAACAGTCAGTCGTAGGAATCCACTGTAGCCCTAGAATGTTCAAAGAGCTAGCGCTATCATTATCGAAATCCAGAGGATCGACTGATAGATGTGAATTTGGTAAGTGAGACAGCAAAGCGGGGTGGTTGCTAGACCATTTTCGTAGTTCAAAGTTACCCTTTTTCATAAGAGAGATAAGTTGAGATTGAACGTCAAGGGCACTTTCAAGAGTCGAGGAACCTGTGCAAATATCATCGATATAAGTGTCCTCTCTGAGAATGCGAGCCGCTTGAGGGTATACAGCACCCTCATCGTGCGCTAATTGAAGTAAAGTGCGATTTGAGAGGTAAGGGCTGGGGCCCAAACCATAAGTGATGGTGAGGAGTCGATAGTCCTGAACGGGGTCGTTTGGGCTAAAGCGCCAAAGGATGCGTTGGTAATCACAATGAGCTGGTGATACAAGGATTTGACGAAACATCATTTTCACATCAGTGGTAAAAACAATGGGGTGAAAACGAAAATTTAAGAGAATCGTAACGATATCTCTCTGAAGTTTGGGGCCAATGTAAAGATGATCATTTAACGAAGTCTGATTGGGTAGTTTTGCCGACCCGTTGAAAACAACTCTCAACTTAGTAGAAGTGCTACTAGGTTTGAGAATACAATGATGAGGAATATAGTAAGTGAAAGGGGAAGATTCAGTGACTGGCTCCATGTGGCCGAGACCTAAATACTCCTTCATAAAATCGGAATATTCAATATATAAAGATTGCTGTTTGGTAAGTCTTCTCTCGAGAGACATGAATCTCTGGAGAGCTAAAGAACGACTATTCGGAAAAGCTGGAGATGAATTTTTGAAACGTAGGCACACAACATATCGACCACTGGGTGTTCTAGTGACAGATTCAGAAAACATTTTCTCGCATACCTCCTCCTCAGGAGATATTGAACGGACATGTGGGACTTGCTCGACTTCAAAAAATGTCTTTACTGTATTTGCCAAGGATAATTCTTCGGCCGTGCAAAAGAAGGAAGTGAGTGTGGTGGTTGTGGGTGAATTGTTGATTCGGCCAGTTAATATGTACCCGAAAACTGTATTCAGGAGATCTGGTTCATTATCTCCTCCTAAAATTCGACCATCAATCAAAATGCGCGAAAATATATCAGCACCTAATAGAAGGTCAATAGAACTTGGGATATGAAAGTCGGGATCTGCCAAATCCAGAGTCGAAATATGAGGCCATCTTTTAGGATGGAGAATCGTGTTTGGTAACCGTTCACAAATACTAGGAATACGATGGCATCGGTTATAATGATAGGCTTCTCTCTGTTGCAAGGAAGAATAGAGAGAGTAACACCGCCATGCTTGGCAAGAGTTTGCATAGAGCCTAAACCATTGAGATGAATTGTTAGATCAGTGGTGCGCAAGTGTAAACGCCTTCCGCTCTTTTGGGTAATGAACGAGCTCATACTACCAGAATCCAGGAGACATCTGAACTTTTGATAATTTCCAAACTTATCCAGCACTTCCACCTGGGCGGTGGATAAAAGAACACTGGACGAGGATGAAAGAAATGCGGTTTGAATTGAGGGAACAGATGATGCAGATTGTTCTGGAATGTTCGAAGAGGAGGAAGAAATATTTTCAGCGTAATTTCCAACAGAGGAAGGCGGCTGAAGTCGATCAAAATGCAATAGTGTATGATGTGGTTGATTACATGTGTGACATTTGATTTTGCTTTGGCATGTTTTGAAGGAATGTGAACTGCTAAGACAATTTATGCAGAGCTTATGAGTTTTGACCATTTTGTAGCGCTCACCAGGAGACTTTTTCAAGAAATCTGGACATCTATATAATAGATGATCCGATTTGCAAAATGAACATTTAACATCATTCATTTGTACCAAAAAAGAAGTTGAAGGACGAGAAGCAGTATGAGGTTTAAAACCTTCAACCTTCTTTGGTTTTATTTTGCGAGAACAATGAATGTTATCTAGCGCAATACAATGGTTTTGCAAGAATTCGGTTAATGACGCATACGTCGGTATTGAAGTAGAATTATGATGTAATTCAAAACGAGTAGCAATTGTTATATCTAATCTTTTGAGCATCATTTGTACTAGGATAAAATCCCACTGGTCTACAGGTAATTTCAAAATTTTGAGTGCTTCTAGATTATCATTAAATATGTCTAACATTTGACGCAGTGCAAAAGAATCATCTGAATTAAGTTTAGGAACACTTTCAATACCAGACCAATGAGCTGCTGCTATCAATCTAATGTTCTTAAACCTTTTGATGAGAGTGTCATAAGCAATTTTGTAATTAGAATTAGTCATTGGCAAATGTTGAACTAAGCCCAAAGCTGTCCCTTTCAAAGAAGAAAGCAAATAATTGAACTTTTCTATATCACTGAGACGAACATTAGTATGAATTACCGCATCAAACATGTCAATATATGAAGAAAATTTAGTGATATCTCCACTGAACTGAGGCAATTCAATTTTTGGCAAAGTTATGTGACTAGATGAGGGCAAATTTGCGTTGCTATTCGAATTTTGAATTTGATGTGCACTTATAGGGTTTTGAATATTTTCAAAAATTTTAAAGTGCAAGGATTTTATCATAAAATATGCATTTTCGAAAGTTTTTCTAAATTTGTCTTGATCGTCAAACGCTTGCTCGTCTTGTTCGTTGACTTCCCCAATTATTAAATTGTGAAGCCTATTGAATTCGTCTCGAATTACTTCAATTTGTTCATAACTGAACTTGAAAACTGCTTTATAAGCTACATCACCTTCAGCTAACTTTGCAGTTTCAAGCAACTCATCTAAACGTTTGAGTTCGATTTTTCTCAATGAGATGTATTTTTTCGACATTTTATAAAGAAGAAATGGAAAATATAAATTTACAAGTCAAATCAAAATTCACTGTAACAAAATAATTTTCGTTCGAAAAGTTCAAAAGTAACCAAGCCACCCGGTACAATGGAAACACCGATCAGCTGAGTGCAAATGAGGTGAATTCAAAACTACGAATTTGGTAAAAAACCGTTTCAACTGACGAATAAATTCAAGGCCACCGCGAAAGCAACGTAAAAAATTGGATAACAAATATTTATAATCTTTGGACAAAAACCTAAATGAGTGTTCACAATCGGCATGAAATGTATTTATTGAATGAAATGAACAATTGATTAATGAATAATTGAAATACAATTCGGCTCGTAATGGACCAATGTTTTGACTGTGATGGCGACTTCCAATAAAAATCAACAATTTTATCTGGAAGCTGCACTAAAAGCTCTTGACTCTAGTGGACCGTATTTCGCGGGTGTTGGAGAGATATGATGAGGAGAAACCAATTGTGAACTAACCACGAAACCCCAAGATCCTACCTTTAGTTCCTTCCACTTCGTGCTTCTTGGAAATTATTTGGAGCGTGAGGAATATTGTTGACTAACGCTCGGTCTTCTTTCTTCAGCTAGCGATAGAACTATAGTGTCGTAACTGTATGCGAGCACTTCACTTGGTTGAGATTAAGGGTATGGATATTGGATAAGAATGTTAAGGAAAATGTGGTTTTTATTCAAAGTTGTGGGATATGCGGGAGATGCGAACGTATACAACTCTCGATGTCGTCTCTCTCTCGTTCGGGCAGCAAGGCTACGATCTTGTGGATTTTTTTGAATAAAATAAAAATGTACACGGAGAGCAAATAAAATGTGCTGGTCACCGGTGAACACTCACTATGATTTTGTGTAAAAGTACAAAAAATAAATGAAATATGAATAACTAAAAATTAAACTGGTTTATTGAACATATAAAAAACGAACACATGAACGTGTGGACGCGACAAAGACCTATGACATCAACGCAGAAGCTGGTCCGGTGACCTAGTCTGGCTGTACAACCCCAAGCGTCGCCGCGGTTTCTTACCGAAATTGTAGAGTCCATGGGAAGGTCCATACAAGATCATAAAAGTAATTAATGACCTTGTCTACCGGATCAAAAAGTCACCCCGAGGAAAACCTAGAGTCGTCCATTCCAATAGGTCGGTTCCTCATGCCGAAAATCACGATCAAGTTCGCACCCTCAGACCACCAGACGGTGAGCAGATGACCGACCTTTCAGCAGTTTATGGCCTTATACTCGAATGGGCAGAAAGTTTCACATGGGGTAACTCGAGAGGAGTCACTAGCACACTCCGAATGTCCAGAGGCATAGCTGTGGTTTACTCAAAAAATTTTGGTCAGCTTCAGGAACTGCGGAAACAGAACCCAGATGTTGGAGGGTCGTTGCAGTTAAAGAAAGGCCAAAGAAACATATTTTATCCGGTAACCAACCTATGAAGACGACTGGGAGAGCCTCACCAGATTGAGAGATATGATGCTGGACCAAAATCTCATGGACCTGGCAATAACAAAATTATCCTGTGGTCTTGATGGGTTAGATTGGAGAATCATTAGAAGCATGTTGGAGACGATATTCAGATCTAACGGCATTAAGATTTTGGTGTGGTGTAACCATCTTCAACGACCGAACATGAAGACCGTAGAGTGTTTCTTCCATCAGACGTCACTGTGCAGATATGGGGAGTCATGCAGGTACCGACACACTCCAAGGATGCTATTTCGAAACGCAATGTCTTTAAGAAGGGGGCAATGTCACGGATATATTCAGACTGATTCGAGTAGCGATTGGCCTCATCTAGGTGAGCAACAGCGAATTAATAGCAGTTGCATGAGTGATCCACCTGTTAATGAGGAGCGGTGGCTTAGGTCTGTTAGACGAGAAGCCAATAGAACATCGTAGAAAATCTCTCGATACCTCCAGAAGCAATGTTTCCTACAGCCATGCGAGTCGCCGTTTGAAGTATTGAAGACTGGAAGCATCGTTTGAAATAAATATAGACCAGTAAATCCTAGTACGTATAAATTAGGTGTTTGGGTGTTTGATTATAATTTTTAAAGTAAAATTGTATAGTTCTTTAAAGTATTTTTCTATGAATTTTCTAGGGATATGATAACCTATTATATCTTCAAAGCACCATAATAAAAGCGTGTATATCTTGAACTAATGCAAGTGAATCATGAGATATAATGAAAAAATTGTTTCTTAATCTGTATATGATCTTTTCGGAACTTTTTTCACGAAAAATATTGAGAAATGAAGAAATGAATACATTGAATGTGAATTTTGATTTTGTCGCATTCATTTGACCCCTTTCCTCCACTCTAGAAATAATAATAATAAAAAATATGTTTCTGACTTCGATTGCCATCTTGCTGTTTTTTTTTTTTAAGAAAATTAGGAATGTTGAAGGTTGAATGTGAATGTTGATTTTGTCGCATTCATTTGACTCCCCAACCCCTCTAAAAATAAGGGAAAAAATGTTTCCTATCAATTTTTGGGAATTTTTTTCCACGAAAAATATTGAGAATTCATTTCAACACTTCAGTGTTGAATACGTTGAATATGAATATTGATTTTGTCGCATTCATTTGACCCCTTTTCTCCACTCTAGAAATAATATTTTATATCATTCCCAAGTCGCCTCTCGCACGGTTACACTACGGGTGTGCTTTTGGGGCACTTCCACTCGAGCACCTGATGTATTCATTGCGCAAAAACGTATATTGAGAATTATCTTCAATTTAGCACGAAAGGATTCTTGCAGACCAATTTTTGAAAATCTCCAAATTTTAACACTTGTTGGTATTCTTATTTTAGAAATGTGGTAGTTTATATTTACAAATAGACATAAGTTCATCATAAATAAGGAAATTAATTCCTACACTACAAGGAATTGTACTGATTTACATGTTCCTCAGGTTGAATACGTTGTTTCATCTAAAACTTCCCGCGTTCTAGGACATAAGATTTTTAATAAACTTCCAAAAGACGCAAATGAATCTACTAATGTATCAATATTTATGATTCGTCTGAAAACCTATTTAGTCAATAATACTTTTTATACTCTTGATGAATTTTTTGCTTTTTAGTAACAATTTGTGACTATTCTTATATGTATTTGACATTTGGAAAATAAAAGTATTTATTTATTAATAATGAAAAATATGTTTCTGACTTCGATTGCCATCTGGCTGTGGTTTTTTTACAAAAAATTAAGAAAAATTATGTGTTGAATTCGTTGAAGGTGAATGATAATTTTTTCGCATTTATTTTACTCCCCCACACCTCTAGAAAGAACGAAAAAACGACAAAATGTTTTTGACTCTATTATTTTGTGGATATTTTTCACGAAAAATATTGAGAAATGAAGTGTTGAATACGCTTAATGTGAATGTTGATTTTGTCGCATTCATTTGTCTCCCCCACCCATCTAGAAATAACGAAAAAAATGTTTCTGGCTCTCTATTATTTTTTGTGATTTTTTCACGCAAATATCGAGAAATGAAGTGTTGAATATCTTGAATATGTGAAATTTTGTCGCATTCATTTAAACCATTTTCTCCACTCTAGAAATAATAATAATGAAAAATATGTTTCTGACTTCGATTGCTATCTTGCTTGGTTGGTTTCATAAATTTTATTTCTGAGGGTTATGTGAGTCGAGCTAGCGATTTGGTTATAGTTGAAGATTAAGGTTACTTAAATAAGCTTGCCTTCTTCAGCAGTATTAGCCGATAGAGGATTTGAACCATACTGGCCGATCTGAGGGGGGACATGGGGGCCATGCCCCCCCCGTTTAGAGTTCTGAATAAAAATAGTTGATATTGGTTCTACAACCAGTCTAGATGTGGAAATGCAACTAAACCGTGATTGATTTTTAACAAGAAGAAATAAACACACGAGTAAAGGTGCTGCAAGAGTTCCCCGACAAAATCGACCAAATTAACATGTAAAATCCCATTTAAAATTCTAAGGTCCCGTCTGGCGTTTTTTGTCTCATTCAAGGTCACGCGCTCGCTGCTCTGCCGTTCAGCTGTGACGTAGTCGAGCTGATCCGTATCAAAGATAAGAGTTTCCCAGTCGATCAAGAATTCGGGAATAGTCGGACGAGATCGGCAGAAGTCGGTTACGTGGACGGCGCTCGCTGGTCTGCTGTCAGCGTGTGACGTAGTCGAGCTGATCCGTATCAAAGATAAGAGTTTCCCAGTAACCAACGCCGGGTAGTGAAAATGAATATTTGATATATGCAATAAAATGAAAAAAGGTAGTTGACTGAGGGATCGAAGTGTAGCGAACCAGCAATCTTCGGATTACGAAGCGCACCTCTACAGACAAGGCTATGAGACCTCTTAGTAAATGTAGGTTGAAATGTTGTTTATACAGCGCGAGCCGCCGATCGGCGAAGTCCAGCGGTGTTATCTACCGCACGCTGGGTTCTTTCTACCGCAAGCCCAGTGCTCGAATATTGAATAAAAAGAATAGTGATTGTGAACGAATAAATTCGAATTGTTGAAGTGGTATAATAATAATGATGTTTGAAAAAAATTCGAAAAATGGTGGGGTAACGAGAGTGTAACGTTTCAACGTGCGATTCCAATGAGGAACGTATACAGGGTGTTTCATAATGCATAATTTAAGAGAAAAACAACAGGGTGTTTCGAAAATAACTCAAGGGATTCGAAACAACTACTCACCCATACAAAGTAATTGAATTACATCTGGCATATATGTGACGATAGTGTTAGATAGGAGATAGAAGACAGAAGATAGAACGTAGGACATAGGAGGCAGAAGATAGGAGATAGAAGTTAGGAGACATATAGATTCACAGACAGGCAGACTGACAGATTGACTGATATATTGACAGGTGGGTAGACTGACAGATATTCAGTTTGATCGAACCAGAACGAACTAACCTCACATATAGAGCATTGAAAAAAAACCATAACATTTCGTCTGATGTAACCAGAACGAACTAACCTTAGATATAGCGACTTAGGAACCTCAACGTTGTTAGGAAAAAAGATGGCTGCTGTCATTTGTCAAATATCAGGTGGAAAATGAATCAAAGAAAAAACGTATCATTGAGGATTCGAAACAACTACTAGCTCATACAGAGAGGTTGAATTACATCTGTGTGTGATAACAACGACATACTGCACCATACTGCGACATACCGAACATACCCATACCGCACATACGGTGACAAACCGAATCATACCGAACATGCCCATACTACGACATACGGCGACATACCGAACATACCTATACTACGACATACGACGACACACCACGTTTAGCGTAGGTACAGCATACTGTGACATAGATAGGAGACAGGAGATAGGAGACAGGGGATAGGAGACAGAAGATAGGAGATAGGAGTCAGAAGATAGGAGATAGGAGACAGAAGATAGGAGAGAGGAGATAGGAGTCAGGAGACATAGAGATTGACAGGTAGGCAGATATTCAGTTTGATCGAACCAGAACGAACTAACCTTCCATATAGAGCATTTAAAAAAATCGTCTGATCTAACCAGAACGATCTAACCTTACGTATGGCGTCTTACATTGGAGGATTCGAAACAACTACTTACCCATACAGAGAGGTCGAATTACATCGGACATTTAAAAACGTATCATTGGGGATTTGAGGATTTGAAAAACAACTACTTACCTATACAGAGAGATTGAATTACATCAGACATCTATGTATTGTTTGATCGAACCAGAACGAACTAACCTCAGGTACGTCAGTAATCCAATCCGCGCTTATGAGAATAATAATTATAGATGTAATATTCAGAGTGTGTTAATAATAATGTTTAAAAAATGTGAAAAATGATGGGGAAACGAGGTTGTAATGTTTTAACGTGCTATACCGGGTGTACCAACATGTCATTTAGGAAAAAAAAAACGACAGGGAGTCTCAAAATTGATCATTTAAGAAAAAAAAAAGATGGCGGCTGCTTGTTAACGTGCTATACCAGGAGTACCAACATAACATTCAAGATAAAAAAACAACAGGGTGTTTCAAAATACATCATTCAAAAGGGGAAAAAACATGGTGGTTGTTGCTGCTTGTCAAGCAGACTGACAGATATTCAGTGTGATCGAACCAGAACGAACTAAACGAAGACAGGAGACAAGAGACAGAAGATGGAATATAGGAGGTAGAAGATAGGAGACAGGATTCAGGAGACAGACAGATTGACAAACAGGTAGATTGACAGATATTCTGTTCGATCGAACCAGAACGAAATAACCCTACGTAGGTATAGCATAGAGATTGAATTACAGGGTATCTCATAAAGTGTATCAAGATGGGGTCTGTCATTTTCAACGTGCGATACCCATTTTTTTCGTAACCTTATGAACGTCCATTTCAATCGCATTTTTGCATGTTTTGACGTATCAAATTTTAACTACTTTTTGGAATGCCAAAAACACCAATTTTCGATACATATTTTATACGTTTCGGCGTTTGAAATTTTGTGTTTTTTTGGAACACCAAAAAAGAGTATTTTGAGCAATTTTGAAATGTCAAATCTCCATAAGAAATACATGTAAACATGTATTTTTAACACTCGTAATTTTAATCATTTTTTCGAATGTGTTTCGTTACATTTTTTACACATTTTGGCGTTTCAAATTTTAACAATTTTTTCGAACGCGAAAAACGTCTATTTTCATCACATTTTTGCGGGGGGACTGCCGCCGCAGTGAAGTCACCCCAATGTATTATACCGATTGACGATTGAATACTGACAGATTGACAGGTAGGCAGACTGGCAGACATTCAGTTTGATCGAACCAGAACGAACTAACCTTATGTTTGTAAATGAATTTTTTTGTTTTTTTTTTGTACATAGTACCACAAAAAACCAATAAATTTGATCGAACCAGAACGAACGAACCAGAACGAACTAACCTTATGTTTGTAAATGAATTTTTTTGTTTTTTTTTTGTACATAGTACCACAAAAAACCAATAAATTTTGTGTGATCTAACCAGAACGAACTAACCTTCAACTGTCAGAGTCGCAACAGTCACCTGTCAACTGTCAGAGTCGCTTCAGTCACCTGTCATTTGTCTAACTAACCTTGTGTAAATTTCGTCTGACCTAACCAAAACAATCTAACCTCATGTTGGTAGATATATTTGGTCTGATCTAACCAGAACGAAGTTACCTCACGTCGGCATATGCAGAGCCTCCCAAAAACGTAATTATGCGACTATTGTCTTAAGTAACGTAGACCTAATATTTTAGCGTGTGATGCATTCAGTCATGAATGATGTAGCAGTCACATGCTAACGTGTGATATCATGCATTTAGTCAACTACTATAGGAGTCGTAGTCTTCTCATTTGAAAATATCATACATTCAGTCAGCTGTTGGTAGATACGTGGACCTAACATTTCAACGTGCGATACCATACATTCGGTCAACTATCCTAAGAGAGGTTGCAATCTTAAATTCGGTTGTTTGAAGCACAAGTAACGAGGGACCTTAGCGTTCAACGTGCGATTCCATACATTCAGTCTAATTTCGGAAGTGATAGAGTTTTCAGAGTTCTCAGAATTCAAAGTCTAATACTATACACTCAGGCAATTGTCAGAATTGACGTAGGGCAGACTCAAATGTCGAAAATGTCGTTGAACGACTCACATAGTATTTTTGTATTTAAGTAGACGTCATTTAAGCTTATTAAAGAGAGGTTGATTTATATACCGTTGAAAGGTATGCCTTTCCAAGTAGTTTTACAAAAAGAACGCATTATAGACGAACGTTGATTTCAGCTGCAATGAGAGAAAAATATTCAGTTGCACAAGTCTGCAGAGAGAAAATTGAATTAACGATTGAGGAAAAAAACCTTTCTTTGAGATATTGCCTTCTCATTTGTATACACAAAGCGAGGAGAATGTGGGGCCCCATAAAATGAGTTGTGTGGCACACCTCGCACACCACAATAAAATGTTGTATAGTTCATCATAATAAAATAATTGTTGTGGGAACAAACACTTCGGAAAATATTAATTTTTTTTATTTAAAAATACACAAAGGTACTCACATAAAATCAAAATATACGTGGCACAAAACACTTCACATATTTCCGTGGTACACATTGTAGAAAAACTATTAAATTTCGCTTTTCACTCAAACACGTTAAATCAAAGCATGAAGTATCCAGGTTGAAAATTTAGTGTTTTCAAGAAATTGTTTGGGTGAAAAACAGAACAATTCCAAAAAGACATATAAATCAACTACCTTGAATTTTATTAAGAACAATTCAATAATAAAATGAGGGCCCAACAAAGTCGTGTAGTTTGCAAACTTCACGACTTCACTCAATAAACCATATTTTTCATTTGGAAATGTTTCCTACGCGGTTTTTATATTAATCGGATGTGATGTTGTATCCAAGGTTATTTCACGTTGATAAACTTGAAATAATATTGTATTCGTAGAATTATTTTCACAACTTTGCCAATAATATGTCTCTTGAAATATTCTCAAAATGTAGTTTGTAGTGATTTTCTAACGAAATAATTTCACAGAAATTTGACAAAAAAAAAACAAGTTTTAATCAACTATGACAGGAATTTCATGCACATTTTTGATACATTTTTAAATAGAACAAATCATTTGCGTCCCCGAAAACAAATTATAACATAGAGTAACTTATATATTTTTCGAGGAATTGGGTCATTTGCAAGGAAATTTTTGAGGATTTGTCGTACACAACCCCATAAAATGAATCATGACATAATAATAACGTACACAAGGAGGTTTAAAATACCACCCTAAAGAAAAATCATATATTGCATGTTTCTGAAATGAAACGTGACAAAAAAAAATAAATATAAGGTGTTTAAAAATATGTCATTAAACATAAAAAATTCAGTCACGTATTTTCAGTAATTTTTTACGTTACTACGCTGACAAAATGAGGGATTTTTCGCATTAAATCCAAATAATATTCGAAACGGTATACTGATGTTGCAAAATGGTATTCGAAACGTTTTTCAGCTGTAATAATAATTAGAATGAAATGTTGAATGTCACTAACACGAATCTTAGCAGAAAAAACATACAGGGTAGTCCAGGAAGATTTAAAAATCAATTATTGAAGAGACGAACAGTTGCGAGGTGTATATAAAAATAATTAATGAATTAAAATCGTGGAAGATATTCGCCAAACGTTATTCAACAAATTGAGTACATGACAACTAATGGGAGACATCTATCATTCAGCTGGAGACTGTAGGAGTAAGGTGTATACAGGGTGTCCCATAAAGTGTAATAGTGATAAAAATATATAAAGAGTGTTACATTAATTGCGATAGTAATAAAAATATGCCAAAAGGGCCACATTTCACATCCTTCGCCAAATAAATTGGAGGAAAAGTAATCATATATTTATGTACCAATAAAATAACGTGGTTTGATTTTGAAGGAGTGGACATTATCGATTCGTTTGAATATCAGGACACACGGTTCAAGACTTTTTGTCGGAGAGTATCAAATACACGATATAGTAAAATCGACGAATGTCGAAGTACCCTTCTCTCCAAATGTTTCCACCAGGTGGAAAATATCAGGCAAACGTCTGACAGCAAACAATTACTTCCCTGGCTAATACCACGACGGACTTTGAATTACATCTGACAGATATTTCTGCAACGTTCTTCCGAAATGACCCACTTGCAGATGATTATTGTAATTTTACAGCAGAATATCATTCAGTTAGCTGGGGAAGACCACTTGCAGACCCGTTTCGAGGTTCTTGCCTCATCATCAGTACAGGGTAGGTCGGACAACGTTAGAATCATCCTGATACAGCCAAATGAATTATAATCCATTGTATGTATAATTGATATTTCCCTACAAATGAAGCAGTGACTTACAGGTAAAGACAGCCGCATAGCCACCCGCGGGGAAACCAAAAAGCAACAGTTAACTAATTCCAGATTTAAAAATTGCACTAGACATAACTCTGTCATTTTTAGAGATACAACTGCATGTCGGTACTCCAAAAAAAGAAAACGATTTCTAACATATATTGCAAATTCACAATTTCTGTCAGAGTCATCGTGAAATTTCGTGGCCACCGTAAAGACTACTATGTGAGGATGGCAGATAAAATTGAAAATTCCAATGGAGTTTATTCACAGAAAAACAGTTTTCTCAGTCTTGATTCTTGAATATTTTTTTGTATTCCTTTCATTCAGACGGGGTCAGTTATTTGCTTTACTTCACCTCTTGAATTCAAACAAGTTTGTGCAGTGTTTTAGTTGGAGACAATATTGGAATGACTTCATTTTTCTGACTGAAATGTATGTTAACTCAAATACAGAAATGAATGAATGTGGTATTTTTGGGAGTGGTCAAATCTAATTGATTCCAAATGAGTCTTGTGTAGTGTCTCAGAGAAGTGAGCGAGTTGTGAGGAGGATTTCGTCGACGAGACATATGAAAGGTTGAGAAGATATGAGATGGATATATATATATATATATATATATATAAATATTCGATTGGATTGTATGATATTTCAAATACTGCAAGAGCGATGCATGGGATATGACAGGTCTGATATTACAGTTATTGAAAATAAAAACATGATAAATTATGCAGAGAAAATAGTGATTTTGTTATGTTTTATCACAACAAAATAATCGTTTTGGTTTATATGACAACTTCAAATGTAGAGTATTGCAATGAAATCCTTGAAAATGTAAGTTTGAACAGTGTATTTGTAGCAGATTGAAGGTGTAATGAAATAAATAGACACAGTTGATTTCGAGTGCTTTAACAAAAAGATGATTTCAAATGTGACTGACAGTATTCAATTCTAGAGATTTACACTAGATGGTGAAATGGTTCTATCGCTTCATTATACACTTTTGAGTTTGTATGACAGTTGCAATGTAATAACACATCCGACCGTAGTGCATAGTATTGATATAAATCATGAGCTAAACTAAACAAACTTTCATCGGTTCATCAGTGAATTGGTGTCCGTTTTCGACGTATATGTTTGATGAATTTGCTTCAAATACAATCTGCCCAAAACGTAAATACACATATTTGCTAAGAATATCATGCTTGAAAGACACATGGAAATAAATAAATGTAGGTGTAATTGGCAACGTTTTGAATGGTTCAGACAAATCGTCAATACCGACTTAATTGGTGAAAATTAAATTTAAAAGAAATTCGAGCCGGTGTATTGATGATGGGAACAAGTAATCGAAATTTGGAAGTTTCAACTCTGATGAGGACTGAAAACGTCTGAAGTGGAGATTTTAAATTAAATTCAACTAACATTCGAAATGGTATACTAATGATGGGAAAATATGCGAAACGTTGTAGTCTGATGAAGTCCAAATAGAACCAAAATTTGAGGGATTTTTTCATTCAATCCAACGTTGGGGTTTTTAACTGTGATGAAGACTCAAAGGAAATATGAAACGGCGATAATAATGAGGAAAGTATGTGAAACTTTGAGTTTTAACTCTGATGAAAACTGAAATAAAATTCGAGACAAAGTGTACTGATTATGGAAACGATTTACCGAAAGTTGGGTGTTTCAACTCTAACGAGGACTCAACACGATGAAACTAGGGATTTTTCACAACAAATTCAAGTAACATTTGAAATAGTATACCGATGATGAAAAAAAATCAACCGAAATAGCTAGTTTTAACTCTGATGACAACTTGAAACAGGTATTTTACATTAGATTTGAATTACATTCGAGACAGTGTATTGATGACGAAAACAAGTGACAGAAATTTGGAATTTTCACTCTGATGAGGACCTAACACGTCGAAAGTCGAGATTTCACATGAAATTCAGATACAAATTTGAAACAGTGTTCTGATGATGAATATAAGTAACCAAAACGTCAGGTCACAATCACAATGAAGGCCCATATAAAATTCGAAATCGATCACCAACGTTTTATCGGTAGACTAAAACATGATACAGGTGTAAACATTCAATCCATCAGATCGATTGTGTGCTCCAGAGAAGTGAGCAAGTTTTTGAGCAAACATCAGGACGAGACAAATTACTTCGAGAGTCTTAACATAATATCGAGATAATTCGAAACATTTGCACTGAACTCCATAATAATTTAAATAACCAATAGGATTTTGTTGAGAAATGAGCAAGTGTGTTGGTAAGACAGCACCTACGAGACAAATTACTTGAAAAGGATGCAATCAAAATCATCAGATCGATTTCAATCAAACACGTCTTGTACATTGTTTCAGAGAAGTAAGCGAGTTTGTGAGTTGACCACATCGTTTCATGTTAGTCGAAATAGTGGCAAATACCTTGGTGATTTATATAGTGGCAAATACTTTGATGATTTATTCAGTCAAGTATTTATATGTCTGCCACCTCATTTGATGGTTCATCAATTTTCGTTTATAAGCTTAGCAAAATAACTTTCATTTTCGAATTTAATTATATGAACGTGTGCAGTAGTATGCAGCTCATAATATGTATACAGGGTGTCTCAAAACACTCATCAATTGAGAGAAAAAAACAACCGACATCATTTAAGAGAAAAAAAGATGGCGCCTGCTTATCAAATACCATATACCGGGTGGACCAACATATGATTTAAGAGAAAAAACATGGTTGCCTCTGTCATTTGTCAAAGAAAAGACGCGTCATTGGGGGTATGAGGATTCAAAATGTTTTTGTGAAGGGGTCCGTCATTTTTAACGTGCGATACCCATCTCCTATCTCCTGTCTTCTATCTGTTGTCTTCTCTAACGGTCGGACGGAAGACTGAACGGGTCGATGGGTATCGCACGTTAAAAATGACGGACCCCTTCACAAAAACATTTTGAATCCTCATACCCCCAATGACGCGTCTTTTCTTTGACAAATGACAGAGGCAACCATGTTTTTTCTCTTAAATCATATGTTGGTCCACCCGGTATATGGTATTTGATAAGCAGGCGCCATCTTTTTTTCTCTTAAATGATGTCGGTTGTTTTTTTCTCTCAATTGATGAGTGTTTTGAGACACCCTGTATACATATTATGAGCTGTATACTACTGCACACGTTCATATAATTACATTCGAAAATGAAAATTATTTTGCTAAGCTTATAAACGAAAATTGATGAACCATCAAATGAGGTGGCAGACATATAAATACTTGACTGAATAAATCATCAAAGTATTTGCCACTATATAAATCACCAAGGTATTTGCCACTATTTCGACTAACATGAAACGATGTGGTCAACTCACAAACTCGCTTACTTCTCTGAAACAATGTACAAGACGTGTTTGATTGAAATCGATCTGATGATTTTGATTGCATCCTTTTCAAGTAATTTGTCTCGTAGGTGCTGTCTTACCAACACACTTGCTCATTTCTCAACAAAATCCTATTGGTTATTTAAATTATTATGGAGTTCAGTGCAAATGTTTCGAATTATCTCGATATTATGTTAAGACTCTCGAAGTAATTTGTCTCGTCCTGATGTTTGCTCAAAAACTTGCTCACTTCTCTGGAGCACACAATCGATCTGATGGATTGGATGTTTACACCTGTATCATGTTTTAGTCTACCGATAAAACGTTGGTGATCGATTTCGAATTTTATATGGGCCTTCATTGTGATTGTGACCTGACGTTTTGGTTACTTATATTCATCATCAGAACACTGTTTCAAATTTGTATCTGAATTTCATGTGAAATCTCGACTTTCGACGTGTTAGGTCCTCATCAGAGTGAAAATTCCAAATTTCTGTCACTTGTTTTCGTCATCAATACACTGTCTCGAATGTAATTCAAATCTAATGTAAAATACCTGTTTCAAGTTGTCATCAGAGTTAAAACTAGCTATTTCGGTTGATTTTTTTTCATCATCGGTATACTATTTCAAATGTTACTTGAATTTGTTGTGAAAAATCCCTAGTTTCATCGTGTTGAGTCCTCGTCAGAGTTGAAATACCCAACTTTCGGTAAATCGTTTCCATAATCAGTACACTTTGTCTCGAATTTTATTTCAGTTTTCATCAGAGTTAAAACTCAAAGTTTCACATACTTTTCTCATTATTATCGCCGTTTCATATTTCCTTTGAGTCTTCATCACAGTTAAAAACCCCAACGTTGGATTGAATGAAAAAATCCCTCAAATTTTGGTTCTATTTGGACTTCATCAGACTACAACGTTTCGCATATTTTCCCATCATTAGTATACCATTTCGAATGTTAGTTGAATTTAATTTAAAATCTCCACTTCAGACGTTTTCAGTCCTCATCAGAGTTGAAACTTCCAAATTTCGATTACTTGTTCCCATCATCAATACACCGGCTCGAATTTCTTTTAAATTTAATTTTCACCAATTAAGTCGGTATTGACGATTTGTCTGAACCATTCAAAACGTTGCCAATTACACCTACATTTATTTATTTCCATGTGTCTTTCAAGCATGATATTCTTAGCAAATATGTGTATTTACGTTTTGGGCAGATTGTATTTGAAGCAAATTCATCAAACATATACGTCGAAAACGGACACCAATTCACTGATGAACCGATGAAAGTTTGTTTAGTTAAGCTCATGATTTATATCAATACTATGCACTACGGTCGGATGTGTTATTACATTGCAACTGTCATACAAACTCAAAAGTGTATAATGAAGCGATAGAACCATTTCACCATCTAGTGTAAATCTCTAGAATTGAATACTGTCAGTCACATTTGAAATCATCTTTTTGTTAAAGCACTCGAAATCAACTGTGTCTATTTATTTCATTACACCTTCAATCTGCTACAAATACACTGTTCAAACTTACATTTTCAAGGATTTCATTGCAATACTCTACATTTGAAGTTGTCATATAAACCAAAACGATTATTTTGTTGTGATAAAACATAACAAAATCACTATTTTCTCTGCATAATTTATCATGTTTTTATTTTCAATAACTGTAATATCAGACCTGTCATATCCCATGCATCGCTTTTGCAGTATTTGAAATATCATACAATCCAATCGAATATTTATATATATATATATATATATATATATATATATATATATATATCCATCTCATATCTTCTCAACCTTTCATATGTCTCGTCGACGAAATCCTCCTCACAACTCGCTCACTTCTCTGAGACACTACACAAGACTCATTTGGAATCAATTAGATTTGACCACTCCCAAAAATACCACATTCATTCATTTCTGTATTTGAGTTAACATACATTTCAGTCAGAAAAATGAAGTCATTCCAATATTGTCTCCAACTAAAACACTGCACAAACTTGTTTGAATTCAAGAGGTGAAGTAAAGCAAATAACTGACCCCGTCTGAATGAAAGGAATACAAAAAAATATTCAAGAATCAAGACTGAGAAAACTGTTTTTCTGTGAATAAACTCCATTGGAATTTTCAATTTTATCTGCCATCCTCACATAGTAGTCTTTACGGTGGCCACGAAATTTCACGATGACTCTGACAGAAATTGTGAATTTGCAATATATGTTAGAAATCGTTTTCTTTTTTTGGAGTACCGACATGCAGTTGTATCTCTAAAAATGACAGAGTTATGTCTAGTGCAATTTTTAAATCTGGAAAAACGTTTGGCGAATATCTTCCACGATTTTAATTCATTAATTATTTTTATATACACCTCGCAACTGTTCGTCTCTTCAATAATTGATTTTTAAATCTTCCTGGACTACCCTGTATGTTTTTTCTGCTAAGATTCGTGTTAGTGACATTCAACATTTCATTCTAATTATTATTACAGCTGAAAAACATTTCGAATACCATTTTGCAACATCAGTATACCGTTTCGAATATTATTTGGATTTAATGCGAAAAATCCCTCATTTTGTCAGCGTAGTAACGTAAAAAATTACTGAAAATACGTGACTGAATTTTTTATGTTTAATGACACCTTATATTTATTTTTTTTTGTGACGTTTCATTTCAGAAACATGCAATATATGATTTTTCTTTAGGGTGGTATTTTAAACCTCCTTGTGTACGTTATTATTATGTCATGATTCATTTTATGGGGTTGTGTACGACAAATCCTCAAAAATTTCCTTGCAAATGACCCAATTCCTCGAAAAATATATAAGTTACTCTATGTTATAATTTGTTTTCGGGGACGCAAATGATTTGTTCTATTTAAAAATGTATCAAAAATGTGCATGAAATTCCTGTCATAGTTGATTAAAACTTGTTTTTTTTTGTCAAATTTCTGTGAAATTATTTCGTTAGAAAATCACTACAAACTACATTTTGAGAATATTTCAAGAGACATATTATTGGCAAAGTTGTGAAAATAATTCTACGAATACAATATTATTTCAAGTTTATCAACGTGAAATAACCTTGGATACAACATCACATCCGATTAATATAAAAACCGCGTAGGAAACATTTCCAAATGAAAAATATGGTTTATTGAGTGAAGTCGTGAAGTTTGCAAACTACACGACTTTGTTGGGCCCTCATTTTATTATTGAATTGTTCTTAATAAAATTCAAGGTAGTTGATTTATATGTCTTTTTGGAATTGTTCTGTTTTTCACCCAAACAATTTCTTGAAAACACTAAATTTTCAACCTGGATACTTCATGCTTTGATTTAACGTGTTTGAGTGAAAAGCGAAATTTAATAGTTTTTCTACAATGTGTACCACGGAAATATGTGAAGTGTTTTGTGCCACGTATATTTTGATTTTATGTGAGTACCTTTGTGTATTTTTAAATAAAAAAAATTAATATTTTCCGAAGTGTTTGTTCCCACAACAATTATTTTATTATGATGAACTATACAACATTTTATTGTGGTGTGCGAGGTGTGCCACACAACTCATTTTATGGGGCCCCACATTCTGCTCGCTTTGTGTATACAAATGAGAAGGCAATATCTCAAAGAAAGGTTTTTTTCCTCAATCGTTAATTCAATTTTCTCTCTGCAGACTTGTGCAACTGAATATTTTTCTCTCATTGCAGCTGAAATCAACGTTCGTCTATAATGCGTTCTTTTTGTAAAACTACTTGGAAAGGCATACCTTTCAACGGTATATAAATCAACCTCTCTTTAATAAGCTTAAATGACGTCTACTTAAATACAAAAATACTATGTGAGTCGTTCAACGACATTTTCGACATTTGAGTCTGCCCTACGTCAATTCTGACAATTGCCTGAGTGTATAGTATTAGACTTTGAATTCTGAGAACTCTGAAAACTCTATCACTTCCGAAATTAGACTGAATGTATGGAATCGCACGTTGAACGCTAAGGTCCCTCGTCACTTGTGCTTCAAACAACCGAATTTAAGATTGCAACCTCTCTTAGGATAGTTGACCGAATGTATGGTGGACGTTGAAATGTTAGGTCCACGTATCTACCAACAGCTGACTGAATGTATGATATTTTCAAATGAGAAGACTACGACTCCTATAGTAGTTGACTAAATGCATGATATCACACGTTAGCATGTGACTGCTACATCACTCATGACTGAATGCATCACACGCTAAAATATTAGGTCTACGTTACTTAAGACAATAGTCGCATAATTACGTTTTTGGGAGGCTCTGCATATGCCGACGTGAGGTAACTTCGTTCTGGTTAGATCAGACCAAATATATCTACCAACATGAGGTTAGATTGTTTTGGTTAGGTCAGACGAAATTTACACAAGGTTAGTTAGACAAATGACAGGTGACTGAAGCGACTCTGACAGTTGACAGGTGACTGTTGCGACTCTGACAGTTGAAGGTTAGTTCGTTCTGGTTAGATCACACAAAATTTATTGGTTTTTTGTGGTACTATGTACAAAAAAAAAACAAAAAAATTCATTTACAAACATAAGGTTAGTTCGTTCTGGTTCGATCAAACTAAATGTCTGCCAGTCTGCCTACCTGTCAATCTGTCAGTATTCAATCGTCAATCGGTATAATACATTGGGGTGACTTCACTGCGGCGGCAGTCCCCCCGCAAAAATGTGATGAAAATAGACGTTTTTCGCGTTCGAAAAAATTGTTAAAATTTGAAACGCCAAAATGTGTAAAAAATGTAACGAAACACATTCGAAAAAATGATTAAAATTACGAGTGTTAAAAATACATGTTTACATGTATTTCTTATGGAGATTTGACATTTCAAAATTGCTCAAAATACACTTTTTTGGTGTTCCAAAAAAACACAAAATTTCAAACGCCGAAATGTATAAAATATGTATCGAAAATTGGTGTTTTTGGCATTCCAAAAAGTAGTTAAAATTTGATACGTCAAAACATGCAAAAATGCGATTAAAATGGACGTTCATAAGGTTACGAAAAAAATGGGTATCGCACGTTGAAAATGACAGACCCCATCTTGATACACTTTATGAGATACCCTGTAATTCAATCTCTATGCTATACCTACGTAGGGTTATTTCGTTCTGGTTCGATCGAACTGAATATCTGTCAATCTACCTGTTTGTCAATCTGTCTGTCTCCTGAATCCTGTCTCCTATCTTCTACCTCCTATATTCCATCTTCTGTCTCTTGTCTCCTGTCTTCGTTTAGTTCGTTCTGGTTCGATCACACTGAATATCTGTCAGTCTGCTTGACAAGCAGCAACAACCACCATGTTTTTTCCCCTTTTGAATGATGTATTTTGAAACACCCTGTTGTTTTTTTATCTTGAATGTTATGTTGGTACTCCTGGTATAGCACGTTAACAAGCAGCCGCCATCTTTTTTTTTTCTTAAATGATCAATTTTGAGACTCCCTGTCGTTTTTTTTTTCCTAAATGACATGTTGGTACACCCGGTATAGCACGTTATAACATTACAACCTCGTTTCCCCATCATTTTTCACATTTTTTAAACATTATTATCAACACACTCTGAATATTACATCTATAATTATTATTCTCATAAGCGCGGATTGGATTACTGACGTACCTGAGGTTAGTTCGTTCTGGTTCGATCAAACAATACATAGATGTCTGATGTAATTCAATCTCTCTGTATAGGTAAGTAGTTGTTTTTCAAATCCTCAAATCCCCAATGATACATTTTTAAATGTCCGATGTAATTCGACCTCTCTGTATGGGTAAGTAGTTGTTTCGAATCCTCCAATGTAAGACGCCATACGTAAGGTTAGATCGTTCTGGTTAGATCAGACGATTTTTTTAAATGCTCTATATGGAAGGTTAGTTCGTTCTGGTTCGATCAAACTGAATATCTGCCTACCTGTCAATCTATATGTCTCCTGACTTCTATCTCCTCTCTCCTATCTTCTGTCTCCTATCTCCTATCTTCTGACTCCTATCTCCTATCTTCTGTCTCCTATCCCCTGTCTCCTATCTCCTGTCTCCTATCTATGTCACAGTATGCTGTACCTACGCTAAACGTGGTGTGTCGTCGTATGTCGTAGTATAGGTATGTTCGGTATGTCGCCGTATGTCGTAGTATGGGCATGTTCGGTATGATTCGGTTTGTCACCGTATGTGCGGTATGGGTATGTTCGGTATGTCGCAGTATGGTGCAGTATGTCGTTGTTATCACACACAGATGTAATTCAACCTCTCTGTATGAGCTAGTAGTTGTTTCGAATCCTCAATGATACGTTTTTTCTTTGATTCATTTTCCACCTGATATTTGACAAATGACAGCAGCCATCTTTTTTCCTAACAACGTTGAGGTTCCTAAGTCGCTATATCTAAGGATAGTTCGTTCTGGTTAGATCAGACGAAATGTTATGGGTTCTTTTCAATGCTCTATATGTGAGGTTAGTTCGTTCTGGTTCGATCAAACTGAATATCTGTCAGTCTACCCACCTGTCAATCTATCAGTCAATCTGTCAGTCTGCCTGTCTGTGAATCTATATGTCTCCTAACTTCTATCTCCTATCTTCTGCCTCCTATGTCCTATGTTCTATCTTCTGTCTTCTGTCTTCTATCTCCTATCTAACACTATCGTCACATATATGCCAGATGTAATTCAATTACTTTGTATGGGTGAGTAGTTGTTTCGAATCCCTTGAGTTATTTTCGAAACACCCTGTTGTTTTTCTCTTAAATTATGCATTATGAAACACCCTGTATACGTTCCTCATTGGAATCGCACGTTGAAACGTTACACTCTCGTTACCCCACCATTTTTCGAATTTTTTTCAAACATCATTATTATTATACCACTTCAACAATTCGAATTTATTCGTTCACAATCACTATTCTTTTTATTCAATATTCGAGCACTGGGCTTGCGGTAGATAGAACCCAGCGTGCGGTAGATAACACCGCTGGACTTCGCCGATCGGCGGCTCGCGCTGTATAAACAACATTTCAACCTACATTTACTAAGAGGTCTCATAGCCTTGTCTGTAGAGGTGCACTTCGTAATCCGAAGATTGCTGGTTCGCTACACTTCGATCCCTCAGTCCAACTACCTTTTTTCATTTTATTGCATATATCAAATATTCATTTTCACTACCCGGCGTTGGTTACTGGGAAACTCTTATCTTTGACACGGATCAGCTCGACTACGTCACACGCTGACAGCAGACCAGCGAGCGCCGTCCACGTAACCGACTTCTGCCGATCTCGCCCGAATTCTTGATCGACTGGGAAACTCTTATCTTTGATACGGATCAGCTCGACTACGTCACAGCTGAACGGCAGAGCAGCGAGCGCGTGACCTTGAATGAGACAAAAAACGCCAGACGGGACCTTAGAATTTTAAATGGGATTTTACATGTTAATTTGGTCGATTTTGTCGGGGAACTCTTGCAGCACCTTTACTCACACGTTATACAAACCAAAATTATTCGTATGGAATATTTCCTCAAACACTCAAACATCCCAAACCAACACGTTTTTGAATTTCATAGTAGGAGTCATTCATCATCCAATACAACTATGGAACAGAAATATTCTTCCGTTCCGTGCAGTGCGAATATGTGAAAAGGACACAGGCGGCCAAATCAAATAGCGGCAAAACAGATTACGATAGAGGGAAAATGATTATTTTCGGGAACTTTGCTTCAGTAAAATACATATTAGCGGTGAGCCGTGACCATTGGCGGTGAGCGGTGGCGGTAAGAATCAAAAACAAAGGAAAGAAGTAGTTGTTTTTTATCGGAAACTTCCACAAAAAAAAAAGAATTATTATATTCCACTTGTTTAGAAGGAAAAGTGTCATTTCACATTAGTTCTTCAAACATATCAGTAAGATTCAGTTCATAAATCTTTTTCATTGAAATAGAAATAGTGACAAGTGAAATATTGAATTTATCGTAAAAATTTAATGGTAAGTATAACCTATGCAACACTGAGATTATGAACGAGATTGATTATTGTATATTTTCGAAAAACGATAAACAGTGTATGAAATTATACTGACTTGGATTTAGAGCTCCCGTTAAATACATAGAAATACATCCTCGAGGATCATTTAATGTCTACATTCCCAAATTTATTATAGTTGAGCCTGCAAATTGATATCTGAGGCGCCGAGGTGCATATTACAGTTTTTCGTCGACCTCTACAAATTACCTACTAATTTCCGATTTTCGAATTAATAATCGACTATATTTTTAGGCAACACTTTGTGTCATGGTGTCTGGTGTCATTGTTAAAAAAATTCCCTCGAAATCAAAATTCAGAGTGAATTCGTTTTGATTTTGAAGGGTTCATAAGGCTGCTCTGACGAGTTGTGAACAACGAAACGGCCGTCAGCAGATGATGGAACTCTCGGAATTCAATCGAAAACACTACCTTCACTATAAATTCTGTTTGCGTTCTTCTTGACGCATTAGAAACTTGATTTTGAGCCTTGGATGGGTCGGAACAACAAAATTCTTGACTGCCTACCAAATGAGTAGGAAAATTTTTAACTTTCGATTCCATGGTTCGTTTCAAATCAAGTTTTAACTAATGACTGTCTGGTATCATTCCGGCACGATCTTCAATATTTTCAGTGATGTACAATTTATTTGAAATAGATTCTTAAATATTAAAGTTCTCAGCTACTATAGTTTCACATTCCCCATACTATGTTACTCTTGATTATTGTGTACATAACGTATGGAACGTGTAGACCATTGGAATTCAAGTCAGTAATTATGATTCGCGCTAATTAACCGCTCAAGCATACACTTTTGTATGTATCACGTGCGTAAAATGCGTTTATGGCCCGATGGCGTCAGCCGAGGGCCATCATCCACGCCGCAGGCCATAATAGTTATTTATGTATCAAGGGCGTAAAGTAGGCGTTTATGGCCTGCGGCGTGGATGATGGCCGAGGCCCTTGATACATAAATAACTATTATGCGATATCCCCTTTCACTCGCGTTTTTCATCGTTGACTGCTATCTGAATGGGATCTTGGAGATTTTTCGAAGAGCTTGTTTCAAACCAAATATTTAATTAAACAATAAGTTATAATTATGATATATAAAAATGTAGTTTACAAGATTGGTGTAAAATATCGAGACCAAACAAATAGGCACTTTGGTCTGTAATGCTTATCTTCACTAACTCGTAAAAATCTAGTAGTTTCTGTTCCCAAACTATAACAAAGAAATATACACAAAAATGAAAATACAGAGTCCACTCTAATACAATACAAAAATAATGTTCAATGCTTTTATTGGTTCAAAGTTTAAATTATCTTTTTTATTGATAGTATATACATAAGTAGCTCAAAGTTTTATATAGTACTAAATGAAACAAACTGTGGTGCATTTGAAGTTAACCAGATACTAGTAAAATCTTGAATTTCTAATGACTAAAATTATGTCAGAATTATGACAGGGTAAGAAACTTCCACAGATTTTAGGCTTTCAATTAAGAAATTTTACCTATAGTCAAAAACATTTCAGAGTATTGTAATGTTTCTTTATAATATTGTCATTCAACTTTCAACATTTCACAGTAGATTTTGAGAAATATTTAATTCACCACCACACCTTCTGAAGAATAAGGCAAAAAACTTAAATAAAAGTGATATGTGCGGTGGAATCAGAGAGGTACGAATGTCTTTCAGGCAGTAATTCAGATTTTGTTTTTATAAACAAAACATTGAAATATATAAAACAAATGTCAAATGCTTTGTTAGCCCCCCCATGACCGCCATGTTGTGACGTCAGCTGACATTCCTAACGTTTTGTTTTGCTACCATGAAGGTTTAAAAAAGACAAAATTCTGTTTACAATAATGCAACTGGGCAAAATATATTTTCCAGCATTCAGAAAAAATGTAGTTTATACATAAACATCTGTAAAATTATATTAATACTAGAAAAACTTTTTAAAATGATGCAGACCCTTTTGAGTTTGACGAATCATTTTGATAAATGTTTTTTGAGCATATGAAACATTCCTTCACATCATTCTATTATGAAATTCAATTATTATGAATAATTAATTTAACGTACATCTCAGTGAACTTTTAAAGAAACTCTAAATTTAAAGAGTCACTGAAAAACATACTAGTTGTTTTCTCCACATATGAATCGTCCAACAGTCAATGGATTTCCGCTCAAAATATTCTCCATTCTAACCATCCATTCCTTTCAAGTTTAATAACTATATCTTCCTTTGCTTTTTCGAACTATAACTGTGCTTGGGCATTATCTAGATGGTTTTTAGCTTTTGGTATCCAACATTGCTGCCCTTGGCAGGTACAGGTTTGAGTATTATACCATTGACTTAAGCTCTTTAACTTAAGCTCTAACTCATGTGCCTTTGCCTCTTTTCGCTTTCATGTTCCTCTAGATCTTTTCATCAACTGTTTCTGGACCATCTTCTCTATTATATTTCAATTAGTAAATGTGTAATCTCTACTTAAATATCGTCTTAAAATGGCACATAACGTTTTCATTTGTACTTTATGCTCTTCTAGCTGGCTTCAAACTGTTTCTATTTTTGTAATTACATTTTTTTGGGGGTTGAATGAGAGTGTTACTGTTGAAAGTGAAAAAAGTGATGTTTAGTTTATGTTAAGTCAAAAGACCTCATTGACAGGGACGACCATAGGGGGGAGCAGGGGGGCCAAAATCTCCGGGACCTGTGTCCTGAAGGGGCTCGGCCGCATATAAGCAAAATGTACCACGTTTCAGCCAATGGAAGATATTCTAGCTCTCTGATTGGTTGTGACCAAACACTTTGCCATCCAGACTAAAACGTGGTGCACTTTGTCGCCCGGAAATTTATTAGAAAGAATTCCCTGTGGTGAACAGGCAAGCTAGGTTAGCTCGCTCAGGTTAGGTTGTGTGTATAGTGTATATCGCGAGCGAAAAACTAATTCACGCATTTTCGACTCGCAAGCTAGGTTAGCCTGCTCAGGTTAGGTTTGTGTGTCAATTGCGAGCAAAAAACTAATTCACGCTAGTGCAAAATGCACCACGTTTCAGTCTTGATGGGCAAAATGCCCCTGTGTTTGATCACAACCAATCAGAGAGCCAGAATATCTGCCGCTGACTGAAACGTGGTACGTTCTGCTTATATGCGGCCCGGCCGCTAGCCCTACTTGTACGGTTCTTATACAAATTAAAAATTTAAAATTTCCCTTCTCTGAAAGATCTCAATAAGTTAGATTCGAGTGCATTTAACATTATATCATGTGATTGGAAACTAAATTAGAAGAAAATATGCATTTCGAGCCAGCTAAAACTATTTAGCCCAAAAACACTAGGAACTGAATATATGGAAATTTAGGGACAGACAAGTTTTGATTTAAATGTTAGTTCTAAAAACAGTATTTCCTTGTCGATAGTTCATTCAATACCTCAAAGATTGTGAACCAAGATAACGTGTTTTTGGAGAATTCAGATATATACCAAGTAATTTCTATCCTAGCTCTTTCCTGTTTAAAAGTTCCAGAATACAAAAAACACATTTTTGGATTATTTGCATAACAAGAAAAAAAAGTATAAATAAAATGAAGGTATACCAATATTGTCAGGACATCATAAGCTACAGTTTTTTTGTCGTGAAAGTCGGGTATTGTTGATAGCTGGAATCAAGCAACGCTTGACTGATAGGTGAATGACAATAGTTTAATTCTCAATCATGCTTGGCATCACATGTTAAAAGGTAAGGGCCTCGCCTTCCCTAGCCAGATTACGAAAAGAATAAAAGAACAAATAATATAAATTCAGTCAATGATGACCAACCTAGTCCTGATATTAATCTTTCATAATTTTTGAGATTCCGATTATTTATTGAAATTACTCTTCCAGAACAAACCTTACCAAAAGTGTAATCTTGCAACCAAAATATTGATTGGTCTTTCAAGACAGATAAGAGCACACAATTTGTTATTAGTATTCCCGATAATATCATTGGTATGTCGTATTTCTCACATATCCACACCACATCTGGTTCTTTAAGGCAATTATTGATTGAAGTAATTGGTTGCTCACTTCCTTACCAACACATAAGGGTGAAACAATTTGGTAGTACTAATCTAACCTTGTGAAAAAAGCTTGGTTTTGGGTTCGCTTTTTGTTATGATTATGAACAATAACTTATTTGTACTAAAAGTGTAAAAATAACCTGTTAAAAATACAATGAAATGTAAAAGGCATGCTTTTCAACAATTATGTACTAGCATCAATTAGTCAGGGAAATTAAATGTTCAAAGAGAATGCGTAAATGAGACCTTACACGCATATGGCAAAAACAAAACAGTTTTTGATTTAAAATTATATAAATACTATACAGACATAAATCATCTCAAAATAAAATAAGTAAACTCGTAAACAGCAGTACCACAAGTTCGGTTGATCATTTTTTGATACCTTCCACACTTTGATAGAAGACAAGCTTACTGAATCAATAGTTCTGGAGAGTTTGCTGAAAACCTTTTGTATTCCTAAAAATAAAATCAATATGGGAATGAATAAAATTATTATATCCTAGAAATCAATTTCATAGATACATGGTGTTATCTAACCTCTTGCACTCCCGTGAAGGACGGGTGTATAATGCAATTTTATAACGAATGGCAAGTGCGACAAATCCGAAAAACAATTGTGGAAATATTAAATTTTGTTGGAAAATTCGAAAAATCTTGGAAACCGCTGTTCTAAAGTACAGTTTCTTCCAACCGGCAATTCCAGTATTATTGTGGCGCTGCTCCGGTCAGCTGCCGTTCGGCGGACAGCGGTTCACAAAATTTAAATTTTCCAACACAATTTTTTTTATTTTTCACACCTACCATTCGTTATAAAATGGCATTATACACCCGTCCTTCACAGGATTGCAAGAGGTTAGATTACCCTGTATATCTAAGTGTTGATATCAAACAGAAATATTGTTTGATATAGATATCAGTGTTCTTCAGTTGTTGAATTCATAATTTCTGTCTTCTCATTTCAGGCTTGTTTGCATCATTTCTTATGGCACTGTTATTGTTTTGTTATTTTTATTCCCCTATCAAAATATTTCTTGATTTACAACAAAATATCGAAACTTTTAGTTGTTTCCAGTCCTGCTTCCATAACATTCCCAATGAAAATGTATTGTCTAAACTAATTCAACTTCTCAAAAATATTGTGTCAAAGGTAAAATTCATTATTTATTGAAAATTGTACTAAATGTAAAAGCTAATAGTTATAGAAAATTTCATAAACATTTTTGAAGGTCTGTATCAAGTGGCAGTGAAGGAAAATGGCAAAAATCCGAGTAAAAATATTTTATTCCAAATTGCAGATATTTTGTTGAGCTTTCTAACTTGGAACAGATCATTTATAAAATATAGTTATTGCTTCGCAAAAGGTATTGTGTTGAGAACTAGTTATTGGTGTTCGTAGCTGAACAGAAAATTGTAATCGATAATAAGCATTCAGTAAATTTTTCGATATTATTTTGTGGAAATGAAATAAATATAGACTGTTGATAAAAGTGTGTAATCAGTTATTTCAATGTAGTTCTTTCTTATAGGAAAAGATTTGTGTTTCAAGAAAACAAAACACAATGAACATTGTAAATAAATATATTAAAAATTGATATAAGTACCTCTGTAATAAATTATTTGGTCATTTAGTTGTTGTTTTCAGATATTTTTCAACAAAGTGGAAAAGATTTCGAAAAATTCTCAACGTTTTGTATGAAACAAGGCGAAAGCAATTCAACACTTGTTCAAATTATTCCAATCATGAAAAAAAATATATAAGAATTAACAAATGCAAATAATCAGTTGCTTACTATTGTTATCGTCTTGATATGTACCATATTTTCAACGGATTGACAATAACAAAAAATATGATTCTCATCAATTACCTATTTGTGTTCCAGACACTGTTTTGTTTCATATTACCTTCCAAAAATATGATCATAACCTATAACAATCTAACAATATTTTGTATTCTTGAATGAATATATCCGAACTTCCATTGTCTTGTTCTGAAGGAGTTTCATTGATCTCACCATATTTGAAATACAAAAAATGTTAAGAGTTTCATGAGAAAAATAATTAATTATGATTTTTTTTTATAATTCTAACCTCTGATAACTACTTGGGAAAGATGCTGAAAATTTCCAACTGATTCTGGAATATTTGAAAAAATGTCCTTTGTTCTGTTTCAAAGTTTTCATCAAAATGATCTCAAAAAACACAATTTGAATGTTATATCTTGCAATAATATTCTGAATCAAATGCAATAGATTCATTAATGAAAAAAAATGTGTTCAATCAGTTGTATAAATGCAATGTTAGTTATTATATAAATAGAATAAATAAAAGAAGGTGAAATAGGTTGATATCCAATTGACAAAATATGTGTATCAGAATCCTATTTCTGAAGATCATTTCCAAATTTCGATGTAACTTTCATCTAAAACTTTCTTATTTTTTTGTACATAGTACACTTTTTAATATGTTCCAGGATGTGACCAAATGTCAATTCTTTGTTCCCTAATAGTATTAGCCTTTGTAAAATGTTAGTTCCAAAATCAAGTTGATTGTCAGGAACTCCATAAAAGGTTTTTTGTACTTCATGGTTTAATTTTATAATGATGGTTAAAGATTCTTCAATTCCAAATTGATGTTGATAATTGACACTTTGGTTTAATTTTTATTTGTTTCAGAATTTTGATGGGCAAGAAAATGTATGGGAATTTATGGAGGAAGTAAGCATTTATATTTCTTACTTGTCAATTTTTCATAATTTGTAGGACTAATACTTAAATAATGAGTGAACATTCTCAAGAAAACTGACAAAAAACTAGACTTATCTATATTACACTTAAATTTCAAAACCACTACAAGATTCTACTGTTATTCCAATTTGAATATACTGAATGACTTTCAAATGCTAACGTGACTGTCCAAAAAGGATGCAAAATTTTTTCAATGATCAAATATCATTGAAAAATAATATTGAATAAAGTTAGAACAAATTAACCAGAATATCTCATAACTAACATCCTGCCCTATAATAGTGTGCCAAAAAATTCTTAGTGTCCGTTTATGTTTTGTTTGAAAAATATCTCAAAAACTACTGAAAAACTTTACCGCCAATTTAATAAAAGTGAACTTTATTAACCAAAGTCACTGGCTGAACATGCAAAAATTCAGGATTCTGTGTGAAGTTATGGTTAGCATAGTTTGAATACTTATAATTTACCTCTAACTTCTCAGATACATTTTAGATAGTGTTCCATTGAATAACAGATTTATACACTTTTTGTTAGTATTTTATAATTTGGGACAAGAAGGAAAATATGAATTCAATTGAATGGTCACTCCTCTAGAAAATGATCAGAAATGCCTAACAACAAACCATGAAAATCAATAGTTTTCACAAATATACCAAATAGCTCGAACATTGATCCTACTATTACATTTTTTTCAAATATGTTTTTCTCAACCCCTGTTTATACATCAATGAATGATAACTTTATCAAATTGATGAAATTATACAGCACATAGCCCGTTTTAATTCTCAATGGTTTCTGATATATTTATTCAAAATGAAATCTTAATTTTTCAGTCCCATGTATCTTGAAAACTGAGAAGTTTTGAAAATAAGATTATAGGAACTTTTCCTCATAAAAACTAATGAAACACTCCATAACTGAATTATCACCAATTCGATTGATTTACATACAGGGTGTCCCACGACGATTAAGACAGGGAATATCTCGGAACTCGAGAGTAGTAGAGAATTGTAATTTTAGGGTTGTAAATTAAAGCAATTGGTGAAGCTGTTTTTAATTATGTTACCCAAGGAATTGATTCAACCATCACAAAAAATATAGGACTGCCCACAAATACAGGGTGACCCTAAACTCAAATAATTTAGCAATTGCTAAATTCAGATGTCTTGGAACAAAGGATATTGAAGTACCTGTAGTTCTTAAATTAATCATTGTAGACCACAAGTGAATTAGTTTGTTGAAATTGTTCTATCGGGAGGAACATAGAAATGTCAAATATAAAGGTTGTCCCATTAACGATTTTGAATCTGATGTCGTCACCGAAAACAAAAAGCTCATTGGGTAACAAAATATCAAAAAAAGCTGCACCAATTGCTTTGATTTACAACCCCAAAATTACAATTCTCTACTACTCTCGAGTTCCGAGATATTCTCGGCGTGGGACACCCTGTATAACAAACATTTGAAAGTGATGTTCCAAAAATCTGTAGAATAAAGCAATGGCAGTTCCCGAGCAACTTATACCAAGTGTCCAAAAGTAGACAACGAACTAACATATCTAAATCACATAACCAAAAAAATTCAAGAAGTATCTGAAACACGCTTTTTTATACAATATCCAAAAAATTCCTTATGACGAAAACCATATTTTCGAGTGCATTAATGTAGTGGACTCTGTCGTTCAACTAATGGATCTAATAGGTAAATATTTGTAATTTGTACATGGATGAGCAAAATTTTAACAAGACAGGAAATCATAATCAAAGAGATCGGCTAAGCCTTCTGTCGCGTCTAAACTGAAATTGTACTCGGATTGCATTAGAGGTTCCAAAGGTACGAGCTCGCTGCAGAAAAGGGGGTCCATAATTCCTGAAAAGAAACAACGTTTTAATAAAACTAGTAAGGAAAAAGAGGAAAGAGATTTTAAAGAAACAAAATCAAAAACTTCAGCAGACACTAATCATTAGAATATACAGTGTGACCCATTTAAAATGAAAGCACCCTTATAACACATTCCTTTCTTTAATCGATTAGAATTATTTTGTTTTCATTACGTAGACATCCAAGAAGCCTACTAGGACACTAGATTTAACGAGTCTTTATTTTCAGGGCCAACTATGTTTATTTTTCAAGGTAAAAAATCTAAAAAAATTATTAGCCATTTTTTTATAAAAAACCTGACACCATTGCATTCACATTTTCAAATGATTTATGTCGAAGTAACGTACCTAATGAAAAAAAATAATTCCAATCAGTTGAAACATGTGTTTTCCAATTAGTTTGTGAGTAAATTAAATATGTGAGTAATATACCCCCAAGTCAAACAGTCAGAATCTAAGAAATTTGTAACGTTAACGTATTATGGAAGAAGTACAGAGACTATTGCGAGATTATTTAGAAAAAATAAGGTAGAAGTAGCATTCAGGCCTTATGCCAGGTTATCCAATTTCCTATTCAATGCCAAAGATAAAACAGACAAAATGGAAAAATCTGGAGTTTATAAACTAAAGTGTCCGGAGTGTAACAGTGTTTATGTGGGACAATGTGGAAGACCTATTTCAAAAAGGTATGCCGAGCACGAAAGGTCCTTCAGACTAGGAAAAAACGATTCTACATTTTCAAACCACTCCTTGGAATGCAAGCACAAATTTCCGAATCTTAACGATACCGAAATTTTGCACTACGCTGGCAAGGGTTGGAAAATGAATTATTTAGAAGTAAAGGAGCTATAGGCATTCCCCGACAAAATCCACCAAATTAACATGTAAAATCCCATTTAAAATTTTAAGGTCCATCGTGGACCTTTTACGACGGAAAGGCGAGTTCACACCTTCACGAACACGCAGTGACGATGGTATCTCTAAAGCCTCGAAGTCGTGAACTATCAAGTGGGCTTTAGCTTCAGCTCGCTGGTCTGCTGTCAGCGTATGACGTAGTCGAGCTGATCCGTATCAAAGATAAGAGTTTCCCAGTACCCAACGCCAAGTAGTGAAATGGATTAACATGCATGAAAATAAAATGAAAAAAGGTTGTTAAGACTGAGGGATCGAAGTGTAGCGAACCAGCAATCTTCGGATTACGAAGCGCACCTCTACAGACAAGGCTATGAGACCTCTTAGTGAATGTAGGTTGAAATGTTGTTTATACAGCGCGAGCCGCCGATCAGCGAAATCGAGCGGTGTTATCGTTAGAAATTTATAAACATAAATATTGCGGTTGTATCTATTGAACGACCAGGTAGATTTAGTATATTCGCCCGTATTTAATGCAGCCCTTCCACATTGTCGAGCATAAACACATTCCCATCAGGTATAAGGATATAATTAGGGGTTAAATTGTTATTTGTAAGAGATGCCAGGTATAAAAGGCGTGTATTGATATAGTCAATTATCAGTTTGAATTATAGTTTTGAAAATGTCCATATAGGACGAAACTGCAGTAACTAAAGGTTATAAATATAAAGTGGTACAAAAACATAGAAATTTACTTTTCCCATTTTTCATGATGATCGCCTACCACATAGTAACGGCTACATCCATCAATTTATTGAAAATCTAAGCGATAAAATCGCCAGGTTTGACATTTCTCATGCTTGCACTGTTTCCTTGACTGGAGTTGTGTAAAAAGTAATTTTTGCGATTATTGTTATCTGATTTACATCCCTGACACTTCCCATGCTTGGTGCTGGTACTTTTACGTTGACTAGAGTCGTGCAAAAAAAAATTTGTATTAATAGTTATCTGATTCCCATCCCTGATTCATTGCTGGTCGAGGCCGGCCACTTCTACTTGCAAATAATCGAAAATCTTAGAGATAAAATCGCCAGGTTTGACATTTCCCATGCTTGTGTAAAAGTCATGTTTGCGTTAAGTGTTATCTGATTTACATCCCTAAACCATTGCCGGTCGAGGCCGGTCACTTCTTCTGCGTGCAAATAATCGAGAAATACAATCGCAGAGTTTGACACTTCCCATGCTTGGAGCTGGTCCTTTTTCGTTGACTAGAGTCGTGCAAAAAGTAACTTTTTCATTAATTGTTATCTGATTGACATCCCTTTATCATTGCCGTTCGATGCCGGCCACTTCTTAAGGTCGAAAATAATCAAATGTTATGGTAAAAATATTGCGAGATTTGACATGAACTACTACTTCATATGCTTGGAGCTGGCACTTTTCTTTTATTGAACTCGCTCAAAAAGTCATTTTTGCATTAATAATTATCTTATTTACTTCCCAAAAAAATTACCGGTCAATGCCGGACACTTCTTCAGCTTCAGTTTGATAGAATGTTGTGGTAAAAATATAGCGAGATATGTTATGAACTGCTACCTCATATGCATGGATATGGCACCTTTTCTTTGATCAACTTATTTTATCCCAGAGTCATTGCCGTTCGAGTTCGGCCACTTTTTCATGTTGAAAATAATCGAGTGTTATGGTTATAATATCGTGAGATTCGAACTTGTTAAAATACTCCATTCCGTAATTCCGTAATTCTCATTTGGTGGCTACCGAATAAACACAATCAACTTAAACTAGAATAAAAAAAAAGGCTCCCTTGTGACCATGGTGGAATAATCGAGCTTGGAGCTGGCTAGCCGGGAGCTAACATGACCGAGATGAATTATAGAGTCACTCAAACAATGAATTAGTTTAAAACCCAAAACATCGGATTAATGTCATTGTCCATATTCTCCTGATTTATCACTTTTCAATTTTGTTTTGTTCCTAACTGTCAAAAATAATATGACTTGGATAACCAATACCAAGGCCAATACCTTGAAAAACATCATAGCCATTTATTCTAATAATCTTTTGTTGTATTTTCAATTACTGGAAATGTACAGCGTTTCTTTAGCATTAGACTAAAAATATCAATAAGCATCAAAAAATGTCAATTACATATTATATATAAAACTCCAAACATATAAATTTTGAGTGAACAGTTCAAACATGAATGAAAATATACAACTGGGTTTCCCAAAGAGACCACAAAGTAAAAAAAAACGAATTCATAATTCATATCACAATGAAACGTGGACATGAAAAAAATACAAAAGTACAGATTTCCAATAAAACTCCTTCAAGCCAAAGTTAGCCAACACTTTTGAAATTATAATTCACAAAAGGCTAGTACTTCCAATATCGATCTTTCTCGCAAACTTATTTAAAATTTCAACAATAATTGCGTGATAAAGTTTCTCGATATCAAAGTTTCTCGATATCGATTTTTCTCGATAGTGAAAGCACTGGCTCACAATATACAAAGGGGTTAGTATTGGACAGGTGAAAGTCTTGAAGCACACCAGAAGCAGTTAGCAGTAGTTCGCACCGCAAAAAGTGAGCTGAATCCCATGGTGCTACGCTCTAACAGCAGCCCTCACGGGATTCAACACACCATAAGGGCAAGCATTCGAAAGCGGGATACGTTAAACCAAAAAAACTAATTCCAAGGCATTATATACAATAGTATACAAGTTTACAAGTGAGCCTTCAAAGCACGCGCAAGTTTAAGGGTACCACGAGCAAGTTTAAGGGTATCACGAGCAAGTTTAAGGGTACCACGCGCATTTTAAAGGTCCCGCGCGCAAGTTTAAAGGTCCCGCGCGAAAGTTTAAAGGTACCGCGCGCAAGTTTAAGGTACCGCGCTCAAGTTTAAAGGTACCGCGCGCAAGTTTAAAGGTACCGCGCGCAAGTTTAAAGGTACCGCGCGCAAGTTTAAAGGTCCCACGCGCAAGTTTAAAGGTACCACGCGCAAATTTAAAGGACCACGTGCAAGTTTGAGGGCGCCACGCGCAAGTTTAAGGCTACCACACCGTAACGTTGTGAGTGCTTTAAGGCATTTACACGTGTGTATCATACGCAATTTTTTATCATGCCTGCATCGGGACTTCAGAAACAATGCTGGAAATTAATTTTAGATCACGATAATGTTCCTTATATTCTACTGCATCCAATCAAGTATTTGATGAACATCTGATGTCACGTATTATTGACATCTCATAAAGTAAAACTGAGAACTTTGCGTTGTTGCCTAGCAAAATCGTTTATATTTTATCTTCACATCCCACGCTTTCAAGAGCATTCGACAAGGATTACGATGTAGGTATACTAAAAAACAACTTTATGATTAGGTTATCATAGTAGTAGGTTATAAACACTGCAATTCAAAAAAACTTCCACAGATCCTTAGGACATTGGAAACAAACATTGAAAGATATCCTTAATCCTATTTATTACATAGGTCAGGAATGATTCAGGGCCTTTTTCAAAAAAATAAGCGCGGAGAGAATAGTTTCCTAGTTTATACTTCAATCAGTGCGAGTCATATCGTTGGGATAGGTAAAGTGTGGGGGCCGAGCGTGTGTCAGAATAGTGGGGGGAATTTGACTGTTCCTAGTAACACACTACTATTTCAATATTAATGTTTTATGGAAATTTGGAATTGTCTCCGGAACTCCAACACATCCGTAAGGAGCGCTGGTGTCATTTACCCATATAGTCGCCCCCAACGCCCGTAGAGTGAGCGATTACTGAGTCAGAGAATCATGTGCCCTGAGTCGACGGAGTGAACCAAGGATGGCAGCCTTCTGCATTCGTCCGGCTAATATTTCTGCCGCATCACGGTAAGCCGATATGCTATGATCAGAACAACTATTTTAACAGAATGGTTTGGGTAGAGCCTGTAGAGTTCAAAGAGCCAATCTCGATATTTTATCAGTTTTTTTCTCCTCTTTTCGGACGATGTTCGTTATTATTATTATTTCTTTTTTCTATCTGCAAGGATTGTTCCAGTCAGGCCCTGTCTCCGGAGCCCCTACATCCGGAGGGCGCGCTGGTGTCAGTTACCCAGATAGTCACTCCCCACGTCCGTGGGGAGAGTGATTACTGGGTCCGAGAATCATGTGCCCTGAGACGGAGTGAACCAAGGATGACGACCTTCTGCATTCTTTCGGCTACGATTTCTGTCGGATCACGGCAAGCCGGTGTGATTTTTAAATTGGAGAGCAGCTTGTCCATCATTCCAACAATGACCCCTATGATTAGAACCACCATTTTAACAGAATGGTTTGTATAGAGCCTGTGGAGTTCAAAGAGTTACTCTCGATATTGGTCCGTTTTTCCTCCTCTTTTTGCACAAGGTTTGTTTCATGAGGAGCCAAAAACTCTACGACGAATATCGTTCTACTTTGATGGTCGAGGAGGACTACATCAGGCTTATTCGCTTGTATTTGAGGTGATGCTTTAGGTTTTCCGGGTTTTCCTGCAGCTGAAAAGTGATACGCCACTAAAAATCAGTAAGACGCCCCGGAGCGCCACGGCAAATAATAATAATATCCGTCCTCTACCCGCACAGGCTATGCGTTTGGGTACACTCTACGAGTGTTTATGAGGGAGTATTATTATTATTATTATTATTTTTCTAAATGGATATTCCAGTCAGGCCCTGTCTCCGGAGCTCCAACACATCCGGAGGGCGCGCTGGATCGTTTACCCAGATAACCACTCCCCACGTCCGTGGGATAAGCGATTACTGGGTCCGAGAATCATGTGCCCTGCGCAGACGCAGTGAACCAAGGATGACGGCCTTCTGCATTCGTCCGGCTAAGATTTCTGCCATATTACGGCAAGCCGGTATGATTTTTAAGTTCGAGAGCAGTGTGTCCATCATTCCACCAAGGACCCCTATAATCAGAACCATTATTTTAACAGAATGGTTTGGGTAGAGCCTGCGGAGCTTAAAGAGTAAGTCTCGATATTTAGTCCGTTTCTCCTCTTTTCTAACGATGTTCGTTTCACCAAGAGCCGAAAACTCCATGACGAAAATCGTCTTACTCTGATGGTCGAGGAGGACTACAATTATTATTATTATTATTATTATTATTGTTGTTATCATTATTTCCGAGAGACTCAATATCCCCCGGAGCATAAGGCAACACCGGTGTCTCGTCTATACCGTACGAGTGTATTTTTTCACCATAATACGCAAGTGGAACATCCTGTATTTCATTTATTATCTTTCAAATCGTATACACCTAAATATTTGAATATCGACCTTACTTGCAATTGTGTGAAGATGCACTAATTTCCTTCATTCAATTTGTCATGTTTCAATTTCATAGTAGGCTGCTGTCAGTTATTGGCAGTCACTTTTTAAAGCAGTTGCCGAGACTTATTATTAATTGTTGTGTAGAAATCGAAACATTCAGTACAAGAAAATATTGTCATCATTTTGATAATCCGCAAAAGAACTCTAGTTGTGGACGGGAGTCCGATTAAAGCGAGTTTAGTGGAACCAGAATTATATAAAAAAAGACATGAGTGACTTTTAAAATCGAGATAATACACCAAAATCTGTATACAAGACGTGTTTACAGATGGATCTTTGTTTATGGGCTTCGAAAATGGTTAGTGCATATCAATAGAGCACTGTCAGCTGACGTCACAACATGGCGGTCATGGGGGGACAAACAAAGCATTTGACATTTGATGAATTAATTATCACAATGATGCAAAGAACTTTTTCCTAGGAAATAATTTTTCGCAGAAAATTGACCAGAAAGATTCACATAGCCTTATGGAAAATGGGTTCGATGGGCATGTTTTTGTTCAGTTCTGTTTGTTTGTCCCCCTATGACATTGTACCGCAACTGTCATATTACGTCACTGACAGTGCTCTATTGATTTCTTGTATTGTGTGTATTGTTTATAAGCAATCAAGTTTTCATAATGGATTAGTTAAGCGTCATAATTTACACTATTATCGTACAGAAAACCGCCTAAAGTTAAGTTTATCGGGCTCTACCTTGAAAAAAAAATTAAATTGGCGCCACTTACTATCTTGATCTCCTGAACACGAATTTTTTCAGTCAAATATTGCAAGAAATTCCCTTCTTTTTGTCTACCTTTTTTCAGACTCTAATAATCAACTTACATTTCACAATTACAAGCATTAAAAACAACTGTTTTACTCAAAAATTCGAAGTTTTAACAATCATAAGCATAACCTAAGTACAATATATAGAAGGTTTGTTCTTTTGGTAAGTTGGTCTCTTGCAACATAATTGAACCTATATAAATGAAGGGAAAGTTATTTGTTCATATTTGAATTTGAATAGTCGGTGGCGCATATTGCAGGGGACCAACTTACCAAATGAATAAAAATCCCTAACATTGTAGCTAATAGATATATATTATTTTAGTAATGTCAAAATTTTGTGTAAAACGGTTGTTTTTGATGCTTGTAATAATTGTGAAATGTTGTAAATTGATTAGCGACTGAAAAAAATAAACAAAAGGAAGAGCATTTTTGCGATATGTGGCTGAAAAAATCGTGCTTGAAAATGATCGATTTTTATATTTCATAGGGGCATAACTCGAATAGTATATTGTGCAATGAGCATGAAATGACACAATTCCCACGAGTAGGTATATAAAATTTCATACATCTACGCGTAGGAAATGGGCCATTTCATGCTCATTGTACACTATACTTCTCTACGACTACCTGAATCATAAACAAATCTGTAATATTTTTAATACCATTTATAATTCTTGACTGCTACAAGCACCCATGATTCCCATAATATTGAAAATTATTATAAAAATCTAAAAGTAATCGAGTTCATAAAAAAATGTGGTTATTTGGATTTGAACCCTCGACCCCCACTATCCAACCCGACCGTCCCCTGAATCAACTCTCGCCGCTACGAGTACACGTAATAGTTTGTTAAAATTAACTGCTACAATCTTTATATTGAAATTAACGGTGTCAATGTCAAATCATCTTCACTATCACTACTCATTTTTGATAACTTATTTTTTTTTAACGAATTCTGTAAATACTAATGTAAAATTACAGATTATTAGACAGACGTTAACAAACTTGATTTGATCTTAATGATCATAAAATTCGTTAATACCTGTAATGTCAGTCTAGTAGTTCATGAAAGTCGTGGAAAATGAAATATTTCGATACAGCTAGCCCGTGGAAGTGAAAATCTGTGTTACAACGTGGTAGGTTTCTTAATCGAAGACGCACTTGAAATGAACATTTTTCTTAATGGTCATGAAAAAACCCATTTTTTATTTCAAGGTGGAGCCCGATAAACTTACCGAAACCGAACCATCAGAACGAACCAATCGACTACTATACCGAGTGTTTGCGGAAAGTGGCTGCTATAACTTATTTATTCTTCATACTAATTGAATGAAATTGCATTTTTTTAAGTGACTCAGCCTCAAGCAAATTCCGGTTTCTTTGAAACTGGCACCAACTTTCGATTTTTGAATAGGATACCAGCTATATTTTCACTTATTTCATATCCATTTGACATTATGAATACAACATGCACCCATTGTCACTTTTTGTAGCCAAATCTTTTTTTATTTTTAAATTTATTTTTCCCATTTTCCCGCTGCTGACACTGTAAATAATACATGCTTAGCAACAAAACAGGTAAATGGCCTATATCATTCGTTTACTAATTCATCTTGACAACGGAATGTAAATAGTGTCATTTACATGCCTAGGGTAATATTGACTTTAGACTTTGACAAGTAATACCTTCAGCTTCATTTAGATTGAGATAGATTCAAACGCCATATTTTCGCGGGCTGACGTCATCAGTATTGTTCCCCAGTTTGAATCACAGTGTAGGTACACCCGATTAAAACTTCTTTCGAAACTATTCAGTTGAATTTAATGGGAAAGCACACTTTGTTTTGATTCCAGACTTTAACGTCATCTATATTCGTCCAATGAAATACCGGTACGTCCGAGACTCCACTAACTTTATCGAACATCTGAAGGGCATCACCTTGGAGCCAAACGACCTTCCAGTTAGCTTCGATATTGTATCCTTATTCACAAATGTACCACTTGAGGAATCCCTCAATTACATAGAGGAGATATTTCCACAAGATATCAACTTATTTCGACATTCACTAACAACAACTTATTTTCAGTGGAATCAAACCTTTTATGAACAAGTTGATGGAGTAGCCATGGGCAGTCCACTGAGCCCAGTAGTGGCAAATTTCTACATGGAAAAATTTGAAGAAAGAGCTATTCAAACTTCAGAAAAACTGGTTGAGGTATGTAGATGACACGGAAGAGAAGAACTTCAGAACTTCCTAAATCATCTGAATAGTTTTCATTAAAAAATCCAGTTTACTATGGAATTAGAAGAAAATTTCAAAATCCCATTTCTTGATGTATTGTCATCAAAGAAGGTAATCAACTAGGCCATAAGGTGTACGGAAGAAAACACACAAATCGATACCTACATAATGGATCTAACCATCATCCAAAACAGAAACGAACCGTCATCAACACCCTAGTAAACAGAGCTTTGAGAATATGTGAACAAAGGTACATCAACAAACGAAATAAAACACCTAACAACTGTGTTACAAGCGAACGGCTACGACAGAAAAGATATAACCCGTGCCACGCGTCCAAAGGAGAAGAAAAGGAACACCAGAAAAGAGAAACCCCAAGGCACAGTTCATTTGCCGTACATAGGTGTTACTAACCGAATTGGAAAAATCCGAAAGAAGGAAAAAATCAACACCGTCTTCAAATCAACACCGTCTTCAAACCAACCAAGAAAATATCGGAGTATCTGAGATCAGCAAAAGACAGCAGAGATCCACTCAAATCAGCGGAAGTTTACAGGATTCCATGTAACTGTGGTAAAGTTTATATTGGTCAGACGAGCAGGAGCATTTGTACCCGCCTAATTGAGCACAAGCGGAGTTGTCGATTGGGACAGACCGAGAAGTCCGCAGTCGCTGAATATGCGACTGCGATATACGGAGAACACAAGATCCTTTTCGAAATCACCGATAGACTACCAACGTCGAATCATTACTCAACCAGAATGTATATAAAAGCGATAGAAATACACAAACACCAAGAGAACTTCAACAGAAAAGAAGAGAGAACATATCTCCCAAAGATCTGGCACACAGCATTGAAAACGAAAGTGCGCGCGAACCCACCATCACTGAAAGTGCGCGAAAAACACTATAAATGACCTGCCAGAGACGAGAGCTTCAGTTTCAGTTGATACGTCAAGAAGAGTACTTCGACCACGCCACTGAAGATCACTGCCGCAGCTGCAGTTGAAACGTTTGAAGATTTAAACCAAAAAAGACCACGGCAAAACCCAGAAACCAACAAAAACATTGACGCCATTCGTGAAAGCCTACATTCCTATAATACCGGTAATAGTTCGCACGAAAATAGCTAGTGTTTGAATTCTCCTCCAATTCTTTTTTTTTCTCTATCATACAATAAAAAAAATTAATAGTGTTCTATTGTAGAAAATAAAGATTAAATCAGTTATATTTGAATGTTTTTTTTTTTAATTTCTAACCAAGGAATTTCATTATACAATGAAATCAAAAACTCGTCATTCATGGAAGTTGAAATACACCCTGTAACGAGCCCTGTACAAGATGGCCCACGAGGTTTTGACTAGGAATACCTCGGAACTCGAGAGTAGTAGTTGAAATTTTGAGGTTGTAAATTAAGACAATGGGTGCAGCTTTTTCTGATATTATGTTACCCAATGAGCTTTTTGTTCTCGGTCACGTGCATCAGATTTAAAATTAATAATGGGACAACCTGTATATTTTGGCATGTCTATGTTCTTCCCGATAAAACGATTCCAACAAGTGATAGTTTGTGGTCTAAAACAATTAGTTTAAGAACTACTGGTAATTCAATATCCTTTGTCACATGAGGGATTTTGTTCAAAAAAAATTCCCGATATTCAAAGCTTACATAGCAAGAGTAATGAGTAGGTATTCATATCACATACGCACACACTTATTCAACTTCAAATATCTTGAAAACCGTTGATATTTCTGAAACGAAACCTATTTCTTTTTTTGTACAGGAAATATTGGAGATTAGGAAAAAGAAGACGAAATCCTTATTATTACATTGGGGGCGAATAGGGGTACCCACCTGTCGTACGCCCCTGTATATGAAACTGAATGCTGTCAAGTGACATACCAAATTTCATTAGGAAAAGTTGAGCCGTTATGGAGTTAATCTGGATAACATATAGTTTTTTTGTCACATTCAACACCCTGTAACTCGATTGATACTCATTTTAGGGTACATGTTGGAACTTTTAGCCTTAAAATGAAGTGAGGTTTCTACCATCGGTGTTTATCCTCTTTATTCTGGGACACCCTGTATATAATATTTATCAGACTTGTATCTGAGTTATCTATCATCTGTATCTATTAATGTAAATCCACCACTTTTTTCCTGATGGGTATTGTGAAATAATATTGATTATTACCACTAGAAAGAAGTGGCTTCTGGGGGTTAAGTGGAAGAACAAAGCTACAGTGTTCTGCACGTTTCGGTTAAACTATCTTTTTGTTTTTCCATAAAGACTTTTATTATTATTATTATTAAAAAGAACTTTCCACTACTATATCATTAATTTTTGGAGAGAAATATAATTAAATATCGAATAAATACTTGGACTATATGGAAGCTGCAAATATTTACAGATAGAAAGAAAGCACACCTAGCAATATTTTTACAACCTAACACTCATTATATCCTCACCCCTTACGAAGCATTCTGTAACCGCACAGCTAGAACTCTGCCTGTGATGTGACCAAAATCCACACAGGTCACAGAGAGAGCTCCAGAATGCAATTACAAGAGATGGTGTTAGTGGCATTAGTGTATCAGAAGAAACTGGACAAAGCAATAAAGACCACCTACAATTAATATTCACAAGTTAGTTACTCTAAAGCGCTAATAGGAATTTCAATAGTTTTGATGGAGCTAATTAACAAATCACACAAAAATATTGGTAAAAATAGATTCTTAGATAACAAACTCAAAAGAAACATAACTCATCAAGTTATTGAGTGAAATAGTAAAATCGACAATATCGAAGTACCGTTCTCTCCAAGTTCCACCATGAGGAAATATGAGGCAAATATCTGACAGAATGCAACTACTTCCCTGGCTAATACCACGACGGACATTGAACTATATCTGACAGATATTTGTGCAACGTTCTTCCAAGAAGACCCAATTGAAAATGCTTGTACTAATTAAACAATAGATGTAGTTCAATGTCCATCGTGGTATAAGCCAGGGAAGTAGTTGTTTTCTGTCAGATGTTTGCCTCATATTTTCCACATGGTGGAACTATTTGGAGAGAAGGGACATTCTTGAACGAAGTTATTGAATGCTTTCTAGCACTCTTGTGGCTATGATTTAACAAAGCACAGACTTTCTGCTCAACAAACATGCAGAAATACATTCTGATTCTTAATGCCAGTAGATAATTGATTGTAAACTCTTACACCTGTTGAGAGTGGTCCATTTGATGTTATTTGAATATTGTTATGATTTGGATAGATCAGCTGATTGTTTCTGGTTTGGTAAACATGCGTCTGAATGGGTGTTTTCATCTTATGAATGTAGCAGGCCACTTCCATTATGTAAAGACAGGCCATAGGAAGAATATTCAATTCGGAAAACAACGGTTTACAGGAATTCCTGGGTGATACATTTTTTATAGTTCTTACTGCTTTTTTAATAAGAAACAGATGCCGTGCAGCAAAATAAAATCAAACCACTTCTTTTGAGACAACATAATTGTATGAGCCAGGGTCAGATGGTTGTGGATTCTTCTGCATTGCGGTAGTCAATAAACAGATAACTATAAAAAACATTACACTTAATATCCTAACGTCCTAAACACGTTTACATAATGAATATATATTTACACAAATGGACAAATGGGAAAAATAATATATGTATACACATATATACAAATAAATACACAAAAACATATATATATACTGCATCCTAACTAGTCAGCAAAGACTACCGTTCTACTATATATATATATATATATATACCGACATCAATTCGGATTAAATCTTGACAGAATAAAATAATGTAAGCTTCATGACTGACTTGTGCATATGGAACACAGGTATATAATAAATAAAATGAGGAATTCAAAGTATTCATTTAAAGAGTACAGACACATCCCAACCAAATATTCTTTCAGCTGTTTCTTGAATTTATTTTCATGTTTCAACCTTTTGTTGGAGATAGGTAGACTATTGAAGATTTTTGCTCCAAGATTCTTTGAGAGTTTTTAGGACGAAAAGTTCATATTAACATATGTCCCAAACGGCTTGGTTTTCGAGATACAGGGTGATAAAAATACATTTTTTTCAAGATTTTTTGGAGTTAACTTCGACATTTTCGACAATAATCTGTTCAAATTAGGCAAGTACAATCCATTTAATAGTACACACGATACAAAATAATTCAGTTCTCAAATAATTCACAGGGTCCCCCTTTTTTCAGAATCAAACCTTGTTCAACCATTCATAATTTATTTTCCGCCGTCACTGACATATTATGAGACAGGAATTATCAATGTTGTTTCATTTAATATATTTTTGTTCTCTTGTAGTTTTTAATTTACTTGCATGGTTCAGGAGCTACAATGAAAATATTAATGCGAACATTTTCCAGTTTCACACAATATAAAAAATTTGGACGAGAAGTTCATATAAACATATGTCCCAAACAAGATGATAAGAAGATACAAGATGATAAAAATATATGTTTTCAAGACTTTTTGGAGTAAACATCGACATTTTCGACAATAATCAGTTCAAATTAGGAAAGTACAATCCATTCAATAGTACGCACGATACAAAATAATTAATTTATTAATTAATTCACAGGGTCCTCCATTTTTCAGAGTCAAGACTTGTTCAACCCTTCTGCCACCAGTGAGAGTTTATGAGAGAAGAATAATCAATGATGTTTCATCATCATTTTGTTTTCTTGAAGTTTTTCATTAACTTGTATGGTGCAGGAGCTATAACGAAAATATTAATGCAAACATTTTCCAATGTCCCATAACATTAGAAAAATTTGAAAATAAAACATTCTCAATTATTTTTCAGAATCAGAAAAATCTACGATGAATAAAAATTATAAAATAATAAATATAAAAATAAACTTTTATACAAATGCACTGAAAATGAAAAAATAATTTCTTTCATTGTTTGATCTAGGTTTTTCTGTGAGTAACAAATTCAAAAGCTTCCGAGGATACAAAACAGATAATCTTGTACAGGAAGATATTTAATCTTATCCACAGAAAAGTAGGACCTTGTGAATTATTTAAGAAATGAATTATCTTATCATGTGTACTATTGAATTGTACTCGGCTGATTTGAACTGATTATTGTCGAAAATGTCCATCTACTCCAAAAAATATTGAAATGTTTTTATTTTATCACCCTGTATCTCGAAAACCAAGCCGTTTAGGACATATATTTATGTAAAATGTTCGCATTAATATTTACATTGTAGCTCCTGAACTGTACAAGTAAATGAAAAACTTCCTCAGAAAAACAAAATGTTAAATGAAATAACATTAATTATTCCTGTCTCATAATAAGTCAGTGACGGCGGAAAAAAAATCTAAAGGGTTGAACAAGGACTGACTCTGAAAAAAGGAGGACCCTGTGAATTATTTGAAAAATTAATTATTTTTTATCGTGCGTACTATTGAATGGATTGTACTCGCCCAATTTGAACTTATTATTGTCGAAAATGTCGAAGTTTACTCCAAAAAATCTTGAAAAAAATTTATTTTCATCACCCTGTATCTCTAAAACCAAGCCCTTTGTGACATATGTTTCTATAAACTTTTCGTCCTGAAAACTTTCAAATAATCACCTCCCGAAGTTTGTCAACGTACTTAATTAACACTCTGTATATGAATGCAGAAAGTCTTCCATCTCGCAAAGACGAAATAGTTGCTAAATTGTTTTGTTACAACCCTACAACCCTTCCCTAGTGATACTGAGTGAAGTAAGATGTACAGAAGACGTAGAAGATAGCGAAATTAACATTGGAGGATGCTCCCTAGTAAGATGCAATTCTAGCTCACGCTACACAGGTGGAGTAATTATTTACATCAGGCATAATATTGAATATGACAGAGTTGCAAAAAATCACGATTTTTTTGAAAAACTCAATAAATCTGATTTTTTGATTAAATCGTGATTTTTTTATTTATACTGATTTTTTTGATTTATACTGATTTTTTCTTTAAATGTGGAAATAATGAACTTTAAAATCACTTATTTTCATTACTTTTCTCTATTCACCGAAAAATATCTCGTCGGCGACATAAAAAAAAACTTGTGTTGACATGAAAATTTCACACCTCACTCTTTCAGCCAATCAAAAAATTGGTTTTTATTTAGTTGCCATGGCAACCCAAAAAATTTCCGGAAATTTTTATCCTCCTGGGTACCCTGGGCGAAATTAATAAGTGGAAATTTTTCTGTCAAATATTTGACATGTGATAGTTAACATTTTGCTTTTGTGTACAAATGGAATGTTATTTTTCATATGAAAGGAGATAATATTTCATAATTTTATATTCACTAAATATTTCGAATGTGTCTGAAAATATTTTGAGAACTTGCATTTCAACGATGAATAGGTCCATCGGTAATGCTTGAGTACATGAACTTAATATTTGAAATAATTTTATTCAACTTATCTTTTCGTGAATACTCGGCTGAAATTTGCAAGAATTCCTTTCCACATCACTTCCCAATAGACAATCCGCATGGACCAGTCAAAACTATTTTAGTTCTGCGTGATGTGCAATGTAATTTTAGGTTGAAAATGTCGCAAAATGAATTTTCCTTTCTCACATACAAACACCGCCACTAATACCAACGCGTAACTGTCATTATATCAACAAAAACCATTCATGGCCCACTGATGTTACAACTTGTTTTCTCTCAGAATAATCTACAAGTCAGTTGAATTAACCATTAATTTAATATATTTTGGTGTATAATTTCCTTACCGAATCCCCCGCGTGCTTGAATTAATTGCTGGAAATTTATCTCGTACATGAATTTTTTAAGAAAATCACCTTCGTCGCTGCGCGACTCGGGTCATTTTCAAAAAATTCATGTACTCGAAAAATTTCCGGCAATAAGCACTAGGGAGATTATAAGTGAAAATTTTCGGCAGCGTGCCGCGGCTTTCCTGTCGGAACAAGAAAATAATGTATGTGTGCTTTGAATAAACTTCTTCCTATTTTCGAATTTTCTGATAAGTTATCTATTTCGGAGATTTGTTTTTACAGCAATTTATAATTTGATTTGAATCATGATTAGAAATGAAAAAATTAGTTGATTTAAATCGTGATTTAAATCATTTGATTTGAATCGTGATTTAAATCATTTGATTTAAATCGTCGCAACCCTGGAATATGAGATAAGTCGAAAATTTGTACTACAAATGAAATACTGGTGTCACTTTGTAAATGTAACTCCAAGTGATACCAAATGGCTCATTGGTGGTGTTTATCACTCACCAAAGAAAGAAAGAAAGAACTGGATAAGAATAATCATTACACATGCCAAATCAAAAATATTATTCAGTCATATGGTATTGAACAATTTGTCAATGAATGTACCAGGATTACAAACATTAGTGCTACACTTATGGATTATGTACTATCGAATTAGAATATATCTGTCAATGTGCATGACTGTCCTAAAATTACGGTCCGTTCTATCATTACAATTAACTTACCCATAAAAATTGTAACTACATAGAAAGCTCCTTTCTCACAAGAAATCTTGATACAAATGTCTTTCATTATATCAATCTGAACTTATTATCGTGCGATTGGTTGAATAATTCTAGTGACGTTAATGAAATCTACAAAAATTTTGAAACACAATGCAGAACTTCTTTGATTGACGACTTGTTCATGTTCACTAAGGATACACTAAAAACAATTTTGTCTATTTATCATGGAAAATAGACAAAATTGTTTTTAGTGTATCCTTAGTGACAATGCAGATCAATTACAGACCGTTTTGCACCACTAGTGGAAATTGTTACTAAAAATATGCAGGTCCCTTGGTATGATGAAGAAACAAAATCAGCTTCTAGAGAAAGAGACACAGCATATAAACAATTCAAAAAAGTTCAGGTCCTGACAAAAATGACTTATGGAACCAATACAAAGTAAAGAAAAATAACGTGGTTAATCTACTGAAAACCAAGAAATCACAATATTTTGAAAATCACATTGATATAAATAGGGGTAATGCAGAAGAAATGTGGAAAACACTGAAAAAATTGATAAAAGGTGAAAAAAATAAGTTAAATTACAAATGTATCAATTTGGCACAGACACCGTAGCTCAAAATGAACTTGAAGCAGCTAATATGTTCAATGCGTTTTTTATTGATAGTATAAAAATTATTTTCGATCTTATTACACGAGAATCTAAATGGAACCATGAACATTTATCTTTAATAACTAGTAACTTTGTAAAATTTGAGAATGTTACTCTTACAGACTTGAAAAATATAATTTTTTCTCTTCCGAACAAAGGCAGTGTCGAAGAAGTGTCAATATAAAATTTCTGAAAGAAACATTTTATACAATAGGATATGCATGAAAACATACATCCATCAATTTAGTAATAGGATATGCATTTCTCAATGACATCAATGCTTCACTCACATCAGGTAACTTTCCTGAGAATCTAAAAATGAGAACTGTGATTCCTATCCCTAAAATTAACAACGCAACTGAAGTAACAGATTTCAGAGGAATAAACACGTTACCAAACATCTAAAAAAATCTTAGAAAGAATTGTACATCAACAACTATCAAAATACTTTGAAGCAAATCAACTTCTAATTGGTAATCAGTCAGGTTTTAGACAACAGCATTCATGCGAAACCGCCTTACAATTAACGATATCAAACTGGAAGCAAGAAATAGATAAGGGTAACTATACAATTGCAATTTTTCTTGATTTTAAAAGAGCCTTTGAAACCATCGACAGAAAAATGCTAATAACTAAACTAAAATATTACGGTATTGAAGGTAATGTGTTGATAATAATAATAATAATGTCTTTATTTCATCAATTGTCTTGTAAAAAATACAGGGAAATTGTGAAAAATGTCAAAAGGTAAAAGTATGTGGGCAATATAACAAATGATCATAATTCACTATAGATTGAAAACATTCTGATCTACACATATTCACATAAATATACACTTATTTATACACATAATAGTTATTTACGGTACTAGTGTGTTATGTTGAAAATAAGTCACGCGAGAAAGATAAATTCGAAAGTGACTTAGGAAACATAACACATGAGTGGCATACAATGTTTTATCCAACACATGACAGTTATGACCCATTATTAATGTCATTTTAGACAAGTAAACTATCAAATAACACACTAGTGAGTTATAATCCATAGCTCACTAGTGACTTATGGATTATAACTCACTAGTGTGTTATTTGATAGTCACTAGTGAGTTATGAATTATAACTCACTAGTGTGTTATTTGATAGTTTACTTCTCTAAAATGACATTAATAATGACAGTCATAACTGTCATATGCTGGATAAATACATATTAATAAGCACATACATGAAAAACATGTTGACTACCTATCACACTTAATATTATGAAGTTTCCTAATTAAAAAATTCTTCTATGGTGTAGCAGTTTTTGAGCAGTAAATGTTTTTTCGGGCGATTTTTGAAAATGGTTAAAGAAGGTGCATTCCTTATGTGATCCGCCAAATTATAGCACCTGCAAACAATATATTCAAAGTTTTTCTGATACCGAACGGTGCTATGCCGGTGGGGTAAAATAAGGTTTTTTCGTCTGGTATCATGTTCATGCTGTGTTCTGATGGCATTATACGTAAGCTTATTTTTGAAAATGTTACAACAGGCTTCGAGGATGTACGTACTCATAACGTCAAAATATTTAATTTTTTGAAGATATCTCTGCATGAGTCTCTTCTACTTAGTTTTTCAATTATCCTAATTGCGTATTTTTGTAATGAAAACACCCTTTGTACAGAAGAACATGCTCCCCAATTTAAAATTCCGTATCTCATATGAGAATGGAAGTGAGCAAAGTATAAAGGCAGAAGGATATTTTCACTGCAGTGACTCGACATAAACTTTAGTGCAAAACATCCTTTTCTGAGTTTGCCGAAGACAATGTCAATATGTGAATTCCATGAAAGTTTTGCGTCAAATGTAATTCCTAGCATTTTGGTAGAATCAGAAGAAGCCACGACGTCATCAGTATTTTCAAACAACAAAAGCTGTTGGTGTTCCCGACTATTTGCACCAAACATTAGGGCACTGGTCTTTGTCTTATTAATTATCAGATGGTTTTTGTCTGACCATGTTATCACTTTGGTGTAGGTATTCTCAGCCAATGACTTTAATGATAATACATCCTCTTCTATAATTAAAATGTTTGTGTCATCCGCATAGCATGTTGTAATAATTGTATTGTGTTCATTTAAGTATGATATGTGTAATAGGAGGGGGTCTAATATTGATATTTGAGGGACACCTTGTGTAATGCCTAAGGGATTACTGTTAGTGTTGTTTATTTTAATAATTTGCTGTCTGCCAGATAGATAGGATTCTAGCAAGCGATACGGTGTTCCCCTCAGTCCATACCTTGATAATTTTGACAAAAGAATCTCATGACTAACACAGCTACATGCTTTACAGAAGTCTACGAAGAGGCCCATAACAATTTTTTTATTATCAAGAGATTGCATAATTTTATTATGAAATTCACATAAAGCTGTCTCGGTACTTTTATCTGCTGTAAAACCATGTTGTGAAGATGATAATAATTTGTATTATGTAAAGAAACTGGTCAATTGAAATTTGATATTCAATTTGTATAGCTTAGATATGCTGTGTAACACACTTATAGGTCTGTAATTGTTAAGGTCATTGTGATCTCCTTTTTTAAAGATGGGTGTTACTCTTGCTATTTTTAAATTTGTTGGAAAAACGCCTTTTTCTGTAGATAAGTTTATGGATGGGATAATTCATTTTGACATGTCTTAAATTATTTATTTGATATATGGTCAATGCCACAAGAGTTAGAGTTTTTTAAACCATTAATTATACTTATTAAGTGATTTTCTGTAATCGGGTCCACGAAGAAACTATTTGGGTTATTCTCAATATTTTGATGTATGAATTGCCCATAATAATCACTGTTGTTTGTCATTGGTTTTGTAGAATGTATGTTGAATTTATTGGATAATTCTGTCTCATTTAAAGATGTGTCATTTTCCGATATTACTAGTTTTCTATTATTTACTGAGGATTTCTTTTGTAAGTTATTGATAATATTTCAGGTTGTTTTCGACTTGTTATCAGAGGTTGAAGTCAAATTCTCGTAATATGACTTGGATGCTACCTGTAGTTCCTGCTGATATTCTCGATTTAAAAAACAACTCAATTCCCTGAACCGAGGATCATGTTAGGCTAGATTATTGTTAAGAGAGACATTATTCTTGAGGTTAACTAGAGCAGGTGTCATATAATATATTTAGTTACTTGTTTCTTATCAGTTCTTTGGAGTACCTTCTTATTCGGAAAAGAGATCTCCAAGTAGTGTAACACGATATCTGCAAATGTTTGGTAGGCTAAGTTGGGACAGGACTGAATATAGATCTCATTCCAGTTTTCATTCCGTAAATAATTTTTGAACACACTGATGTTTACATCTGAAAAATTTCGCTTATAATAAAATGGTTTAAATGTTACGGTCTCCGGCAGCTCATCAAGGAATAGGTCAAAGAATTGATAGTAGTGGTCTGAGAGATGTATGTTCACTACTGCTACACGATAGGATTTTACAGTCTTAATTAGGAAATTATCAATAAATGTTGCCGAGTTTCCTTTAACTCTTGTCGGACTTTTCAATGTGACATTAACATCAAAACATGATAATAAATCTTCGAGTAATATACAATACGTCGTATGAGAGATAAAGTTAATGTTGAAGTCACCTGCAATAATTACTGTCATTTTTTGTGAACATATTTTACTTAAAATATCACTTAGTAGTCCCAAAAAATCATAAAAATCTCCATCAGGAGGCCCATAGATAACAATGCAAATTATTTTATGTGCAACTATTTTTATAGCACAAATTTCCAAGGTACCTTCTTTACCACAATCATCAATATCATATCGCTCTACAATTCCTTGAAAGTCATGAAGTTTATAGATTGCAACTCCACCATGAGTTTTTTTTTTTCTAGAAAACGAATTACAAAGAGTGAATCTACTTAATTTAAAACTATCAATTGATTCTCGAGACTGCCAGTGTTCAGATATAAGCAAAAAATCACAGTACTTGTCAATTTCAAAAATGTTATTCAAAAGTAGCGTTTTATTTCTGATACATTGGATATTCTGGTGACAAAAGATGATTTTGGACTTATTGGCATCAGTTACAGATTGAATTTTTCCTACTGGTTCACTGTTTGTTTTTGAGGATGATCTAAAAAAAAGGTAAAACGGGTTCTATGTCATTTAATTCACTTATTTATATCGTCTTCAGAGCAATTTTTTGTTTGTTTTTTGCTGTGAATTCAATATTTTTCTTTAATTTTTCCATGAATTCAAATTTGCTGCCTTTTTGTTTTCTTTCAGTAAGAAATGTTATTGAGCAGTTTCTATTGAATTGTTTGAATATCTTTATTTTTTTCATATTTTTGTCATGGTATAGGTCTCAGAAATGTAAAATAGAAAAAGCGTTTTCTAGTGAACTGGCTAATGATATGGGCAGTGTTTTGGGGCCTCTCCTATTCATTATTTACCTGATATAAATGATACATGATATAAATTTTGTAAGTGGCTATGATTTTCTTAACTTTTTTGAGGACGATACTTTAGTAGCATGTTATGGTAGTGACTTGGGTGAAACGGTAACGAGACTAAATCATGTTTTAAACTCATTCGAATCATTTCTGAAAACTAATAAGATGAAATTAAATTCAAAGCAAACAAAGGCAATGATCCTGAGTACAAAATACAAATTAAAAAATGTAAACTATCAACATTTACACATACAAATAGAAGGTGAAAATCTGGAATGGGTTAAGGAATTTAAATATCTAGGTTTAATGCTAAATGATAGACTAAGTTGTAAAAGTCACAGAGATTACATCTGTAAAAAAAATATCAAAAAAGTTATTCTTTTTATCTAGAGTATCCCATAACATGTCTCTCTTTTCCAAAATAACCATTTATAGGACGATAATACACCCCACTTTGACTATTGTGCTAGCTTACTGTACTTGTTGGACAAAAACTGTTTACTGACTTTATAAAAACTTCAAAATAGGGGTATGAGAATTATTCTGCAGTGCAATAAATATGTTCCAATTGATCTAATGTTAGGAATTTTGAACTGGAATAACGTAAACAAACGCCTGTTTTTCATTACAATGGTGCTCATTTATAAAATAACAAAAAAGTTAGTCCCAAGTTATCTTCGTTCGTTAATTACCTATAATAATGAGATCCACTTATCTTCCAGAAATGTGAACAATTTCCATATAGCTCGAACTCGAAATGTAAGCTCAATGAAAACATTATTTTTTAAGGGCTTAAACAATTTCAATAACCTCCCAAATGAAGTGAAAAATTCGCCGTCTTTAAACACATTCAAAATTTGTTTAAATGAATTCATTTTACCACTGTACATGTGAAAAGATGAATAATGGAAGGCATCTGCGTGAGTATGGGTGTGTGTGTGGGTGTGTATGTGTGTGTTGTGGTGTTAATTATACTGAGTGTACATGAGAATAATATGGGTATATTTTTAATCTCTGATTGTGATACTATAGGTGTACTTTTTATATATTTCACTTGTACTTTTTATATTTTAGCATTTTTTTGTTAGCATTCAGAATTTTTAATACTAATTACAAATATTAGAAATGTATGTAAATTAGGATGATCCTATTTCAAATAAAGATTATTAGTAGAATGCAAACGAATTCTTCTAATAGAATATTGGAGAGAAATAGGTACTGATAATGAATAATTTATACATATTGACGAGAAGTTGCAAATATAGTGTGATAAAATGAAATAGTTGGCTAAATTTTGACCATCAATTTATTTCTACGTGTTTTTGGAGCAGAAAGTTTGTGGTCTGTTAAATCATAGCCAATATGATTAGAGTTGAATACAGAGATCGAGGAGGCTCATCAAATGAATAAAATAGGAACCAATCTTCCAGCGATTGTATCGAGTCCTAAAAAGTAGACCAGTAGTAATTGCTCCATGTCTCCTTTCCTGTCTCCATGTACGATCCCAGTTAAGTTTCCAAAGAGAGTTGGTAGTGTTTCAAGAACTCATGAGATATATTTTTGTAGTGTGGAATATACAGGGATACACCCTAATCCCAATCGACTTTTCAGGAATCTCTCAGAGTAAATAAATCCCAATTTCTTGTTGAATTCGGTGAAAGACGATTTATAATCAATCACTCCTCACACCTATAGTTTTTCAAGATTGAACTCGTGTGTCATCTTCATCCTAAAGATGAATTTTTTCCCACCAAGAAATGTTTCTGGTGGTCCTTGTCACTACTGGACAGATCAGGCATGATAGCGGCCATCTTCAGGGTAGCTGACGTAATTTTTTCAAAATAATTTCCTCTAAATGTCCATCTAATTCGCTCATAAGAAAAAGCAGTTTATTTTTTTGTATTTCGAAAAGCTCGATGACTCTGATCCTGGACCAGAACTGGCATGATTTTGAAAATACCAACAAAAATTTATAATTTATCCTACAAATAAAGAATCGGACAGAGATATTTCATCGTCACTGACATTTGTCGAAAAATCTTTGAAGTAATTAACTAATTCATCGATGAAAAACGTTGATAGTAGGCACAGAGAAGGATCATCAACAGTTCATTTCTATTATAAAATATTAAGTTGTGGATCTGTGATGAAACACTATTATCAACTTTTTGGGTTGACAATATATCAATATATCTCCTTGCTCAACAACCAATTAAATTTGGAATCTCAGCCAATAGAAACCATACCGCTTATAATCAAACATTAATGTCTCGGTTTTGTAAACAACAAATTGTAAAAGTCAACATTGAATTTTGATTATGAAAGTTAAAATGGATTTTCTTCAAGAATCGGAACATCGATTAAAGAAAAAAACATACCACTCTGAAAATAAAGTTTTGTTTTCAAGATGGTAATGCTGTTTACTGTCACTAAATGTTAGGTGAAAATAATAATTTAAATTATAAACTTCAAATTTATGTGTTTTGGTTGGTTTTTGTTATTTTTAAAAATGACCAATCGATGGGGAATATCTGATGAAAACATAGATGCTGCAGTTGAGAAGATTATTATATCAAATATATATGAAGGAATAGTTTACAAAATAGTTGTTTGGAACCTTTGGTGTGAATCCAATTTAAGAAATAGAAGGTACCCAAAACACCAAAACTACGTCACTTTCACTCGACGCGCGTTTCGCTAACAATGTTAGCATTCTCAAGAGCTAGAACGTAAACTGTTGCATCCTGTTTAATATTTATTACTTTGCTACCGTTACGACAGCCATGCAAACAGTATCACCTAGATCGTTCGTTAATGTCAGTTATGACAGATTTATTTATTTATTGATTTTTCACTCTTATATTAGTTTTAATACAGTTTTCGAAAAAATATGTTTTGTATCTCGAATGCAAAAGTATTATTTCGCATTCTATTATATGCAAAAATGTCTATTAGAATATCGATTCATTGGCAATCCAATGAAAGAAAATACAACTTGCGGACTCATATTTTTAGCTTTGGGATTGCAATTTATCAATATTCCAAAAAAATATTGGTAATTATAACTTCTATTTATTACCCCTGAAACTATTGATCTGAAGTTACTCACTCCAAAAAATATGGTAATCGTACATTATATATTATGTTGTAACTTTGTTATTGTTGTATTAAAAATTTTAATGAATGAAAAACTTTCTTATATAATAATAGATGTGAACTGTTCATCACTTCCAGTAAAATACCAAGACTATTAACATAAAGCAAAAAAAAATATCTCAGTAATTATCTGTTTGCCAAAAAAGTTTGAATAATATCGGCCGATTACCACATTTTCTTCAATTATAGATTGGAAAATGAAACAAGAATAACATTTTGAGAAGTTTTTGTATATCTGAAACGAAAACAGGTTTGTTTGAACATAAATGATAATATCTTATGATCATTGACTGCTGTTTCTCAAATAACGGCTTTCATACCAAGCATCAAAAAGCATTCTAGTAGTGCAAAGCAGGAACCAACAACATGCAGAAACTCATATTCCATATTTCAAACTTTCGGTACATTTATTGATTACTTAAGATCCTAGGCATTCCATTTTTTAAAGTAATTGAATAGCAGTTGTTTAATTTAAAAATTTCAAGATTTCTTGAGCAATATTGCTCAGGTATCTGTTTGATGTCATTCAATAACATTATAAGTCAAGGAAGTGATAATTTCTGGTCTGATTTTCAGCGTTTAGAATAAAAACTGAACCAACGTGTTGTATATCGCAAAAAGCAGGAATAAACTGATACAGAAATTATGCAGGTTATTCTTACAAAATACTCCCTATGCAAGGCAACATATATGGGAGGTAACCTCCAACCTTATTTAACGAAGAATAGAAATGAACATATACGAATATAGGCAGTTAAACATTCAAATACCTATAGTTATAGGCAGCATTGCAGACTTTAATTTGAAAATTTCAAGATTTCTTGAACAATATTGCAATATTTTAGAAAAACTTTGTCAACTGTAGGAGTGGTTCAGCAGTAATATGGGGCTGTTGAATCATTTCCTGTGCCGATGCTATAGTATAGGAAATTTGCGAAATGTCATGTCATGAATGCCTTTCGTCAAGTACACTCAATTCAATATGTAAAATATTTACTATTTTACTTCTTGGCCCCCGACAATAATAATTTCTCGAAAATCACAAATATGCTATTCTTTTAAGGACATGGCACTGGATATATGTATTTCTGGGGCTCGACAGTTTCATTTTTATTTTTGGGTATATCATTGTGGAGGTCAGAAGAAACAACTTTCTTCATTACACCTTTTTTGTGGTCCTTACAGGGTGAGCTACAAAAATGGGTTGGATGTCTAACGCAAATAGGCGAGAACACGAAATTTTAAAAATATTTTTGATGGATTCTGCAGCTTGTGAGTTGGCACTTCTCTTTTCTTTTTGTTATTGTTTTTAATTTACAACCAAAATTTGAAATAATTGTTTTCTCATTTTATCAAAGAAAAACATGGGTTCATCGATATTGAGTAATCAAAACTTGATAGCATGATAAAGCTAGTGGTAACAGTTTTGTAGAAGTTACATAATGTATCACAAATTTTGTAAATATAAAAAAATGGCAGAATCTAAAAGTTGCCACGGAACGTTCCAATTTGGCTCAGATGAGTGAAATCGAAATGGACACAATTTTATTTTTAAAAGGACCCCGGATGGAATACATGGGATTTTGGTTTATTGCGTAATTCGATGAAACTCTGGTGTGTTGTAGATCACGATCTGTAGGTAACACTTCAAATGGACCATAATCAAATCGTATGATTAGTTTCTGAGAAACAGGGTGATTTTAAAAGTAGTTACACAAACTGAAAATAAAGTTAATTTATCATAAATTGAGAATATTTCTGGTTTATTCTCGTGATTTGGATAAAATATGTCATGCCATTGGAAATGCACCACTTTTATAATCCAAAATAGTATTCAATTTACCGGGGTCGTCACAAACGTTCTCAAAAATATCCCATTTTGACGTTATTACTTTACTTATTAAAATTGAGATATTTTCTAGTTCAATTTCGAGATTTTCCTGAGTAATATATAGTTTGAAAAAGCAATACTACTACTATTTTATTACAAACATGGTATTTTTACTATGTCGGGGTCATCAGTAAAGTACTTAAAAATCTGTTTCCAACGTTTAACGTTGATATCTAAAAACCCTCAAGCACGTGAAAAATCTTGAGCCAAACTTACATTTTTGAAATACGAGGGTACTACAAAAAACGTTTGTCGGTGACACTATATCTTTGGACTTTCTCTAAAAATTCGCATGTGGTGCAATTTTCATGGGTTTATTATGTTACTATAGGTAATAGGTATATTTAAAGATAGGTTGGATAAAATAAAATAAAACTGTAGATATGTGTTTGCTCAAAACGTGTGTGCTTTAGTCACATTTTTCTTAAATAAATATCGAGAAATAATAGCGTCACAGCCAAACATTGTGAAAAAAGTGATAGAAAAGATAAAAACTCTGACACAGGCGAATTTTTAGCAAATCTTGGGGGTAATTACTAATTACTCCTTCTCTTGGAACCCCTCTTCTGGATAATCTTGATATTTTTTTTCTTCAATTACTAGTAATGACCCCCAGACCTCCTTATATATTTTTGGAGTTTTGCAAAAAATTTGCTCGTTGCAGGGTTTTTATCTTTTTTGTCACTTTTTTCACAATGTTTGCCAGTGACGCTATTTTTTCCGGAAATTTATTTACGAGATGTCACAAAAGCACACACGTTTTGGATGAACACCTCTCTTTTAATTTTTAATATAATAAACATATTTAAATTGCGCCACATGCGAATTTTTAGACAAAGTTCAAAGATATAGTGTCGCCGACAAACATTTTTTGTAGTACTCTCGTACTTCAAAAATGTAGGTTTGGCTCAAAAGTTTTTCACATATTATAGCCTGAGGGTTTTCACATAATAACGTTTAACATTTGAAATATAGGGTTCTTTAAAGTTCCTCTTGAGATAATGGAGTAAGTAAAAAACTTCGGAATAGGATATTTTGAAGTGCTTTTCTGATGACCCGACATGGTAGAAATACTGTGTTTGTAATAAAACAGTATTGCTTTTTCAAACTATCATTATTACTTAGGAAAATATCGGAATTATACTAGAATATATAGAATACTAATAAATAAGGTAAACAACGTCGAAATGGTATATCTTTGAGAACGTTTGTGACGACCCCAGTAAATTAAATACTATTTTGTATTATAAAAATGGTGCGTTTCCAAAGGAATGACATATTTTACCCAAATCACGAGAATAAACCAGAAATATTCTCAACTAACTTTATTTTTTGTCTGTGTAACTACTTTTAAAATCACCCTGTTTCTCAGAAACTAATCATACGATTTGATTATGGTCCATTTAAAGTATTGCCTACAGATCGTGATCTACAACATACCAGAGTTTCATTGAATTCCGCAATAAACCAAAATCCCATGTATTCCGTGCGGGGGTCCTTTCTTGAAATTCGAACAAATAAGCCGATTTTCACCGATTAATTCTAAAAAATTTACTTTCGGCAGATAGCTAAAGTCACGTGACCCCGTCCGAGTAGTCCATTTCAAAGCACAATGCCCAAGTCGAATTTCATAATAAATTATTATGTATTAAAAGTTTTTCCCATATGATGCCAACTCTTTGAAGGACACTGTGAATATATGATTAATCAGCATATCACAATAATTATTCAAAATATATATGTATAGTAGATGCTTAGAAATGTAATAATAAATGTTGTGTAAATTCTGATTCTGGATTTGACAATTATTATACAAAGACTTACAATAAGCATTTTTGTCCCAGAGTAACAATGGCCACGTTTATACCGTCTCTTGGTAAGCTGACTAATGACTTTATTTCAACCAAATAGTCTTGGTCATCTGGGTGTATAGGGTATACAGTACTGTTGGTCAGATAACCAGCTTGATTTGTTGAGTAAAATTGTTAGATAACCAAGATGGTGTAAACACCTACGTCTTTGAGTTTCCATCAAGATGCAAAATTTGGTTTGAATCCTTGGTCTGGTTTCTAAATATATTAGGAGTGCCCTAATATCCATTTTTCTAGCAACACAACTTGTAATAATAATGTTCCTAATTCTCACTTATAGGTTATTGTTAGGCTGATTACCAAACAAACGAAATAAGTACCAAACTGTTTTATTTGGACTGATTGAACATGGTGTAAACAGGCAGTAACTTATTTGTGGCTAATGATACACGAATACCGACAAAAAAACAAAAACTCTGGAGATAGACCCCAATAACAAAATACACTCACCTAAGTTACTATGTTCAATCTGTGTACTCAAATTAAAACGTCTAACCATTGGACCCGGTCCTTCGCCTTCGTGAATGAGTGGCATCTCGGACTTCACCGCTACTGCATTGCATCCGTTCGTGTTTCCGTTTGAGGTTACATAGCCCATAGTCAGAGGCAACAGTTAGGTTTTGATAGGTTTTAAACGTGAGTGGGCCCATATCAGACCTTCCAGTGCGTCCCATGGCCTATTGTGGCTCACCCTATGGTTATATTTCTTCCAGTATATTCCATCTCTTAACGAAATCGAGGAATACATTGAGAGAACGATTAACCAGGTTTTCTGGACTCAGTGTTGTATTGCCAAATATTGAAAATCTGGTTCTGGTCACTACAGGACATGTATATAAAATCTATTTCACTGTTTCATCATCCTTCATACATAGACGGCACTCTGCATCTTGTGCAAGGCCAATTTTATGCATGTGGTGTTTGAGTTTGCAGTGGCCAGTAAGCCAACCTACTATAACTCTGAGATGTGCCCTACTGAGTTCTAGCAGTTTGCAGTTTGTCAGAGTCCTGTTTTTTCCTTGTACAAATACTTTGGAATGGGCTAGGCCCGGTAGACTACGCCAATATTCGAATCTTTTTGTTTGCCCAGGCTGTTATAACATTATTGACAGAAACTTATTCATGGCCAATTATAGACGAATACCAACAAAAAAACAAACACTCTCGAGATAGATCCCAATTACAAAAACACTCACCTAAGTTACTATGTTCAGTCTGTGTATTAAAATTAAAACGTCCAACCATTGGACCCAGTCCTTCGCCTTCATGAATGAGGGGCATCTCGGGCTTCACCGCCACCGCATTGCATCCGTTCGTGTTTCCGTTCGAGGTTATGTAGCCCATGGTCAGCGGCGACAGTTGCAACAAGTCCAGCTGGTTGTTCTCCGTCTGCTGCTGCTGGGGCGCCGAAGGATGGCTGTTTCTGTATGGCTGCTGTCGGGGGTGACTGTGCGACCGACTCGTACTAGGACCCGGATCGAAGGAGTCTTTCGAGAAGGATAAGCTTCTGCAAAGCTGGAAGAAGAATTGGTTTGAATTCAGCTTTTGATATACAAGTAATGGATATTGATAAACAAATTTGGTCCTGAGTATACAAGATGATATATAAATGAGTAAAATATAAAAAAAATCGAAGATCTTATATGCATGAATTGCAAAGGTATAATTCACACATAGGAAAGCAGTGTTTATATATTTAACCCAGTAAACAATGTATTCAATATGTGGCTAAAATTCAACCTACAAATCTTTTATAATATGTATAATAATATATAGTAAATAATATAAATAATAAAAACAGACAAATATTATTTGAAAAGACGTGTCTCCAAACTTTCTTAATAGATGTGTTAAGAACGACACGACTCCTGGCCAACAAACTGCTGGAATATAAATTTATGAAGTGTCAGTGTGGCAGTCAGTCACCAAAGAGATGAAAAAGAATTGAATTATTATTATAATAAACAACTTGTAAATACATGGTCCTTCGAGCCGGATAATTGCAGAAAAAGTATAACTTGGCATTCATACGAAACTTTTCCTGTGAAAATCTAGTCCTGACAGCAGTTCGTCGTTTCCGAAAAACAAATCAGCAGAAAGAAGTGGGTGAGACCTTTCCTATCCTATCCAATCTATCCATTATCTCTCCATTGCCTCTGTCTGAATTTTGTGAGGTATAATTTTTCCTCAACATGAGTGAAGAAGAAAAACAACTAATTCGCAAACGTGCTTCAATTAAATCTCGTTTAACGATATTTTCTAATTTTTTACGCGATGTGATTCATGTGAATTTAACTGATCCTAGATTCAAGTTGAATGAATTACAATTATTAGATCTTCATAGTCGTGTTGAGCGACTTGAAACTCTTCTTGATGAATTCAATGATGTACAAAATAAAATTGAACAAATTACGGATAATTTTGAACAGCAGTTGTCAGAAAGGGAACAATTTGAAAACACTTTTTTCTCCAAGATGGCATACGCTAAAAGGGTTTTGAAAATTCACTATGAAACACAATATTCTACTCCCGGAAGTAATTATCCTCCTGGAAGTACCCATACAAATGCTGTTCATAATAGTCCTGCGTCCTATGTAAGTGAACATAATATTGGAAATATACAGAGTGTTCGGTTACCATTGATAGATTTGCCCAAATTTAGTGGTAAGTATGAGATGTGGTTGGAGTTCCGAGATACGTTTGATTCTTTAATAAATTCCAACGATACTTTGTCACCCATCCAAAAATTTCATTATTTGCGTGCATCGCTCAGTGACAGTGCTGCGCATAAAGTCACTAGAATTTTCTTCATCAAACTATACAGTTGCATGGTCAATTCTTTGTGAAAGATGCGATAATTCACGATTACTTATCAATAAACACGTTCACGAATTGTTCAATTTAGAACCAATTGCCAAAGAGTCTGCTACAAAAATTCGTTCACTTATCGATAGTTTATCCAAACATTTACGATCTCTGGAACAGCTAAAACAGCCAGTAGATCAATGGGATACTCTTATAATATACCTTGTGTGTCAAAAACTTGATTCCCGTACATTGCGACAATGGGAAGAAAATAAATCGGAACATGAAGTGCCAACTTTCAAAAATCTTATGTAGTCTTTGAAAGATAGGGCCGATTTTTTGGAAACCATAAGCGCTGATAGAGATTCTACTCGTGAAACCAGTCACAATAAAACAAAGTCTGTATTTTTAAAAAAATTTCTAGCTAATAGCAATATTTGCGCCTTCTGCAAAAAAGATCACTTAATTTATAATTGTGAAGATTTTCTAAAACTACCGGTATTTGAGAGAATTGAGTTTTCCAAAAAGAAACATTTGTGTCTCAACTGCCTCAGATCTGGACATCCCATAAGGACGTGTCGACTGAAAGGTTGCACTATATGTCGCTATCGACATAATACTTTGCTTCACATTGATCGAACCAATCGAGTCCCCAGTAGTAACAGAAAACATCAATCAAAACAGTGAAAGTGCGAATGCTAGCATAACTTTATCCTCTAATTCAATTCAGCATATTTTGTTATCCACTGCATATATTCAAATTTTCGATGAAAATAATATTTCTCATACCATAAGAGCACTTTTGGACAGTGGAAGTCAATGTAGTTTCATAACGAGTGACATATGTGAGAAACTCTCCTTAAAAACTAATAAATTCGATTTTTCAGTTTCTGGCTTGAATCAAACAGTGTCAAAAATTAATGAACGTTGCACTTTGAAAATTGGTCCCCATTACACAACTTTCCAAACCAAAATAGATTGTTTCGTTTTGCCAGAGATTACGGGGTTTGTTCCGAGTGTGAACCTGAATTTTTCTCATTCGCAAATACCAAAAACCATGAAACTAGCTGATTCAACTTTTTATAATCCAGGCAAAATTGATATGTTGATTGGCGCCGATCTCTTCTGGTCACTTTTATGTGTTGGTCAACATAAATTGGGTCCTGGACAACCCATCTTACAAAAAACCAAATTGGGTGATTCTTTTCATTTGGCTCAGAAAAGGTTTCTTTTACTAGAGAAAAAACTACAAAGAAACCCTTCTCTGAGAGAACAGTATGTCAGTTGTATGTCCGAATATGAAACCATGGGACATATGACAAAGATTGGAGATTTTGATAAGAGTGAAATGGCCTATTTCATATCACATCATGCAGTTGTTCGTGAAGATAGCCTCACTACAAAGTTACGTGTCGTGTTTGATGCATCAGCACAATAATTTCCGGTTTGTCACTGAATAGCGTGCAGATGGTAGGTCCAACTATTCAAAATGAATTATTATTCGTTTTAGAAAACATGATATTGTTTCATCAGCTGATATTGTTTCATCAGCAGACGTCGAAAAAATTTTCAAACAGGTGTTTGTCGAACCTAGTCAAAGGCGATTTCAAAGAATTTTATGGAGGTCAGAATTATCTGAACCCATTAGTGTTTTCGATTTGAATACAGTTACTTTTGGAATGGCTTCTTCCCCTTTTTTGGCTATTCGTAGTCTCTTTCAATTAGCAATCGATTGTGAAAATCAATATCCACTTATACCTGATATAATCAAAAACGACTTTTATGTAGATGATTTACTATCACAAATTTTAAATAGTGCAAGTTTTCCACTAAGGAAATGGTACTCTAATGAACCAAAGGTCATAAAACATTTGAAGGCAGAATCGATGGCCATGCAAAGGATCTCGTTATCTCAGGGTATTTTTCGGGTCTCAGGAGCAAATAAAAATGACCTGGATCAAGTTGACTTTGCCGGTTTATTTGAGTGGTCAAGGAGATGCTGAACACGTGTGACACCAATGAAAGTATCAGATTTTGTACAAAGCTAAAACTATACAAACGTTTTAATATTCAGGGCGTATTTTAGGGAATAAAGTTATATACCCCTGAAACAAACTTATTTAAAACCTACCTATACAAACGCAGACACACCATACGAAATATGAGCTATAGCTTATATTTGTGGATTAAGACCAAAAGCATTCGAAATATTTGAGCTGCCTTAAATAATTATACTTGGAATGTGTCAATAGCAAACACTTGTTACTCACTGAAAATATGATTTATATTTCGCATAAAATAAACGATATTACAAAAAAATAGCGTTTTTTATAATCCTTCCAATGGAATGCGCTCAATTTACGAGAAACGAAATTTATTCGCAATTACTGACCTTTAGAGTATGCAACCATCAATATCATACAGACGGCATGAAAATTGCCTAACGCTAATTATGACAAAAGTGACGCGTGCTTCATATACCTACCTAACCACAAATAAAATAATGCGGGCGGGGACGACGCAAACGGCAAACAAAACAACCGATAAAAAAAGGCAGTATATGTGTTTGGTAAAACATTCAGGACCACAAAAATATAAGCTACTGAGCTTCTACTCCTAACCAGTGGCCCAAGAACGTCTATGGCTAATAGGTCGTCCTTTCCCTCAGGGATTGTGGGTAACCAAGGGGGGTCAGGTAATATTGATATTTTTGTCTTCTGGCACAAGTCACAGCTTTTTATCCATTTCTTGATAGTACGCTGCATGTTCGGGAAAAAGACCTCATCCCTTAATGCCATCCATACTTTATAGGTCCCGAAATGCCCCAGGGACTTGTGGTAGTTCATAATAAAATCTCCCACTAGCCTCTGAGGCACACAAAGTAGCATTTTACCTTCTCCATTGGCGTATTTATAGAGAATATTTCGGTGCAGAATAAAGTTTTGTTTGATTTTCTCATCAGATAGGATCTTATTCCGTATTTCTAGTAATTTGGGGTCCTCTAGCTGAGTGAGTCTTATATTTTTCAGATCAGACCTGAAATCTAGCGGAAGGCAGAGTGTGGCAATATGGAAACATCGATCTGAAGGGGTTGTTAGCCTGACACAAGCATGTCATCAGCTACCATATTTTCCTTACCCTTACGGTGGACAATTTTTATTTGGTATTCCTGAAGGGCCAACGCCCAGTGGGTTATTCTTGGAGACAAAAACCGATAGGAGTTGAGGTATGTCAGCGTTCTGTTGTCGGTGATAAGGGTGAATTCTTGGCCTATAAGAAAAGTACGCCAGCGTTGTATAGCCCACAAAGCTGCTAATACCTCTTTTTCATTCGAGTGATATCTCCTCTCTCGGTCTAACAACAGTCTGCTACCCCACGCAACTACATGTTTTTCTCCATTCACCATCTGGTATAGCTCACCGGCAATACCATAATCACTGGCATGCGTGGCCAAGACAAAAGGTAAGGTTGAATTTGGATGATACCTCATAGTGGTTTCCTGTAATTCCTTTGTTTTTTCCTGAGAAGCAATGTAAGAGGCTCTGACAGCTCAGCGAATCTAGGAGAGAATGAACGATCATAGTTACATAGCCCCAAGAAACGCTGTAACTCCTTGACATTTTTGGGCTGGGTGTAGTCTGCTATTGCTTGGACCCGTTCCGGGTCTGGCCTCACACCTATTGAGCTCACCACAAAACCCAAAAATTGCATTTCTGTCTGGAAAAAAGCACACTTGGAAATTTCAACTGTCAGTCCTGCTATTTGTAACCGGCCTAGTACCCTCTCAAGATGATCTAGGTGCTAGGGAAATGAATCAGACATAATCAATAGGTCGTCAATGTAGGTTACTAGAAATTGGCTGAAATCATCTCCAAAAATCTTTTCCATTGCCCTTGTGAATGCACTCACTGCTGTCGAAATTCCGAAAGGAATTGACGTGAATTGGTAGGTTTTGGTCCCCACCATAAAACCTGTATATTTTTTGGCAGAGTTGCCCAGAGGTATTTGCCAATAAGAATGCGATAAATCGATTTTAGAAAGATATTTTTACCACTTATTTTGGATATGATATCATCTATTCTCAACGGTAATTCCCTATCGGGAACTATAACAGAGTTGAGGTGCCTTGCATCTAGGCACACCCTGACACTTCCGTCTCGTTTGACAGTTGTCATTAAGGGTGAGACGTAAGGTGTATTATCTCTTTCAATCACTCCCCATTCTTCCATTTGACGAATTATTTTCATCACTGCTTCTCTATGAGCAACAGGGATGGGGCGTACAAAAAATTCATTTTCCTTTTTCAACTTCGACCAGGAACATTTGAAAAGACCTTTGTGTATTTTTCTAATAATTTAAAAAAAAACATTTTTTCTTTTTCAGACAGACAACAAGATGACATAATGTCATTAAAATTGTCCTCGCTACCCTTGTAGGTAGTGATAGGACTCGTAGAAGAATAAACTTTATTTACCAGTGCCGAAATGCTAGGGGGAACGGTACTACTAAACTCATGTAAGTATATTTTTTCAGGAACCACTACTAGTTTTTCTTCAAAATGTAGGTTTAGGTTTTTCTTTTTCAGATTTATGGTACCCTCGTATTTACGAAGGAAATCAACCCCTATGATGACGGGGTATGTGAGATCCGAAATAACCAGGAACTCATGAGAAAATTCCTGTTTATCCATGTTGAAAGTGATCATGGCTTGTAACCTCACTTTTTTGTGTTTGGTTTTGAAAGCACCGACTACTCGCACTGCCTTGCACGGAAAATTTGGAATTTTCTCGTGAAACTCCGACAATTGTGACCAACTGTTTTCTGAAAAAGCTGAAACGCTGCTTCCACTATCAACTAGAATTGGTAGCTGGATTCCGTAAAAAGTACCTATGACTACTGGCGATCGATCACTTGGTGGATTATGATCAAAATCACACTCCTCCAATAGGTCGTCGCTGGGGTTATTCAATATGGCCCTGTGTAACATGGCCCTCACCACTGAGCCTGTTGATGAGGGTCTGTGGAGTTTTCCGAACACTCGGTATGTTCCAATTCCATGGAAGAAATGTTCTTTCTTGGAAATTCTCCACTTCTAGGATAAAATTTATTATTTTTATTTTGATGAGAATGATTTGTATCATTAACCTCATTTTGGGTTTTACGCTCTGTATTGAAATAGAAATCTGCTTGGCGCAAACGCTCAATTGCTGAAAGGAGTCTGTCAGTGCCTACTAAAATTGCCGAGATGTTTGGTGGAAAATGCCTGGCAATAGTAGCTATCAATAATTGCTGGCTATAAGGGGAATGAAGATGCTTAGCCACTGATATATATTTATTGAAATAGTTGACAAATGAACCGCTTCCTTCTCTATATCTTCCAGAATCTAACTTAAGTTTTATTTGCAACTGTTTGTTTGCGCCCCAAAATTGTTCTAGAAAAGCTTTTTTGAACTCTGGATAGGTTGAAAATGTATTACTAAATACTTCAAACCAAAATTTAGCACTTTTTTCAAACAAGTGGCTTGCCATTAACGAAAATTCCACCATTGGGATGTTATTGACATCGATATAACACTCTAAATAATTTAAGAAATCTAAAGGGTACAACTGTCCATCACTATCGAAATGTGGCAATAATTTAGTGGCTTTTAGATAGTCCATATTTCCCACGTGTGCGCCTCTATCTAACATCATATTTTCATTACAATTGGGATCAAAAGAATTTCTAAACCTATGGAAATTTTTACAGTTTGCCTCTAAGATATTGCTCGAAGGTGCATTTACATACTGTCTATTAAAATAACTAAATTTATCTGGGATATTTTTAAATAAATTTTGATTATATAACACATTATCCCCTGTATATGTGGGTGGCAGAGTAACGTTCTGGTATTGATTATTTAACACCACATTTCTTTCTGTAATTTGATGACGTGAATTGAAATTTGGTAAGGTACGAGGTGTTCTATTGAAATGACTGTTACGGTAATCTTTCGCAGTTGACAACTGTTCCTCTGTTCTGTTTTGTTGTCCTATCCCTAAGCTAGTTATATTTCTTTCATTATAATGAACGTTATCTAAAGCTGTTGCGCCCAGTGACTGCGTCATCGTTGTTTCTACTGATGAGTGTTCCCTTGATGATGAAACGTTTTTTTCAGGTGTGGCCGACTGAATAGCACTAGTCACGACAGTTGGGAGTGGTAATAATGGAAAATGGTTACCTTGGTTGTCCTGTGTGTGACGAGGAATTGCCCCCATTTCTACTTGGCGATTTCTCAAATTATATATTCCGGAAGTTGGCGTTTTATCCAGAACCATCCTGAGGTTTGCTCTTAGTTGGTCGCCAGATGCAAAGGATCTCGTTATCTCAGGGTATTTTTCGGGTCTCCGGAGCAAATAAAAATGACCTGGATCAAGTTGACTTTGCCGGTTCATTTGAGTGATCAAGGAGATGCTGAACACGTGTGACACCAATGAAAGTATCAGATTTTGTACACAGCTAAAACTATACAAACGTGTTAATATTCAGGGCGTATTTTAGGGAATAAAGTTATATACCCCTGAAACAAACTTATTTAAAACCTACCTATACAAACGCAGGCACACCATACGAAATATGAGCTATAGCTTATATTTGTGGATTAAGACCAAAAGCATTCGAAATTTTTGAGCTGCCTTAAATAGTTATACTTGGAATGTGTCAATGGTAAACACTTGTTACTCACTGGAAATATGATTTATATTTCGCATAAAATAAACGATATTACAAAAAAGAGTAGATAGCGTTTTTTATAATCCTTCCAATGGAATGCGCTCAATTTACGAGAAACGAAATTTATTCCCAATTACTGACCTTTAGGGTATGCAACCATCAATACCATACGGACGGCATGAAAATTGCCTAACGCTAATTATGACAAAAGTGACGCAGTGCTTCATATACCTACCTAACCACAAATAAAATAATGCGGGCGGGGACGATGCAAACGGCAAACAAAACAACCGATAAAAAAAGGCAGTATATCAATAAATAATATCTGTAAATAACAAACGATACAAAAAGAGACAATGGTTTCGTTACAACCACCAATACAACTATTCAGATCGGACCCAATGAGTGTGCGAAAATACTTGGTCTGATTTGGTCTTGTAGTTCTGATATGTTAAAATTTAACATAAAATCAGAATTCGTGTCCAAACGAGTAACAAAACGATCCATTTTATCTAGTATTGGACAGATATTTGATCCATTGGGTCTTCTTGCACCCTGTGTAGCTAAAATTCTGTTACAAAAAATATGGCTTCAAAAACTGTCTTGGGATGAATCCCTTCCGTTAGACCTTCACACCACTTGGTCAAAGTTCAGGAATGAACTTCATTTACTTAACCAACTATCAGTACCAAGGCAAGTCTTGTGCCATAATGTGGCTAGTTTGGAATTACATTCAGTTTCCGATTCATCTCAACTAGGTTACGGTGGTTGTGTTTATATCAAATCAGTTAATGATAAAGGGGAAAGTTTTGTACATTTAGTGTGTGCAAAAAGTAAAGTAGCCCCATTAAAAACAGTAACTATTCCACGTTTGGAATTATGTGGTGCTTTATTGTCATCCAGATTAGCAAGAAAAGTCATTGATTCCATTAAATTGGTTTTTAACCGCTACATCTTCTGGACAGACTCTACAGTAGTATTGGGTTGAATAAAAACGGCTCCAAATCTATTGAAAACGTTTGTTGGTAACCGTGTGTCCGAAATTCAAGATATCACTGGTTCGTATGAATGGAGGCATATTCCAACCAGTAGTAATCCAGCAGATCTTTTGTCAAGAGGTGTATTACCTTCACAATTAAAAGATTTACAATTGTGGTGGAATGGACCTTCTTGGTTATTAGAACATGAATCCAGTTGGCCCAAACTGGCATCCATTACCGATGATTTACCAGAAAGTAGAAAAATTGAAACCATTAAATTTCCGTCAACTTATATGGAAAATTTTCCGTTTCAAAAATTTTCTAATTTGAATAGACTTAAAAGAGTAACTGCACAATTGTTCAGGTTTGTGTTCAACTGTAAACACTCCCGGTTAGATTTCTCAGAAGGAGATATTTTCAAGTGAAATAATTATATTAAAGAAAGGAAAAGAATGTGATTCAAAAAGTAGTCTACTACGTGTTGGCGGTCATTTAAATAATTCATTGTATAACTTCAATAAAAAACACCCTATTATTTTATGTCATTCACACCATCTAACTAAGTTAATATTCACTGCTGAACATATTCGATTATTACATGCTGGTCCGCAGTTATTGTTAGCTTCATTAAGAGATAGATTTTGGCCAATTCGAGGGCGAAATTTGGCTAAGCAAACTGTTCGGCGTTGCATAAGATGCTTTAGGAGTAATCCCAAAACAACCACTCCCATAATGGGAAATTTACCTGCGCAGCGCTTTGAAGTAGGTTCGGTCTTTCAAGTCACAGGCATTGACTATGCAGGCCCGTTTCTTATCAAAGACAAAAAAGGACGCGGTGGTAAAGTATCGAAATGCTGGATAGCATTATTCGTTTGCTTCACCACAAAGGCTATTCATCTTGGACTAGTATCCGAATTGTCCACAGATTCATTTCTGAAAGCCCTTCGAAGATTTGTGTCCCGTCGTGGAAAACCATCTTCAATATTTTCAGATAATGGCACAACCTTTGTAGGTGCCTGTTCAAAAATGAAAGAATTGGAAAATTTTTAATCGATAATGAACATAATATCATTGAATCGTTGTCAACTGAATCCATAAAATGGAATTTCATTCCTCCAAATGCTCCTCATTTTGGAGGACTATGGGAAGCTGGGGTGAAATCGATTAAATATCATTTAAAAAGAGTAATGGGGGAATCTCATCTAACATTTGAGGATTTTTATACTTTATTGACCCAGGTAGAGGCAGTGGTAAATTCCCGTCTTCTTTTCCTCCTATTCTTTCAACCCAGTGATCCTCTTGCTATTACCCCAGCTCACTTCTTAATTGGAAAACCGCTCATGTCAATACCAGATCAAGATTTCGAAAATGTTCCTGACAACCGGCTCAAACAATTTGAACGAGTTCAAAAATTGGTACAACACTTCTGGAACCGTTGGAACAAGGAATACATATCTCAACTCCAGGAGAGGGTTAAGTGGAAGTCAACTGGTGAACAGCTGAAAGAAGATCAGATAGTCATAATCAAAGAAGACAAGTTACCGATACTTCAGTGGCGATTGGGTCGCATAGTTGTTACACCCAGGGAAGGATGGCATATGCAGAGTTGCAACCGTCAAAACGAAGGGAGGAAATGTCAAGCGAGCTTTCAATAAACTTTGTCCACTTCCACTTCCAACTGACGATGACGTTCAAGATCAACATTTATGTTGAAGATGGATATCTTCAAAATGGGGGCTATGTTAAGAACGACACGACTCCTGGCCTAGCAGACTCCTGGAATATAAATTTATGAAGTGTCAGTGTGGCAGTCAGTCACCAAAGAGATGAAAAAGAATTGAATTATTATTATAATAAACAACTTGTAATTTTGAATTCAAATAAAACTTTGTCTATCGTTTTTCGATAAAGAAAATACAGTTCAAATCAAACAAACCGACCAAGATTAAACCTTGGCCAAATACAAGATGAGACCAATATCCATTTAGATTTTACGTAATAGTCGTAATACATTGAGCCATTTTTGTTTATTGATTAGGTTAAACAATAGAGGATTTTATCCTGAAAGTTTATTGGGATTTTGTATTCAGATATGATTTTGCGTTTAGGTTCATCTATATATGCGTCTTTCCTTTTCCACTTTTGTTTTTTCCCTTCGAAGCGTAGTTTTTGAATTATTGACGTATATTGAGAATACATTGAAGACTGCCAATCCACTCAAAAAGAAATGTTACACAAGAATAATGAAACTCATTGATAGATGTCACAAGTAGTAAGTTTTTTCGGTTTTGCTACTTTTACGTTTGATTTTTAACGGTATACATTAGTGAGTAGAAATGTAATTAAATGGTTCTCCAAGTTCAAGCCAAATTCCTTCTATTCCCGCATTTAGAGATGGTCTTCCAAAATGCTATTCAATTGGGACCCCACACGGAATACATGAGATTTTGGTTTATTGCGGGATTCAATGAAACAGTGTATGTTTGTAGGTCACGATCTGTCGGTAACACTTTAAATAGACCAAAATCGAATCGTATGATTAGTTTCGGAGAAACAGGGTGATTTTAAAAGTAGTTACAAAAACATAAAATCAAGCTAATTGATAAAAATTAAGAATATTTCTGGTTTTTTCTCGTGATTTGGCTGAAATATGTCATGCCTTTGGAAACAGAACGCATTTATGATTGAAAACAGTAATTAGTTTACGAGGGTCCTCACAAACGTACTCAAAAAATCCTATTTATTTGGACGTTGTTTACTTCACTCATCATGGTTGATTTTTTTCTAGTTTGATTTCGAGATTTGCCTGACCAGTGTTGACAGTTCAGATTCTGATCACATTATTTCACCATATCGGGGTCATCAGAAAAGTACTTGAAAATATCGTATTCCGAAGTTATTCACTTCATTCTTTCAATAAAAACCTTAAGAAAAGAAGGGGTTTACCTTCTGAAAAAGGTCAAAGTAAATTTGCGGGTGAAACTGCGAGGTAAGAATTCCAAATGATAGAGGAGGAGTCTCAAAATAAAAGAAATCTAATAGTGTCTGACTTCAACTCATTTCGGTGTAAAAAAAAATTACTCATAGTCACAGTAAGTTTAACCTTGAACGCTTCGAGGCTATCAAAATAGGTACTCAAACGCTCGCCGCTTTTTACCACTCTGGCCGATTTTATTATATTGTCCAGTATTCTCTAAAAGGAAGAACTCAAATATGGGTAATAAAAATAAAAATTCTTGTTTTCTTCATTGAGATCGATATTTCGTATATTCATTGGTATTGATAAAACTTATGAAAATATGTGTGGTTTAGGCAAATATAATAATTAAAAAATCGTGTTCGACATGTATATAGCAACGCTGCAAAAACCATTCAAATTATGAGAAAACTATCCTACGGGTCTTCATTAGAGATATTTATGGAAAATTTCTATAAATAAGTCAGCGGTTGCATTTTGTTCAATTGCATTGTTCTAGCGCACGAAACTTTCGAATTTCCATGTGTAAGAATTAAGTAGCGCAATCAGACGTAAACGGGTTACATAGAAATATGTGTCAATTCAGTAAATATTTTTTTTTATTTTGGAAGTCATTGTATATATCTATAGAACCAGGGATAATACCGGATAAATATGTATATCATGTAACGATAATGTTGACACGAGACGTAGGCGAGTGTCGTAAATCTCGTGCGACTGTCGTTAATCTCGTGCGCGTGTGTTAGTAGCAATTACATGATCGTTGCATATATTATTTTTTCTACGACCAATACAAAATTATTTCACTGTATTTCAATCTAGTTATGTTCAAACTTTACTTCAACATGAATTTCAATACGAACATTGTGTCCACAAAGAAAATTTGAGTTTCTTTGAAAGTTCTTCAACGTAAAGTAAAAAAATATTTATAAATCTTTTTCAAATCAACGATCCATAATTATCTTTATATATATATATATATATATATAATGAAAATACATGCTATAGGGAGTAGAACATTTTTTACCCCTGAATAGCCTATATTTTTTTGAACGATGTTGAGAAAGAGATGATCGGCTCGTCTCTAAAGTAACGGCATATGGATGCGAGGACTGATCTCGATGGGTCGGTCTCGATGGGACCCCTAGCGGTGGAACGATTGATAATATTTCGGAAGAGCATCGTCCATGAAAATATGTATGAAACAAAGACAGATCGGCAACTTGTCTGCGGTGTTCCAGGGAAGTGAGCGAGCTTGTGAACGGAGTATCACCGACGAGAGTTTCAATATGTGTTTGAGTGCTTCACTCCATATTGAAACCCAAGACTGGTCGGATTTGTGCCTTATAAATCATAAAAAAAAAATAATTTTTGGCACGAAAAAGGGCACTGTTAATTTGAATGACGGCATGTATACAGCGGTTCATCAAAAATCGTCAATATTACGAACTGACGAAATATTAGGTTACATGTGGTACTTTTGCTTTTGAACTGAAGTAAACTTCAAAATTTTTGGTGCAAAGTTGTTTTATTTTTTTTTTAACAACTAAACTTGCTCAAAATAGTACAGTAACAAGGAAATGATGCTGAATGATAAAAAAATCGAATTAAATTATTTAATTAATTTATTAATGAAGTAACTGTTTATTTGGAATATGGAGACATGTAAGAGAACAAAAATAATTAAAGAAAATCCGAGACGAGATTCAGCCGAACTCCCTACGTGAATAGGGATAACTTCTGCCTTTCTATCTATTTTTTCAATTATCAAAAGAACATGTCATTATGTGGAGTACTACATTAACACATCATTTCATACATACTAAATAAAATATCACACTTGAGAAAAAAACTAAAATTATCCCAGGCGGAATTTTGACAAGCTGATAAATCAATAGGTAGGAAATAAGAGCGGTGGACGTTCATAAAAGGGATTTATACAGCCCCTAAAATAAAATAAAACGAGTGTTTATAGAGCTGTGTGAATTATAATACATGATAAGCTGCCAATCAAAATTTGGATTTATATATTTCATCACTTTTATTTCTGTATGATATTCTTATAATTTTCTTTTAAAATGTAGTAATTTGATTGATTGATTGATTGATCCACCGCTCTCATTTCCTCCCTATTTATCAGCATATTGAAAAATAAATCGTCATTTTTGTTCGAAAATTATTTGTTTTGAAAATAAAATACTTGGAAAACCATTGATACGTCTTTAGTGTCAATGTATACGATCAAATAAATTCATCAATTTTTTGAACTTGAATTTTATTGACAGGTAAAAATGGAAAATTGTCGTCAATATTCATTCACCAATAATTCATGAATTTTAAGGCAATTTCTATTAACTTTCGGTCTGTTATTTTACCTGTTCGTTGGATAAAAGTTCTTGGGTTGAACCATTTCATGTCATTATGTTGGTATATCTGATAAACTAACAACAGAATTGGCGAATAAATGGTCGTGTGTAAATACAATTAATACTCATCAATTTCAGTAGTTATTCATTCGACATATTCTTAACTTCAATAATCCCATTCACAACTTCTATTGGTTTCATCTCCTGTGCTAAAATTTCGTGAATAGCTTCAGTATTATTTCCAAATTTGATGAATGAAACAACAATCAAACATCCATAGTATCCATGTAAAAGTACATATTTATGCGAGGGCGCTCGAATCAGTGAAAAAAAAGAGATCCAATATTGAGTAGGCAGGGGTTCAGCAAAAATCACTTTGATTTTGGATGAATTCTTGCAAATTTTTGTGACAAGAGAGATAAATGTATGGACAGGCACTTCTCAGAGTACTCTTAAAAAAAACATTACCCAGTGAGATAAAAAACAGTGATTCTGGTCAAATTTCTGTAATTTTTTCAAGGTCATTTTTAACAAAAATTGAAAAATTACTCCGAGAGATGCCTAGATCCAACCTTTTGAATTCAGATGGTGAAAAAAAATCTCGAATTCATTGAGCGAGCACCGAGTATTTTGATTTCTCCTGCTCCGTGTTTCACCATTAGCCACTAATAGGGTTAACCCCTCTTAAAGACCCATATATTTTCAACTTTCAACATGAAAACACTCAAGCCGTTATATGTCGAATATCTTAAGCCAAACTCACATTTTTAAAATACGAGGGCCCAACAAATAGTGACTATACTCGTACATACTATGTACGTGACTACTTGATGTGTATATAATAATACTTCAAATTATTTCAGGAAGTTCACAATCTCACGAACAGCGCCATCTTGAACACATTTCAAAGTATTAGTAGAAGTAAATTTAATATTTTCCACAATATGCCGACTGTAACTGAGGTACCAAATGGTACTTGCCACATGGTAGCACATTCCCACCACCCTGGCACCCGACCGACCTGTGCAATAATGTCCTGTTATTTTATTTCATGAACAACTGATATTTAGTATTGTTTTTATGTCTGGAAAATAATCTGACTATAATAAAACCATTTTAATTTAGTCTCGAATCTATATCAATGCAGTGTCTTCCGTCATGCTCCATATTATCCTGACAATATATTTCTTTGCTTAACAACCAATCAGTGGATTTCAAATTTTGAAATTCAGCCAATAGAACCGGAACTACAGTGAAAATATAGCTTGTCGCTGTATTTTCACGATGATAAACCTGCTTAGTTTTTGTTTTACTATCTGTCAAGTGAAAATAATGATTTAAATTATAAACGTCAAATTTATGTGTTTTGACTAGTTATCTTTATTTATCAATATGAGCGATCGTTGGGGACAAATGTCCATTGGTATCATAGATGAGGCCGTGGAAATGAGTTTTCCGTTGAATACGGCTAAAAGTAAAGCATCAATTACCAGGTGACACGATTTTTCTTTATTTCAAATCGATATATTGTCGTCCTAAATATAATTCGTGGTATGATTAAAAACATATAATTTTTTTGAATATCAATTCATTGGCAATCCCAATGCAAGAAAATACAACTCGTCCTGCGGACTCGTATTTTCAGCTTTGGCATTGCAATTCATTAGTATTCCAAAAAATTATCGGTAATAATCATACCACTTATTATATTATCCCTGAATATACGATGGACAAAGCCGCAACTGTAAAACTCCAAAAATTAGATTAGTAAGGACTTCTAATTCAAGTCTGGAAAAATCAATCTGATTAAATTGTTTTGTTCGACGATGTGTTTAACGTGGTTTTCTTCCAAAGCCTTTTGGCGCATCTCGTTTGCTAACTCAACTGTGGCATCCTGCATTACGATAGGTTCGTCATTTAAATGATGAATTTGAAAATTCGGGGCACAGTCTCTTAAAATTTTTGAAATGCTTTTTACATGGCTATTCCTCGACTCAATTATCCACCTAGTCGTTGTGATAATTCTGATCTTCTGTTGACAATTATTTACGACCTCCCAAATGGGCAGGAAGCTCGACTCGTAAAAATTGCACGCTATCCAGTATAAAAATATCGTTTTCCTGAAAGTATTCCCGTAGATTGTCGATATCATTTTAGTATTCTTTTATTGAAATATCAACATCATTGTTTACCGAATTGCAAAAATATGGCCCGTTTATACAAAATATAACCGTCTGAAGCAACAACCATGATTTTTTTGAGAAGATGATACTTCTTATGAATGGAAAAAGATTTTATTGAAACTCGTGAAGTTCTTACTTTCCTGAATCTCAAAATATGTTGCATCGATATAAACAATGGAATAGAAAACATTTGGTTCTTACAGGGTTTCTATTTTGTTCTAAAAAAAAAAATGTTCCAAGCATCATACAGCTGCACCCCTTTGAGCTACCCTTAGAAGTCTTCAGAAGACTTGTGAGAGCTGAAAAAATGAAAAATGAAAACTATTAGATTTCTTTTATTTTGAGACTCCTCTATCATTTGGAATTCTTACCTCGCAGTTTCACCCGCAAATTTACTTTGACCTTTTTCAGAAGGTAAACCCCTCCTTTTCTTAAGGTTTTTATTGAAAGAATGAAGTGAATAACTTCGGAATAGGATATTTTCAAGTACTTTTCTGATGACTCTGATATGGTACAATAATATGTTTGTATCAGAATCTGAACTGTCAACATTAGTCAGGCAAATCTCGGAATCAAACTAGAAAAAAATCAATCATGATAAATGAAGTAAACAACGTCGAAATAAATAGGGGTTTTTGAGTACGTTTGTGATGACCCTGGTAAACGAATTACTATATTTAATCATAATAGCGTTCTGTTTCCAAAGGCATGACACATAGCCAAATCACGAAAAAAAAACAGAAATATTCTCAATTTTTAATAAAAAAGCTTGATTTTCTGTTTTTGTCACTACTTTTAAAATCACCCTATTTCTCCAAAACTAATCATACGATTTGATTATGGTCCATTTAAAGTGTCACCTATAGATCGTGATCTACATCATACCAAAGTTTCATTGAATTCCGCAATTAACCAAAATCCCATGTATTCCATGCAGGGTCCATTAGTGATTACAAATAGAATGGAAATAGACGTTCTCTCCAATCACATCGCATTTTTTATGAACCGTTCCGCTTTTGGAAATTTAGAAACTTTGGTGTGAATACAATTCAAGAAATAAAAGCTACCCAAAACACCAAAACTACGCCACTTACACTCGACGCGCGTTTCGCCAACAAAGTTAGCATTCTCAAGAACTATAAGCTTATAGCTGCTATTTCTTGAATTCAAAAAATAAATACATTGAAATAAAAACTACTTTTTGAAAAAGTCTGATAACCAATTGAGATTGGGTATAGGGAACCCCAATATGAAATATAATATAATTGAATTTTGTACTTCAGAACAAAAAATATTGTGGGTGTTCATCTGAAAATATTGTATAATGTTGAATAACGGGTTGTATTGAGATCAATACAACCAGCTTTTTCACGAAAAAATCATCAAAGTCGAGAACGGTTAAAGTTCAGAACATGGCATTATTATTTTTTGTCGACCCTTTCAAAAGTGTAACTAAATACAGGGTTTTTCAGTAAAAAAACACAACTTTGATAGGTCACTTATCTTTTAACCACCCTGTAAAATTTAATAAAGTTTTTTTTTTGTAGTTTTAATCGATACAAATATATTGGAGCGGATAAAATATCAAAAAAATCATTTCTTTAGCGTCTGAGGTGCCCCACCCTGTACATGTCCATCAAACTCGACAAAGAGAGAAACTTCGTACATAACTACTTTCACACGGAAATGCGCATTATCGAACGCCCCTCAAGCATTCTTCCATCAAACCTGCCACTTGACAAATAAACAACATATGTTGGCATCTGGAAGATAAAATAGTACAGTGCTGCAGTGCACTTGTCTAGAATAGTTGTCATCGCCGGCACATTAGCTACCTACGGCTACCCCTGAAGACGTTCTTGGGGCAGTTTTGTTTGATTTAGAGTCGGGAATACTCAGAAATGCCAGCAGGTTGATTCGGTTTCAGAGAAAAGAAATTAAATATTTTTTGTAAAAAACTGAAACGACTTCAAAGGGCTTAACCACTGAAAAGAAATATTTTCGAATTCTTTAAGAGCAAATTTTGTTGAAACAAATAATTATATTCGTTTATGAGAATTCGGGAATTCAACTGATTTTGACGCAAAACCGATTCTACGATTAGAAGCTACCTTATTGGCGCTCCAACTATCGCTCTTGAAAAATATATCCCCATACACCTAACATATGCGGCCCAATGATAAAATTTGACTTTCCTGATGACGCGCTGATGTTGCCTCTTAAGTCAGTGCCAATAATAGACCGGCTCGGCCCACTTAGGAAAAAATTTAAAAATTTATTCTTTAATGTACCTATGCCAAAATTATTTGTGGACGAATTTTATCAGTATCCGCGAAAACAACGTATTGTTGAAGATAGAAAAACTATTTTGTTAGTCGAAATAGTTCAAATTATAATAATATGATTTTTTTTTTAATTCAGATTATACCACTATACTAAAAACAATTGACATAGTTTACGACTACTGTTGATTGGACAAAAGATAAGGTAACTTTCTGACATTTTTTTCAGATCATTTTCCATGTTATTATTGAATATCTCAAAAACTGTTCCGTTTATTTGGACCTCATTTTACTCACACTATTTCGAAAATATTGACAATCTTATACAAAAGATTTGTCAACTTTGTATATTCCTCTTCTAAGATAATAATATGCATTTTTAAAGTTTACGGCATTACGATATATGGGGTTGTTACAATAGATTAAACAAAATTTTATGGAACCTTTCAATAAATTAAATTCTATATTTTTACTTTTAAAGTCAATTTTTTGATACACTATAAACAACATAAACTACACTCAACAAGATTGAATTCAACAATCAAGCAAACTTGAAAACAAATTATAAATAACGACTACGAACAAAAAACTCAGTCGATGGAAATCTTTGGTTTTTGAATTTGGTTAAACTGTTGAGTGGTGTTTCATCCTCAATATTAGTTTTAAGTTAATTAGTAAAATTATTCAAAACTCTAATAATTATCGAGTTACCTCGTATTTGAAAGGCAACAATAAAATATAATATGTTTCCTTCTTTCGCGTTTTTTATCGCATACTGTAAAAAATTAAGTTAAGAGTTTTTGCTTTTGCTTCGCGCTCAAGGATCGAGTCTGATAGACCGGGATACAGCGACATTTTTTTTTGACACATTTGATAAACAATAATTTTATTATTTTCGTGTCATATTAACGCATTGTTGTCATAAAATCAACTCCTGCCGGCGCACCAGCAGGACAACGCTTATCAGCAGCTTATCAAAGTTGTTAAAAAAAATGAGTAAATGTCAAACATGATAAAAGCTGAAACTTTACCTATTGTTTAATAACATATCAGTGAGACAAAAAATCATTTCCTGCCACCTGTATCGTAGAACAATGTACTCCTGCCATGGACCTAAAGATGTGAAAAAATATATAAAAATTGACTGAAATGATAAAACCTGATTTTTTTTTTTGATAGTTCATTAATTAAAAAAGCAGAAAAACTTATGCTGCCAGCTATTTGTCGGAACCTGGCCTCGGCAGGAGCAAAACAGTTGCGCACGAACATGTACAGTATATTTCGCAGTATTATTTGATTCGCTAGATGGAAATGTATGTAAGTTTTCAGTTCAGAACCCCTGTCCGTTGCCAGTTATAACAGCCTGCTTTGTCCCTTCTATTTATAAATGAAGAGAACATTCAGGGACACCATAGTAATTATATCTTGAATTTGTTGGAATCTATGGAAATAAATGAGTCGAAGAAAAATCCCAATTCTATTATCCTCAACGAACAACTAGATTTAAACAATAGTCCTCTCCTGAACCTATAACTCAATTCCCAAAACCTGCATTTATCAAATTATTTGTTATGTTCATTCATCATTAATATTGACTCCGAGAATCGATATACTGCTACTAATTGAAGTATATCCCCAGGTATAGACAATGCAGATATCAAATTATTTGTTGTGTTAATTTATCATTAGTATTAATTAGTAAGGTAAAGGTAAATGGAATGACCAAAACTAGTTAACAAATATAAAAAAAAAATCGTGTAAAATAGACAAAAAGTGTTTTTATAGTGTATCCTCAGTTCTGTGGTATTGTTATTTTATCAGTTCGTTTCTTGCTCTGTTGGACGCTGAAGTGCGGGCTAAATAAGTTTCTGCGATGGCTACCCTTAAGCCAATGTGCGTTTTTTGTGATAAAAAAAATGATAAAATAATTTCTTTCACACAAGAACGTTTTGATAACTGTGCTGAAATTTTAAAAATTCGTAAAGCACATAAATTGCTATGGAGTAACGTAAAATTGCCATCAACTTTAAATGACATTAATGGTTACCATTCAAAGTGTTTGAGCAATTTCAGTGCATTAAAAGCGAAATATAGACAATCTGATACCCCTGGAAGTGAACAGCAACCGTTATCCAAGCCTTCAACTTCGGCGGTTACAAAGTAAGCAAGAATAATTATTCAATTTATTGTTCTCTCAGTTATTTGAGTTCAAGTTTTAATGCGTTGATTTACGATTTCTGATTTCAGTAGATAATGTGAAACATTATCTTCCATATTTATTAGTTTTATTAATGTGACAATTGTATTTCAGTGAAAACGTTGAAACAATTGCCGCATCAGAAGATCTTGACGAGGATCCGGCTGAGGGTGAGGAAGTGGATCATACAAAAATTTGTATTTTCTGCAACTCCGAACGCAAGAAATCAAAAGGTCGTTGGCAAAACTTGCATACTTGGAAAATTCTATTGACAATATAAAGTCTCAGGCTACGGAGTGCAATGACCAGGGTTTATTACAGGAAATTGACGGAAGATTATCACAAGGGCACCCGATTTTTTATCACGTAATTTGCAGTGTAGTATTCAAAAATCGATTGAGATCGCAAAGAACTGCACAAAAAGAGAAGTCTGATTGGCACAAGACACGAGAAACATGTAGTGCAGCATTTGAAGAAGTTTGTTCATTTGTCGAAGAAAATATCATTCGGAACAACAACATGTATTTTCTTGACTTTCTTCAGAACATGTATGTTGAAAATCTCAATCAGGATATGGACGCTGTTGAAAAATCTTCACAGACATTCTCGACACGGTATTTGGAAGAGAGATTGTTGAAAAAATATCAGAAAGAAATAGCTGTTATAGAGATGAGGAGGCGGAGAATAGTAAAACCTTATGCAGGCGTTGCACTTCAACATACCGATTTTGAAATTCTCCAAGACGAAGAAGTCGTACAAAAAGCTGCACTCATTTTGCGTAGGTCAATTCGAAAAATAGAAAAAAAAGCTTTACCAGAAAAAAATAATGTTTCCGATTTGATAAACGGGGAGTGTACAGTTCCTACCGTATTGACGGATTTTTACACCACTTTATTGAGCAACTCGTCGAAAATACAGTCCACATTGCCGAAGACTTACTGATTCATTTTCAGAAGATGTAATTCAAGCCGTTTGGAACGGAACAATTATGCCTTCGAAACATATTACACTAGGGCTAACACTGAAAAGCTTGACCAATAGCAAAAAAATTGTTAACATCATCAGTCGGTACGGCCATTGTTGTAGTTATTCAACGCTACAAGGATTAGAAACGGAAGCAACTTTTTCCTGTGCTAATCAATCGGATATTTGCCCAGAGGACATATAAGATCACCGAATTTATGCACCAGCTTAGCGTTTAATAACTTAGATCGGTTTGTTGACACTGCTAGTGGAAAGGATACTCTCCATGACACCGTGGGAATCATTTTTCAAAATATTGCTGACACCGCCGAACGATCAATCGAAAGTGATGTGAACAATGAAAATCCCGGGACATCGGATAGTAGCAACAAAAGAAAAAGGCGACGTACTTCGTTTGACTTCATTACTCATGACCTAGAATCATATACGAAGAAGGCAAAAATAACAGAAACTCTTCTGCCCCTCAATATTACGTCTGAAACTCAAATGTCAGAGAATATTGAATCAGCTCAAAAAATCGATACAGCATGGATGCTCTCTCACGCACTTCAAATCGAAAGCACGCCAATGTGGGTCGGTTTCAACAGTTTGTTATACAATGACACTTCCATCAAACAAAAAATCTCATATCTGACTACTATCAATGACTCTCCCACATGTACCAATGTTGTTCTGGAGACATTAGTGCAATGCCAAAAGGTTGCCGAAGAATGTGGCGAAAGGTATATGCAAGTTACGTATGATTTGGGCATCGCAAAAACAGCGCTTCAGTTACAATGCACCGAAAAACCTCGCTTCGATAACCTATTCATACACGTTGGAGCATTCCACATCATGATGGCTTACTTCAAGGCCATTGGAAAATACATTGACAGCTGTGGATTAACAAATATCATGGTTGACTCCGAGCTCTTAGCTAATGGTTCTGTGAATGGGTTCATTACTGGTAAGCATTTCAATCGAGGTAAAAGACTTCATCCACTTGCGTGTTTGGCAATACAAATATTGCACTTCGAAAGCTTCACAAAATCAGCAAATGTTGAAATAACTGATGAAACGAAGACACGTCTTCTACAACTAAGAAACGAACGCCACAGTAATCCAACTATTCGTGATGGTCATTTACTGAACTTATTAACGGAGTATGAAGCATATCAGGCAGATACACTTGCTGGAGTTCATGGAAAAACCGCATTTATAGCAATCTCGTTCACCATTATCTTCTTTTGAATAGAAGCATACGGACTGCTGACTTCGAAATGTTCAAATTCATACTTCCAAAAATCGCAAATATTTTCTTCGCGTTCAATCAACAGAATTACTCGAGATATCTGATCAAATATTACGACAACCTTCAGAAAGTAGCAATTTGAAAAAGGATCGTTTGGAATTAAACGGACTACCAAGCCTTTCTCTCGACAACCGATAGACCTGACGCTTGAACAAACTATTAATGCGGATGCTGCTAATAAATTAACTGGAGTCATTCATACCACAAACTCAATCTCGGCTCGACAGCGGTGGTGCAGAAGTCACAGTATACGAACAAAAGCCATCACCCATGTGATGAAAAAATCCGGATTAAAAAGTAGTGAAGATATTACAGCAGATCTTCAAAAAAGTTACATCGCGAAAACAAGCAGCCAGTTAAAAACTTTGATTGCGCACATCGATGAAAACATCAATCTTTTTTCAAGTACATTAGATAAGCAAAATCTGTACAACATCTCAAGCGGTCAGGCAGCGGATGAAAATATTGCAAACTATCTTCTGAACGTCGAAGAGAATGGCAAAAAACAAAGGGAAACATTTATCACAGAATGTGCTGAAGACGTAAATCGTTTTGAGAAGGCAATAAGAAGAAATAAAATCAACAGTTTCGCAGATTCACAGAAAAAGAAAATGAAGATCTCAGGAAAAATTGTCGAAGTTCGCATGCAACGTGACTTATTTGGAAGATTACTGGGAATTTCTTTGGAGAACTCGATAGATTTGGCAAAAATATTGAGCTTTCCGCTGACTCCTGTTCCACTGTCATTATGCCACATCGATGGAACATTGTGCAAGACCGAAAAATCTGCTCTATTGAAGTTACTTGAGAAAAAAACAGACAAAGAATCACCATCACACGTGGACGTCCAAATTTTTGATGGATTTTTCATTCTGCATCTGATGAAAAACATTCCGCTAACCTTTGGAAATATTTCTTCCAAAATTTTGCAGATGTTTACGAGATGTGGAGCAAGAACAGCCATAGTAACGTTCGATGAATATTTTTCACCTTCTATCAAAGATAATGAACATACATTGCGTGGGACGAGTAGAAATCAACGATATCACATCAACGGTGGTGATCAAAAGCGCCCTGCAGATTTCTCATCGGAATTGAAAAACATCAACTTCAAAGAAGCCTTAGTCGAGTTTCTGATTGATGACTGGAAAAACCATTCAATGGCGCCATTCCTCAAAAACAAAACTGTGTATATCAATTTTAAAAATTGTTATAAATTCGAAGTAGTTAACGATGCCGTTGTGAGGACTGAAGTCGAGAATTACGCATGTCCTGCACATGAAGAAGCCGATACAAAAGTGATGTTCCATGCTTGCAAAGTGGAGCCAGACTTAAATGTTGTCATTCGCTGCTCAGACACCGACATTTTAATAATAGCACTGGGAAACATGCAACATTTGAGTAAAAACGTTAAACTTTGGCTAAAAGTTGGTGTTGGCAATTCGGAAAGATTTATTAACGCATCGAAGCTGTACGATAGATTGGGGCAACAGTTATGTGAAGCTCTTCCAGGATTTCATGCTTTCACAGGGTGTGACTTCAATCCTGCTTTCTTCAAAAAGGGCAAGAATCGGCCATTCACCATACTGCAGAAGTCTCCTGAATTAATCGAAGCCTTCTCGAAATTACGGAATTTTCCAGATACAAATGCTATTTTCCAAACTTTAGAAAAATTTGTTTGCAGCATGTATGGCTGCAAACAATTAATAGACGTTAATGAGGCCCGACTGGCCATTTTCATGAAAGCTTTCAAATGCAAGGATATTGAGGAGCAGTTCAAATTTAAAACTAAGAACTTTGACGGATCTATTTTGCCACCGTGCAAATCGGAGCTTCGACAACAGATACTCAGATCCGCTTATATCTCCAGTATATGGTCCAACGCACATTCTCAATATCCCACCTTGCTGTCTCCATGTGACTGTGGATGGCAAAAAATAGAAGAGAAGTTTAAATTTCGATGGTTTCAAGGCGACCAATTACCAACTTCAGTTGGCGAAGTCGTTATCGCGGATCCTAGTCGAATCAATGCTCCAGGTACAGACTCTAACTTCCAAGATGATGATACCGAGGAAGTAGATGATCCCGAAGAAATGACCAGCAACCAGATAAGCGATAGTGAGGATTCTGACGAAGAAGATTTAGCGTGACTTGATATTTCAATGATGATTCCTGTTTGTCCATTGTTTAAATCAATATTTCCATAATTGAAAATATTTTATACTTATCGATATTTTTATAATGATATTGTGAAATCATTTATCGAAAAATATGAAATGAACGAGTCGTTCCTGTACTGTGTATCGCTTGTCCAACTACAACTACACAACCTCCTGCCGAGTCAATGTTCCGACAAATAGCTGGCAGCATAAGTTTTTCTGCCTTCTTGATTAATAAACTATCAGTAAAAAAAATCAGCTTTTATCATTTCAATCAATTTTTATTTTTTTTTTACATCATTGAGTTATAGGTTCAGAAGAGGACTATTGTTTAAATCTAGTTGGTCGTTGAGGATAATAGAATTGGGATTTTTCTTCGACTTATTTATTTCCATAGATTCCAACAAATTCAAAATATAATTACTATGGTGTCCCTGAATGTTCTCTTCCTTTATAAATAGAAGGGACAAAGCAGGCTGTTATAACTGGCAACGGACAGGGGTTCTAAACTGAAAACTTACATATATTTCCATCTAGCACATTGCGAATCAAATAATACTGCGAAATATACTGTACATGTTCGTGCGCAACTGTTTTGCTCCTGCCGAGGCCAGGTTCCGACAAATAGCTGGCAGCATAAGTTTTTCTGCTTTCTTAATTAATGAACTATTAAAAAAAAATAATCAGGTTTTATCATTTCAGTCAATTTTTATATATTTTTTCACATCTTTAGGTCCATGGCAGGAGTACATTGTTCTACGATACAGGTGGCAGGAAATGATTTTTTGTCTCACTGAAATGTAAATAAACAATAGGTGAAGTTTCAGCTTTTATCATATTTGACATTTACTCGTTTTTTTTTAACAACATTGATAAGCTGCTGATAAGCGTTGTCCCGCGATTGAGGTGGCAGGAGTGGATTTTGTTGTTAGGCTATATTATTACAACAGATTAAAAGATGAACCAAGCTTTATCAAATGAGACATTGAAAAATGTCGCTGTGTGCCGGTCTATGATAAAAATCAGGCAGAATCGATTTATTACTGAACAAGTTCGGAACTCCGATTACTTTGCTGTGTTACCTAATTGTTATTAACTAACTATGCAGTGTTATGCATGATCGTGTGTGCAACAATTGAAGTCAAATACCTACTAAGAAGCTGTGGCAGGCCTGCCCATCGTCACCTGGAAGGACTACGCCGACGCCCACTAGAGAAAAGTAAGATTCGAAGGCTTCAATTTTTTACTCGTCCGTATAATAATAATAATTATTGTGAGTCGATTGATTTTCGTAATTACAGTCCATAATTCGTTTGGGTCAATTCATTGGTCACTTCGAGCACGGATTCGTTCGGAATTTATTGTAAGCTAATTGATAAATTTGATATTGAAATATTTTATTGTTGCCAAAAAGATTCAAGGTGATTTTCGATTTACTTCGTTTCGTTCATAAATATAAAGTTGCTTGCGCTTATCTACTCAATCGTTTTTGTGAGAATTAGTTTGGAATTGATATACCTAGCAATAAAAACATTTCGGAAATTTATAGAAATTGATTTATTTTGCGTTTCTTTTCGAATGAATGATAGTAATAAATATTGAAAGAAGAGTTGAAATTTTAGTGAATAACTAATCATCTTGTTTCAGTACTGTTTGAATATTTTTTTTGCGTTGGTTGAAACTTTGTTCATTTCGAGCCTGGTTCGTACACAGGGTGCACTTATACTAAATTTAGATAAATTGTAATTGTTTTGTTTTCATCATGGCTAATAAGTTGAAGCAACATAAAAGTTTACGAGATGTTTGGATAAATCGTATGATCGAAATGAAAACTGTTGCTGAAGATGCATTGGCTGATGACAAGATTCGAACTCAACTCAAACTTAGATTTGTTGATATTGACTCAGTAGCTCATGAATTTCAAAGTAATCATTTAGCGGTTACTTCTCTGTCTGCAACAATGGAAGGTTATGATTTATGAGCAGAGGAAGAAATTCGTAAAACTTTTGATAATAATTTTTATAGAGTAAAAGAAATTTACTATGAATTATTTGAACAAACCACTCAACCAAAATTAGAACCTCAAATGAGATTGCCCAGTGTCAAACTGCCAAAAATTGATGTGCCTAAATTTAGTGGAAATGTTAGAGATTGGCCTTCATTTATAGATTTGTATAAAGCATTGATACATGATAATGCTAGTTTATCTAAAACAGAAAAATTTCAATATTTTTTTCTTCGTTATCAAAAAATGCATTGACGTGCGTTAAAAGTATCAATCTTACTGATGATAATTATGATATTGCGTATAAAACTTTGGTTGATCGCTACCAAAATCAAAGATTACTTGCTAGTGCCTATTGGCAGGAAATTGTCGATTCGCCAAAATTGAATTCAGATTCTGCTAATGATCTCAGGATACTGTTAGATTGTTTTCACGAAAATTTGGAGGGTTTGAGAAATTTGAAATTACCAATTGATTCTTGGAGTTTTGTTTTATTTCACATGCTTATAAAAAAGTTGAATACTGATTTGGTAAAAAGATTTGAATTGCACTATGCCTCAACTAATATACCTACTTATAGTGCTCTCATAACTTTTTTAAAAAGTCAATGTACTGCATTAGAATCAGCTAATTTGAATTCGACTCGTAAGTCTCAAGTTCCACATTTCAAGAAAAATAATAGTCCATCAGCCTATGCATCGCGAGATAGTAATGTAACAAATCGTACTTCGTCGTTTATGACTGGAGCTACCCGTAACTCGTGTTTGTTATGTAATGCTCCACATTCACTTATAAAGTTTTCAAATTTCCTCAAAAAGCAGTCATTTGATAGATTTACTTTTGCTAAGCAGGTTTTGTGTTTGAACTGTCTGGAACCTGGACATCGGTCGAACTATTGCCCTATACAGAGTGTTTGTACAAAATGTGGTGCTAAACATCATGATTTGCTACATTTTATCAATTCCCCGTCTACTTCGCAAAGACAAATGGTACCAGCAATTTCCAATCAAGAAAATATTTCGCAATCTCAATCAACCTCTACAAATTCGAGTCAGGATAGTCACAACGAACATGAGAGTAGAAATGTTATTTCAAATTGTTCTATTTCTCGTGAAATGGTACATTGTTCAAAAATAAATGCGTCAATTTCGGTATTATTGGCTACAGAACTTTGAACTTGTGACAGTTGTTAATGCTGAAGGTCACTCGATGCAAGTTCGAGTGATGCTTGATAGTGCTAGTCAGGCCAGTTTTATTACTTCGTCTTGTTGTGATAGTTTGAGATTACATCGATCTCAACTTTCTCTAGAAATAAGAGGTTTGGGAAAAATGACTTCTAAGGCACATGGTGGTGTCACCTTTGATATTAGACCTGTTGGTAAGTTATTTCCTATTGTTACAGTCGATGGCTACATTATTCAAAAAATTTGTGAAGTACTGCCTTCAAATTTTGTTCCTGTCAAAATTGGTCTCATCTTGCCAATATTAAATTGGCAGACCCTCAATTCAACTCACCTCATGCGGTTGATATTTTACTAGGAGCTGACGTTTTTCCTTCAGTATTGCTTGATGGTCAGTTGAGAGGAGGACGCAATGAGCCTATGGTCCTTAACACTATTTTTGGTTGGGTTATAACATGAAAAGCTAGTCATTCTGATTCCATTAATTCGCATTGTGCTACTTTTGATATTGATGTATTAAATTCGAACATAAAAAAATTTTGGGAAATCGAAAATATCCCTCGAACTGATAATTATTTATCAGATGATGAGAAATTATGTGAAAAAATATTCACAGAAACTTTTACTCGCGATACTTCTGGACGGTATAGTGTATCTTTGCCATTTAAAAATGGTGAACCGTCATTCGTGGACACTCGTCCAATGGCACTTCGTCGTTTTTTATCTTTAGAGCGTCGACTCAAAAGTGATATGAAACTATACGAATCATATGCCTCATTTATGAAAGATTATTTGGAATCCAACCATATGAGCATTGCTTGTGGTACCCCCAAGGACTCAACAAAAATATTTTATATTCCTCATTTTTGTGTTATAAAACCCGAAAGTGTCTCAACAAAACTGAGGGTTGTTTTCGACGCTTCAGCGGCTCCATCCGGCGGTACATTCCTAAATCAAACTTAGTTGATTGGGCCAAAATTGCAAAAAGATTTCTCTAAGTTGTTATTATCGTTTCGTTGTCATCGTTATGTCATTACGGCAGATATTCGGCAAATGTACCGTCAAATTTTGATACACTCCGAACATAGAGATTACAAAAGAATACTTTGGCGATTCGATTCTCAAAATCCTGTTCAGGAATTTAATTTAAATACTGTCACTTACGGTGTTAGCAGTTCCCCGTATCTGGCTATTCGAGTCTTGTTTCAATTGGCACAAGATGAAAAAGATAATTTTTCACTTGGATCAGCAAGTTTGTTGAATGATGTTTATATCGATGATCTGATCACAGGCTGCAGTAACTTAGAAGATACACAAGTGTTGCAGAAAGATATTATTGCATTATTACAAAAGGCTGGTTTTGAACTCAGGAAATGGGCAAGTAATCACCCATCTCTTCTAGATAATTTTCCTGATGAGTTTCGCTATCAACCTTCATTATCCTTCGAAAAAGATAATGATTCGATTATTAAAATATTGGGGTGAAATGGTTTCCGTGTTCAGATACGTTTTCGTATAAAGTCGATTTAGATGATCGAAAGTGTACAAAAAGGACAATTTTGTCTGATTTGGCACGTATTTTCGATCCTCTAGGTTTTGTGGCTCCAATTTCATTTTATGCAAAATATTTTATGCAATATTTGTGGACTCTGGGTGTAGAGTGGGACCAAGAACCACCAGCCGAGTGTAAATAACGATGGATATATTTCAGAAAAGAACTGAAATATCTGTCATCAATAAAAATTCCGAGATATTTTGGATCTCAAATTAATAATATGAACTATCAACTGCATGGATTTTGCGATACTTCGGAACGAGGATTCCCAGCAGTTGTTTATATTCGCAATATTCATTCGAATTCGATAAATTCTTGGATCGTTATTGGTAAATCGAAGGTTGCACCTTTAAAAAAGATATCCTTGGCTAGATTGGAATTGTGTGCTGCGGTACTATTGGCAGATTTGTTGACATTTGTTGTTGAGACCATTGGATCAAAAATTTCGTTAGATTGTATGTACGCTTGGTCGTACTCAATGGATACCTTGTATTGGATAAAATCGGAACCACATCGGTGGCAAACGTTTGTAGCAAATAGAGTGAGTCGTATCCACGATCGAATGGCGCCATCTTGTTGGAGATACGTCTCGTTGAAAGACAATCCAGCAGATTGTGCCTCTCGAGGTTTAACTCCCACTGAATTGTTATCCCACCCATTATGGTGGACGGGACCTAAGTGGCTGGAGGAAGCACAAGACTCTTGGCCAACTTCTGTCCTGACAGGTAATGACACTTCCGTAGCTGTTTTAAAGGAAGCCAAAAAAATCGTATTCGCTGCTCATATTTCAGCTGATTGGATGAATGAGTTTTTAGAGAAATATTCATCTTGGAAAAAAATATTACGCATAACCTCATACCTTTTTCGTTTTATTCACAATGTTAGGAATATCGATAATAAAAAGACTGGTACGATTTTCTTACCAGAAATGCACCAATCCGAGATTGTTCTTGTTAAATTGGTACAAAGCATTTCATTTCAGGAAGAAATCAGTTCACTAAGAGCAAAAAGGACTCTCAAAATCTTTTCGCAAACTCGCACCTTTTTTGGATGATAATGGGATTATTCTTGTTGGTGGTAGACTCGATAATTCTAGTTTACCTCATAGTCAGAAACACCCAATTTTACTACCTCAAAAACATCGTTTGACTTATTTGCTCATTGAGCATTATCATTTAACACATCTTCATCCTGGTCTTCAAACATTGCGTTGTTTGATTGTTCAAAGTTATTGGATATTGAATGCTAAACGAGCTATTCGTCATGTTATTTCACGTTGCAATAGATGCTTTCGTGTTCGTCCTATAACATTGACCCCATACATGTATACCCCCCCCCCCCCATACATTACGAGTAAATCAAGTTAAAACTTTCTCTGTCGTTGGTGTGGATTTTGGAGGTCCCTTTTCTGTTACTATGTCAAAATTTCGTGGACCAAAAACATATAAGGCTTATTTATGTTTATTTGTTTGTTTTGCGACGAGGACTATACATATCGAACTAGCTTCAGAGTTATCTTGTGAAGCCTTTCTGGCTGCCCTCCGTAGATTTATTGCGCGTAGAGGACGCTGTTCTATTATCCACTCAGATTGTGGTACCAACTTCGTGGCCGGAAGTAAATATATAAGAGATATATTTCAGAATGCTGCAAGGGAGGAAAAAATTGAATTTCGTTTCAATTGCCCATCTAGTCCACATTTTGGTGGCATTTGGGAAGCCGGAATTAAATCCAGTTGGTGAACAAATTTTATCGTTTGAGGAATTTAGCACGGTATTGGCACAAATTGAGGCTGTGCTCAACTCCCGCCCGTTGTGGGAATTGAGCTCGGATCCCAATGATTTGAATGCCCTAACACCAGGTCATTTTTTAACCTTAGAACCACTTACATGTCTACCGGATGCCGAAAGATACATCGTGATTTTTGGAAACGATGGCACCTTGAATACCCTCCAACAGCGGCAGAAATGGATAAAAGATCAATCTAAATTGACTGTTGGAAAGTTAGTCTTGATCAAAGACGAACTTCAGCCGCCACTTCGTTGGCGTTTGGGATTAGTAGTCCAGTTATATAGTGGGTCAGATGGCAGAAATAGAGTTGCCTCTGTAAAGACGACATCTGGAATTTTCCAGAAGCCGTTAGTTAAATTATGTCCGTTACCATCTCAATAAAATACAATCGAGTTTGGATTGTATTTTGGTGGGCGGAATGTTTCGTCCTCAATATTAGTTTTAAGTTAATTAGTAAAATTATACAAAACTCTAATAATTATCGAGTTACCTCGTATTTGAAAGGCAACAATAAAATATAATATGTTTCCTTCTTTCGCGTTTTTTATCGCGTACTGTAAAAAATGAAGTTAAGAGTTTTTGCTTTTGCTTCGCGCTCAAGGATCGAGTCTGATAAAAATCAGGCAGAATCGATTTATTGCTGAGCAAGTTCGGAACTCCGATTACTTTGCTGTGTTACCTAATTGTTATTAACTAACTATGCAGTGTTATGCATAATCGTGTGTGCAACAATTGAAGTCAAATACCTACTAAGAAGCTCTGGCAGGCCTGCCCATCGTCACCTGGAAGGACTACGCCGACGCCCACTAGAGAAAAGTAAGATTCGAAGGCTTCAATTTTTTACTCGTTCGTATAATAATAATAATTATTGTGAGTCGATTGATTTTCGTAATTACACTCCATAATTCGTTTGGGTCAATTCAAGTGGCTTGTGTTGTTTATAGAATAAAACAATTGATTTCGAGAAGTACCTAATGCAATAGAATTCAATTTATCAAAACGATTCCTAAAGTTTTGTTTAATCTATAGTAACAAACTCATATAGCGTATCGAAATTTTAAATTTGCATATCTCAGAAGTGGAACATACAAAATTGACAAATTTTCATATAAAATAATCAACATTTTCAAAATAGTGTGAGTAAAATTAGGTCCGAATTAACGGAACAGTTTTTGAGATATTGAATAAAACATTGCAAATGACCTAATAAAAATTAAACGCAACCTGTATCCATATGAAAGGTAATATTGAACAGTTGAATCCATCAGAAAGTTAGGTACTTCATGTTTTGTTCAATCAAGAGTCAAAAAGATCTGTCAAATAGTTTTCAGCATTGGAGTATTTAATTGAAAGATTGGCTGACTTACCTGTAAGGAAGATCAATCTCAATTATTCGAATATCGTAGTCCTCCTTTAGTTGGGTGATAGATACCATTAAATTAAACCTCTGCTGTACATTTTTAAAGACTAGTAGTGTATTTCCGTCGTCAGAGAAAAAACGCAAAATTTTATTTCGCTGATATCGCTGTAATCACTATGTTGGTGAATCAGTCTATTTTGTGACTCAACCCGCACTTTTTTTGGGGTTGTCATGATAAGGGGCGGGAGGGTATGAGTACCAAAGAAGGACTATGATATTCGAATAATTGAGATTGATCTTCCTTACAGGTAACTCAGCCAATCTTGTCAATTATCCTTCATATCTCCGTCTTCCTTTGGTTGGTGAGAAAAGTGCAGAGCTCGTGTTACGTATTATCAATAATAACATATACAATAATTACTAATAACCTGAGTTTGATTTGACAATTTTCCCACTCAATATTCGATATCCTTTTTTTATTAATATTATTATGTGCTTTTTTTTTCATTTGAATCTCTATTATATTCGAGGTTCGTTTTATATTTTGAGAGATATCTCATAAATAGTCTGGACTGGACCCTTTGAGCAGTTGAGAGTGAAAGTTTACAGTGAGAATCTTTCCCAGTGATCGTAATAGAGGGTTAGTGTCCCAAGTGCTAGTGTACTTGGGAGAAAATAGGTTTGTGGGAGGGGGAAGTAACTCGTTCATTAGGTGTACATCATATTTTCATTACTTCATTACTCATTATGTCCCGAGCATTAGACCGCTTAACCATTACAGATTCACGATTGAAACGTTTACATGAAAAATTTACGCTAATCAAAATAGTCAAATCGTATATCATGCCCCTTCAATAGTTTTTTAGAGAATAACCTGGCCCCTAAAACTTTTCTTATTATTTTTCATTGGAAGTCATTAGTAATTCTTTTAGTAAATCTTTTAGGAACGTTTTATCGTTAGAATAATATGTCGGGTACTCCTCTCGTGAAACTCTCCCAAATAACTTTCCAGCCAACAGGGAAAGAGACTAATGTAATGGATTGACCTCCCTGAAAGGGTTTCAAAATCAAGGTTGGTGAAGGTGTAAACAATATAGGTTTTTCTACTAGGAGACTTTGGAATAGTGGATACCATGCTTGTGTACGCCAGTCTGGTATTACAAGAATTCCCACTGCCTTGTCTCTAATAATTTTTTCTAAAACTTAACCGATTATAGCAAAAAAAGAAAAGGCGTAGAATAAATTATTTTTCCCACTAATGGTGGGGTCCCACGATACATAATGTTCGCAGTCTGTATTTATCCGTGATGCAAAATATCTATTGTTGGTCTTCTGAAAGATCTTATTTTGTCAAAACAATCATCATCGAATTAGAATTTTGCATATACATAATTTCTTCGTGAAGGTTGGTCTGCATCTCAATTTTTTGTTGAGCTAATGTAAGATGTTTGAAGAAAAATTGCTAGATTTATTTTGTTGTTTGGACCTAGTACTGCCCATTTTGTTTATACATGCAATTGCAGAAATATTATCGATACCTAATATAATACTGCAATGTTTTTTTTGTTTTTATGTCTTGCAAAGCACTTGAGCCTAAAAAATGCTGCCTTTAGTACCAAAATATTCACAGAGAGCACTTGCAATTGTTTCCTCTGCAATGAGCTACATTGCACAAGTATCTGTTGGATATAATTCAATACCCGTCGTGGTATTTGACAGGGGAGAAGTTGTTTTTTTTTTTTTTACAGGTACTTGCCACAATTAGCCTACGTTGTAGGTGTATATGGGAGTAAAAAGAGTAAAACTTCGGTCGGCGACGACTATCGCTATCAAACGATCTCCCAAAAGAACTCTGAGCTTTGTTTCAGATATCTGACTGAATCTCTCAACCCGGAGAATCGGAGTGCTTCTTGATCTACTCGCCACCAGGTGGAGCGGCTTACACCAGTTTCATCAGCGCGAGACCAGATTGACCAAATGACGGAATTGTGGGATGATTCAGACAGGGAACAGATGGCTTCAAAGTAGAGATGGGAAATACCGCTCCACAGATGGAACGTTCCAATCGCGAACGCAAATGAAAAATACCGCGACAAAATACCGCGACAAAATACCGCGATTAATACCGTACCCATCTCGTACCAAAAGAGACGATACAACAGGATGCGAAAGAGGGGACTGCGCTTGCATGTCGCGTTCGTGTAACGCGAATCGCGTTATTCCTCATTTGTCATTTGTTTATACCTATATCTACTTAATCTAATATAACGTATGAGGAAAATTAGGATTGTTCTGAAAATGCGAACGATACGATCCATTCCCGAAAAAATATGGAAGCAATCTTGATCAAAATTGTATAATTGCATAACCAGCCGATCAAATTGAGTGATTCTCATGAATTTTGTCAAAATAGCGTGATAAGTGGTAGCTGGTAGCAAAGTGGCTATCGCGAATGAGCTTGTTCTCGTCCCGACCCGACTGTTCCGAGTCGCCGACGGAACCGTCTGGAAATACCGTATAAAGTAAAATACCGTCGTATTTCGTTGTTGAATACCGTGACGGTATTGTATCACGAAATTGCGCTCCAAAATACCGTTCCCTAAATACCGACCCATCTCTACTTCAAAGCTGTCTGTAGTGACCTACCCTGTACTGATGACGAGGCAAGAACCTCGAAACTAGTCTGCAGGTGGTCCCCCTGTCCGAATCAAAACAAAATTCTGCCATTTGGTTACAGGGAGTGCTTGCAATTGTTTCCTGTGCAATGAGGTACATAGCACACGTATCTGTTAGATATAATTCAATACCCGTCGTGGTATTAGCCAGGCGAGTAGTTGTTTTCTGACAGGTATTTGCCACAATCAGCCTACGTAGTAGGTGTATATGGGAGTAAAAAGGGTAAAAACATCGGTCGGCGACGACTATCGTTAATTTAAACAATTTTTTTTTTATTATTAAAAAAATGGATGGAAAGGGAGTTCGGCTGAATCTAGTCTCGGTTTTTTTTTTATTATTTTTGTTCTCTTACATGTCTCCATATTCCAAATAAACAATCATTAATAAATTAAATAAATAATTTTAAATTTTAAAGATTTTTTTATCACTCGATATTATTTAACATAATTTCCTTGTTACTGTACTATTTTGAGCAAGTTTGGTTGTTATCAGTAAATAAAACAACTTTGCACAAACAATTTTGAAGTTTTCAAAAGCAAAATTACCACAAGTAACCTAATATTTAGAGAGTTTGTAATATTTCATGATTTTTGATGAACCGTTGTATGCATGATGTCGTTTAAATGAACAGTGCTCTATTTCGTGCCAAAATTATTTCACTTTCATTATGATTTATAAGGCAAAAATCCGACCAGTCTAGGGTTTCCATATTTGGAGTGAAGTACCCAAACACTCATTGAAACTTTTAGAGTCTGTCCAAAAAAGAGCCACTCGCCTCGTCGGTGGTACTCCGTTGCCGATCTGTCTCTGTTTTATAGATATTTTCATGGACGCTCTTTCGAAATATCACCAATCGTTTCACCGTTAGCGGTCCCATCGAGACTGACCCGTCGAGCTCAGGCCTCACATCCATATGCAGTCACTATGGAGACAAGCCGATCATCAAAAGCCTAGTTACTTTGGCAATAAAGTTCAGCAATATTTTTTTTTTAAGGCCGAAGTAGATCACAGAATTGAACAAAATAAGTATTTTTTATGGGATTCTAGCACTGGTAATAATTTTTCACGTTTTCAGGACCGCTATGGCCCAGACAATAATTCATAACTTCTTCATTATGAATTCTGCCAATTTCATATTTCAGTGTGAAAATCAGAATTAGTTGAGAAAAGAAACCATATAATCGGAATAATATTTCCGGGTGTCCAGCAATAAATCTCAACTTCCTCATTAAGAACTCTGCCAGTTTCATATTTCAGTGTAACAATCAGGATCGGTTGAGAAAAGAATCCACAGTTCAGAATAATTTTTCCGAGAGTCCAGAGCCGGCTTCTCTCCAGCAATAAATCTTAACTTCCTCATTAAGAACTCTGCCAGTTTCATATTCCAGGGTAACAATAAGGATAGGTTGAGAAAATAATCCACATGTACGGAGTAATTTTTCCGGGCGTCCAGGGCCGGTTTCACTCCAGCAATAAATCTCAACTTTCCTATAAGAAGCTCTCCCAGTTTCATATTCCAGCATAAAAATGAGAATCGTTTAAAAAAATAATTCATATGTGCAGAATAATTTTTCCGGGTGTCCAGGGCCGGCTTCACTCCAGCAATAAATCTCAACTTCCTTATTAGGAACTTACGATTTTTAAATGAGACACGGTATACTTTCACTTTGCTTGTCTTCATATGACATTCTGAATACAACCATGTGTCACTTGCTACTTTTTGTAAGCAATTATTTTTTTATTTTGAAATTTAATTTTAATACTAATACTAACACTGATTATAAAAATTGTTGGAAATGGCCACCTTCACTTAATGAGGCATGCTTCCGCCCGTCTACGCATGGAATTACGCACACGTTGAATTTATTTCGAATAGTTTCACACGAGGCAACTATTCGCTCTCTTAAATCTTCTAAAGTATTAACGGGAGTTTTATACACTTTTATACAGTTTTAAGGTGCCCCCATAAAAAGAAATCTAAACTGTTGAGATCAGGGGATCTTGCTGGCCATTGCTGAGGTCCTCCGCGACCTATCCAACGATTATGATAAACTGTATTTAAATGGTTTCGGACAATTACACTGAAATGAGCAGGGGCTCCATCGTGCATGTACCATATTCGATTCCTTAACGCAATTGGTACATCTTCAAGCAACCCATTTAGTTCTTCTTCGAGAGAGTGTAAATAAGACCGACCATCAAGGCGTCCTGGTAGAAAAAATGGGCCTATTAGATAATCACCAATAATTCCTGCCCATACATTAACCGAAAATTGGTGTTGAAAATGGGTTTCGGATATGCAATACTCTGAAGATACCACTGACAGAAGTTCACACGCTGTGGAAAATCTCTAGGGAGTAATGCCTGTACTCGTAAAATATGGTATGGGTATAACAAAAAATCAACCAAAATACGCCAAACAATTTGATGACAAATATTCAGAGTTCTAGCGATCTTCCTCGTACTCGTCTCAGGATGTTCTTCGATTTCTTGCAGAACGGCTTCCTCAATTTCAAGAGTTCTGACGCTTAGAGGTCTACCTTCCGAAGAACCTTTCTTGAAACTACCAGTTTCCCTAAGTCGGCGATGAATATTTGAATATCTGGTAAGGCACGATTAGGATATCTTTCCTGATAAATGCGTCTGGCTTCTGTTGCATTACCATCAGCGAGGCCATATACGTAATGCATTGCCGCCATTTCTGCATTCGTGTAATTCACCATATTTACCGATATTCAGAAAAACGGCGGACAACCAAAATAACTTCAATAACACACTTAAAAATCAAGTAAATAATTGTGCGCTTCGCTATTCCTATAGCTTTTTCAAACACAAAATGGTATTCATAACTAGTGAAAACACAATATTTATAGTGATTTGAAGAACAAAATGCTATTAATTACAGATAGGTAGCTGAATTAATATCGTAAATCCATTCAGGTAATAATTCAAGCACTTGGGAGATTGATTATAAGTGAAAAGATTAAGAAGTGGTGAAAAGATTTGCTTTCAGTCGATGCACAAACATTTCCACACCGCATCAGATTTTTGAAGAATTGATCCTGAAATGAAACGATTTTTATTTTTTTAAGCGAAAACCATGCGGCGGACAAAGAAAACTCAGGAGATCAAATTTGCTCAAAAATAAATGAGGATAAGCAGAGGCGTAGTATTTTTTTCTCCAAAAATATTCAATGCAAAACCCGTACGGACGCCACTGGTTGAGAAAATGAAAATGTTTGTGCATTAAAAAAGGCACCTTGATGCATAGAAGACATGTACCAAATTTTATAAAAACGTCTACAATATTATCTCAGTTATTATTAAAAAACTGATTTTTTTTCAAAACTTTATCACCCTGTATCTCAAAAGTTAGGACTTTTAGGACATACGTTTATAGAAAGTTTTTTCCTTAAAATAAGTCAAAGAATCACCCCCTCAAATATTAGCATGTTTTCAAGGAACACCCTGTATATAGATATATCATATATAGATATATGATATATTATAGTTTTTGACACAAGTACTGTCACTCTGAATATAATTCACAACAATCCCAAAGAAGGAAACAAGAATTTTCATTTTTATTACCCATATTTGAGTTCTTCCTTTTAGAGAATACTGGACGATGTAATAAAATCAAGTCGGCCGGGGGGATAAAAAGCGGCGAGCGTTTGAGTATTTAAACAGATTCGAGCGTTCAAGATTAAACTTACTATGAGTAATTTATATTTTACACCGAAATGAATTGAAGTGAGACACTATTAGATTTCTTTTATTTTGAATTCTTACCTCGCCCTTTATTCCGCATATTTACTTTGACCTTTTTCAGAAGATAAACCCCTTCTTAATGAGTCGGGTGCAGGAGAGGCGCACGGTAGGCAAGAAATAGAATGTTCATCAAGAGTATCCTGGCTGTGATTATAAATTTGAAAATTGTTTTTAATTCTAAACTTCTTTGAATAAAATTTTTCATAATTCCTATTTTTTGTTTTCCCTTGTAGATTGTTTGGAAATTTGAAAATTATAAAACTATAAGTATTTTGCAATGCACCAATTTTCATCAAGAATATTATATTCTGGCAAATGGATAATAAACTAAGTTTTCCATATGGTGCAAAATTTTTTAACTCACTGTATATAGTCATAACCACCTTTTGTTAGGCAACCCATTTTAGGATTATTCGTCTATTTATGAAACTTCATAAAAAGTATGCTTCATCCAGGTGGGTGAAGGTCGACCTCTTTTGGTCTCCTGTACTATTTATAAATACCGCTTTTGTCAGTGGAATTGATTTTTATACCTTTTTGGAAGGATATTTTCACAAGAACGAATATGGAGAGAATTTGGCTACGATGCACCGTTCAAGAGTTATAAGCAAAAAAAACGTCGTTTTCAGTGTTTTTTTTATTGCAGAAAACGCAAAAGGTTGGCATGACGAAAACTTACAGTTTTCACTCGAAAAGAACTTTGCACCAACAATTTTAAAGTTTACTTCATCAAAAGAAAAATTACAATAGTTAACATAATAGTTGGGCAGGTTGTAATCTAAGACGATTTTTGATGAACCGTTGTATACATGATGTCGTTTGAATAAACATTACTCAGATGGCGATGTCTTCAAATCTAGATATATTTTTTAATACTCGACATTTATCAATATTATCTATACTTTACTTCTTTACTTTTGAATTCAGATGGTGAAAAAAAAATCGAATTCATTGAGCGAGCTCCGAGTATTTTGATTTCTCCTGCTCCTTGTATCACCTTTGTTTCGTCGTCTTTCAAAGAATAAATCTTAAAAATGAAACTTTACTTTTGACTTCAATGACGTCTTTTTTATTGTCACTTTTTCAACAACTGTCTTTTTTTTAAATCGAAAATAATACAGGGTTATAACAAATAATACATAATACAAGGACAAAGAAAATAATAGTTAAAAAGAATATAAACATTCAACATTTCTTCCCCCTGTGACGGAGGTTTCTATCTTCGCTCACAAACTTCAACATCTATTCTACAAAGCTTCGATACTGGACGTTTCAGGCTTCCATTTGCAGTCTTTACTTGAACCACGCGGATTTTTCCATCTGGCCCGGGAAAAACCGATTCCACTTTTCCTAATTTCCAACTCTTTCTGGGACAATTGTCTTCCACGATGATAACTATATCATTAACATTTATTGGTTTGCCATCTTTATTCCATTTGGTTCTTTTGGTAAGGGTCGGTAGATATTCTTTAGTCCACCTTTTCCAAAAACAATTTTTCAGTGCTTGCGATTTTCTCCAACTGGTACGTAGGTTCCCAGAATTTAATTCCTCGAAAGGAGTCATGACGTTCTGTTCACCCAGAAGAAAATGATTCGGGGTCAGTGATTCCAAATCATTCGAATCTGTTGATACTCTGGTTAGTAATTTATAATATTCTCACATTCTGAGAATAAGGTGAGTAAAAGTTCATCTTTTAGTGTTTGCTTGTTCAATATTACATGGAAGGCATTCTTCACTGAACGTACTAGTCGCTCCCACACTCCCGCCATATGAGGTGCAGATGCTGGTAAAAATTTCCATTCTGTACCATTGTCAAGTAATGTACGATTTATTTTCTGTTGGTCAAGTTCTTTAATCGCACGCTTCAGTTCTTCAGAAGCTCCCCGGAAATTAGTACCATTATCTGAGTAGATCTCCTTAGGTTGTCCGCGTCTTGCAGCCATCCTTCTTACAGCCATTATGGCAGAGTCAGAAGTCAAAGTGTGGGCCACCTCTAAATGGATAGCTCTGATAGATAGACAAGTAAACAGAACTCCCCATCTACGGGTCTACGAGTAGTAATTTCCAAACTTTCAGCAAGATCGGTTCGACCACCCAGTACTATTATTCCTTCATCATTCAACATAGGCGACAAATTTCTTAGTCGACTTTGGACTCTTCAGGGGTTTTCTATTCTTCAGACAACTTATTTCGTCCTGAAATGTGTCCTGCTGACATCTTCGTATCCATCTGCACTCCGCTTCTTGAATATCTGTTACAGTTAGTCGTTTTTGAGGCAGACAGGTATTATTCTGGATTCTGCAGAGTACGTTTTTAGTAAATCTCAATACCCAAGCAGTTGCTCTGATAAGTCTAAGCCATTTTGAAAATCTACTAATTTCAGGTAAGCATGAATCATGTTCTACAGTAACTGCGACAATATCAGATGATGAAGCCGTAGACACATTCTCAAACACTTCAGTATTGGGATTCTTGATTGGCCAAGAGTCTTCTTGTCTCAGGTATAAAAAGTCAGGTCCACTATACCAATGTCCAAAATCTGAATTCTTATCTTTAGATTCACTTCTTGTTGCTTGATCAGCAGCATTTAGTTTTGAAGGAATCCAATGCCAATCGGAAGTGTTCGTAATTTCCTGAATGTAACACAGTTGTCGAATCGGACCACATGTAAATTTTGTCAATTCGTATCTCTAACGTGTTAGTTATGGTTCTCATCATCCTACTTCCCATTAACGCAGCTTGAAGTTCCAACCTAGGAATGGAAATAGGTTTGGTTGGTGCTACTCTAGCTTTGGCAAATATTAGAGAAATATCAATATGTTCTGGGCTGATTATTCGTAAGTATGACGCCGCTGCAAAGGCTTTTTTGCTTGCATCACAGAATGTGTGTAGCTCCACTCTCTCAGCTATCGGTAACTTGAACGAATAACATCTTGAAATTGTTATATTATCCAATTTCTTGATATCAGTCAACCATGATTTCCATTGTAGGTGTAGTTCCTCATCGATCGCATCATCCCAACCAATACCCGACCTCCAGATTTCCTGTATCAACATTTTAGCTCTGATAGTCAAATGAGTGATAAGGCCTAGTGGGTCAAAAATTGACATAACGAATTTCAAAATCTTTCTCTTTGTTGGTCTATTATAATCGTTTTCATTCATGTCATCAAGTTGTATTTTAAAGAAAAACTCATCAGTTTTAGGATTCCATGAAATTCCTAGAACTCTTTGTATGTTGAAGTCACAATGTTGATTTATTTCTTTGGTTTCAGCTATATCTTCGTCTGATTGGCTGTTCATATCGAATTGAAAATTGGATATCCAACTAACTAACTCAAAACCAGCTAATTTCTGTATTCGTCGAACTTCGGAAATTTTGTATAGTGCTTCTTCAATGGTATCAGAACAATCTAAATAGTCATCAACGTAGTGTTTCTTCTTTATAGCATCCAGAATGTCAATTTTTGTTGTTGCTGCTCGGCGTTCAGATTTTTTATATACTTTGCTAATGTTGGCGAACAGGTTGCACCAAAAATCATCACCTGCATTTCATAGACGTCAAACTTTGCGTTCACATTTCCTTGCCGCCATATGAACCTTTGAGAACATCGATCTTCTGGACGTATAACTACTTGATGGAACATTTCCCTCACGTCCCCACAGAAGGCTATCTTCCGCTGCCTGAATTTCATGAGTATTTCTACCAAAGACTGTAACAAATCGGGACCTGATAGGAGATTTTCGTTTAGACTTGTACCATTCGACCTAGCTGCCGCATCAAAAACGAGACGTAGTTTATTCGGTTTCTTTGGGTTTATCACGCCAAAATGTGGTAAATACCAACATCTTGGTCCATTGATATTGGCCTCTTCGTCTGAAAGCTTCCTAGCATATCCTTTATCTAGATAAGTTTGGATTTTTTGACAATACTGGTTTTTAAAATGGCTATCCTTCATCATTTGTTTCTCTACACATAAAAGACGTTTTATTGCCATAGATTTGCTTTCAGGTAAGACTATTCCATCAGATTTCCAGAAGAGCCCTATCTCAAATCTGTCGTTTACTCGTTTCGCAGTTGTTTGCATGATTTTCATTGCTCTTTCTTCGTCTTTCGTTACAATCGAGTGGGAGTGGAATGGTAGAACTCCGAAGGCATCTGTTGTAAATGATTGCTTGACAAGCTGGTGCAAGGTATCAGTGGAAACATCGGTATTGCAAATATGAAACGAGAAGCTCTGTTCCATAGCACTTTCTTGTTCGGACGCAGGGCCATGCATAATCCATCCAAGATTAGTCTTAGTTGCCATGGGTTCATATTCTCGTCCTGAAGTAACAATTTTTCTTGCAACTGTCAATCTTATCTGATCTTGTCCTATCAAAATCATCGGTCGTTCTTTGATTTCATGTAATGGTAGTTTTCGGAGATGTGAGTGTTTCTCCCAGTCATGTTTTTCAATAACTTGAAGAGGTAATGACAGATTCTCAATAGTTCTCACGTTTCTCATGTTAAAATGTTTCGCTCCACGGTAAATTCCTGAGATGTCGATGTCCGCACAACTTGAATTCTGATGACTAGTCGATAGGTTGTTTGTCCATTGTATACAGAGAGGTTCTTTCCTACCCTGTAGTCCAAATTTATCTGTAATACTTTTATCTATGAGGGTTACTGATGATCCTTCATCACAAAGTGCCGTTGTCTCCAAAAATTTGTTATTTGCATAAAGTTTGACTCGTACTGTTCGCAGCAAAACATTTGTATTGCCATGGCCAATGGCTAATACATTTCCGTTAGGAATCTGAACATTTTTTGCATTGTCTTGTGTGATCTGTGTGTTCGGAGGAATATCTTCTTGTCTATGCAATGTTTCTTCCTTATGAAGTAGTCTATGATGAGGTTTTTTACAGTCATTTACCCCACAAGAATGTCTGACTTTGCATTTGGACGTCTGATGGTTTTTCTTAAGACACGAAAAACACAACTTTTTGTCCGTCACAATTTTCCACCGATTGTCTACGTCTTCTTGAATGAATTTTGAACAACTTTTGATGGCATGGTTATTAGATTCACAATATGTACAGTATTCGGTTCTATTCTTGGCAACAGCAGTGATCAAAGACGTTTCATGTCTCTTCGTAAAGAATTGATTTGTCGGCTTTGGTCTGGAATCTGTTCTGGTGTCTGTTCTTATAGCAGGTTTCGTTGGAGTGACATAGCAGGCTGCCATAGCTAAGGTATCGATCCAGTTTGAGAAATTTTCGATGTTAGAATTGCCTTCATCTTTTACCACTTCTTCGCCCCACCTCAGCTTCAACGTATCAGGTAGTTTTTGGACAGCATCTTTCAAAACTTGTGGGTTTTTTAAATGATCTTCACATTCCAATGATTTGATTGTTGCCACTAAACAGCGGATGTGATTAGAAAAATGAATAACACTGTCCATTTGATGCTCTTTAATTGGTGAAATAGCATGAATTTTGGCAATAAGCCGTTCGATAATTTGATCAGAACGGCCGAATCTTCTTTCTAATGTCTTTAACACCAAATCAATATTTTTTGGCGACATCATCATGCCAGAAACTGCAAACTTGGCTTCGCCTTTCAGACACCTATTCAGTTTAATTAGCTGTTCATCGGCTGAATATTGACACAATGATGATATTCGGTTGAATTGCGAAATGAAGATAGGCCATTCTTCGGGATTACCGTCGAAAAAAGGGAAGTCTTTTTCAACTATTTGTCTTGCACTAAACGTATTCTGTTTGGAAGTAGCACCACCTACACATTTGATAGCATCACTGATTGTATGACATAACATTTTGATTTCGGAGTTTCTATCGATATCATGGGTGAGTTCAAAAGCATCTGGAGTCAACTCATTTACCCATTTTTCAGTTCTCGCCAACGGCTCTTCAGTAGAATCACTTTGTGCCAGTTCAGCATTCTCTTTTTGATTATCATTCACTCTCAATGGATTCTTCGATGTATGAATTTTAATTGAAGAATGAACTGATTTTTTATCACGACTACTTCCTAATTCGGACTCATAAAGTTCATTTTCTAATTCTAAAATTCTCAACTTTGCCTTTTCGATTTCCAATGAACGCTTTTTCCTTTCCACTTCTGATCTCATACTACGATTAGTTGAATGCGTTGAGGTTTTTGCAGTCTTATTCGATTTCGAATTTTCAGTCATTTTGTCTTTTGATGGGACATGATGGTCATTATTTATGGTTTGATGCCATAAAATATCAGCTTCCTCATCAATTCTTGAAACTTCTCCTCGAACATTAGGCATATTACTGTTTAAATCTCCCCCAACTGTTGTTCTTTGCTGATCTTCTTGATTGATGTTCATCTCTGTCACATTCTTTCTCAATCCAAAACTAGCGGGCCATTCAAAGTTTTTGTCTAATCCTCTATGAATACCAGCACTTGTTCTCTTGGTACGAGAGCATAGTTCGGATAAACTGCAACTTTTCTTCTGCATTTTTCTTATCTTTCTTTTCTTGTGTATCTGTTTACTCCAAGAACTGATTTATCGGCTCGACAGGACCAATGTTTCGTCGTCTTTCAAAGAATAAATCTTAAAAATGAAACTTTACTTTTGACTTCAATGACGTCTTTTTTATTGTCACTTTTTCAACAACTGTCTTTTTTTTAAATCGAAAATAATACAGGGTTATAACAAATAATACATAATACAAGGACAAAGAAAATAATAGTTAAAAAGAATATAAACATTCAACAACCTTGGTTAACTCCCTCTTAACCATCCCAAAGAACATATAAAAAAATCAGAAGTGCCTGATTTAATGTGGGGTTGAATCATTCTAGAAACTGGACTACTATAACCGAAGACAAGTAAACATGGCGCTACAAAATGGACGTTAATAAGTAGTAAATTCATTAGAATTTGCACCAAGTATCGCAATAATTAATCGAATATCCATTATATCCAGTGGGACATTCGCAAAAAATTATTCGACGGATCCCCAGGTAAAATCAATCTTGAATCTGGAACAACAATTAAGGTGATGATCACAGAATTAACGGGATAATGAATCCAAACGAAAATTGAAAGGCCTCACCCACACGAGTGGCTCGGTATTATAGACGGAGAGCCAGGACCGAAAATTATCTCTGAATTTCTAAAGTTGGTTTTTCGTTAATTTGTTATAGTCCATGTGTATACAAACATACTCTGGTCAGTCAAGCGAATCGCAGAACAGGTGACTCAGGAGCGACATCAAAAATGTAGCATTTACCGGGGTAACAAAATGGATTTATTAAAGAAGTAACTTCCCTTTGAGATCAGCATTCAATTATTTAACCCTGTATATTCGGGCTGACTGACCAGCTGTGTTCTAAGGGTGCAGATAGTCTAGTTACTTATGACAATTCTCATGCGGGCGACTTCCGAACGAGTTTCCATTGCACGCAATAAATTTGCTTGTGGAAGTAATCCATTTTTCTCGTTCGACATCTTGAACTCGCACTGAAATATCGAATCAAACTAGAAATATTGACAGCACTCGCTGTAATAATTAATATTATGTATGTTTAGACATGTACGCTAGACGCTCACGCGAGCACTTCCGCAAAGTTCTTAAGTCCACTGTCAAGCTATTTAGACTACGGACAGCATTGTCTGACAGTCCCTTCCGCGAGTTTTCTTGCCAGTCTCTTTGCACCCTAATATATGAGTGACTGATATACATAACTTTCATTGATATGCATTACAAAAGTTGTATAACAATTTTCAGCTTCAATAAATCCATTTTGTTGCCCCAGAAATGTAGATCTTTGATATCGCTCCTGAGTTACCTGTTCTACGATTCGCATGACTGACCAGGTATGCTTGTGAAGACATCGACTATAACTAATTAACAAAAAACCAGCTTTAATAAATTCAGAGAAAATTTTCGGCTCTGGCCCTTCGTCTATCAGATTTGACGAAAAGGAATTCTAAAGCAGATATAAAGATGCGTCTATCATAATTTATACTGACTAAATATACATCTCCTGTATCAATCACTTATAATGTAATGAGTCATGTAAATGGAAAGGTATTGAGAAGATTGTAAATTCAGATGTAGGTAGGTATCTGAATATATCGTGAATGTTTCGTTTGTAGGAGCTGCCACGGTCCAACTTGTAGAGTTGTACCTCCATTAAACGTTGTAGGCAAGTTTTTGGAGGTTTCTATAGGGAACCAATTAAATCAGATAATTTTTTGCACGATCCAGTTTTCTTGATTACTTACGGTATCTTTAATCAAAAGTTGTGTTTACTTCACATTCACTTACCGACGCCTTATGTTACTTTTATATAAATGTCACTTTGTACTTTTCAGTTAATAGCGGGAGTTTTCCCCCAAAAACAATTGTCTTCGATTGGTAAAATGTGCTTACCATTCTTGATACTTAATATTATACTATAATTTAGTGGTGAAAATTGGGATAAAAACGAGTAGAGACCCGTCTACTTGACCGAATCAGAAGCATGATCAAAAAAATTATTTCAACCGATGAAATATGAATACTCATAAGGAGTAAGAACATGTTGGTTTCATCTAAACACATAATGAACAATCCGCAAAAAAAAATTCCGCAATTTTTTTGATTAACTATGCTTTTGGTAATTAGTTAATTTTTATCTGTTGAAAGTTGACATAAAAACCCTGATTATTTCTGAACTAAAAATCTATAATTTTTGTTACTCCTTGGGCCAATCTTGGAAGGATTTATAAAAAGTTCCCGTTGGAAAAATTAAGAAATTTAGATTTTTCACTTTTGTATTAACAACTATTTCTCCAAACATTTTTAATTAATGAAAAACGCTCTTGCTAAATAAACATTATTTTTTGTTGCTGAATAAAAATAATAATAATAATAATACTCTTTTATTGGTAGAAAAAAACAATACAAGAATGCATTAACAGTTATTTCGGAAAACAAAATCCTACCAAAAGACAGAGTTAGTTTTTGTCTGAGCCAAATGGTTTCTTCCACTCAACATTGAAAAAATACAAACAAAAAAATAGCATTACAGTAAGCAATATAATTATAACCAAAAACAACCATGTGCATTTTTTATGGTTTTTTTTTCTATTTTTCAATTAATTTAAAAAAATATTGTACATTCCCATACAAAAATACACATGGTTGTTTTTAATATTGTTTTTAGTATTTAAAAAAAATATAGCGCAAAAATGCATTCGTTTATAACAGATTGATTGTTTAATAAACAAATGACAATTAAATATATTTTTGTTATTTTGTTTAATGAGAAATCGTGATAAATAATGATTTAATTAATATTAATATTCAGCAACAAAAAGCAACTGTTAATTAGGAAGTGCGTTTTTTAGCTTTTTCAAAGAATCGATTAATTTTTCTTAAAAATCATAATTTTCATCAAGGATTAGATTCCAAAATAATTTTTGATTATTGTTAATTTATGCGTTTAGATAGTTTCAAATTTTTTAATTCCTTAATATTAAATCAGTTACAATAATTTTTTTGATCGCGCTTACGATTCGGTCGACGCTCTTGCAAAATTATAATATTGTCAGTGTAGTTCCGGGATTTTTTTTAGGAAATTTCCTGCTTTTTAAGGATATTCTTTCAAATTTTAGATAAATCAAATAGTTTTCAGAATATTTGCAAAAAAACATTATTTTTTTTACTTAATTGTTTATAACTTTTGCAATTTTTGTCGGCCCAAGTTTTCTAGTTTAACCATTTTTTCTAGATGCCATTTCGAATGAGACCAAAATCATAATTTTCGGTGGCATGTTCAGCTTTTTGACAAAATGGCACTTGTGAACCGGACATTATTGTGTCATTTCAGTAGAAGCAGTAATTTTCCTAAATTTAAAGTTAAAAATTTGAATGTCATTGAAAATTTTATGAGAAAATCTTCACGGATGTGAAGTTATCCACAACCACAAATGTACACTGAGAAAAAATTAACTCGGTTGGTAAAATTTTTCTTTCTTACTTGAATGATGAATTAGACATTTTTCAATGGTTCCATTATATTTAGAAGGTTGATTACCATGGAATATGAGTATTGGAGTAATTTTTTACCCTATGAGAAAGGGTGAAAGATGATATTATTTAAATGAAAAAATTTAGTATTAAAAGGGCGTTGCAGAATATTTTTGATAGCAGATTTGTTTTTAGGAGGCTAGACTATGTATTTATAGGCATACAATTTCATTTGTAGCACCGTCAGAGAGGGTGTGATGGGGAAGAGTTTAGCAAAAAAATCAATTTTCTGGTAAAACGACATTGTAGAGTTTTTTAGATTGGATATTATTTTTCAAGAAGTTGAAATACATAGCTGAGGGTATATGAATTAATTTGTATCCCCGTCGGAGGGGGAGTGGTGGGGGAGAGTTGTCGAAAAAAAAATCAATTTTCTGGGAAAACGACATTGTAGAGTTTTTTAGATTAGATATTTTTTTTCAGGAGGTTGAAATACATAGCTGTGGGTATATGAATTCATTTTTAGCCCCGTCGAAGAGGGTGTGGCGGGAGAGAGTTGTCGAAAAAAAATAATTTTTCTGGGAAAACGACATTGTAAAGTTTTTTAGATTTCATATTCTTTTTCAGGAGGTTAAAATACATAGCTGTGGGTATATGAATTCATTTGTAGCCCCGTCGGAGGGGGTGTCGTGACTCTACAATGTCGTTTTAACAGAAAATTGATTTTTTTTTCGACAAACTCTCCCCACCACACCCCCTTCGACGGGGCTACAAATGAATTCATATACCCACAGCTAAGTATTTCAACCTCCTGAAAAAGAATAGCTAATCTAAAAAACTTTACAATGTCCTTATAACAGTAAATTGATTTTTTTTAGACAATTCTCCCCCACCACACCCCTTCGACGGGGCTACAAATGAATTCATATACCAACAGCTCAATATTTCAACCTCCTTTAAAAGAATATCCTATCCAAAAAACTCTACAATGTCATTTTCCCAGAAGATTGATTTTTTTCGACACTCTCCCCCATCACACCCTCTCCGACGGGGCTACAAATGAATTCATATAACCACAGCTAAATATTTCAACTTCCTGAAAAAGAATATCTAATCAAAAAAACTCTACAATGTCGTTTTAACAGAAAATTGATTTTTTTTTCGACAAACTCTCCCCCATCACACCCCCTCCGACAGAGCTACAAATAAATTCATATACCCACAGCTATGTATTTCAACCTCCTGAAAAAGAATAACTTATTTAAAAAACTCTACAATGTCGTTTCACCAGAAAACTGATTTTTTTAGACAACTTTCCCCCACCACACCCTCTTCGACGGGGCTACAAATGAATTCATATACACACAGCTAAGTATTTCAACCTCCCGAAAAAGAACATCTAAACTAAAAGACTCTACAATGTCGTTTTACCAGAAAATTGTTTTTTTTTCTACAACTCTCCCCACCACACCCCTTTCGACGGGGCTACAAATGAATTCATATACCCATAGCTAAGTATTTCAACCTCCTGGAAAAGAATATCTAATCTAAAAAACTCTACAATGTCGTTTTACCAGAATATTGATTTTTTTTCGACAAACTCTCCTCCACCGCACCTCCTCCGACGGGGCTACAAATGAATTAATACACCCACAGCTGAATATTTCAAGCTCCTTTAAAAGAATATCCTATCCAAAAACTCTACAATGTCATTTTCCCAGAAGATTGATTTTTTTCGACAAACACCCCCCCATCACACCCTCTCCGACGGAGCTACAAATGAATTCATATACCTACAAATATCCAGTCCAGCTTCCTAAACACAAATCTGCCATAAAAATATTCTACAACGCCCTCTTAATACCAAATATATTCATTTAAATAATATCACCCCCATTTCACCCTACTCATAGCATAAACAATTACCCTAATACTCATATCCCATGGTAATTAACTTTCTGAATATGCTAGAACCATTGAGAAATGTCTAATTCATCATTCAAGAAAGAAAAATTTTACCAACCGAGTTAACTTTTTCTCTGTGTACAATCTTCAACTTTAGATTTTTTTTTGAAGTTTCCTCTTATTGTCTCGAAACAAGAGTACGTACTATTTTCTTGTAAAATTTTACAAGTTTTCCGAATTTTCTTTTGGAAGATCGATATTGAAAAATTCGGTAATTCTTACCCACAACACCATTATAAAATTAAATTTACTTTCAAACAAAACCATTTTCAATATTTTAATAACATATTGTAATGAACACTCCAAATTAAGCAAAACTGCAAAATGTTAAGATTACATTTTTTTGGGATACAGGGCGGTACCTACTGTTCAGGAAATTTTGGAGATATAACCCAAATATCAGTATAATTGGTTTCCTTTTTGCTTTTCATTCAATATTACTAAAAATGCAATGAAATCAGCTTCTCCTATCAATTCTTAATTGATTTTGGCCTCGACACTTGGCCTATCGAACTTGTGACACCTCATAATGGAGTTTTAATGAAGGTTAATTGCTCAATGTTTCTGTGAACATCAATGTTTCGAACAGGTGACAAAATGTACAATGTACCCGACTTTATGAATTCAATAGAGGTAATAACTTGCAAACTGCTAAGGCAAAGAAACTTATTATATTTGCTTGCAATATGGGGGTGGTCAAAGACCTCTGCTCAGGTGTTTATAACTATTTTATGTTATGAGGATAGTATAATTGACATTGTTTCCAAGTGTACGCTCACATGAGACTGATATGTTTTCATAAGTAAAACACGATTCTTAGTCTGGCGACACACCGAGAAATCAAAAACATTTTAACGCGAAACGTTTTTGACTGATTTAGGTAGTAGTTTTTTCTCACGCATTTCTTGATAACAGAGTTCTTCAAAATTGAAAATCGTCGGAGAGACGAGAGTTGATTGTTCAATCGAAGAAAATTGGCCATGAACAAATAGATGCAGTTGTAAATTGAGGTTCTCATGTAATTGTAGCTCTTATATATTCCAACAATTATCAAATAATTACTCAAAAAGGAATAGTGCCCATCAAGAAATGCTCACAACTGCTATTTCTCAAATGACAACAAATTCGTTTGACTTCGTCATGATGAAAAATGATGAATGGGTGAAACGTTTTGGGTAATTTCAAAAGGAACCGAAAATACAATATGTTTCATAATGGAAGGCGGACATGAGCATATGAAAGCGAAACAAAAAAAGCACTATTATTTAAATATGTATAGAACTGTGACTCAGTTGAAATAATATAAGCGTTTTTGTATTGCTTTCTTAATTATGTTCTAAGATTACGTTGAAGAATATTCAATTATTATTCGTAGAGATCAGATAAAAGTAGGAATCGGAGAAAAGTAGAGATCAAGAAAAATGTGGATTGAAGAAAAGTAGGCATCACAGAAAAGTTGGGATCGGAGAAAAAAGGTATCGGTGAAAAGTAGGAATCGGCAAAAAGTAGGGATCAGAGAAAAGTATGGATCGAAGGAAAGTAAATGATCAGCAAAAGAATAGATTAGAGAAAGTGGAGATCAGATAAAGCGGAAATCTGAGAAATGTAAAGACATGACAAATCTAAAGACATGAGAAACGTAGAGGCATGGGACAAGTACAGGTCGAAAATTAGATCTCGGAGATAAGTAGAAATTAGAGGTGAGTAGGGGGTAGGGATCGGAGACAAGTAGAGATTGTAGAAAATTAAAGATCGGAGAAAAGTAAGGATCTGAGAAAAGTAGGAATTGGACAATTTTTTGCAAAAGAATAATGTTCAATAACCTTTATAAAAGAAAAAAACTATCAAACGTGGTGTGATTCAATAGAAAAAGAAATTTCACAAGAGCAAGTTCCAAATGTAAAATGGTCCGATAACTTATTGTGTGAATACCAATCTGTCAGTTTTTTTCAACAGTAAAAGCACAAGAGCTTTAATTTTATCGGATAAATTTATTTCGTCAACGAAATAATTTTGAGTTGAAGAAAGAAATTTATTCAATAAAAGAAAAGTTCGAGTGCTTTTTGGCAAGATAAATACACCACAATAATAATCAACCTGATTGAAACAGTTATTTGAAGGAGCAGTTATTAACAACACAATTATAATAATACTTAACAATCATTGCTACCATGACAGAAATTGAAGGGACTTCCGCTTACTAGATGAGGTCTTTTTTTGAGGAACAGGCATTTTTATCGCGATAAAAAAGTTGCATCTTTTTTTATCGCTGTCAAACTGACTCAGACGTCATATTTAAATGGGTTTATTTCTACAGGAGTTAATTTATCAGGAAAAATTTTACGAGCAGAAATGCTCGATAACGTACAATGACTGAAGAATTATTTCGAGCCATGGACAATTACTGTGTAAAAAAAATGAGGTGATATAAAATGTAATCGGGAACATTACTCATTTATTTTTTGGAAAAATGCTTTTTTAGGTTTTAAGAAAGTGTACCTGATGTTTCATTACTAAACTTTTAATAAAGAATAATAAATATCTACTGCAGCATTGTTTTCTTTTCGCATGCTCAGTTATTTCAAGAATCGATGAAGGAAGGTTATAACTAAAAATTAACAAAAATAATTACTATTATCATTGTTATTTCAATTCTGAATATGAAGTTGAAAACCAACGCAACTACTCAGTAATGAGACCTCAGAGTAATAAAAGACCATAGAGATGCCCTCTCCATCCTTGTCTTGAAGTCAACATAACTTTGTTAACAAGCGAGGGCCTTATACATGTCAAGTCTGTATTCATTCAGGTAGTTTCGTGTATGTCCGCTCATTTTATTCTGTTAAGAAAATTGAGCTTCGTCTCCCGATGACGAGCCTCCATTTACTTTGTGTTGTTTGTTATTAATTTTTTGTTACACTTGGTATATATTGCTAGGGCAGATAATTTGGTTAGCCTTGAGTTGTTGTAGTTACGTCAGATATATATGTTATACGAATATTTTTGCCTGAAATATAATTTACAGTTTATTAGAGTTCATCTCATTCATCTCAGATCACCATCCATAATTCTCAATAGGTCATGGGCCCAGTCCGTCAGTGAGATTAAAGGAATTTCAACGAAATTGAGAAAAACTTTGAATTTGAAAGTTACATCGTTTTTGCATCACACAAAAAGTTGATTCTGTTATTGTGATAGCGAAGTTAAGATGGACAAGAAGTCATATTCCATACAAAAGTTTGATGGAAGGAATTTTTCATTATGAAAATACCAAATGGATATTATATTCAGAGCAGAAGGTATCAAATCATTAGTTGATGGAAATGATGCTAAACCTGGAGACAATGCTTCTGTCCAAGATAAGAAATGCTGGGAAGAGAAGAACGCCAAGGCTATGCTTATAATTTCTACAGCAATGGAATTCGAGCAGCTACAAACCATCATGACATGTGCGATAGCATCAGATATGTGGAGACGTCTTACGATAATACACGAGCAACGATCTGCTGTAAACAAAGTTATGTCAAAGCAGCAATTCTTCAACTACAGAATGAGCGACAGTGATAGTATTGCAAAGCATTTGAGTAATGTGGAGTCGATGACTCAAGCACTTAGCGACGTGGGAGAAACAGTTAGCGACACTGACAAGATTGCCAAAGTACTGGGTAGTCTACCAAGTAAATTCAACTCGTTTATAACTGCATGGGACTCATGCGAGGAAGCTAGGCAAACCTACGACAATCTTTCGGCCAGACTTCTGAAAGAAGAGTTTCGTTTGTGTCAGATGGAGCAAACGAATACAGCTTTTGCATCTCTACAAATGTCCAAGTATAAAGCTAACAACAGAAGTAGCAACAATAATACCAAGATCAAGAAAAGGACCGTCGAGTGCTTCTTCTGTCATAAGAAGGGACATCCCAAAATTCAGTGTCGATTCAGACAGCTAACTCAGAAGAAAAACAGTACTGGTAGCCAGAATTCCGAAGATCAAGCTTTGAGTGTTGAAACAAAATATCCATGCTGAAAATGTTGAAGATATGTGGTTAGCGGATAGCGCCGCATCCAAACACATCACATTCCACCGGGAGTGGTTCAAGGAATATTCACCATTATCAACAAAAATTGCTGTCCAAATTGGAGATAATAGTCTCTTGTATGCAGAAGGAATTGGAAGTGTTGCTGTTAAAGCTTTCGTTAATGGACAGTGGGAGCCAAGAACTCTTGGAAATACTTTATATCTTCCGCACATGAAGAAGAATTTATTCTCAGTGGGAGCAGCAACTAGTAAGGGTCTGAAAGTTCAGTTTGCCGAAAATAAAATTGAAGTCAGAGGTAAAATGTTACTAGCCCAAGGCTTCAAGCAACATAACCAGTGTTATAAAATGGCTTTCATGGTTGAAGTGGATGAGCAAGCAAATATTACCATGAATAACCACCTCATGCTTTGGCATGAACGTCTAGGGCACGTGAATTTCCAGAAACTGAAGGAACTCAGTAGAAAAGGCCACATACACATTCCATCAACGATAAATTTTCCTTTTTGTGAAGCTTGCCAATATGGAAAATGTCATAGAAAACCTTTCAAAGTTAACCCGAAAAGAGCAAAAATTCCCGGAGAATTTATACATTCTGATGTCTGTGGGAAAATTTCGACACCGTCATTGGGAGGGGCCAACTATTTTGTGGTATTCAGGGATGATTGTACATCTTTCCGGACAGTATTCTTCATCAAGAATAAAAGTGACATTTTACATAAATATTTGGAATTTGAAAAACTGACAAAAAGGCAAGCAGGTACTGAAATTAAAACCTTTCGATCAGATAATGGAACTGAGTATATAAATCAAGATTTTACTTGCCACTTCAGAGAAAATGGAATAGTACACGAAAGGACTTCACCATACACACCTGAACAAAATGGTAGAATCGTAAGAGACATGAGATCGGTGTTGGAATCTGCACGTACAATGCTTTTTAACTTGGGTTTGTGGGCGGAAGCTGTGAACACCACAGTGAATATTCTCAATCGGATTCCAATCCAAGATGACCTAACGCCTTACGAAAAATGGACGAGTAAAGCAATCAATGTCACTTACTTCAGAAAATTTGGTGCGACGGCTTATGTACATACCCCCGAATAGTTTCGATCCAAATTTCAAAGCAAATCCAAGAAAATGTACCTTGTTGGCTACGATGGTGAAAGCTCCAATTATAGACTTTATGATCCCATTAAAAAAAGAGTGATTGTTTCAAGGGATGTGAGTTTTGATGAGGATTCGCTAAGCGATAGGATTTTACTTTTCAAAAGTTATGCAGTTTTTGAAACCTGGGGATGAGACCAATGTTGAAACCTACCATATCATTTCAGACTGATTCAATTTTAAAAAATCAAATCAAAATTATTAGTTTATATGAACATTCGCGAAGTGAAAATCATCATTCAAGACCATTTAATGGAACCATTGACAATATTAAAAAATACTCCGTTTGTCGTGGTAAATCTGTGGTTAAGAAAAGATTGCCTTCTGAGACTATCATATCTTGACACTATGGAACGATTATCACAGTACCATGAGTCGTGGTGAATTTCACCATGAGTAATATTATGGTGTCACTGAACTAAGATTATCAGAGTGCCATGAGTCGTGGTAAATTTCACAATAAGTTTTAATATCGTTTTACTGTACTATGGGTATTGTCCGTATATCGTCGAGGATTTCAGATCGGTAAGTAGCGGTTTCTGAGTTTTCCAGCAACCGGCTGCACATATACGTACCCCTTGTCACTTTTCTTTAGTCAACAATTTGAAATGAACTTGTTAAAAGTATAACTTTTTGTTCAAAAAACAATTAAATGTAATGCTTTCAGACTCAAAGACCTTTATTAGATTTTTTATCAAAAGTTTCAAATCTGGTACTCAGTAAAATTATTCCAATTGACAAATGACAACCGGTTCCCGAGTTACCGAAGAAAAAGTACGGTTGCTCTGGTGACAGATAAATCACCAAAATTTCAGGAAATAGTCACCGAATTTTCAGGAATTTGGTATATAAATTACTAACCAGAGTAACCAAGGATATATACGGACCATACCCTGTATGCGTAATGGTACCCTTACTTGCGGCACTATCATCCTTTTGGTTCAGTTAAGAGGACTTGTCGTGATTTAGTTACAATCAATAATAATTTCTAGTGGAATCAATCACGACGAATGTCTGGCGCTGTACGCACCATTCTGTGAGGTTGATTTCATCACGATTTTAGTGAAAATCATCGTATTTTTCTCTGCCTGTAGAACTGTGACTCAGTTGAAATAATATAAGCTTTTTTGTATTGCTTTCTTAATTATGTTCTAAGCCGATTCCGTTGGAGAATATTCAATTATTATTCGTAGAGATCAGATAAAAGTAGGAATAGGAAAAATGTAGGGATAAAGAAAAATGGGGATTGAAGAAAAGTAGGAATCGACGAAAAGTAGGGATCAGGGAAAAGTATGGATCGAAGGAAAGTAAATGATCGGCAGAAGAAGAGATCAGATGAAATGAAAATCTGAGAAATGTAAAGACAGGACAAATGTAAATACATGAGAAACGTAGAGGCATGAGACAAGTACAGATCGAAAATAATAGATCGGAGATAAGTAGAAATTAGAGATAAGAAGAGATCGGACATGAGTAGAGATCGGAGACAAGTAGAGATTGTAGAAAAGTAAAGATCGGAGAAAAGTAGGGATCTGAGAAAAGTAGGAATTGGAGAAAAGTAGATATCGGAGAAAAATAGAAATCGGACAAAAGTAGAGATCGGACAAAAGTAGAGATCGGACAAAAGTAGAGATCGGACAAAAGTAGAGATCGGACAAAAGCAGAGATCGGACAAAAGCAGAGAAAAGTGAGATCACTGAAAAGTAGAGATCGGAGAATAGTAGAAATCGGAGAAAAGTTGTAATCGAAGAATAGTTGAAATCGAAAAAAAAGCGATCGGGAAAACGTTGAGATCAGAGAAAAGTATAGATCGAAAGAAAGTAGAGTTCGGAGATTACTAGAATTCGGAGATGAGTAGAGATTAAAGAAAAGTAGAGACAGGGGGAAAGTAGAGATAGGGGAAAGGTAGCGATAGGTGAATAGTAGCGATAGGGAAAAAGTATATATAGGGGAAAATCAGAGATCAAGATCGGATGGAAAAAATCGAGCTTTAAAAAAAGCCCATGATTAGGAAGAACTTCGAAACTGAACAACGAAGTAATCAAGACTGGAGGAGAAAATGGATCTCCCATAAAAGTCGGAATGGGAGAGTTTGCTTTCATGCAAATATTTACATACGGTGTGGCCCATTTAAGACGAAAGCACCCTTATAAAACTTACATTTTTCAACCAATTGGAATGATTTTTTTTTGTAAGGTAGACATTCAAAAAGTCCACTAGGACACCAAATTTCATGAATAAATCTATATTTCCAGGGCCAACTAATTTTATTTTTCAAGGTAAAAAATCTAAAAAAATTACTTATTACTTAATTATTGTTTTTTTAAATCTGACTACACCACTAGATTTGTGACATTTTTAAATTTCATATGTAAATTACGTTGAAATGCGTCAATCAATAAAAAAGTTATAAGGGAATGAAATTTGAAAAATAAGCCTTTTAATCAACCCACTATAATTTTTGATTTGATAGACGCATACCAAAGTAATTTACATATCAGCTGTCAGATATTTTCGAAAAAATCGCTAGTAATTTTCTTAGATTTTTGACCTTAAAAAATAAGATTATTTGGACCTGGAAATTTGGTGTCCTACTGGACTTTTTGAATCTACCTAACGAAAAAAAAATAATTCCAATCAGTTGAAAAATGTAAGTTTTATAAGGGTGCTTCCATTTCAAAAGTGCCACACTGTATATTCGCATGGTTCTATTATGTTGCCGGATATGAGGAAAGAAGTCCTGATCTGAGATATTTGATTTGATATATGATTATACCAATTTCTGGCAAACAGATCGATATCTTTGATAAAGTTAACATATGGAAAAAGTAGATATCTCTGGTAAAAATTGAGATATGGGAAATAAGTTCAAACCTCAGAGGGTCGAATAAAAAAGAAAAGGAATGTGGCACTTCCAACCGTACTACCAATACAACATTGCTGTCCAACTCACCTGTGATGAAATAGGTTTATGCGTTGGACTTTCCAACTGAGGCACTGGCGGAGTGGTGAGGTCGAACAGTCCCGGGCTGAGCTTGATGTCCCTCAGGAGCATGTCCATCGGCGGCACCGGCTTCGGCTTGACGGGCGGCGGGTTCTCCGGACACAGGAACACCTCGATCTCGCCCGCTTCGCTCCTCATCTGGATGTTGTACTTGGCTTCCTGGTGCTCCCCCGTGGGGACGGACAACTGCGTGTTAGGAGGCGCCTTTATCGCCATCACCGTTTTGTGTTTGAAGCCGCTTATCGACCGCAAGTCTTGGTAAGTCACGTAACCATACCTAGATGAGGACCAGCGTCAGAGGCGGTTTCTAGGATCCCGAAAAACTGGATCTTAGCGAAATTTTAAATGCCGTTCGAGGTTGTACACTAACTATAATTGAACTATAGTGGAGTAATAGTTTTTCAATGGCCTGTTCAATCGTACTTGTCAAATTGGCATAAGGTCACAAGTTATCAAGCAGCGTCTCACAAATCTGTTGAAATTTATTAGTTTGATCCTAACCATAGTAGACGCGGCGTTTCGTGATAGAAAATAAATGAGGGTCTGAAAAAGTCCTACTGGAAAAATATTTCCGGTTCAAGACAGACAGAACAGTGCATGGCCTACTCGGTAAAAAACACTAAAATGGTATCTTTTCATAGAGTGAACTAAAGAGGGTAACTACTAATGGGAATCTGTCCACATCCACACGTTCACCTGGGAAAAAAAGTATAATCATAATTTGTTTTCCCTATCTCCATTGGCCATTGAATGGAGGTCCATTGTCACTTTGTAAAGTTTTCGGACACCAAAAACTCTCAAGAATATTTAATAATTTTTTTGAAACAATTTCAAAACATATATTTTTTGAAACTTCGACAACTGGGAATCGACTATATTCATCTATTAAAATCATTAAATATTTACCATCAGGAAAAGGTCCGGCAAAATCAATGTCTACCTTCTCCCATGCACATTTTGGCAATTCTTTGATGAAAATTGGATCTCTACAGTTCTCATTCGTAACTATTTCACAAGCATAGCAATTTGATATTTCTTCCTATATCATTTTGTCGATTAGAGGGAACCAAACTTCACTTCTAATCAATTGTTTGGTATTCTCGATTCCTAAATGGTCTTGATGGGCTAATTGAATGGATCTTTTTTTTTTTAATACTTGGTAAAATTATTCTGTTTTCTCTTAAAATAATATCATTCTTGATTGATAATTCATATCTAATGTGTTTAAATGCTTTTAAATCTGGATCACACCAATTATTATTACCATTTTCTTGTAAAACATTCAACACTTTTCTCATAATAAAGTCCTTTGTTTCTCTTCGTACTTCTTCGATTCCTATTGCTTTTGGTGTACTTCCTTCAATTATAAATTGAATGTACTCTACCAAAATATTTTTGACTTCATCTATTATTTTTGTATTTTCAATTGGATGCCTTGATAAATAGTCAGCAGGATTTGATGAACCGTCTTGATGACTAATGTTATATTCTTATTCTTGAATTCTCAAACGAAATCTTTCTAAACGTGCTGAGAGTACAGCTAGTGGATTTTTCAGAATATTAACAAGTTGTTTATGATCCGTGTGTAAATGAAAAATGGATGCTGCCAGGTAAATGTGAAAATGTTCTCTAGCCCATGTAATAGTCAACATTTCTTTTTCTATATGACTATACTTCATTTCAGTTTCAGAAAGAGATTTACTACTGTATGCAATCACCTTCATTTTATTACCATATTCTTGAGTCAAAATAGCACCAAGCCCTTTTGGACCAGCGTCAACATATATATGGGTTGCTTTCGAAATATGCCAATTTCTGAATTTTGGCCAGGTCATTTTTTAAATTCTCAAAAACTTCTTGATGATAGTCGACAATTCCCATTTTTCATTCTTTCTAATCATTCTCCGGAAATATTCAGTTTTTGAAGCAAAATTTGGAATGAATCTGCCGATATAGTTCAACATTCCCAAGAAACTTCGCACCTCCGTCACTGATTCAGAGAATTTTAAATGTTTAATATCGTTTATTATCTCTGGATCTGGTTCTATTCCATTTTCTGAAAAAATATATCCTTATAACACCATGTATACTTTAAAGAACTTGACGAATGGCATCTTGGAAAATTTCCGCAGAAGCATTTATTCCAAAATACAAATGTTCATATCTGAATAACCCAATATGAGTGGAGAATGTTGTTAAAAATCGTGATTTTTCATATAGAACAAGTTGATGATATCAATTATAAAAGTAGTTATTTCACCATTTATCTCAACATCTACTTTTGGACTTTTATTGGGTCGCACAGTAAAAACTTCATAATTTTCGTTGGATTGTCCCGTATGACCTTCTTCAAATTTATGAGTATTATTGATACTGACAGTATTTATGGAACGATTTTTGACATTTTCTTAATAAATATTTTCATTGAAACTTTTTTGCGGATATTTCTATTATAATTGCCGGAAAAAGATTGTCCATTTGATCATTTTCGTAAACAGACGTTTGAAAAATGACCTATACTACGTTTGCACTAATTACAAGTTTGGTGTTTTGCAGGACATTGAGATAAACCTTGTTTATGCCTAGAGTATCCACAATTTTTACAAAATCTATCGGTATTAATTTTGTTGATTTCATTTGAATGTGAGTAGTTAACTGTTTCTTCCATATATTTTGTTTGCATTCTTGTCTTTTCGATCATTTTCCAATTTTGTAAAGTTGGTTGTTCTCGTAGAGCATATTTTCGTAATGAACTTATTATTATTTAAGATTATTTGATGTTTGATTTCTTTCTCAGGATCAGAAAAATCGCAAATTTTCGACAGTTTCAGAAGTTTCGCGTAAAATTGATCTATTGTATCATTATCTTGTCGTGCTTACGGAAATTGGATATTTCAAATTCTATATTTAGTTTTGGAGCAAAGTATTTTTAAATTTTTTTTGTGATGCGTTTTCTTCAGATAAATTAGGAAAATTCAAAAATAAATCATAAGAATCATCACCAATTAAATGTAGAAGCATAGCTTTTTTTCTTTCTTAACCAGTGATATTAGCAGGTTTCAAGTAATTTTCAAATCTTGAAATCTATCTTTTCCATCTATTACTTAGATTGTGTGTCTCAGTTTTGATGTCTAATGGAGCGGTACGACCAATGCCACAATATACAGACATTTTTGAACTAATTTCTTATGATTTGTGAGTATAAGATGACTCTTGAGTTGGGCCATTGGGATCAATTTGTTGTGATGCGTAGGTAAATTAGTATAAATGATTATTTTTCGTCGCCAATTTGTAATGATGTGATCTGTGTTATTCAATGTCATTAACTGACTTTATTTTTCAAAACCATCATACAGGGTAATAATAATAAACTAAGAACATAACAACCCCTACCCCCACTTTTTCGAAAAAATTGTGGAGACTCGCATAATTTAAATCGGAAAAATCCGTGAAAATAGTGAAAAAGATGAGACTACCGGAAAATTCATAAAAAATACTTCCTCGTCCCTTTGACAGTCAGATAGAGAACACGCAGTATTTGGGAAACATATCCGTCTGTTTCAGACGTGTAAATCACGGAAAAACAATGTCTGTTGGAAAGGTCTCCCCACCCCGAAAAAAGGTGCAAAAATTGTGAAAAACATCAGCACGTCAAAAAAAATCCAGTTTAAAAAAATGTTTCCTGCTGCTCCCCTAAAAGCTAAATGGAGAACGCATAGTAATTCCGAAACATTTCAAATGGAAAAATTGGTAAAAATAAAATTGTTAGAAAAATCGGGCAGTAGAATAATTTTTGTAGCTTGGTCTGAATGTGTCCATTAAAGTAGGGTACTTGAGAAGCTAGACAGCAAATACGCATGCCACTATCGTATCAAATTCTGGGTACCTGGCACACCTACTCAGGCAGCTATAGACACATTCTAATTCTAAAAAATAGAAAATAAAATAATCGTAAAAAGTCGTTTTAAAAACAAGCTGTTATTTATGAACTATTGAACTAAGAAGTGTATGGTGTAAGAAAACAAAAACTTCAAATATCTTCTCAGAATCTTGAGGCGTGTAATATCATTACACGTGAACTGGAGCCTCAAGCTTTCAAAAAAACATTTAATTTTTTTTCAATTGGTGCCCCTTTTCACATTTTTAAAGCACGCCTCAGGGTGTCCAAATCGAACTTTCAAAAACGCGCGTTTTTTAAAGGTACCATGATACATCAACAACTCGAGAACAGTGAAGTCTGAGTGACAATTTTATGATTATTGATCCAACAGGAGTACCTTGTAAAAAATAACGTAAAGTATTCGTGGAAAACTGATCTTTCAAACACTTGCTCTATATTGCACCGTCATGCTCGAAAAATCGCTCGTGTTTGAGAGACTTTTTTATCCACTATTTCCTTTTTTATTTAATTTTTATTTAATACACTATTTCCGTCGACCGTTCATTTATGATGTATTTTAACGCACCCAAAATTGTTGATTAATGACCCCTGTTACTGAATGATTTTCTATTAATCAACGATTTGATTATATGCAACCCAACATACATTGCTCTTATACATTTTATATTGGTTAGTACTATCTGTCATTATTTATTTGTCAATTTTCAAATAAAATTTCAGAAAATTTACACCAGTTGTCACTCAAAACCATATATGGTCCCGTGGCGTAATGGTAAAGTTCACATGGCAGGCAACACTGAGGTCGAGAGTTCAAAACCCACCGAGTGTATATTTTTTTTTAATTTCAATTTGAAAATAAATAATAAAAAATAAAACTACCACTAAGAAAAATTAAACCATCTTTGAGTAGAGTTAATAGGAAATAGTCATAGTTTTTTATCGTAACGTTAAATAAATAATCATTGAAAGTGAGATATCTCTATTTTCGAAAACTACTGTCGACGGAAAAGTTTTGTAACAAACTCGTGAATTAAAATGGCGATTAACAATCTCAAACATTAACGCGCTCGCTTAATACACTTGTTCGTAAATAACCATTAATAGTTATTTATTACACAAGGGAAAAAGTATTAGATTTTAGCTCGAGACAAAAACCCGAGAGCTAAAATCTAATCTTTTTCCCGTGTATAATGCACTATTTTTTTCTGTGACGGGAAAAACGACGATTCAATCAAATATCTACCTTAACCTATGTGTATATTTATCCGGTTCACGGGGAAAAAAGAAATTTCATAAAAAGTTATATTTTCTCAGAAAAAAGGTTTTTTTTTTTGTTTTCATACACTCAATATTGATTTTTACTTTTTAGTTCAACAGTTTATAAATGAAAGCTTTTTTTTAAAAAGACTTTTTATGTTCATTTTCTGAATTTCTCATGTACTCGTAACACTTTGTTTTTGTTCTTCATCAAAGAGAGTTTTCTAAATTCCCCTGCATTCCAATCGACCTTCTCAATCGCAGTTGCGGTAAATTTTAATGCATTTCATTGAACCTTTTACAAGTTGAGCTGCTAATCTGGTCACACTAGACCAAAAGAACCTTTGAATTACATTCATATTTCTCATTTATTATTTATGCCATTGTACCTTTATCTTAGAAACTAAACGCATTACCAAACAGTTTTCCGCGCAACATAAATTTTATAACCTACCTACTATCTGAAGAACTAACGCAAATCCAAATAAAGAAGTTTATAACTAAGAAATGAGACAGTCGTAAATATTTTCAGCTTTCCGTATAATATATATGATAAATGATACTTATTCATCAATAGGTACTATGTTCAGCGTTATTCTAAAAATCATAATAGCTTTGTGGGTTTGTGAAGCTACTACCAAAACATATCACGATAAAACAATGAATTATTTAGAGTAGGATTTTGTCGAAAATCTCAGAAATTTGTTCAAGATAGGTATATTTGAGGAGTATTTCTAAATTGAGACTTATGTTTAAATACCAAAAATGAATAGAATCGGACCATTATCACAAATCTCGTATACAAGTGAAACTAATATAAGCGTTTTAATCAAAAATTAAGTGAAATTGATGTAAAATTTGTTACTTACATATCACGATGCTTAATTGGTGAATTTTTAATTATATGACATGTCTGTAAAGATCTGCTGCAAGCAGCTCTCACAGACGCATAGACGTGGAGCATGAGTGAGAACCCCTAAAGTCCAACTCGCAAAACACCACGATTGTTCCTTTGACCAGGAACTCTTCAAATCTTTATCAAAAGAGCTCTTGGAATCTTTGGTGAAAGCTTACCGATGTCAGAAGCTCATCTGGAACAAACACCTGGAAAAAGTGCTAACAAGGGCAAGGACATCACTGATGATAACCAGGCACTTCTTAAGCAAAACATTGGGACTTGGACCCAAACAATCCCTTTAGCTCTACACAGCGATATTGAGGCCTTCGATATGGTATGGAGCCGTGCTGTGGTGGTCAAAGTTTGATCAAGTAACAACCGGAGAGGGGCTGGCTAATTTACAAGGACTGGCCATGCTCGGGATCACTGGTGCTATGTCCAGCATATCTACGATTAGCCTAGAGGTGATTTTTAACCTCCTCCTCATCCTCTGTATTTGCATATTACTGTAGCAGAGGCGAAGATAAAAGCCTCAAAACTAAAGTGCCTGGATCAATGGAGGGACAACAATCTAGAACACTCCAGAATACTGAAGATCCAACTGAGATTACTACAACCTACTCCTTTGATGAAATATACACCACCATCATAGAAGGTGGGAAAGTCACATCAAAATAAATGCCATACCAATGCTGCCATGATGGCAAATCTGGTACGCAAATAGCTCCAAGACAAGAAATGGAGTACAGGCTGGTATATACGGGGAGAGACCGTCGCAAGACATAGGTCTGAGCCTAGGTACTCAAGCTTCTACATTCCAAGCCGACGTAATGACTGTTTCCGTTTTCACGAGAGAGATTCTAAGAGGGGTCCTGGAAACCAACCAATAGTCATTCTTTCCGACAGTCAGGCGGCAATAAAGGTCCTGCGATCATGCGGGTTTTCTTCCAAACTAGTTTGGGAAACTCGCAAAAACATCTGCGACCTAGGAGAGCAGAACAAGGTGAAACTTGTCTGGGTACAAGGTCACAAGGGTATCCAGGGAAATGAAAGCCAGATGCCCTAGCAAGAGCTAGGGTAGCAACAATTCTCATAGGACCGGAAACAGCATGTGGAATCCCATTTGGGGCCATTACGCAGGAAACGAAGAAATGAATTAAGAACCATCATCAATCTTCCTGGAAGAATGCCTCAGGCAATACTCACGGAAAGATGATGATGATGGGACCAACCGACCGGCTATCATAACAATTTCTCGCACTGATCCGGAACTGTCTTAGAAAAGTGGTAGGATTCCTAACAGGACACTGCAACCTGAGAAAACAAATGAATGTGCTGGGGATACACCTAGACTCCACACTGCGCAGGTTTTGTGATGACGAGGAAGAAACAGCCTCCCACCCTGTGTTTGAACGCTCATGAGGATCGATATTTTTGGAAACTGTAGTGCAGAAGATACCATCCCACAGGGAAACCTGTCAGAAGATCCGAAGTACTCAAGAGATATACCTGACAGCGACGAGCAGAAAGGTTTTAACACAAAACTACCTGCACTCGTGCTGAAAGCCAGCCCCGGCGTGCAGTTAGTCTGATGCAACTCATTTTAATATCAAATAACCCATATACTTATGTAAAATGATGCACACTGGTGTTTCTTGAAATTATTTCATTTGCGTAGTAGTCGCCGTGCAATAAGGATGGTATATTGAAAAAATATATTATTATTCTTCTTCTGATTTTGTTATTAGTCTAGTTCTAACACTGAAGACAAAAAATTCAAGTATTTGCCTATGGAGACAAACTGAAAACTGAAAAAATTACACTACCGATAAAAAAATCATGAAAAATTAATTATGTACTATCAAAAGTGCTCAAAAATCAGGTCTTTTCATTCAAAAATTACTATTTTGTTGACAATTCGACGAATCAACAACGCAGCACTTTTGCAAATATTTAAAATGGAAACAACATACTTTCATGTCGAACAACATTTTCGAATCATCCTTTGGATCTCCAGAAGCTTCCAGTGTTGATATGTGAAATTTGAAGGACTTATTACTGCATTATAGAACCATTATAGTAGTGTATCAACCATTACAAAAATAAACTGAAAGGCATTACGGTTGTAGAGAGAAATAGAAAAACTCTAGGTCACTCACCTGTCGCTTTTTGACATACCTATCGTTATTCAACTTCCGCAACTCGCTTTCCGCCGAACTTATCAACCTATCTAACGTATTTTCCACATTGTCCAAATTCTGCATGTGCTTAGTCAACGCTATAAAATTGCTATTCTCCCCTTGCGCCCCTTTCCACTGAATATTGTTCTTCGACTTCTTCTCCAGAATCCCTATTCCCTCCAGCACGTTGGTGATGTCGTATATCCTCCTCTTTTGCACGTTCAGTTCTTGGGAGGCCCTGTTCAGATCCACCACGCCGTTGGGCGACTTCTCCAGCAGGTCGGAAAACTTTTTCGTCAGCAAGCTCAGCGAGGTGTCATACCTGGTGTTCTTCTTAACGGGCGCCTGCCGCCTCGGCTTCTTGGGCTGAGGCGGTTTGAACTCGTGCGTGATCGGCACCACCGAGGGCACTACGAAGTGCTGCGAGTCCAGGTTGAGCTTTCGTTTGACCGCAGGCGCTTGGCTGGGAATCGCGGACGACATCATCTGGTTCAGAGGGGTCGCCCCGTAGCCGTGGTCCAAGAGATGCGGGCTCGGAGTGAACTCTGACTTGATCTCGCTCTTGACGATAGTCATGTCGGGGGTGGAGTTCGACGGAAGGGGTTTGTAGCCCCTCGGACTATCGCCGGCGCGACGAATAATTGTTCGAGGCATCTTGCTCGCTTGGTCGGTTGCCGGTTTCAGGTCCTTAATTTATCATTTTTGTGGTGGTCGGGCATTTTTTTGGTTTTGTTTGGGGAAACCTGGTTTCTTGTACCTGAAAACAAAAAAAAATCAAGAATTAAAACTATAGCAATAATTATCGGTGTAAACTTAGCAAAAATTCTTTCACAAATACTGATATATGATAACGAGGGATAGAATTTCGCAAATATATTTCATAAGCATAGAAGTAAACGATATTGTGCGAAGTTGGAAGTTGGCGGCACTCTCAAAGGTCAAAACATGATCCCTGGTAATGAACCGTCTACTAGTCCACCTGGACTTGAGAAGAACTGTCGACTTTGGGCACTTTGTATAAAGAACTGTCTCATTTATCATGGAAACAACCCCTTAACTTCCGTAATTTCTGAAGTAGAACTGTACAAAAACTACGTAAGTTACGGGGGTGTTTCCAGGAGGAGGTAGTCAAAGGGCTAGGAATTTGTACGTTACACCCAATAAATCGGAATGGAAATTCTTTCATTGAATGTTAGTTGAGGTTCTATATATCATAAAACCGTTACGGGGGTGTTTCCAGGAGGAGGTAGTCAAAGGGCTAGGAATTTGTACGTTACACCCAATAAATCGGAATGGAAATTCTTTCATTGAATGTTAGTTGAGGTTCTATATATCATAAAACCGTTATGGAGGGGCATGGCTTTACTCCTAAATTCAAAAACAAAAATATTGCGTATGTAATCTACTAAATATTCAGTTAGATTTGGTATATTTGTCGGTTTTCAACAAAGCGAACCCACATTTTCGCCCTAGGCTGAGATGTCTAAAAAAACCCCTAGGCCAATCAAAAGAAGATTTTTCTGTATAAAAAAAATACTAGGAGGAAACTGACTGTGCCATAACATGAAAGACCGTAGTTATATTCTTTTGTTTTTTTTGAACTCGCAATTGTCGTTTATTAATGTGTTATAAACATTTAATAGATATTAAATGTATCAAGTGAGTAAAGTGATACTTTTTTTCATAAGTATGGGAAATGTTGATGGCAATTCCTTCGAGTAAAAAAACTTTACTAACGAGTTTCATATAGAATTTTTTTCTACAACTGTGTACAAATGCAAATAAGGAATGGATTTGGGATATTTCGTCCTCCTTATCACGTAGGGGCGTATCTGAAAATGGATGACAATTTAATTGCCCTGTAGATCTCAATATGGTATATATTTCAAAATAATATAAGTTATTATTGTCATCCATTTTCGTTTTTTCTCTCTCCTGTGAAATATTCAGAAATCAGATATACGCCCCTACGTGATGCGGGGCACGACTTGTTCATGGGGGTTATTAACATCGTCTCAACTTTCGAATAACTAGTCCATTGGGAGAAAAATTTAATTTTCTTAGATTTTTCTTCAAAATAAAAGAACATTACTCTGTGAAGCTACGAATACCTTATTCTTTACGCTATTTCGGCAATGGCGGCGTAGGCAGTGAACGCGACCAGAGGGTTTTTTCGTATCTATCTTGCATGGTTTTCGAGAAAAAAATACTTACAAGTGAGCTGACCAAAAGCGAAAATATCAAATATTTTGACCTGCTGTGCCGCCTCAAAACCGCTTAATAGACCGTCAGATGATGACAGATTTTGCTGACTGAAAATTATGTCAATGTTGAGCTCAACGAATGAAAATTTAGCGATCAGACGAGTGCACGGCATATGAAAAATTCAGTCTCCTTTGGCAGAAAAAAAGAACAGTTTTTTTTTCATATCTCGTTCATGGCATTTCAACAAATTAACAGGTAGGAACAATCTAATAGTGATAAACCAAGCCATAAGGTTTAAAGGTTGAAATAAAAGCGATCTTGTAAGTGAATACTCGGTTGCTGATGCATTTTCTCGTTAGGAACCCAAAAAAAAAATCTCATAGGCCGAACAGCTGTTGAGGAAAATTTTCCGATCGAAAAAATTTGTAAAATTTTTTGTTTCATATGCCTAACACACTGAACGCTAAATTTTCATTTGTTGAACTCAACACTGACATAATTTTCAGTGGTTAAAATCCTGGAAAAGAGAAAATGAGTCAGCAAAATCTTTTATTATCTGACGGTCTATGAGCAGTGCGCGCCGCGCGAAAGTTGCTACGCAGGAACGCAGGACACACCAATCATTATCATCGCCTTGATATCACCGCATCGGCCGCGCCGGCCGCTTGTTGTAACTTTCATAAGACACTGCGTTATTATTATGCCAGTAGAGATAATAATTACAAAAGTTTTCAAACTGCAGTGGTATGTTAGTGCATTAATAAAAACAAAGTATAAAATTTTGCAGAAGTCTGCGATGAACGCAACAATGTTCAAATGGCAAAAAAACGTTTTAATGCTGAATTTTTCCAGTGAAAATTGCAAAAGTTCTACAAACTAGAAATACCGCTAGTAATGCTGTTTGACAACATGCATTGAGTTTGCAACCTTGTAATATTTACGGAACCTTGTTTTTTTTCTCATTCGTTTGAGTTTTACATTGTAATTTGTTGAGATAAATTACAAAAGTTTTGCAAATTGGATAAGTGAATGAAAAAAATGTTGAACATAATCTCGTACATTTGCAAGCGCATCATAGTGTTATCAAACTGTTTTCCTCGATGCTGTCAGTTTCAAGTAACACAAGTATTGAACTAATTACAAAATTGTATCCTGGTTGCAAATGAAGAGAATATCGGTCTTAGTGGAAATGCAACTTTGCAACCTCAAACGAAATACGGAAACCAAATTATTCAGGAATTATAATATTCAATAATTTCAGTAGTCGAAACCTAGAAAGGTTTGATACTACAGTGGTCCAGGTAAATACGTGATTAGTCATTGCGCATATCTGTTAAGTTCTGTACTGGTTGATTGGAACTGATTGCGATGTGCATTCCAGATCAGTGATATGGTATTGTTGAGAGTTGTACCACAGATTAAGAATGGATAAGGCGCTCCATACTGTTAAAATTTGCGGTCGCGGGGATGAAATGGAACGGTGGGTAGGCGGTAACAAAAAAGTCATAAATCAACAGCTGGACGAAGAAACGTAAACGAATTGTAGTAAATTGCGTCTCTGTAAATCGCCTGCAAGGGTTTTCTACCTGAATGCTGCCTTGCGCCTCGCTACGGCAAACACTTCTTACCGGTTTTTATGATTTTTATAAATCGGTGAAGATTGGTTTGTTTGTCTCATAATTTCAAATATCAAAGGAGTAAAAACGGATACATGATTCTTGAATAATGGTGAATTTTAATTTATTTTGTACTCACATACTCATGTAGAAAGAATAATTTCGCAACTTTGAAGGGTGGTCATACAACAGGGTGATTTTTCGGAGGAAATGAAAAGGAAGCAACTAGTTGGAATTTGGATATTTGTTATTTTACGAGATACATAACAGTGTTTTGTGCGAATATTTACTGTTTGTAACGGTATTTTCAGTAAAACTGGGTTGGTAGAGGTTCAGATTTTTTGAGAAATGAAATATCGAAGCTATAAATATAATTATTTATTATTGACAAACTATAAAAAGTTGATTTGTGGATATGCAGTGTGTCTCTCTTCCGAATCTTCCGTAATTTTTGAAGTCGATAGATACACCAATAATATACACTGAATAACCCCGAGGGGTCTAGTCGTTTTAAGTTATATACACTGAACGCCAGCAGCGATGGAACCACTGACATTTCAGATAAAATCATAGTTGGAGGCAAAATAGGTCAAATATGTCTTCGAATTCATAATCCAATGCACCTGAAAAAACTTAATTTCTGAAAATCGACATTAGGTTAGTGGTAAAATTGTTATTCTGAATACGAATCCGAAGATAGTTTTGACCAAAATTGCCCCCTACTATGATTTTTCGGAAATGTCGGTGGTTCCATCGCTACTGGTGTGCGTGTATGTAACTGAAAATGACTCATCCAAAGACAGTGGTTATATTTTTACTACATCTACCGATTCTGCAAATTTCCCAATTCTACGTCAAGAATGACGGAAGTTACCTCACATTCCTATGAAACAACAATACATTTTTGATATACATGTCTACCTACTTGATGAAATTATATTCATTGTTTTTTTTTCCTCTTCTCATTTATTATTCTGCTTGCTTCGAGAGCATCAGGGGATCTTTAATTCTCAACTAGTCTACTATAGACTACTTCTAGAATCATGCTATTCATGTAGGAGTGTATGAGTTCATCCTTCATTTTATCACTCCAATCAATGTAATCAATACTTCATTTCTCAATATTTTTCGTAAAAGATTGCAAGAAGATGATATAGAGAGTCAGAAACATTTTTTTAAATTTTTCTAGAATGTTGGAATGAGGTTAAATAAATACTACAAAATAAAATTTCACTAAAAATGTTAACAATGGATAATTGTTCAATATTATTATAAGCGACTCCAAACTCATGATCCACTTTTATCAGTTCAAGTGATTTACGGTTTCCTAGATATTTATTATGGTACCTTGAAGATTTGATTTTCATTTCCCCAGCAAATTCATATAAAAATATTTCACCCACACGGACTGAAATAAATATGATGAAATGAATACACATACGCTGCTACCACGATATCGACCAGGAATTTATCGAAGAGTAGCGCCTCCCATCTTTCTCACGATACCGTAATGCTGCTTTCACGATTCACTTTCATCAGTTCGAAAGATACACGGTTTCCTAGGTATTTAGTATAGTGCTTTGAAGATAATATTTTCATAACCCCAGCAACTCATATAAAAATACCTTATCAACGCAGACGAAAATAAACGTAATGAAATGAATATAGATACGCTGCTGCCGCGATACCGAGCACGACTTTATCGAAGTGTAGCGCCGCCCATCCTTCTGACGATGCCGTAATTCTGCTTTCACGATTCACTTTCATTAGTTCAACATATACACGGTTTCTTCGTTCTTGATTGAGGTGCTTTGAAGGTAAGATGTTTATTTTCTCAGTAAATTCACATAAAAATATTTCGCCCACACGGACAAAAATGTGATAAAATGAATACCCATACGCTGCTACTGCGGTACCGACCATGAATTTATCGAAGCGTAGCATCGCCCATCTTCCTCACGATGCCGTTATGCTGCTTTCACGATTCACTTTCATTGGTTCAAGAGATACACGTTTTCCTAAATATTGATTATGGTGCTTTGAAAATAGTATTTTCACATCCCGGGCGAAAATAAACGTGAAGAATTGAATAGCCATACGCTGCTGCCGCGATACCGAGCACGACTTTATCGAAGCGTAGCGCCGCCCATCTTTCTGACGATGCCGTAATGCTGCTTTAACGATGCACTCTCATCAGTTCAAGAGATACGCGATTTCCTAGAAATTTATTATAGTGATTTGAAGATAATATTACTTTTCTTTCTTTCTTCCTTTCTTTCTTTTTTTCTTTCTTTCCTTCTTTTTTTCTTTCTTTCTTTCTTTCTTTTCGCAGACCTGATAAATGATTACTCACTACGCCAAAGAAGACTAAAACTAAAATGCCAATAAGTTACGTATTCCGACTAGGTACCATTCCGTAGAATACGCAAGAGAAAGAGGGGGAAAATAGTTCTCGCTGGGATTTACACAGACATCATTCACCGCAATTCATATTTTTTTGGAACACAAAATTTATAATTGAATGAAAATTCTTGTGTTTTTTTCAAATTTTGATTGTCACATTTGGAATAGGACGAAAAAATAATTGAAATTCTGTATTTAATTTTTTTTGAATACCATATTTACAATATTTGTTCCAGATGAGAATTTGATATTTGAAAGCATTTCCCCATTTTGTTCGTATCGCCTGTACCATATTCATATAAATGAGACTTCAATCAACCATACTATTATTTCCATTCATAAGTCGGTCCCATTGATTGAAATGAAGCAGGAATAAAAGAGGAGGTGCTTCACCAGAGGGCAGCATAAATCGGTATCAATTTGAGTAGTTTTCTTGATCGGTAGAGCTGTCACTCTTGCTTTCGTTTGGCAAAACTACCGAACATTTTGATAAATAAAAATTATTTTCAGGTAGTTGAAGGATTAAACGGTGCTTGTTGAGAAGTTTAATATTGGTAATTCATTCTCGAGTATGTGAAAAAATCCTGAAAACTGCCTAAAAATTACCGAAATAGATATATTTCGTCTATATTTCCTGACTTCTCAGTTAATAACTTTGATTTCAGGAGTACCAATAAGCATCGTTTCAACCTATTCCTATGAGTTACCCCTTACAAAAAAAAAAAAATTGCTCCTTGTCCACTTTCAAGTTCCAGATGCGACACTCCGCCCACCCACCGCCTCTGATCTTTCTTCACTCGTTGCAATGACCTCGAAGCAGCTTGGACCTTTAAATTGGAGTGCGCCGAGAACGGAAATATAAGGGCCGGTTTTTCAATATTCAGTGTGCCTCAAAATAAGAAACTTATATCGCTGATGGTAGTGCGTGTTCGAACGATTGAATAAATTCAAACTCCGCCCATTTCCAGCTTGTCAACTCTCGCGCGGGACAGGACCGAATTGAATAATTCGGTAATTGTTTTTTCTATTCGCTTTCGTGGTAATCTGAAAATTTGCACGAGCATTTCAGATTAAATATTGCGCTCCAGTCAGAGAATGAATCGAAAATTGAAAGCAAAATAAAAAAACGGAAAATCTGTAAAAGATGAAGCGTTAAAAATAGTAGGTATAATTGATTGACGGGCGGAAACTATTGAAAAAGATGATTTGAATGAGAATTTTGGGAAGAGAAGTGTACCGCAAAAGGATATACCGATGGTCTCGTCTAGAATATTGGATATAAAAGCTAATGACATGCATGCAGCATAAATATACAGTGCTGGCGTATGAAGTCTTTATCCTACTATTTTTTGAAAGTTTTTTTCAAACATGTTACAGAATTAATTTTATTGGGATAATTGTTCATAAATCCCGTAATGACGAGATTTGTGATTAAGGTCTGATTTCATTCAAAATTTGTATGTGGGAGTTTTCGGGCTCGGTGATTTTTAATATTTTGTTAAAATTAATAAATTCAAGATGACATGACGGCTCGAAGGTGGACAAGTTTTGTGATTATGGTTCGATTCGATTCAACATTGGTATTTAGGAGTTTTTGGTATCGAATATAGGAAAACAAAGACGCCGCACAAAACAACATTCAATTGGAAACTTACATAGAGGTTATAAGCAGAGCTGGTTAATTCTTAGCTGAAAAGTAATTAATAATTACAATAACTTTTTTTTCATGTGATTTGTAATTGTGCATAAGTACTTTTTTTTTGAAGTAATTTGAAATAGTAATTGCAGCAAAATCTGTGCAGGAATTGTAATTTGTAATTATATTATTCATATAATCTAATTACAATTACTTCTAATGAGTACAATTACTTTTCACAATTACACTTTTAAGTACAATTACTTTTTCTAATTACAATTACTTTCTCTAATTACGATCTCACGCATTCAACTTTTGAATGCGTATTTTTTTACGAGATACACGTGTTCAGTTTGGTCACGTGGTCTAAAACCATCATATTTTCTGCACGAATTTGCGTACACAGCATTGCCACCTTTGGTAGGTTTCTACTTCTTTAGTAGATTTTGGCTTTCTCGGCAGCTGTAGGTATTTTTGTTTATTACATAGATTGATGGTGGATTTCTTAGGGTACTTTTTTAATAAATTTTTGGTAGATTTCAAAGTTACAGCTGTGCTTATTAGCCTATAACTCAAAGTAATTATATTTATATGTATTTCCAAGTTCAAAACTTTTAAACGAATGCCAAGAACATTATATAAATTCAAATATTCCAGGTGTCAGTCAGTTTTTTTAAGGATTATAGCAAAATCACGATTCAGTATTAAGAACCTCAGATAGATATTTATGTAAAACTTAAAATTCTTACAAATATTGAAATATTCTTTAAATAAAAAACGATTATTTCATCAGAAGATAAAACGTTGTGCATCTGTAATTTTTTTTAATTTGCTATTACGAATCTCCCAGGTTTTCGTAGAAAACCTACAGCTTAAAAAGTGGATTCCAAACCACTTTAGCTCCGTGATGGCGGTGGGGATCGAACCCGGGCCGCCTGGGTGGGAACAAAAGCTCCTAACACCTCGACCATTGAGTATTGACTAGATTCTGATGTAGAACAAGCTTACTGTACGTTGCCAACCCCAGTATCAGGTATCGGCACCTGGTATTGGTCAAGTTCGCCAATTGGGTGGGTAACCCCGGCCAGTTCGCTTGAGAATTGGATGGGAGGGCCCAACTCAATTTGTGAGCTGGTACGACACTGGCGTCCACGTCGCGGGTGGTGGACTTTGGTTCAGAGGCTACCTAGTAAGCAGCTGAAGCGAAGACGAATAGTGTCAAAAGATCGCCTAACCTAAGGTGGGTGGTATCGTGCTGATGGGTGCGTGGCACATAGGGTGATGTGTCATTAACGATCCCTCAGGGACAACGGGCGACCTCCCTGAGTACTACAGCCTTACCATGGCAAGGCGGGGCTCTACCATGGCGGAATTTCCCCAGCTACTCGTGGGAACAGAATGAGTAACATTGAAAATAAAAATGATAATCCCAACGGGGGGGTGAAACCCCTGATCCTCAGGAAACTGAGGAATAAATGGAGATCGAAATCCCGACTCCACAAGAGGGGCTGGGCGTTGGTCTAGTCTCTCAACAAGAAGAGAGCGGATCCATACCGCCAGAAATTACTCCAGACCAGGAAAGGGAACTGTTAAAGTCCCCAAAACCTACTGGATCAGATCAGGATGAGGCAACCAAAGCTATGGATGGCCTCAAACTGAAACGCACTCGACTTCCAGGGTCAAGAAGGAAAGTGCTGAGTCGCTTGCTCAAGAGCGGAATGGCTTATGAGACTGCCTTAGAGGAAGCGCTCAAAGATCTAGGCACGCCAGAACAGTAATCGGAAGGGGAAAAATCCCAGTCCGTAGCTGCTGGAGTAAGCAAACGCCTCAGATCCGACGACAGTACGCCGGAACATACGGCAAAGAAAGCTTGCTCGGGGGTACCCAAACCCTCGTACGGAGCGGTGACTGGGGGCAACAGGGTGGGCCTAATCCACACTGAATATCCTACCACAGCTCTTACAAGCGAACAGCTGAGGGCTCTTCAGCGATCCATTATGGAAGCTGTGAGCCTTATCCCAGATGGCCCTCAGGTGAGGTTCCAGAGCTGTACTCTTCGGCCTGGATGGTTACAAATCACCTGCGTGGACAGCATCAGTGTCAACTGGCTGGAGGAGGCATCAAAGCAACTCCAGCCATGGGAAGGGGCAAAAATTAAATTCGTCCAAGGGCGGGACCTTCCAAAGCCATTCATCTGTGCATACATTCCGGACGATGGAGCCGACGAACGACTTACGGCCGGGGTGGTGCTCACACGGCTGAAAAAAATGAACCACGGTCTGACCACTCAGGATTGGGTAATACTGAACCGAGAGGATTCGGGCCGTGGCCAAACATGGACATTCGCCGTAGACGAAAAGTCCATGTCATCCTTGGAGGAGATGAACTTCCAGCCCTACTTCGGCTTCGGACAGGTTCAGTTCCGTCTGAAGGGCGGCCGTGGAGGGATAGAACCTTCCCGGACGAAGCCGGAGGAGGGGGAGAAAAGCACCCCTCCACAAACAAAAATGGTCGTAAAGGGAGCACCGCAAGGGAAAGGCAAATCCTTCCCGAAAGGTGCGCTTCGGACCAAACAGCCTGAGAGGGTGGTCGTGGGAAAGGGTAAATCCATCCCGAACAGACCACCACTCAAAAAGGGTACCGGCACCTCCAGAGGGAAGGAGAGAAAACCGCCCTCTGAGAAAGATGGCGGGAGAGGACCGTCAAAAGACGGTAAACAAGGGTCTGGCTGATACAGTCAGACTCTTGCAGGGAAACCTGCAACATGCCAAGGCCGCCACCTACGTCCTTGGCAAGACATTCATAGAGGAGCGGATAGATCTGGCCCTCATCCAGGAACCCTGGACCTCCAACACAGGCCGAGTTACCGGCCTGAGTAACACATCTGGTAAGGTAATTGCGGTCAGCTCTGGGATAAAACCTAGGGCATGCATTCTAGCCAGAAACAATATTAACTATTTTATTCTTTCAGATTTCTGCATCCAAGACATGGCAACTATCCCTGTAAAATTTCCAGAGAGGGGAAGCATGACAGAAATTATCGTCTGCTCAGCATACTTTCCTGGAGATGTGGGGGCGGAACAACCTCCTCCAGCGGCCGTGCGAGAATTAATTGCCTTCAGCAGGAGGAACAACACCCAGCTAGTGATAGGATGTGACGGGAGAAGAGGGATAACCGAAATGCTTCCTGGTGGAACAAAAATCTGGATAAAACACGAAAAGAAGTTCGAAGATTATTCAACCGAGCTAAGGTATCAGGTGAATGGGACAATTACAGGTCTGCTCTAACCACATACAATAAAGATATTCGGAAAGCAAAACGAGAATCAGGGGAACGATTCTGAGAAAATGTGTCCAACACATCAAGCGGAGCCCGTATCCACAAGATTTTATTCAGAGAGCCGACACAGGAGCTGGGATCGCTCAGACGTCCAGACGGCTCCTTCACGGCCTCCAGGAAAGAGACACTAGAGCTATTAACTAATATTCACTTTCCAGGCAGCCTGATTCTGGACAATCGACCTCCAGTCACAAATATAGGCCGGATTAAACGACCCCACAGAGATGGGTGAGATGGGTGGTTGCCAACAAAATAATCACACCGCAGGCGATAAGATGGGCGGTTAACTCGTTCCACCCATACAAATCGCCAGGAGGGGATGGCATAGCTCCAGCTCTGTTACAAATCGGACTGGAACAGATTATGCCTATCCTTATAAGACTCTTTAGAGCCAGTTTAGCTTGGAACTATATACCATCTAACTGGACCGCGACTAGGGTGATCTATATTCCTAAGGTGGGTCGGACTGATCCACACCCAAAATCGCTCAGACCCATCAGTCTGACATCCTTTCTGTTGAAAAGCATGGAGAAAATACTGGATGGGCACATAAGGTGTGGTGCACTAATAAAGCACCCCTTCAATGTTCACCAGTATGCCTACCAGGCTGGAAAATCGACAGAGCTTGCCCTCAATAACCTTGTCTCAGAAATAAGCGTCGCCCTGGAACACCAGGAGGTAGCAGTCGCTGCATTCCTGGACATAGAAGGAGCATTCAATAATGCACTACCTCACTCCCTCTATGAGGCCACTGTCTCTAGAGGAATTGAACCGCTACTATGTGACTGGATAAGAACTATGCTTCATAACAGAACATAACGACCTCTCTACAGGGGGAAAGTGTCAGCTTCAAGCCAGCCAGGGGCTGTCCCCAGGGGGGGGTCCTCTCCCCTCTGCTATGGTCACTGCTGGTGGATGATCTGCTGGCCATTCTCTCACTCTGGGAGGTCGATCTGCAAGCATATGCTGACGATCTGGTCCTAGTAATAAAAGATAAATCCGAAAAGACGATCTCCTACGTCCTTCAGGATATACTGGATACCATATATAAATGGTCATAGTACCGTTCAGCAGGAAAAGGAAGCTGGAACATTTAATACCTCCTTCCATCAATGGTGTAACAATTTCATTTGCGAGTGAGGCAAAATATCTGGGAATAATCCTAGATAAGAAGCTGAACTGGAACTCGCATTTGGAAAAGACTATCCGAAAGGCTAGCCTATCATTATGGACATGCCGCAGAATATGTGGCAAAACATGGGGCATGTCACCAAAACAAGTTTACTGGCTGTACGTGACCGTCATACGACCAATGATCACGTATGGCTCTGTAGTCTGGTGGAACAAAGGCCAACAAAAAATGGCCCAGGTTAAACTTAACGGACTACAGAGACATGCGTGCCTGGCGATTACTGGGGCCATTCGCTCAACGCCAACGGCAGCAATGGAAGCTCTTCTTGGACTACTTCCTCTCCACATAGTTCTGGAGAGAGAGGCAAGATGGGCAACATACAGACTCTACCAAGCGGCCATTAGTCTACCGCAGGCATGTGTCATGAGAGGCAGCAGCATGCTGGAAGGCATAATAGCTCACAACATTCTGGGAATGCCCTCAGACATCATGCCTAAAACCACTAACCTCAACATGTCCTACACCGTGGTCTTCCCTGAAAGAGAAGACTGGGTTCGGAATGAAACTGACCTATGTAGGGCAAATGAAAGGTAGTTCACCGATGGTTCCAAAACTTTGGAAGGTGTCGGAGCCGGAATATATGGTATGAACCCAGTAGTGAAACGCTCATTTAGTTTGGGTAAATTAGCTACGATATTCCAGGCAGAGGTATATGCCATTGAAATGTGTGCAAGGGAGCTGGAAAACCGACACCTCACACGAAAAACAATAAAAAAAATTCAGATAGTCAAGCAGCATTGAAAGCGCTTGAATCCAACTGCTTTAAATCCAGAGCAGTATGGAACTGCAGAGACACCTTGAACCGACTAGCACAAGGCAACAACGTTACCCTCGTTTGGATACCAGGTCACACGGGCCTAGAAGGAAACGAAATAGCGGACGCCCTAGCAAAAGGGGGGGCCGAAACAACGTTCACTTGTCCAGAACCGGTCATCGGTTTAGCATATAGCACTGCCAAGAATGCTACAACCGCCTGGGCAGACAATAAAAGACTTGAGTATTGGCTCAGTCTACCAGGACTAGCCCATTCCAAAGCATTTATTGCTTGTACAAGGAAAAAACAGGACTCTGACAAACTTCTAGAACTCAGTAGAGCACATCTCAGAGTTATAGTAGGTTTTCTCACTGGCCACTGCAAACTCAAACACCACATGCATAACATCGGACTTGCACAGGATGCAGAGTGCCGTCTATGCATGGAAGATGATGAAACGGCTAAACACATCCTGTGTACATGCCCTGCAGCGGCTAGAACCAGATTTTCAATATTTGGCAATACAAAAGTAAGGCCAGAAGATCTGGTAAACTGTTCTCCCAATATGTTACTCAATTTCTTTAAGAGATTGGATATACTGGGAGACATATAACCATAGAGTGAGCCGCAATAGGCTATTGGCCGCCGTGGAGGGCCTGATATGGGCTCACTCACATTTAAACCTAACCTAACCTAACCTACTGTACGTTACTAGTAATACTACACTGTATCAGATAATGCATAAGAGTTCTGGGCTAAAGCACACAAGTTACATTATGATCATTCTTAAAATTTGAAATATGAAAATATTTATGATTTTGCAAAACAAATTATTTTGTCTTCCTGTATCAAACGTAAAATATATTTTCCCTGCGTTCAATTCAAACTACTCAAATGAAATTATTTCATTGATATCAATTTTCTGATACATTTGTACTGGGATTCACCGATTTACCCGAGGATTTACCGATTCACCCGAGGATTCACTATTCAGTTGAACACTTTCAATTATTAAACATTTTAAATGATAGGGTACCTCAATTTTATTGTTTCATTCGAGAGTAATTAGAAAAAAGTAATTAGTAATTCGTTTTTTTTAAGTCATGTACTTTGTAATTGTAATTAATTCCTTTTCTGAAAAAATATTTTGTAATTGTAATTACTTTAAAAGTACAATTACCCAGCTCTGGTTATAAGAGCAAGTTTTAGTGATTTATCATAAAAATATGTCACTCTCTGATATTCTCGCTAAATAGCCTGAAATAGAAAAATGTTATCAGACATGACTTTGTCCAAGTGTAATGAAAAAATTATTTTCCTCAGATCATTCCTAAAATTGGCATCTACAATTATTGAGTTTTGAAAAACTCATCTTCTACCCCTAAAACCCTAGATGCAAATTTTGAATAGAATCCAACCAATAATCATGCATCTCGGGGCCGCCATCCTGAAATTTCTAATTTTGACGAAAAAGTCAAAATCTACGACTTGAAGAACCCCTACATTTCAATTTTGAACGGAATCGGACCACAATTACGAAAGTCGTCCGTCATTTCGAATTCTCATATTTTGTTCAAAAAAATTATAATAATGAACCAACCTGTACCAATTCAGAATAGAATCGGACTATAAATCGGAAATTTCTTCTGCTACTTTGGAGCTGCTACTTTGAATTCTGAAATGTTCGCAAAAATATCAAGATATCCGAACACAAAACCTCCTACACATCAATTCTGAATGAAATCGAATCAGTAATCACAATACTCGTCCAACAGGAGCCGCCGTCTTGATTTTTCTCTCAATCTGAAAATGTCATGGTGCATTGTCTCCCAAGTGATGAATTCCTGCCAAAAAATCGACTGGATGACTGAAAGTGGTCTAATTAATATAAACACTTTCAAATTTGACATAAACGTGTATACATGCACACATAAACACACCCACACACACCACACACACCACCTACACACCACACACCACACACACAGAAACAAGTGAATAAAAGCTAGTAATTGCGAAAATTATTAAGTTCCATTCGCCCAGTGAATTTTATCTTTCCCAATCCCGTAGTACATCCACAAATAGTTGCATCATCTGTAGAGTTTATATAAAGTTAAATTTCAATTCAATTTTCAATTTATTGATGGCAATGTACAACATAGTGAATATAATAGTAATAATTAATGAGTATTCTTAAATATATAACTTTTCAACCCAATTTGAGTAGCCTGCTACTTGTGTTGTGCTTTGCAGTACTCCTCAATAGGGGGTTGTGAGTGAAATATGGTTGACGCTGATGGGGAGAAATTGAAGCTAAAATTCTTTAGGTTGAATATTATGTTTTTTTTTTGGTACTTTCTAAAAGAGATTATGAATTTTTTCTTTGTTGGAAAATGAAGATTCGGACTTGAAATTAGGTGTGTTATTGGACTTTTTGATTTTCTACCCAATTGAAAATTTTTCTCTGGTCTTGAAATAAATTTTTCTTCTCACATGCCAATTCCCATCAACGAGAAAATGAAAAAAATGTCTACAAATTTTCCTACAACTTTACAACTTATGGCTTTTCTTGAGGTACATGCAAAGCTTATGGGAATTTTATTATGATGTTTATCCATCATCAAAATCATATGGTTCAAATGCCATAAACGAGAAAGGTTGCCGAAAAACGATTGATTCT